>OY728146.1:1835390119-1836613813 GCA_963277665.1 Viscum album
ATACTATTTCCATGATTTCTGTTTTCTAGAATATTTTCCTTGTATCATGCTTCTATGCTTATTATCATGTCTCTAGGATTAAAATTTCAAGATTATGTGATTACAATATGTGTCTCTATGTTATCTCTTTTAGTGTCATACTATCTTGAATGATATGTAATGAGTTTCGTTTGATTAAATTTATTAGTTGTAATTAAATTGGATCAAAGTACCACCTGTAAAGTGTATGTGAGAATTATTGATTGGTATATGGACACCCTTATTACTAGACTATTAAACACATACATGTTGTATTATGAAATGTTTTTAAATGTAAATGTCTTGTAAATTGAACCTATAATGGTTTCTTCTGTTTTAGAGCCTCATGTAAGAATAGATAAATATTCCATGAGTTTTCAAGGAATGGAAGCACGAAGTAGGCCCTATTTTGTTTAGAAAATAATAAATGATCATATTTTGATCACGAGGACTTCATTTAGCGTGACTTGATGTTAGGGTAGATGCTTTTTCTTCATTAAAGGATACACTATGGAAGGTATCACACATAGAAAATAAAATTATTGATAATTCTGTGAGTTTTATACCTTTTGGGTTTATTCATGTGTCATTGTATCTAGTATGAATTTTATTTTTTAATCAACCACTTGTTCGGATTGGTTGTCATGGTACCCATGACTTTTTGTTTCGGGCTTGATCATTGGGTAATTCTAATTTTTAGAAGTTTAGATATGCCTCGGGCATGGTAAGATGCTTCGTAGGTTGCCTGACCTTCCCTTCTCCATGGTGATGGATTAATGGACAATATTTGTCGTGGTGGAGTTCAGTGGGATAAATTTGAAGGTTTATATGGTGACTCAGGAGCTTAGGGCATTGTTATTAGATAGTATTGGTGAGTTAGAAGGTGAAGCTGAGGTTTTTTCTAAATCAGTCGTCTTGTAATGGTTTAAATGTTTCTATCCTAAGTTAGGGTATGTTGGTTCAAAATCGTATTGAGAACTGCGTCCTGATATGGCAAGAGTTTCTTGAGTCTTTTTGTTAAATATCAGAATACTCTAAGTGTACTTTATGTAGCATGACCATGTACCCTATCTTGATGTCTTCCTTATTATGCTAGGAGAGCGTCAGTCTTACACCACAGAAAAGTTTTATAACCTTTGGGATTGTTCGATTGGTTCTTTTAGTGTTGTAGGCTAAATGTGTGGTTCTAATCAAATCTGTGTTAATATTGAATGATCATTGGATTACCTTATAGTAAATAGTGGGTTGAACTCTTGAACACCATCTATTTCATCTAACATGACCACCAGGATGATCCCACTCTTTGCTCAGTCAATTTTATGATGGGAGCTTCACGTCCTTGTACGAACATCTCACTGGTAAACATGGGGTGTGGAATACTGATTTGTTAGTGTCTTTCAATCAATTCATTCCAATGTTATTTTATCACGGACATGTTTTCAATCTTAGTGATCATTAAATCTAGGAAGACCACATAAAGTCAGGTATATGGAATTCAGTGGACATGCTTGTGGTGAATACTAGATACCTTTGAAGAAGACACCACAGTCCAGATTATAAAATGCTGTCAATCTATTCCATGCATAATCATTAATGGTCGGCCAGGGTGGCTTAACTAGTTGCCTCTCTAGTTCAATTGAGTAGTCAGTGAAGGGACGTTTCTCATATGTTGTCATATGTGATTACTACGATTTTTGTTTAAAAAGCCTTTTCATGAAGACATGGCTCGACATTGGGATGGAGGTCGATGGGGAATCAACCATTTAAACCATTTTAGAAATAATACATGAAGTATCACAAGAACACTTAAGGGTGTGTCTTAGAGGGAATTCTGAGAGTGGGAGGTGTTGTGGCTCGGAAATTTCCGTTACTTATGTTCAATACTATGGTGGGACACAAATTTTACCATATGTTTAATGAGATGATTAAATGGTTGTGTCTCCAGCTTAATGGGATCAGATACATTCCACCTCGATGTTTTGATTGGAAAATGAGAAATGGCTCAGATCATAGTGGCTTATGTTCTTCTTTCATAATCAATTCGTGATGGCGCGTTATGCGTTTGGAGATGCAACATGACCATTTCTATAATACTTCATAAACCTTGTAGATCATATGTGGCTTAAAGTTTTCCTGACGGCTTATCAGGGATGAAAAGTTCCATGGTGGGAAGGTTGTAACATACCTTGGTTTGAAATAGATGTAAAAGCTATGAAAATGAAAATTTTCCCTTTTATTAAGAAGACTTATTTTAAGACCGAACATCAGAACTCCTTCTTTCTAAGAGTTGACACTATGAAATTTTTTTTATAAAAAAATTAAATTAATTAAATTAAATTTAAAAAAGAAAACAAATTAAATGAAAATTAAATGGGAAAATAATAATAAATAATTTTTTTAATAATAATAATAATTTAATTTTTTAAGATTTCTCATATTATTTTTGTCTTTATTATCATTATTATAAGTTTTTAGTGTTAGTTTTATTTTATTTACTTTTTTAGACTATAATAGGGTCTCCTCCATCTTCTTACCTTTATCGCACACCCCCCTAGATCACTCCAACACGTGCAGGCTCCTCTCTCTACAATGCACCACCATGGTCGAGCCAACATCTTGGAGCATGAGTACCTCTTATAGTGGGACAACTCCTTGGCCTCAACCTCCATATGGTGTGACGCAACCCCCTAGCTATGCCCATAATTCATGCACCTCCCTCTCATAATCCCTCATTCCACAACTATTTTCTTTTTTTTCCTCACAATTTCTCATTGATTTGTCGAGGTATAGTCCGTAGATCCCTTTTTCCTCCTTCACTTTTAAGGTTTTGTTCCTTTCAACACCCGACGAGGTTCATATGAAACCCTTGGATAAGGTTTGATTCAGGTATTTCTGGTTTATTGTGGTTTAGGATTGTGTGAATGGTCACCATGGAAAAATTCATGTGGATTCCATTAACCACCTCTAAAAGAGAGGCAGTTCGGGATGTTTCGGTTCGCCGCCACCATATGAGGTGATGTAATATTATTATTTCTTGGTTTTTCACCATCTAATATTTGGGGTTATATGATATATGAGTTCCTAGTGAATCATTAGATATTCGTTTTTGTTTTCCTCCTTAATTTCAGGTACTTATTGATGTTATAGTGACATTTGGTCAACGATAGATGGAACACAAACATATACATAAGGTATGTATATATATAAAGGTTTGTGTGTGTGACTGTAGGTTGGTTGTGTGTGGTCACCACGTTCTAATTCAAGGGATGGGTAATAAATAAATTCCACCCTAAGGCAGGGTCCATCTCTTAAAATCATTAATTAAATAATTCAATAAAATTCATTTTACTTCTTTTAATTCTTCTTTTTTATATTAGATTGATTTTCTAGAATAAAATTTTTGAAGATGAAAAAATAATTGGTTGATAAAAAAGTCATGGGTTTTTAATAAAACCCTTCTACTGAGGTGCACAACCTTCAATCTAAAAAGTCGATATTACATATTTATTCCATGTTTGTTGTGCTTATAACATTTTTATTTCTCTTACAATGATTTACACGTGTTAGGTTAGTGATTCCCCCTTTAATATGAAGTATAATATTAGAATCAATGTTTAATTATGAAAAAAGTAAATTTGGATGAAAGATGTCATGTTTTCTAATAAAAGCCCTCCAATGAGGTGCACTGATTTCAAGATAAAAATGCAGTGATAGACATTTATACTTTCCATCCTTAATGCATTGGTGTCTTTTTATGCTTGAGATTATAATTGTTAAATAGAACGATTGTACATGTCCCTTATTGGTTTTTTTTAAATGACATTACTTCCCAAAAAAAAATTATAGATTATCCAAGACACATATTATGTTTGGGGCTCAACATTTAATTAGAATTCTCAGTGTAGGGATCTAACCATCTTTGTAATGACCCACTCATTCTCATTTTCATGAGAACACAATGAGACCTTTTTTGGACTTAGGCGACATCCCTAAGATGAAAAAGGCTGGAAATAAATGCTAAATGGTTTCAAATACCCATGGTGGATGATTTAACCTTTTAAATATAACTATAAACCAACTAACCACAATCCATATAATATACATGAATCATGAACAAAATAATTGCAATTTAGAAAATATTTTATACCCAAGTGAGCCCAAGAAAAAGTGATATAGGATAAAATAACTTGGAATCAACCTAATAGTTTAATATAAGTCAAAAAGATACTAAAGAACCCAGAAGAATCCATGCTCAACCAGCTTCATGCTTCACCACCACCAAACATCTCAAAAACACAAGAAGTAGTGCTAAAAATATGCGGCACTGTACCTTTTCCCACACCCTACAAGATGACATCTAAAAAGAACAAAAGTAATAAAGTAGGGGTGAGTGTAAAACTTAATAGCCTTTCCCCAATGACTTACCTACACACTCTACTTAGATAGAATAGTTATCCATATTTATATAAAAAACATTATATAATTTTTTTTTGAAAACAATTTATAACTTAATATAAACACTTCTCAAAAAAATTTATAACTAAATATAAACTGAAACCATGTGGGAAAATTTTATAGATTGCTATGATATTGGTAAAAATTTGAATAAATCATTAATATACTTTCTGAAAAATTCTTTGTAAAACCAATAAACTCCACACAACAATAACTACAAAAAATTCATGCATCGTTATAAGAGTTCCATACACATGAGAAGTTTCTCGTCGATATAAGTAGTAATCACATGGTTATTATTACCCATGTTCCATTTAACATTTAAAAACCAATAAAATGATCATATTTCAACCATGCCTAGTAATGAAATATGATACATACACCATGTTTTCCAAAAACCAAAAACCAATTTCAACCAATATCACATGTTTTAATAAAAACTCCCTTTTATTAAAAACTCTCCAACCATCTAATTTCAAATAATTAAAGAATTTAAGAACCCATATATCTACTAGAAAAATTCTAAAAAATCAATTTTACAAAATTCAAAATGATCTATAATTTAAAAACCACATTAAAAATAAAAAAAACTATAGTTTTTCATAAAACCCACATTTTTCTAAATTTTCCACCACCCGTCAGTAAAGAGGGGTTAACAATTGTACAGAAGAAAAAATCAATTTAATTTTCATCAAAACTAAATTTTAATCCACTATGATCAATTCCATCAAGGGGACATGAGAGGGAATCCACCTACCATGCTCGTTTCGATGGAAATCAACAATGGATAGAGAACACTAAAAAATATGGGTCATGATTCGAAGAAAACACCCAAGATCTCATACCCTATCATGAAAAACACAAGATATATCATTATTTGGTATAAATATTCTTATATATACCCATAGGGGTCATATATATAAAGAAAATATTTGAAAGTAGGAGTTTATCTATGAAACTATGAAGAAAATGATGAAGAACGTGCACTTACCGCAAGAATCTGCCTTCAATTCACCTTGGAACATCTTTAGATAACTTCCAGATCAATTAAAGAACATTCTTAGTCCTTTGGAGGAGAAAAAATTTTGTTCTAGGGGCGATTTTTGTTGAAATAGATGAAAAAAATGGCCAAACTGAAACAGATCGACAAAGATAAGGAATTATTTTTTCATCGAAGGTTTAGCCACATGATTTAGTCAAAACATTTGTTGACCACACACACCATTTTCGTACGCAAATCCCTCCAAAAGTACACCAAATTATATCCATCTTTACATATAACCATTAAAAATATTAATAAAATCAAGGAAGTGTTATATACAAGAAACATGGGGTGCTACATTACCCACACCATTTCTCTTTCCATCCCTGGAAAGTTGAAAGTGATCACTGCCTTGAAAGTGTTCTGGAAATTTCTATTTTATTTCCTTCTAACGTTCCCTAATCTTTTCCTAAATATAAATGTTTTCCATAAAACCCACAAGAGATCAATTCTTTTTTAATGCAATACTTTCTCTTGCAAGTCCATAATCCACACTTGGATAGGTACCAACAAAGAATTCAACTCAAGGTCAATGTGATTCCATCTGATCAAATGATTAGGAAGAGGATGATACTTTTTCAACTAAGATACATGAAAGAAATTGTTAAAAAAACTGAATGGTGGTTGAAATTAAAACAGATATGCCACCGCTTTAACCCATTCCAGTATCTCGAAATGGCCAATGTGTTAGGGATATAATTTTCCCTGCTTTCCAAAAATAAAACTATGCTTCGAATAATATGTCATCACTCAAAATGAGATATAAAATATGTGTGGTAAATAATTTATCTATAATCTATGTGATGCTGGTCTCATTGGACACAATCATGACAATGATACTCCACTATCCGACTAGTGTTTCTAAAACACTTACGAACCCAACTCCCTAGTGAATTTAAATTCGACATAAAATGGATAGATACATCCTTTTCTGCTCTATAGTTCAAGTCCTAAAATACCTACTATTTTCTAAGAAAACCACCTATGTAATAGATAAGAATTATTTCAACAATATTTCTAATAAAACTCAATACTACTTGTTCCATAGAGGAGGGACCATGCTGATACAATTTTTAATGACCCACTCATTCCCATTGTCTTGAGAACACAATGAGTCATTACTGGGCCTTAGGGGATATTCCCAAGATAAAAAAGGCTTGAAATAAATTATGAAGGGTCTCAAAGTCCATTTTTGTATGATTTACCCCTTTAAGGATAACTATAAACTGATTAACCACAATCCATAACATCTATATAATTCATGAAAAAAATAATGAAAATTCCGAAAATCATTTATTCCAATGTGAACCCAAAAAAGTTATATAATGGAATACAACTAGAAATGAATCTAATAGTTTATGATAGGTAAAATAAGACACTAAAATAACCAAAATACTTTAGGTTCAAGTAGCTCTATGCTCTACCACCACCAGATAGCTCAACAACCTAGTAAGTAGTGCTAAAAACATGTTGCACACAACCATTGCCCATGTCTCAAAAAGATGACATCTAAAAAAGAACCAAAGTACCAAATAAAGGGTGAGAATAAAATTAATTAGGTTTTCCCCAATGACTTCCCTACACAATCCCCTTATATATAATAGTTATCCAAATTTATATAAAATATTTTATATAAAACAATTTCGGAAAGCAGTTTTTATCTAAATGTCAACACTTCTCAAAAGAGTTTATAACAAAATATAAAATAAAAACATGTGAAATAATTATATAGGAAGTTTTATTCTAGGTAAATGTTTAAATTATGCTTTAAAAGGGTTTATGAAA
This sequence comes from Viscum album, assembly GCA_963277665.1. Taxonomy (NCBI): domain Eukaryota; kingdom Viridiplantae; phylum Streptophyta; class Magnoliopsida; order Santalales; family Viscaceae; genus Viscum; species Viscum album. The sequence goes on from OY728146.1 coordinate 1,835,397,420, forward strand.
CTACTTGGAAAACTAATAAACTCCACATAATGAAAACTACCAAAAATGAATGCTTTGTTATGATAGTTCCATACTCATGAGGTGTTTCTCATCGATATCTACCAAGTCATAACAAAGTAATTATTCTCCATATTCCATTTAACTATTGGAACCATGCACATGATAAAATTTAACCCATTATTAGTAATTAAATATGATATTCAGACAAATGTTTCCAAAAACTAAAAACCAATTTCATACAATTTAACCTTTAAAAAAAATGATCATTTATTGAAAAAATTCCAACCATCCTATTTCAAAACAATAAATAATTTAAAAAATCCATATATCTACTGTAAACATTAAAAATAAATCAATTTTATAAAATTTTAGAAGATCCATAAATTAAAAATCCCCATTTAGAATAAAAAACAAGGGGTTTTCACAAATACCCCAAATTGTCCACTTTTTCCACCACCTATCACAAAAGAGGGTTTAACAATTGTATAGTAGAAAAAAATTAATTTTAATCAAAACAAAATTAATGAATTATAATCAAGTCCAACAAGGGGAGATGAGATTGAATCCACCTACCTTGCCCGTTTCGACAACAAATGACATCGGACGAAGAACACTCAAGAATTTGGGTCAAGATTCCATGAAACCTCCCAATATCTCCTCCCTTATAATGAGAAACAAAATATATGATCATATTTGGACTCAAAACACTTATATATACCCATTGGGGTCATATATCTAATAAAACGTGATGAAAGGAGGAGTATATCAAAGAAACTGTGAAGAAAACGTTGATGAGTAGGCACATACTATAAGATTCTGCCTTTTATTTTCCAAGGAACGTGTTTAGATCACTTTAATATCGATGAGAGAACATAATTTGGCCTTTATGGGAGAAAAAATTCGTGTTAGGGTATATTTGGGTTGATATAGATCAAATAGATGTCTAAACAGATTTAGATTCACAAAGATAGAGAATTAGTTTTGGCCTAGCACAGTTTGGCCACACAGTTTGGCCAAACCGTGTCTTGAACATGCACCATTGTTTTACCAGAACCCTCCAAATGTACTCTAAAGTATCTCCCAACTTCCCACATAACCATTAACCCTATTAAATGAATCAGTGAAGGGTTACATACTAGAAACCTAGGTGCTACAATCTTCCCCTTACTTTGTTGCTTATGTCATGTTTCACCTTTTTCCACATATCGTAACCTTCCGGAAATGCATTATTGTCACTTATTAAATTTTTTGGTTTGTTCTGTCGTTCCAATTGTGGCCTTTTTTTAGTGAAGCAGATTTATACTATTCTCCTTGCCTTCTAGACAATGATTTGCGGTGTGTCCAACCTAAATGGCATTTTTTAATGCCTTGAGTTACCTTTTAAGGGGAAATGATTAGGAATGGTTATTGGTGTTGACCTGGACTTGTTAAAATAGTTGATTATATTATTTGAATGGGGTGGTATTCCCAAACCTAATAATATAATAGAACAAGAATGATTATGGATATTTTTTTTAACAAATGGAATGGTGTGATCAATATGATATGAGTTTATTTAAATGAATTAAATGCTTGGTTGAAATGAAGATTATCATGGATTTTGAATTTCATAAAAGGTACTACCTCATGAATTATATATTATATATAATGAATCATTTAAAATTGTTTATAAAGTTGTTATGACCATTCCATTTTCTTATGTTTTGGAACTACTTATGTAAATTGATATGTTCCTTGCTTTTATGTCTCACTTAATACATGTCATGTTAGAACATGATTTCCATATTAATGACTTGGGGATGGACTCCCATGCTCGATAGGTTACAATATGATGCACTAGGGAAGTGATGTTTTAGGATCGCAATACAAGGGGTCCCTTGGTATTTTCACATACTATTGAGTGACATTGGTTCTTTAAGGGTAAATCAAGGATGAACCCGTTTGCATGATAGCAACGCTGAGTCTCAGTTGATATTGGACCCTTATGTATGATACTTAGTACTGATTCAAGGTTACCATACCAATTGCGATATTTAGGCCTTCATAAGGATCCCCATGGTTGGGCTAAATGGTATTGGATAATTACAATGGTTGTACCATAGTGATACCTTAGGGACGAGCTCAGACTCCAACTCTTGATTTGTTGGAATTTAATTGAGTTATTTCATTGGTTAACTTTCTTGTTTAATACTTTTTTCTTCTATTTATATTAGAGTGTTTACTTGTGCCATTTCTCTCTTGCTTCTTAGCATACTTATGTGATGACATGGTATTAGACCCAAGCCTAAACACAAGCACGGGGGTGCACCTTTTTAGTTTCATGGTTACTATTGGCATTGGTATTCATTTATATTTCTTGAAATATTTCCTCCATTAAAAATATACAACCTAGGCCAAAGCAGGTAGTATGAGATGGGTGTTTGTAGGAACCCATACCAAATTTTTATTATTAATTTTTTACCATTATGTATTTATTTTATATAGAACACTTATTAATTCAGACTACATTTTATCGATTGTTCTAGACATCGTGGGTTCTGAACTACTGAGATTTATATCTCACCCCCCGCTCGGGTACCCTTGGTACCCTAGTAGATCTTATATTTTCAGCTTCTAGGTTGACTGATACATTGAATGTATCTAGGAGTTTGGAGAAAAGGAATGAGATGGAGCTCAGGATGCTCCTGGAGATTAACCAAGGGGATTTTCTGTTCTTTATTTGTTATTTTATTGTGTTTTATAGTATGTGGTATTGCTTATTTTTTCAGTTAGGTATCAAAACCATTACATACATCTATCAGATCTATATTATGACGTTAGACACTTTTATAAAATTGTTAAATACTATCTTTTGATACATTTTCAATTATTTTTTTTACTGTTTTTGATGTTATCTTAAATTTATTTACTGCTTTACATGTTTTATTATATTCATTTTCCAATATACCACTATGAAAATATGATAAGAGGATGTTGTCTCCCCACTATTACCTCCTAAAACAGTCACTGCTAGTTAGAGGACTCTAGTTTTCTTGGAGATGTACTTGAGGTCAAGTGACCTATTGGTCCGACCATCGTCTTAGAGGTGAGCCGAGTTGGGATGTTACATTATTGTTGGCCAAATCTTCATTTTCCAATCAGCTTTAGCATTTCCTCTTTTTATATTCTCTCATACGACAGAATTGGGACTCCTATTGTGGAAAATGAATTTCATATATGGAATCTTATTTTATTATTAGTGAAAGTTATAAACATCTATAATTCGTGACCCCTACCATTGTTTCCAAAAAACATTGGTATTTATTTTTCATGTTCATAATTTTTTAGCTTTATTACAATAGAAAAACAGTTTACATAGCTAGGTGACACCCCACGCCCACCCCCCAAGTACCCCCTGTTTTACTCTTACACCCCAACCAATACCCCCTCCAATGTCACCCCCTCCAACACTTCCCACTGACCCATGTTATACTCACTATACTCCCACGCTAATCCCCATTATAAATCATGAACAACCTATATTCCCACGGTACACTCCAAATCACTCATCCAGTACTCTGACACCCTAACCAACCCTTCCCACCATCCAGTACTCCGATGCCCGAAACTCCTCCTGTATGCCCACGGTCGCACACGAGGCCACCTTCCACACATATAAAAGGATAAATGATGCCTCCACAAATAGTCGATCTCCAGACATACAACTTCACAACAAATAATAAATCCAACACAAACATTCATATTTTCTTTAAATAATTTCAGTATGTTATATATATATATAAATAAATATATTTTAAAATTTGAAAAATACATATATTATATATATATTAATTTAATTCTATATTATTATATTTATAATTGTGTTTATATTTTATATTTTATGGTTTATGTTTATATATATATGTTTAAATAATATTATATATTTATGTTTATATTTTTGGTTTTTTGTATGTTTGTATTTTAGATATAGTTTTATATTATATATATACATATGTTTATATATATATATTATATGATTATATTAATATATATATATATTTGTCTATATATGTGTCTTAATGTGTATAAATTTATATGTGGATGTATACATATACATAATTATAATTATATATATATAATTATGCACGTTTTAAAACACTTGTAAAAATGTCACTAAAATAGTCAATTTTTCTTAAAAAATTGACTAAATTTTATTAGATAAATTAAATTATATTAAATTTATATATTTAAATAGATTTCAGTATTTTAAAATAAATAAATAAATAAATAAATATATAATTTTTATATTATAGATATGTTTATATTTTATATAATATATATGTTTATATTATATAATATATATATGTTTATATTTTGAACTACATTAAAAACTAATATAATATATATATATATATATATAATTTAATAATTTAATATACATATATGTATGTTTATATTTTATATTTTATGTTTATATATATATGATTAAATATATATATGTGTGTTTTTCTATTTTACATATATGTTTATATTTTACATCATATATATATATACATGATTATATATGTGTGTGTGTGTTTTTTTATAAATATATGTTTATATTTTATATTATATAGATGTTTATATTTTATAATATATATATATATATATAAAATTATATGTTTATATTTTTTGTATATTATATATATATGTGTATATTTTATTATTAGATATATGTTTATATATATATATCTGTGTGTTCATATTATATATATATGTTTATATTATATATTTATATATATTTATATATTATATATATTATATGTTTATATTTTACATATATTATATATTTATATTTTATATATATCCTATGTTTTTATTAATATATATATATATATATATATGTCTTTATATATATATTAGTGTCTGTGTTTATATACATGTGTGTGCGTATAGATATATATGTGCATGCATATATATATATATATATATATAATAAATATAATTATCCATGTTTCAAAACACTGGTAAAAATTTCACTAAAATTTCCATGATTTGTTAAAAACGTGACTATATATATTTATATACATATATGTGTTTATATGTGTTTATATATATATATATATAAATATATATTTATATTGATTTGGGAAGATGAGCTATATATATATTTAGATACATTTCAGAAAAAACGTAGCTAAATTCGTGCCATTTCCTTAAAAACATCTCTAAATTAAAAAAATAGTGATGTTTCTAAAATCGCTAAAAAATTTCCTGAATTATAGTTTTTTGTAGTGTGATTTGATCAATAACCCTTGTGGATAGGATCAGGGACACATATATGCTCTAGGGTGACCATTGCAGTGTGTCAAGGAGTCACAAACTTATGGGGATAGAGTTTTGTGTTCACCCCTCAACTAATTTTCTGGCCATTATTATATCCGAGAGGTTTATATGATAAGAACATGAATTTTCCTCCACCCATTCCCCATTTTTAGGATATATTGTGTGACATAAATCGGTGAAAAAATGATATATTCCCATTTGGTGGTATGACCAGGTGTCTGTGACTAATGTTATCCTCTAATTCAAGATAGGATTAACTGAAAATAATTAGGTTCAAGGGAATATATATGGTTATTCCCCCTTTTTGTTGTTGGTATATGCCATCTGGTTTCTTTGGATGTTTCCAAACACTGCTGGCAAGCTTTACAGATACAGGCAGATGTATGCACCTACTCATAGTTTTCACCATATTTGGTCGAAAGGTTTATCTAGAGGGAAAGGGGGTAGGTTATGGTTCTGTATTGAACTATATATACCCTCTATGGGATGTCCTATGTGCCTGAGTATTATTGACATGGGTTGTACTCCCAAGAGAAACCCCCTCTTCATGATGAGGGTTCATTTCTACATTGCATTAGCGGTGGTAGGTTCTAGAAGGAACTATATCGAGGGACCCCTGTGTTGTCTAGATGAGTTCGTTAGTGACATATTGATCAACCTCTCATTGATAAAAGAGTAACCCATTGCCATGTTCTACGTAAAAACTCCCCAAATGGTTTGGTATGACAACTAGGGTTGTCTTCCTCTAGGATACCAACGATCACTGAGTGGACGATTGGTGGGATTTCAAGAGATGGAGGGCTTGTAGAGTGTATTATAGGGTTATAATGATACCATTTAGGTGGTATTACTAAATGAGTTCATATGACAATAGGCGTTAGAGATGTTTGGTCGATGATAGTGTCCTTAGTTTAGACAAGGACCCAACTTGTGCAGTAGCCAAATCATATGTCTGATTGAACTGGTAAGATACCACTTGGATTGAAGGGAGATATTGTTTAAGTTTTAGGAATATATATGTAAATAAAAAACATGAAAAACCATTCAAATAGAAATCATAATAAATTTAAACATGCATAAAAAATTGTTTAGGATCCATGTTGGTCCCTCTTTTATTCCGCAAGAGTGTGAAAGGGCCCTGACTTGTGGGAAACGTAGTCTTTTTTATTAGGGTTTGATGTTAAGTTCACAATTTTTTCCACTCCTGAAAACCATGTTGGTTGGAATGATTTTTTTGGTCGGGGTGGAATAACCATTCATATAAAACACATATTTTCATATGCTCTCTGAGTGGTTTTTGACATTTCATTTTCTTGGGTCAATAAATAGCCAATGATTTCTCTATTTGAGATGTTTCATTAACCTACTTACAAAGGTTGGTGGTCAATGGGAAATGGATCCAACAATGTTTAGGGACTCAAATTGGTTGAGAGGCTGAGAGGTCATGCTCATTACACCGTTTTTAGAGGAATCATTACCCAGTATGGGACTCTCTTATAGATTTTTAACATATTCTAGAATCCATTATTAAAAACCAAATATTACATAGGTCTCCCTTAAGATAACAATCAATTATTATCATGTATTGAAATTAGAATCACCTTTATATATCTAAGGATATTCATTGATGGATATATTATTATGTGTCAAAGGTCCTCCAATGATGGAACCCTTTTGTAAACATATTATAGATTCTTATGTTGTTTATAAGTATGATGAAAGTTTAAAGCCACTTGGTTGGTCAGTCTAAAATTTATCATCGTAAATGAATATTAGAGTTGTTTTGATGTTGGTATTAGGCCCATAGAGAAAGTTTTTATGTATCATCGTAAAAGGAATATGAACCCATGTATTTTGGTTCCACTTAATTGGATACATCATAACATTCAAGTTCATGTGATGAGGATCAAACCATATTTAGTTTAATGTCATGTGGCAAGGATGTCTAGGAGAAAGGTTTGTATTCAAAATTTTGTGTGGGACATATGCGAAAGTGTCTTAATGGACCTGGTAGAAATGAGGCCTGACATGTTTATTATAATCCTAATGGGTATATAGAACAAGGATGATTATGGTGAATTTGAGGTTCTAGATTTGAACATATGATATTATTCCTATGTATCATATTCAGATAGGAATCAGAGGCCCTAAATTTTAGAAAGGGTAGGGGATTTCACCTATAGAGGAGGGCCAAATAATTGAAGATGCATTTTTTATGATGGTGTGTCTCATAGGAAATGTTTCCCTATGAGATTTATACATGGATTTGAGGACATACAACAAATATGAGTTACTTTTGAAGGTGAGAGGATGATTATTCAAAAGGACTCTCTACCGAGGCTTGTATTTGATCTTGTGGATTTCATGATAGCGACGAACCTATAAGACCACATGAGTCTTTATCAATTTATGAAACAATCGAAAGTGAATTATATGTTAAATCACACCATCGTTTTCACCCGATGGTGGATGAGTGTGGGGAAATGGAAGAGAGAAAGATATTTTATGGGCACATGTCATCTCTTGTCTTCAAGCCCCAGGGCGAAGACATAGGCACCCATGTGGATATAGACTGTAATAAAGTCAAGGGGATTTATCCAATATGGACTCCCTTTTCCCAATTTTATAGAATATATGGGGAGGATAAGGCACTAGAACTCAACTAGGTAAAGAAAAATGGTTCCCCTTACTATTTGAAAAATAGAGGTCTCTTGAACTGCCAAAAATGTTTGGGTCTTCATTACCACAATAATGTAAAATCGATAACACTCTAAGGATCCCATATATTTGGTATGATAAGTGTAGTAAATCCATTTACATGATAATTTTAGTGACACTAAAATTTCATTCATTAATATTTCATAACTTTTGTGGAATACTTAAAAAATTATAATAACAGATACTGAAAGACCGTACTAGTCTTATGACTTTGAAAACATGGAATCATAAACACCGATACGTAGGTGTGCTACATTAACTCCCAATGTGTTCTTCTGGACCAACACCCTTTATATACACATCAATCATAATACATATATTCATAACTTTGGAGAATATAAACATAGAATGGGTGAGATTAAATTCTTAGTAAGGGTGATTAGGGGAGGATTGTAGGCATAAACATGAGAATATGAATATGAGATAATGATCATAAAATTATAACATCATTCCCTGCATATCATAAAATCCTAAACCTGACTCCTTTCATAAATCTCTGTAGTTTATATGACATGAATCAAATAGAAATAAATTACATAACACATGAAAGCATAATATAGGAATGAAACATAGAATCGTGGCAGACATAAAAAAAATAAATTGATTTCTATAGTTGTCAAGTATTTTCCAACAAGGCCTTCTTAATTGTATGTGTTCACTACCCATACCATCTTGGTATCCGTGGTTCACTCCCATGACCATATTAGTAGTATGGTATGGGTTTACTCCCTATACTAACTTGATAGTCATGGTTCAATCACACGACCATAATTTTAGTATGATTTCACTCCCCATACAATCTTGGGAGTCATGGTTCACTCCCATAGACGTCTTAGTAGTCAATATTTTATCACAAGACCATCTTAGTCTACCTCATGAGATATAAATCATTAGATAATGCATTTTAGGGAGATATTGGTCCTACCCATATCTAAATGAAATAATACATACATGTTCCACAAGATCATAAATTATCATATTATAACCAATGAAAAGAAATGGGTGTAATAAACATACAATGATATCTTATCCTAAGGAAAAAACTGGTTTCATAATTATTTCATCAAAGAATAACCGATGAAGAGAAGTGGTTTTCATAAAAATATAACCGGTGAAGGAGAAATATATTTCATAAACATATAACCTGTGAAAGAGAATAAATTTTATTAGAATAATGTCATAATTTAAAAATAATTTAGATAAATAATATTAATGAAACTTTTTTCTAATTTCCAATAATGGCATTAATAACATCAAGTAATGTCATCTTAGATGGAAAATAATTTTCAAAGATCGTTTAAAAGCATTTCTTGAGGAAAATATCCTTTATTGTCAGAAATTTATTTTTATAAAATAAATCCTTTGAAGGAAATTTTCTTTTAAAATATACTTCAAAATTTACAAATAATTATAGAAAACATGTGAAAACATTTTTCCTTGAATGATTATAATAGAAGATTAAAAACATTTTTGAGAAGTATTTTCTTTTAAGACACTTTGAAAACATATAATGGAATATTGAAACATTTTAAAAAAACTTTTATAGAAAATGGATTATAAAATGTATAATGAAATATTGAAATCATTTAAAATATTTTATTTTAATATAACTTTTTTAAAACATTTAAGGGAATATTAAAAAACCACATAAAACAATTTTATGAACATAATTTTTTTAAACCTATTTCTATTAAAAAGATAGTGTAAATTCAAAAAATTTACAGATTATTAGGAAAAAATTATATTCACAATAAATTATAAATGTAGAAATGAATCATCAATGAAATGACTATCATGATAGTGAGTTTGTCTGTACATGACAAGCACTCCTTTTGCACCTTAAAAGTTTAGAAATGTGCCTTGACCAGAAAATATATGGAATATTACTTATAAAACCATTTTTAATTGTAAAACATGGGTAAAAAATTCTTTTAAACATCATAGGATAATAGTAAATCAAATTTTAAAATATTTTAGGAAACATAGTTTTTAAATAACTTGGATTTCCAACTTAAAGTAAAAATATAGATACATTTTCTAAAAAAACGTCTTATTAAAAATCTAAAATACCAAAGAGTGGATAAATGGTACTGTTAGATTGATATAACATCAATATTCAAATGTTAACAAACTTAATGAGATTTTTTGAGATATGAATAATAATATTTCATCAATGGAAGAATAATCATAAACAATCTTGATAAAGGATGATATTGTTTTATAAACTCATACTACATAGTAAATTTTAATCATACCTACCATATAAGAAAATGATATTAAACAGAGCCTAAAATATCATGAAAATGAATTATATTAATGATATAAAATATCAATTTTAAGCATATACACCATTTCAAATAACATAGTTTCATAAAAAACTTGTATCTCATTGAAAGAAAATTGAGAGAAAATTACATTACGGATTTGATAAATTTTGAACAATAAAAACCATGAAAGAAAGACTATAAAATGGATATTTAAATAAATTTAAATTTAAGTATAATAAAAATATAATACATTTTTGGGTGGTAAATACACCACACAAAATAAATGGGTGGTGAATAAGGCATGTATCTCATAGAATTAAAATATGAGAGGAAATTCCCTTACCTTATGTCTCCTCTCATTGTACTCATAGAAAAATACTGTATAATAAATATAATATTATTATACATATTTTAATGAACATTATTATTATATATAATACAATATATGATTTTATTATGACCTTATATTTCATGCTTATTAACAATTCTATGTTAAGGTTTCACTTCGGGTAATATCCACATTGTTCTTCGTAAATGTTCTGACTTATTATTCTTGATCATCTTATGTAGAAAATGATTTAATTACTTCAAAAATGTAAAAAACTATATAAATATCAGAGATATTAATTATATATTTATGAATAATAGTATATAGTATATTTAAAGATGAAATGTAATACACCATTCATGGAGACAATAGGCCATACGCACACATGAACGATGTTTCCATTTTTTGTCCTCTTGAAACAATGTTTGTAAATAAATATGTATATGTATGTATTTTATATCATTAAATTAGATTAATTATGTTATATTTATCAGGTATTTTCACTAATACCATTCTTAACCCATTCCATGTAATGTGTGAACTAATCACATCACTTTGAGGATGCAGTAGTCCACACATCCCCAAATGATATTATCACGTTTAAAAAAGAGGGAATGTATATTGGTTTGTGTTATAAAAGAATAAAATAAGAATAAAGAAATAATATTTATAATATATATCATATATAAATATAACTTATATTATAACATCCATCCATGAAATGTGATTAATGAAAAATTAATAATCATCGTTTCATGTGGCGATAGTTCATCGTACACATAAAAAATACGTTCGTTACGAATTAGATGGAAGTGTGTGTAAGTGTAGTTTAAACCCTAGGCACTAAAAAATGTTAGTATATTGAGGATAATTTATTTTTTTATAATCATGGAATATGGATAGTTGTGCGGATGGAGAATAAAAATAATACTAGCGAACATGAGGAAATATTTTACCTCTTCTTCAAGAACCTTTTTTTACTTTGCACCAATGAGATTTCTTGTATGAATCACTGCCAAAGAGGATTCTTATAGGATTAGGGGTGGAAATTTTAGGATCAATTTGATAATATATTTATTGAGAAAAAGTGCCTTGAGAGGTGTGAGGATATAGAGGGATTGGAGGCCTATTTTATAGTGGAGGAGGAGTGACTCTCATGTAAATTTTGGAAAATGGTATTATACATGAATTTTTTTACATTGAAACTAGATCCAATAAAAAAAATACATGATACAAGAGAGGATATGTTTATAATATGGAGAAAAATAGATTTTGGACCAATGTATATGTCATTTTGGCCCTTAAGATTATGGTTTACCACCTCCATGAAGGTAAGAGTTTGGTTTTACATCAGTGAAAAACACAAATGATTATAAAGTAAGACTTAATAAATATATATGATTTTTATGAAAAGAATATAATTATATACTAATAATATATTACTTTACATATTACCCTTTCCATCTATTGGAAACTGATAATTTCACTTGTGTGTACATGTGGAATATCACATACACAAAGAGTTGTAATTCATTTTTCATCTCCTACATACATGGATAGTAATAAAGATAGAATTAATGATTAAATATTATAGTTAAACCATATTTATGATTCTATAGATGTGAAATATTTTATAAATTAATTTTTTTCTATATTTTAGAAAAATTATAATGTTTTCTTGCTATGTACCGAAGCCATCTTCATGAAATGATGTGGTCAATTTTTCTAGACCACCATACACGATTGTTTTTAAAAGAGAATTTTTTTTTATAAATATGATAATTATAAATTTTTTATTATTATGTATTTAATGGAACCTTGAACTTTTATGATTTTTATTACCCACTTTTTTTGAGGTTATATACCTAACGACACCAAAACGTCCAACATAAACCAAACCATTTTAGTAACTAAATATGTCATGGTAATAAATCAAATAAAAAGGATAATAAAAATTAAATGATCATGAAAAATGTATATATGTAAATATAAATCTAATATCATTTTATTATATAGAATTTAGATAATTTATGATTCTATACATTACTTAAGGTAATAGATTTTCATTAAAACCACATTTCAATGTACCCCTCTCAAATAATTCTCTTCTTATACATGTTATGAAAAATTTTCCATGAATAAAATTTATTATAAAAAATATTTTAAAAATTAATTTTAAAATAATTTAAAATTTATATATAAAGGTTTTAAAAGGATTCTTTTAAAAATTTACCATACAATTAATTAAAACACTTTTTTCCAAAAGTGAAAAAGAGTGTTTTTAACATATATAGATATATTTGTTTCCTTCAATCAATAAAATTATTCATTATCAAGTTTCATATAAAAAAGTTTCATTTTTATTTTCAATTAACATAATTCTCTCAATATTCTAGGATGTTTTAGTATAAAAAATAATTTTTTAAGGTAAAAAAATCTTATTCCCATCTTTATACGATAACCAAAAGCATTATTTATTTCATGATTAAATTTATGTGTGATGAAAAATAGATTAAATGATGGGTTGGTTAATTTTTACTCTCAAATAAATTGGGTAAAGTGATAGATTTTACTTGTTATAGGTTACTCTTTAGTGATATTAGAATTATCTCTTTAGGTGATTACATTATATGGGTTGTCATAAGGATCAAATTAATTATAATTTATTAATGTACCTACATGATATTATTTAAATGGTTTATAATGGAAATATTTATATATAAAAAGTTAAGAAAAATATTTTATGATTTTAAGGAAATCTTAGGACAATATTTTAAAATAAAGGTGAAATAATTGTTTTTTAAGGAATGGGATTAATTAGTTTTCATGGTTTTTAAGAAAAGCTTATGATTTTTAATGTTACTTTATGATTGCAGTTGACAGGTTTTATAAATTATTTGAATAAATTAATGTATTTCCATGTAAAATCAATCAAATATTTGTGGAACAATGTTTCTTATGAGAAATTTAATCTTTAATATGGATTTTCATGCTTTCAAATGGACTAACAAATTCTTTTTCATTTATTTACCTTATTAAGACTTATTTTTAAATCAAAAAATTTTAAATTATTCATATTAGGGACTATTAAAAATAATATAATTAATAACTTTATAGTTAAAGATATGGGAGTTATCTTTAATGAAGAAAGTGTTCCATTGTAGTGAACTTGCTTTGTTGGGAAAAGAGACATTATGTGGAAAGTTTAACTTTTCTTGTAATGTTTTAAATAATGTTATAAAATAGTAAACTAAAAAGGTAATATAATTTTGAGAAAGTGAAACCATTTTTATAAATCATGTATTTATGTGTTAAATAAGGTACATGTCATTATACTTTTTACTAATGTAAATTAGTGAATCCAAACCTTTGAAACCCTCACATATGAACATTGGAAAAATGTTACTCTCTTCCTAAGGTATTCTTGTAGAAAGGAATTCCATAAGGGATGGTGGTAAGAGTCTATCCCAAGAGGGTTATCTTACCAAAGATTTATTTTACATTTATTAAATTCATCCCACCTGGTATGGAGCTAGGCCCTTATAGTTGGTATTATAAGTAGGGGTTTAGAACATTTTAATGGATAAGATGTTATTTTTTATAATATTATAGGTTAATATCTAGGGATAATTTTAGTTATTTTTGTAATAGACTATGATTGATAAGAAAATAAATCTTAAGGTAGCCTAGTATGATTCTATAGTGAATTAAAATTTTCCTAGAATAAAGTAAGGAAATCATAGAGTAAGACATTACTAAGTTAAACTGACCAAAAAATTTCAGTTGTTTACCTTAATTCATTTTATACAAATTATTGGTTTTTTTATGACAAATTTATTTCATTATATTAAATTAAATAAGGATCAGATGATATCAAACAAAAACCACCTTTCAGTTCTAGGGGATTCACATGCAATAATAATCGAAAAATCTTTATCACTAAATTTAAATATGTTCTCTAGTATCCAACTTACGTGAAAAACATTATAATGTATCCCAATACTATTATATACATTTATATCTTGAATGAACATTGGATAAATTTGATGAGATTTTCAAAAATAGCTACCCCATTATACCAATTTTTTTAAAATACAATAAGGTACTTTATCATGATTTTATAATTATTGACTCAAAAAAGGACTTACAACCCTTTACTCAACTAAAATAGAGGGATACCTTAAATTAACTTTTATATTTCTAATATTATATGATTTGTTTAGTTCTTATTAACACCTATATCTATTTTAAAAACTGAACACAATACATATGATAATGTATCATGAGAAATTATATTGAGAAGATGTCTCTAAGATATATATTAAAAAATGGGATTTTTTAAAAAGATAAATCTTTCTCAACATCTATATAAATAAAAATTTAATAATAGTGCATGGATAAAGTAATTATGGGAAACTAGAATGGTTTTTAAGAATTATAATAATGTATGGACTTAGACGAGTAGATCATGGAGCATACAAATTAAAATTAGGATTGAAAAGTGTAACACCCGAGACTTTTATGTTATAAAAATCATCAAAGGAATCTTTTTCTACACACAAAACTTTCTTGGATTTCTTTACACGAAATCAGGACTTTCCTCGATAGCTAGCGTCATACGCAATACCGAGTTTCACTAAACAATGATATGCTATTAAAATATTATTAAAACTAGCCGTTATGAATAGTAATAACCACTTTTTGAAATTTTATAAATTTTATTTTGCAAAATGGACTTCATTTTTGGATTCGGAATATCGAAATTAGCCTAGGGTGAAATTTTGGTATTTTTCTGAAAACCTTCAATTTTTGATGAATAGTGAAACCACTAAGTGGTAGTTAAAAAACTGAATCTTTCATAAAACTTAATTTTACCGCTTCTGTGAGTGGAATTTCAAAAATTCGAGAGACACAGTTGATGTCAGTAAGTAAAATGTGGTTCAATGAGATGGAAATAATTTTTTGGTGAATAGTAACTTTTTACTCTTTTTTCCACGGTTAAAGGTAAATAGGGTAATTAAGGGTAAAAATGATATTATTATTACCCTAAAAAATCTCCTAATTCTATTGGACAAGTGTAATTCGACCAAAAATATCCTTAGGAATAAAATATGACCATTTAGGCCCACTTGGATTAGATTAGGACATTTATTATTAATTTATTTAAAGAAGCGTTAAAATAGTTAAAATCAATGTTTAGTAAGTAAATAATTTTTAATATAAGGTTATACATAAGATAAATTATTCTATAAATATTCATTAGAAAGCTAAAAATATTTCATAAATAATGGTATTTTATTTGTAATTTTTAGACATTAAATAATGTAACTTATTTATGACACAACGATGATGCAGCAATTATCTTATTAATGAAATATTGAAATAATTGATGTTATAAATACCCAAATAAATGTAATTTGAGACTTTTTATGAATTAAAATAATTTTCTAGGTTAATATGACATGTTAGTATTGGTTTAATTAACTTTGTTTTAACTAATAATTCTGTTATGATTTTCACAAAAATCAATTACTAAATAGTGTCAAAATTGACATAAAATAGTTTTTAAAACAAATATTATATTATTAATTGTTATTTTATTCCTAAAAATCTAAGGTTCGGCCAAATGACTTAGATAAGGTTATATATATTAATAATAAACAACTTGGGGATCTTTTGGCTTGATATAGTAAGTTTATTAACCTTATAGTATAAGAAAACAAGAAGACGCGGTAAAAGTTAAATTATCTAACTTAAAGTTAAATCTAAATGATAAGGTTAAAATTGATACCTAAATTTGTCTAAATTCTATTGGATGAGAGTATATCGACCCCTACCTACCTTAGCTTCGAAATATTTCAACTTGGAGCTATTAAAAACCGAATTTGACTCTATAATAAAATAATATTTTTAGTTATTCCAAAGGTGCCCCTCTCCTCCCTTATAAAAGGGAACCTCCTCCCCCTCTTCCTCACACCACTTTGAGCCTTCAAGCTCGGCGAAACCCTGACAATTACTCCTCTACACTTCCCTATAGACATCCTAGAGGTCCTGGTCTTCTTCAAAGACCAATTTTAGTGCCCTAAAATAAGGTCTCAAAGAAGCACTTCAAAGAAGAGGTAATGTACGTTACCGATTCTTTCATCTTTATTTCTTCTTCCAATTCTTCTTATTTAGATTTTTCATTATGAAGTAATAACATCAGTATCACTCATATACGGATATGTTATTATAAGTATAAAACAACCCTATTTTACCATCTATCCATCCTATGTAAAATGAAATCACCGCGCGTGCGTACGTACAGAATACCGTCTCCACGCCGTGGTGTAATCTATTTTCCAACACCACCTTACTTGGATGGGAATAATGGTGTAAATAATTACTATATATGACTATTATAAGGTGATACTGATTCTGAAATAGTATACATACACTCCAATACAATTCCACGATCATAGGAACGATATCATCACTCGTGCGTATGTACGGAATACCGTCTCCACGATGTGATGTGACTCGTTCTACATGATCTTCATTTCAAAATGATTATATAAAAGAATTGAATGAATTAATATGATATATATTACACTAATACCATTCTGTAAATGAGGTATCTATAACCTAAAGAGAAGAATAACAATTTATTCGACAAAACACGCATAAGAACAAAAAGTTATAAACACCCGAATAACAAGTAGCAATGAAATATTACTACTATGAAGCTACGAATATGACCATATATGATATCATAGAAATACGTATGATTATAGAATAAGTCAATAAAATTATTTAAATCATTATACAGGAGGTTTGGACACGTAAAAAGCATATCATACCTAAGGTAAGGGAAATATCACGATCTCATTTTTATCTGAGATTGTTTATACTTTGGTATTTACTGGGGTGTATTTTATCATCCACATCCATGTTTCTACAATATGTACTATTTATATCCTTCTACAATAGTTTATATCCAATTTTACCCTTTGGTGAGTTTTTAGTAAAAGATATGAAAGGAATCTTCTGTCATTTTTCATACGAGGTACTTTTTGACTTTTCCGACAAAAGTACGAGAAGATTGTTTTCTTTTAACTTATATGAAATGAATGGATTTTTAAAACATTATTTCCAAGAATCTTCCCTTATATGTTTTCAAGTTTATTTTTAATCAACTTCTTTTTGTTATAATTTTATGGCATGTCAAGAAATGAAAAGTGTTTTTTGAAGTAGAAATGATATTTTTCTCAAGAATGGAGTTCAAGTGTTTTATGAAAATTATTTTCCATATAAGGTAATATAGGGTTCTATTTATATCCCTATTATTACATGGATTTGATTATGTTGTGATGGAAATATTTTTATGAATTCCTTTATCTTATGTGAATTGTTTTATGATGTCATGTTGCATAAGAATCCCATTTTTATTACCTTGGTTATGCTATGATGTATGGTTTATGATTTTGTGGCACACATAAGAATGACATCATTATGAGATGGGTGGGACCTATATATCCCTCCAATTAATTGGGTAAATATTTTATATCTCATGAGATAGACATGGCTGGAACGGTAGGTTATACCGGTTCAGTGAAACAGGACTGAAACGAGGAGTGAACTCGGTTCAGAAGGGGAATTAGTCCACTAAGATAGTCTTGGCAATGAGTCTTGACTAATAAGAAATGATTCTCTATGATTATGTGTGTATGACACAAAGTTTCATGTTTTATGTTATGATTATTGGGATTACATTTCACTACTATGATTTATCCAATGTTATGATATTATGATCTCTTTTGTAGGTTAAGATTTCCAAAATTTATGTTCTTATGAATATGATGTGATTGATATTTCTTTTGATTACCCTTACTGAACATTTGAGCTCACCCTTTTGTATGTTTTATTTCCCTAGGTCAGGAAGAAGGTTGTTAATTAGAATATTCCAAAAAGGGACTCTAGATATGATGAAATAAATGGGAGGCAAAGTAGATGCTTTATGAACCAGTTGTTTATGTTTCCCAGTTTCTAAAGACACCATACCTATAAGGTCCTTTCTTGGTTTTGTTATATGTTGTAATAAGTGTTATTCAATTCTTAATTAATAACAATGTATGTAAAGAATGGGTTGTTATAGTTGGTATTAGAGGGAGGTTATAGTCACCCTTTGGAAACTAGGATGTGAAAGCCTTAGTAAGAACACTAAGGATAATTATAAGAATAGAACAAAATATTAGTGTTTTAGAAATGGCCATGAATAACCTAGGATAAGACCGTAAGTGTGAAATTTTATTCTTGATTATGTGGTTTTAATATTATAATTAGTGTTTCTCACACTATTCTTCTTGGTTTTAGTCAATGGCTGGAACCCGAAGGAACCGTGTTAATGCGAAATGCGACGGGCAATGCAATGATTGTCCCCCTGAACAACCAAACGTTATGGGAGCTGGAATGAAAAATCTTGTAGCCATGCCCACATAACTTTATCAATCTATGAATCATGTAGGACTTCCAAACGAGCAAAGGAAGGAGAAACATTCTATTGAATCCTTCATGAGGCAGCGTCCACCTTCTTTCAGCGGGTCTACTGATCCATTAGTTGCTGAACAATGGATTAGTACTACTGAAAAGATATTTTCAGTTCTTCAATGTTCTGAGCATGATAAAGTCATCTTAGCAGTTTATCGTTTGGAAGGTGAGGCTGATCAATGGTGGAATCTTATTA
This sequence comes from Viscum album, assembly GCA_963277665.1. Lineage (NCBI taxonomy): Eukaryota > Viridiplantae > Streptophyta > Magnoliopsida > Santalales > Viscaceae > Viscum > Viscum album. The sequence goes on from OY728146.1 coordinate 1,835,416,759, forward strand.
TGAATACGAGGCAAAGGGATGAAATTGAGTCCATGGAATGGGACCAGTTCAAGAACTTATTTTTCAATATGTACTTCCCTCGTATTCTCCGAACAAAGATGGAGAAAGAGTTTCTTGAACTTAAGAAAAAGGATGATGAATCTGTTGGTACCGATGACTCAAATTTTACAAGACTTTCAAGGTACGCTTCTGGTATTATTATCCAACATGAGAGTAAGATCGATCGATTCTTTAGTGGATTAAAACCAAGTCTTCGAAGGGCCTTAGCCATAAGGGACTTCAATAGCTACGAGGAAATCGTTCGATTTGCTCTCAAAGTTGAGATGGAGATTGGAGTAACCCATCAGTCCTATGGGTTTGATAAGAAGAAGAAAATTGAATTCAAAGGAAAATCTAAAGAGCACACTAAAAAGAAGATGGTCTTTCCCTTATGCTCAAAGTGTGTAAAGAAAAATGGAGGGAGTTTTCTTAAAGGGACAAGTAAATGTTTCAAATGTGGAAAGGAAGGTCATCGGGCATTTGAATGCCGCGATGATGGGAAGATGATGTCTAATGATTCAAACAGAGGAAGGGATACACAGAATGAACCTACTACACTTCAATGTTTCAAGTGCAAGGAAATTAGACATTATGCCAATACATTCCCTAATCCAAGGGTTGATGATGATGGTCGACATCAACAAACTCTTAAGGCTAAAGACAAAGGAAAGTCACATGCAATTTCTATCAGCGATGTGGAGTACGATAATGATGTGGTGAAACATACACTTACCATCCAATCGAAAGTAGAAAATGTTTTATTTGATTCTGGATCCACCCACTCCTTTATTTCTGAAGAATTTGCTAAGGGTATCACCGTATTACCTCAACAATTATATGTTGAGTTAGTTGTGACAACACTTAATGGCACAACAGTCGCATCAAAAGTTTATAATTCTTCTCCGATTGAGGTTTGTGGGAATGTGCTTCCTAAAAATCTTGTGATCCTTCCTATAGTGTAATTTGATGTGATTCTTGGCATGTATTGGCTTTCTCTACATGTAGCTCATATCAATTTCCAAATAAGGGTAGTCACATTTCATATTCCAGATCAATCTATGATCGTCTATCGATGCAAGGATGAACATAACCTTCTAGTGGAAATTTCTTCCATTTATGGGTATTGATTCCACTAAATGAAGGTTATTTATCTCAAATGTTTGGTGAGAAACTCACGATTAAGAATATTCCCATTGTACAGGAGTTTGATGATGTCTTTCCAGAGGAATTACTGGGTCTTCCACCAAATCGTGAAGTTGAGTTTTCAATAGAACTCGTATCGGGTGCTTTTCCTATTTCAAAGACACCTTATAGAATGGCCCCAATTGAGTTGCAGGAATTGAAGAAGTAACTCCAAGAGAATCTTGATAAAGGGTTCATACGCCGTAGTGCATCACCTTGGAGAGCACCTGTTCTGTTTGTTAAGAAGAAAGATGGATCAATGAGACTCTGATTTGATTATCAAGAACTTAACAAGATCACTATTACGAACAAATATCCTCTCCCGCGCATTGATGACCTATTTGACCAACTATGCGGAGCTCAATACTTTTCCAAGATTGATCTTTGGTCAGGGTATCATAAATTAAGGGTCAAAAGGGAGGATATACCAAAGACGGCTTTCCGTACGAGGTATGGACACTATAAATTTATAGTGATGCCATTTGGTCTTACTAATGCCCCTGCTATCTTCATGGATCTAATGAATAGAGTCTTTAGAGACTATCTTGATCAGTTTTTGGTAGTCTTTATAGACGATATTCTTGTCTATTCAAAGAGAAAGGAAGAACATTACGATCACTTGATAATTATATTGAAGACCCTGAGAAAGGAGAAGCTTTATGCCAAATTTACCAAGTGTGAATTTTGGCTTCAAAAAGTTTCATTTCTGGGTCACATAATCTCAAAAGAGGGGATATCTATAAGGCCCCGGCCTTAGACCTTACCTAATATTGAATTAAACGAATAATTCACATTGAGGATCTTTTCAGGTTTAGAGTTTTAGAGAATTAGAACATAACTATTACATCTCAAAAGATTACAAAGTAGACACTTCTAATAAGTTTCCATAAAATAAAAAATCTTAAAAAGAAAGATGTCTACATTCCATATTATAGATAGCATGACATTCCCTTGATCCCATCCTTGACCTTGTTCCACTTTAAGTCCTGTGAAAAACATTTTGAAAAACTTGGGATGAGCATAAAAAGCTCAATAAGGGATACACAGAGAATGAAAACTGTTAGATTTTCAAAACAACAAGTAAACCGTGAATACTTTATCAATGTAATACTTTTCACCTTCATGAAGTAGTAAAAACTTTTCACTGAAAAAAAAGTATCATTACTTACCTTTTTTGTAACCAAAGGATTACCATAAAACCCATATAAAGAACACATAAAATATATAATGGTAACTTGGGACATAAACATACTTAAGTGGAATAAACATACGGTCGACTTCCACACATATCACTTCATGGAATAGCCATACGGCCAATTTCCATACATACTTAATGGAAGAGCCATACGGCCGACTTCCATACCCAATGCATTGGAGGTTATAACGTAACCACCCAACCTGGTATTCACGGCACCAGCCGTCGTAGGGTTTATAACATAACCACCCGTTAAAATGTCCATGTACCAATATAAAATCATAAAACATAAAACCAATATAAAGGAATGATAAAATTTCTACATCACAATATATCATAATAGAATCCTTTATCAAAACCATTTTCAAAACCATTTAAAACATTTAATAAAGAGATTTTTGAATCAAAGTGTCCCATACAACCTTGAAGCTTAAAATTTTAAACCATTAATATCCATATAAATAAATCCTTAAAACCATTTTCAAAAACATGGATATTAATAAGAACAAATAATTAAAACATTTAAAATGACATTTTGGTTGAAGGGGTTTTACCAAAATTAGAGACACTTGAATACAATAATTGAGGAATAAAATTTAGTCAGAACTTTATAATATCATGAGAATAAATGGATTCATGATATAATACTCCAAAGGACAGTATATACACCATATAAGAGTGAATTGGTGCATAACAACAATGAACCCTCAATAGAAATGAAAAATGTGATGAAATCCCTTATAAAGAAGGTATCCTTAAATTAAGGACAAATCAATATCAAAAATATGTGTGAAAAATATAAATACACCCAATATAAGTGGATATTAAGTGTAAAACAATAAAAGTTCATTCACACATATTCAATGGATGACATATTCAATGACTACATGTTGATCCCAAAGAAATCGAAATTGGGTTAATAAGTTCTCTTGACAGCCTAACGGTGTCACATCAAAATGAGTTGATGAGAGATAAAAAGTGTATCTCATCACTTGGACATACAATTTACATCAATAAGGATATATTAGAACATATCCCAACATAACAATATGTAAATTAAAAGACCCAACAAAAGAAGTCTTTTAAAAAAGAGGAGGGTGAAAGGTTCCCTTACCGACTTGGGTATCTTTCAAAACATACGCCCCATGAAAGAAGGAGAATATATCATTGATGTAAATGCTCATAAACGAATTTATATTACACAAAGAGTAGAATAATGGGCAGTAAATACACCACTCAATTGAATTTGTGGCAAATGTAGCATAAATCTCATGGGAATAAAAGTGAGATAAAAAATCCCTTACGAAAACTCGGCAGCCTAACGGCGCCACATAAAACATCCGAATTTGGATTGATGAGATCTAATAGGGTATCTAATCACATTAAAATAAAATTTATAGCAAGAGGAATATAAAAGAACATCCCCCAACATTACAAAGAGGAGCTTAAAAGAAGTGACATAAATGAGAGTACTTAAAAAGAAAGAGAGAGGTTAGATCTCTTACGAAAGTTCGGCAGACTAACGGCGCCACTCAAAACTTCCAAAATGGATTGATGAGAGAGAATAGGGTCTCTCATCAGATGAACATAAAAATTACAGTAAGTGTAATATAAAATATCATCCCAATGTCAAGAAAGATGAGCTTTAAAAGGAATGACATAAAAGTGTGTACTTAAAAAGAAAGAGAGGAGTAGGATCCCTTACCTCGGGTCCGACTTGACTCGATCGTTCTTTAATCTCCTGAATAATAAACTTGAGTTAATTTCTACTTCCTTAAGAACCTTTTTCAAGTTCATTATTCCTTTTATATCACTTATTACCATGTCATAAACATTTATGTAATCATTTAAGTTAAAAATATTTGTTTTGCCGATACTTGGTTCTTAAGTCGAAAGTGGACTTCTTGCAATTAACTGTTGTTCGTGTGGCCAAATGTTTATTATATCAAGAATTGTATTCATGATGTAGATATAATATATGTCATATATATCCCGTACACACATGCATTTATAACATTACATAATCATTTAGAGGTATGAAATGAAATGCACCATTCATGGAGACGGTAAGCCGTACGTACGCATGAACGCTACTTTCATTTCTATTTTGTATTTTATAGAATTGAATAATAATTATATAAAGGTATATTATAATTACAGTATAATATCATATATAATATCATAGTTCCATCCTTTATACATCCCACATATGGTATTTAACGAATCAGATCACTTTGAGGGGGCGGTAGTCCACACTTCCTTAAATGAGGATATCGCGTTTACCCATAATGGAAACCATAACGGTATGCCAAAAATGAAAAAAACAGAAGCTTAAGGAAAACATAAACATATTATATATCATATATAAATATAGTGACATCATAATGGCCACCTTTGAAGGTGCTAAATGTGTATTGAACAATCATCGTTTCGGGAGGTAGAATTTCGCCATCCACGGAAACCGTATGTTCTTTAACCATTTGATGTAGTTGTGTGAGAGTGTAGCTCGAATAAATCTTATAAAAACATCCTAGTGTATTGAAGATACTGGTTTTGTTACAAAAGAAATAAATAAAAAGAGTTTAGGGGGTTGGAGAAGCAAAATAAAACAAATGAGCATGAGAGAATGAATTACCTTTAAAAGTGTAACTCCTTTTGATTTGAGCCTAAAGGCTTCCTTTGAAAGGATTCTGCCCCAAGGGAATCCTCTAATATGGGGAGAGGGATGTGGAGAGAGTAAATGTGCATGGGTTGGCCGAGCCAAAGGCTTGAGGAGTGTGTGAAAGGTGGTAGAGGTGGGGGCCTTTTATAAGAGGAGAGGAGGGGCACTTTTGGAAAGTAAAGAAATATTACTTTATTTGAAAATGTGTTTCGGTTTTAAAAGGTCCCACATTGATATAATTCGTGGATAAGGTGATAAAGGTTCGAAATCCACCCATACAATAAGTTTTGGATATGTGTAGTTAATAGATTTTACATTATCTTTCCATTTTATTTAAATCGTCAAATAATGATGTCATCGCTGCATCATTATTATGTCATAAATAATTTAATTTATTTAATGTCTAAAAAATATAAAAAAATACTATGATGTAGGAAATATTTTTATATTTTCGATGAATATTTATAATAAAAACGATGACTTGTATAACCCCACTTAAGAATTGTTTTAGTAAAACATATCATGTTTGTGTCATTTTTTACTTTTACATTAAATAAAAAGTTATTTATGTCATTTCCCAAAAAAAGTGGATCCATGGGGTCCCCAAGTTGACCCATGGCTTTTCTTGGTCGGCCATTACACATACAATGAGGTTAGGACATGTGTCAAGTTCATTTCATTTTATTAAAGTATTATTTTTACGTTAAACTACACTAATTACCACTAACCGCGATTAAAAACTTAATAAGTTACTATTCACCAAAAAATTATATTATTCTCATTGAACCACATTTTACTTCTTAATGACAACCATGTATGTCAGATTTTTTAAAATCAAAACACAATGATGGAAAAATTTCATTTAAACGGAAAATTAGTTTTTATATGTACCACTTAGTGGTTTCACTATTCATCAAAAATTGAAGTTTTTCAGAAAAATCCCAAAAATTCACCCTAAGCTATATTTGATATTCTGAATTCAAAAATGAAGTCCGTTTTACAAAATTCAAAACATATTAGTGACATTAATTAATTTAATAATTAATTCCCGCTATCAGCCCAAATAACGTGTTTTTATAAAACAATAAGTATCAAAAGATTGACACTAGTTTAAGTCTGATTTCAAAGTGAAATTAATTCCAACGACCACTATTGGATTTAATGGTAAAAATATTTTCTGATTTAACTTTAAAAACAATTCAAAAGATAATCTAATCATATAAATATATTAGATTAAAAAGAGGTTTTGAATTAAAACACAACATTTTACATTATTCATTAAAAAATGAACTTTATCGGAAAAATACCAAAAAATTACACAAAGTAAAATTTGATGTCCCGATTCTTATTAAGAGTTTTATTTGGTCCAAAAGAATGTATAAGAGTTATCAAAACTATATTTAATGATGGTTCTCCATCAAAAGGCGATAAGTGAACCTTTAGTGAAAACTAGGGCATATACGCCTAAAATTGAATTCTTTCCGTATTTTAAGCCTCTATACTTTATTGGATAAATGTAAAAACATTTAAAAACATATATAAGCATATTTTAATTATTTCTATCCATTCCCTCCAATACAACGGTTACATGTTAACTACCATTTAAAATAATATTATTTTATTATTAGAGTGCAACGTAAGATTCCCAAGAAACTCGTTGTTGCGTATTGGGTACGCCATCGAGCATATCGTCCCCTTTAAAGACATATTAATATTTAATTCACAAATATGGATAAATATGAAATTTCATATTCTTTATTTACCTGGGGTGTTACATCCTTCCCCCCTTTTGGGAATTGCGTCCTCGTAATTTTAAAATTGCGCTTGGAAACATCCTTGAAAGTCCCACATCGGAACAAGAGTCGGTAAAACAATCACTTTAAAATAAAGAAAGATAAGCACAGAGGTCACCCGAGTTAACCCATACTAGGATTCCATGTATGAAAACATGGACATGGAAGAGAAAATATAGGGTCATGTTCTGATGGAGATTTATAGAAAACATGTTTAGGAGAAAGTTAACCACGAGAAAATCACAAACTTGTGATGGGTTAAACGGTATTCGATTCCCCAGTAGGAAAAGTTAATAGACAACATTTTTGTTTTAAGATACTTTTTATTGAGGAATTTATTTTTGATCTTAAATAAAACATACTTACTTGTCATGTTGACTTTCAACTTTTACTAGATTTCTCACACAGACTCATACTTTCTGCAAAAGACGAGTATTTAGGAATAATTGTTCGCATTAAGAGTACTATAAACAACTTCTAGAGGAGCACTTAATCCACAATAGAGAACTATATACTTCCCTTGTCTTTAGGCTTTAACCAAAACCAAAACCAAAAAGGTTGGTACAAGGTAAGATAATCCAGAAAAGAATAACCCTTTATAAAAAGAAAATCTATTCTTAATCTCCAAAATTTTTCCAACAAAAACCAAAGTTCAACGAGGACCATTAGATAAACAATTTGTCCACAAAATTCTTCAAAGTAAACCAATATAATATTGAAACCCAAATATTTGAAGGATTTAGTCACATAGTCTTCCAAGTTAAATCATAACATTTATCTCCAAACAACATCAGTTGCTCCTAAGGTCTCGTATTGAAAAGTAATTAACCTAATCACATATCCCCCATGACAGGTTAATCATTTTCATAAATAACCCAAAATCAAGTTACTCTTAATTCATAAAATCATCTAACTAAAAAGAATCGGTCAAACTAACCAGGGACTTGACGTAGTCCAGTGGTAGGCGATAAATACCAGTCGCACTTTGGTTGTGGGTTCGATTCCCGCAGCTTTGTCCGACGCGATGGGATGTCACACGGTCTACGTGTTTTCCTTTTTCCAAAACTATATAATTCTTAAAACATTCCCCAAAATGAGATAAAATCTTCAAGAATAATCATAACATATTTTAACCTCAAGTTTATCTCATTCCTTTCATTTTCCATCATATCATTGAGTAACCCATAATTACCTAAAAATTAAGTATCATATAAACCCTAATGGTTAACTTAATAATTATTACCTGAATTTCCACATCGGGTTGGCCATCTCGTACATGATGCATTAGGGAACTCACCAAGTTTGAAGTGGTTTATCATGACTCCTTGATAGTTGGATTGGAATAACTATGAGATTCCTCATTGAATCCCCCATCTCATCCAGTATCTTAATCAGAGAACCACCACAGTTTCCTTCAAACCCATTGTCACTTTGGTGCCTGCTAGATCCAGCCATTTACTAAAACCAAAAAGGTCAGTGTGAGTATATCAACATAACCATAATGTACTAATGAGGAAGATAAACACTAAGATATACTTACTCATTCAATTTATCTAAAACTAGGACTCTTTCTAAAATCCTAACCATTATGGTAATGTCACTTGTGCTTAGAGAATACCCTAACCTCTAAAGTTATCTAAACCGACCTTTGATACCAACTATAAGGCCCCAGCCTTAGACCTTACTTAATATTGAATTAAACGAATAATTCACGTTGAGGATCATTTCAGGTTTAGAGTTTTAGAATATTAGAACATAACTATTACATCTCAAAATATTACAAAGTAGACACTTCTACTAAGTTTCCATAAAATAAAAACTCTTAAAAAGAAAGATGTCTAGATTCCATGTTTTAGATAGCATGACATTCCCTTGATCCCATCCTTGACCTTGTTCCACTTTATTTCCTGTGAAAAACATTTTTAAAAACTTGGAATGAGCATAAAAAGCTCAGTAAGGGATACACAGAGAATGAAAACTGTTAGATTTTCAAAACAACAAGTAAACCATGAATACTTTATCAATGTAATACTTTTCACCTTCATGAAGTAGTAAAAACTTTTCACTGAAAAAAAAGTATCATTACTTACCTTTTTTGTAACCAAAGGATTACCATAAAACCCATATAAAGAACACATAACATATATAAAGGTAACTTGGGACATAAACATACTTAAGTGGAATAACCCTACGGTCGACTTCCACACATATCACTTAATGGAATAGCCATACGGCCAATTTCTATACATACTTAATGGAATATCCATACGACCGACTTCCATACCCAATGCATTGGAGGTTATAACGTAACCATCCATCCGGGTATTCACGGCACCACCCGTCATATGGTTTATAACGTAACCACCCGTTAAAATGTCCAAGTACCAATATAAAATCATAAAACATAAAACCAATATAAAGGAATGATAAAATTTCCACATCATAATATGTCATAATAGAATCCTTTATCAAAACCATTTTCAAAACCATTTAAAACATTTAATAAAGAGATTTTTGAATCAAAGTGTCCCATACCACCTTGAAGCTTAAAATTTTAAACCATTAATATCCATATAAATAAATCCTTAAAACCATTTTGAAAACATGGATATTAATAAGAACAAATAATTAAAACATTTGAAATGACATTTTGGTTGAAGGGGTTTTACCAAAATTAGAGACACTTGAATACAATAATTGAGGAATAAAATTTAGTTAGAACATTATAATATCATGAGAATAAATGGATTCATGATATAATCATCCAAAGGACAGTATATACACTATATAAGAGTGAATTGGTTCATAACAACAATGAACCCTTAATAGAAATGACAAATGTGATGAAATCCCTTATAAATAAGGTATCCTTAAATTAAAGACAAATCAATCTCAAAAATATGTGTGAAAAATATAAATACACCCAATATAAGTGGATATTAAGTGTAAAACAATAACAGTTCATTCACACATATTCAATGGATGCCATATTCAATGACTACATGTTGAACCCAAAGAAATCGAAATTGGGTTAATAAGTTCTCTTGACAGCCTAACGGCGTCACATCAAAATGAGTTGATGAGAGATAAAAAGTGTATCTCATCACTTGGACATAAAATTTACATCAATAAGGATATATGAGAACATATCCCAACATAACAATATGTAAATTAAAATACCCAACAAAAGAAGTCTTTTAAAAAAGAGGAGGGTGAAAGGTTCCCTTACCGACTTGGGTATCTTTCAAAACATACGCCCCGTGAAAGAAGGACAATAGATCATTGATGTAAATACTCATAAACGAACGTATATTACACAAAGAGTAGAATAATGGGCAGTACATACACCACTCAATGGAATTTGTGGCAAATGTAGCATAAATCTCATGGGAATAAAAGTGAGATAAAAAATCCCTTACGAAAACTCGGCAGCCTAACGGCGCCACATAAAACATCCGAATATGGATTGATGAGATCATATAGGGTATCTCATCACATTACAATAAAATTTATAGCAAGAGGAATATAAAATAACATCCCCCAACATTACAAAGAGGAGCTTAAAAGAAGTGACATAAAGGAGAGTACTTAAAAAGAAAGAGAGAGGTTAGATCTCTTACGAAAGTTCGGCAGCCTAACGGCGCCACTCAAAACTTCCAAAATGGATTGATGAGAGAGAATAGGGTCTCTCATCACATGAACATAAAAATTAAAGTATGTGTAATATAAAAGATCATCCCAATGACAAGAAATATGAGTTTTAAAAGGAATGACATAAAAGTGTGTACTTAAAAAGAAAGAGAGGAGTAGGATCCCTTACCTCGGGTCCGACTTGACTCGATCGTTCTTTAATCTCCTGAATAATAAACTTGAGTTAATTTCAACTTCCATAAGAAAATTTTTCAAGTTCATTATTCCTTTTATATCACTTATTACCATGTCATAAACATTTATGTAATCATTTAAGTTAAAAATATTTGTTTTGCCGATACTTGGTTCTTAAGTCGAAAGTGGACTTCTTACAATTAACTGTTGTTCGTGTGGCCAAATGTTTATTATATCCAGAATTGTATTCATGATATAGATATAATATATGTCATATATATCCATTACACGCATTCATTTATAACATTACATAATCATTTAGAGGTAAGAAATGAAATGCACCGTTCATGGAGACGGTAAGCCGTACGTACACATGAACGCTACTTTCATTTCTATTTCGTATTTTATAGAATTGAATAATAATGATATAAAAGTATATTATAATTACAGTATATTATCATATATAATATCATAGTTCCATACTTTATACGTCCCACATATGGTATTTAACGAATCAAATCACTTTGAGGGGGCGGTAGTCCGCACATCCTTAAATGAAGATACCGCGTTTACCCATAATGGAAAACATAAAGGTATGACAAAAATGAAAAAAACAGAAGCTTAAGGAAAACATAAACATAATATATATCATATATAAAAATAGTGACATCATAATGGCCACCTTTGAAGGTGTTAAATGAGTATTGAACAATCATCGTTTCGGGAGGCAGAATTTCTCCATCCACGGAAACCGTATGTTCTTTAACCATTTGATGTAGTTGTGTGAGAGTGTAGCTCGAATAAATATTATAAAAACATAATAGTTTATTGAAGATACTGGTTTTGTTACAAAATAAATAAATAAAAAGAGTTTAGGGGGTTGGAGAAGAAAAATAAAACAAATAAACATGAGAGAATGAATTCCCTTTAAAAGTGTAACTCCTTTTGATTTGAGCCTAAAGGCTTCCTTTGAAAGGCTTCTGCCCAAAGGGAATCCTCTAGGATGAGGATAGGGATGTGGAGAGAGTAAATGGGAAGGGTTTGGCCGAGCCAAAGGCTTGAGGAGTGTGTGAAAGGTGGTAGAGGTGGGGGCCTTTTATAAGAGGAGAGGAGAGGCACTTTTGGAAAGTAAAGAAATATTACTTTATTTGAAAATGTGTTTCGGTTTTAAAAGGTCCCACATTGATATAATTTTTGGATTAGGAGATAAGGGTTCGCAATCCACCCATCCAATAAGTTTTGGACATGTGTAGTTCAGAGATTTTACATTATCATTCCATTTTATTTAAATCGTCAAATAACGATGTCATCGCTGCATCATTATTATGTCATAAATAATTTAATTTATTTAATGTCTAAAAATTATAAAAAAAATACTATGATGTAGGAAGGATTTTTAGCTTTCCAATGACTATTTATAATAAAAATTATGACTTGTATAACCCCACTTAAGAATTGCTTTAGTAAAACATATCATGTTTGTGTCATTTTTTACTTTTACATTAAATAAAAAGTTATTTATGTCATTTCCCAACCAAAGTGGATCCATGGGGTCCCCAAGTTGGCCCATGGCTTGTCTTGGTCGGCCATTACACATCCAATGAGGTTAGGACATGTGTCAAGTTCATTTAATTTTATTAATGAATTATTTTTACCTTAAACTACACTAATTACCACTAATCGCGATTAAAAACTTAATAAGTTACTATTCACCAAAAAATTATTTTAATCTCATTGAACCACATTTTACTTATTAATGACAACCATGTATGTCAGATTTTTGAAAATCAAAACACAATGATGGAAAAATTTCATTTAAACGGAAAATCAGTTTTTATAAGTACCACTTAGTGGTTTCACTATTCATTAAAAATTGAAGTTTTTCAGAAAAATCCCAAAAATTCACCCTAAGCTATATTTGATATTCTGAATTCAAAAATGAAGTCTGTTTTACAAAATTCAAAACATATTAGTCACATTAATTAATTTAATAATTAATTCCCACTGTCAGCGCAAATAGCGTGTTTTTATAAAACAATAAGTATCAAAAGATTGACACTAGTTTAAGTCTGATTTCAATGTGAAATTAATTACAACGACTACTATTGGATTTAATGGTAAAAATATTTTCTAATTTCACTTTAAAACAAATTCAAAAGATAATCTAATCATATAAATAAATTAGATTAAAAAGAGGTTTTGAATTAAAACACAACATTTTACACTATTCATTAAAAAATGAACTTTATCGGAAAAATACCAAAAAATTACACAAAGTAAAATTTGATGTCCCGATTCTTAATAAGAGTTTTATTTGGTCCAAAAGAATGTATAAGAGTTATAAAAACTATATTTAATGACGGTTCTCCATCAAAAGGCGATAAGTGAACCTTTAGTGAAAACTAGGGCATATACGCCTAAAATTGAATTTTTTCCGTATTTTAAGCCTCTATCCTTTATTGGATAAATGTAAAAACATTTAAAAACATATATAAGCATATTTTAGTTATTTCTATCCATTCCCGCCAATACAACGGTTACATGTTAACTACCAATTAAAATAATATTATTTTATTATTAGAGTGCAACGTAAGATTCCCAAGAAACTTGTTGTTGCGTGTTGCGTACGCCATCGAGCATAACGTACCCTTTAAAGACATATTAATATTTAATTCACAAATATGGATATATATGAAATTTCATATTCTTTATTTACCTGGGGTGTTACAATATCTGTGGATCTAGCAAAAACAGAGGTTATCGAAAGACGGTCGAGACCAACAACAGTAACTGAGATCCGAAGTTTTCTTGGTTTGGCTGGATATTATCGACGTTTTGTGAATGATTTTTAATGATTATCTAATCCACTCACCAAGTTGACTCGGAAAGGAGTTAAGTTTGTTTGGACGGAGGAATGTGAAGAGAATTTCAAGGATTTGAAAAGAAGGTTATCCAGTGCACCTGTGCTCACACTGCCTTGTAGTGGAGAAAGGTTTGTGATTTACAGTGATGCATCCAAGAAGGGATTGGGGTGTGTTCTTATGACAAATGATGTGGTGATAGCTTATGCCACACGAAAGTTGAAAATACATGAGCAAAATTACCCAAATCATGATTTGGAGTTAGCTGTGGTATTATTTTCATTAAATATTTGGAGGCATTATCGTTATGGAGAAAGGTGTGACATTTATACTGATCATAAAAGTTTAAAGTATATTTTCACACAAAAGGAGCTGAATATGCATCAAAGAAGATGGTTGGAGCTGATTAAGGATTATGACTGGTCAATCCATTATAACCCTGGGAAAGCAAACAAGGTGGCAGATGCATTAAGTCGACAAGACCATGCCCGTTTATCCATGATGAGGATCACAAAAGATCCAATATTTATGGATTTACAAAGGATGGATCTTGGAATTATAGTGTAAGGGGAAAAATCTTATCTTTCTCAAATGAATGTTCAACCATATATACATTTGAAGATTAAAGAGGCACAAAAAGAAGATGTCGAGTTACAAAATAAAGTGAGAAATGTTCCTGAATTCAAACTTGATTGTGATGGGATAATAAAGTTCAGGAATCGGGTTTGTATTCCCCCCATCCTCGAATTAAAGAAGGAGATGTTTGATGATGCTCATAGTTCTTCATTATCTATTCATCCTGGAAGCACGAAGATATATAGGGACCTGAAAGAGTACTTCTGGTGGGATGGTATGAAAAGAGATATTACTGAATATGTCTCTCGATGCTTGGTTTGTCAACAAGTTAAATATGAGAGACAGAAGTCTAAGGGGATGTTACAACCATTACCCATACCCGAATGGAAATGGGAAAACATCACTATGGACTTTTTCACAGGACTTCCTAAAACATCCAAAGGCAATAATGCTATCTGGGTCATAGTTGATCATCTTATAAAGTCTGCAAACTTCATTGCTATTAGAGTGGATTTATCTCTCGATCAGCTTGCCAGGATATATGTAAAGGAAGTGGTAAGATTGCATGGAGTACCACTTTCTATTATATCTGATCGGGATCCGAGATTTACCTCGAAGTTCTGGCGAAGTCTTCAGCATACTCTGGATACAGAGTTGAGTTTCAGGACTTCTTATCATCCTCAGACAGACGGTCAGTCTGAGAGAACAATTTAAACCCTAGAAGATATGTTGAGAGCCGGATCTATGGATTTCAAAGGTGGTTGGGATCAACACCTACCTTTGGTGGAATTTTCTTATAATAATAGCTTTCACTCCAGTATTAAAATGGCTCCTTATGAAGCTCTCTATGGAAAGAAATTCAGGACTCCAACTTGCTGGGATGAAGTTGGGGAAAGAATGCTATTAGGACCTGATCTCGTTGATGAAATGACAGAAAAGGTCAGATCTATTCAACAACACATAAGAGCAGCTCATAGTCGACAGAAAAGTTATGCCGACAACCGCAGAAAAGACCTAGAGTTTGAAGTGGGTGATAAAGTGTTCTTACGAATATCTCCATGGAAGAGGGTCATGAGATTTGGAAAGAAGGGGAAGTTGAGCCCTAGATATATCGGTCCTTTCGAAATACTGGATCGTGTTGGGAAGGTATCTTACTGATTGGCGCTTCCACTGAATCTCTCTCAAGTTCATGATGTTTTCCATGTATCTCTCCTGAGAAAGTACATACCTGACCCTTCACATGTACTCAGCTCAGAAGTTGTACCACTGGAGCAGGATATTTCTTATGAAGAACAGCCGATAGAGATTCTGGATCGTATCGAAAAAGTACTATGAAACAAGACCACTTGATTGGTGAAAGTTTTATGGAGGGACCACCAATTAGAAGAAGATACATGGGAGCTTGAGGATATGATGAGGAAGAGGTATCCTCATCTGTTTGTTACAAATTGACGAATTTCGAGGGCGAAATTCATTTTAAGGGGGGTATAATGTAACACCCGAGACTTTTATGTTATATAAATCATCAAAGGAATATTTTTCTACACACAACACTTTCTTGTCTTGCTTTACACGAAATCGGGACCTTCCTCGATAGCTTGCGTCATATGCAATACCGAGTTTCACTAAACAATGATATGCTATTAAAATATTTTTAAAACTAGCCGTTATGAATAGTAATAACCACTTTTTGAAATTTTATAAATTTTATTTTTCAAAATGGAATTCATTTTTGGATTCGGAATATCAAATTTAGCCTAGGGTGAAATTTTGGAATTTTTCTGAAAACTTTCAATTTTTGATGAATAGTGAAACCACTAAGTGGTAGTTAAAAAACTGAATTTTTCATAAAACTAAATTTTACCGCTTTTGTGAGTGGAATTTCAAAAATCCAAGAGACACGGTTGATGTCAGTATGTAAAATGTGGTTCAATGAGATGAAAATAATTTTTTGGTGAATAGTAACTTTTTACTTTTTTTTTACCACGGTTAAAAGTAAATAGGGTAATTAAGGGTAAAAATGATATTATTATTAACCTAACACATGTACTAATTCTATTGGACAAGTGTAATTCGACCAAAAATAACCTTAGGAATAAAATATGACCATTTATGCCCACTTGGATTAGATTAGGACATTTATTATTAATTTATTTAAAGAAGGGTTAAAATAGTTAAAATCAATGTTTAATAAGTAAATAATTTTTAATATAAGGTTATACATAAGATAAATTCTACTATAAATATTCATTAGAAAGATAAAAATATTTCCTACAAAATGGTATTTTATTTGAAATTTTTAGACATTAAATAATTTAATTTATTTATGACACAACGATGATGCAATATTTATCTTATTAATGAAATATTGACATAATTGATGTTATAAATACCCAAATAAATGTAATTTGAGACATTTTATTAATTAAACTAATTTTCTAGGTTAATATGACATGTTAGTATTGGTTTAAGTAACTTGGTTCGAACTAATAATTCTGTTATGAGTTTCAAAAAAATCAATTACTAAATAGTGTCAAAATTGACATAAAATAGTTTTTAAAACAAATATTATATTATTAATTGTTATTTTATTCCTAAAAATCTAAGGTTCGGCCAAATGACTTAGATAAGGTTATATATATTAATAATAAACAAATTGGGGTTCTTTTTGCTTGATATAGAAAGTTTATTAACCTTATAGTATAAGAAAACAAGAAGACACGGTAAAAGTTAAATTATCTAACTTAAAGTTAAATCTAAATGATAAGGTTAACATTTACACATATACTTGTCTAAATTATATTGGATGAGAGGATATCGACCCCTACCCACCTTATCTTAGTAATATATAAATTTGGAGCTATTAAAAACCTAATTTAACTTTATAATAAAATAATATTTTTGGTTATTCCAAAGGTGCCCCTCTCCTCCATTATAAAAGGGAACCTCCTCCCCCTCTTCCTCACACCACTTTGAGCCTTCCATCTCGGCCAACCCATGCCAATTACTCCTCTCCACTTCCTTAGAGACATCCTAAAGGTCCTGGTATTCTTCAAAGACCAATTTTAGTGCCCTAAAAGAAGGTCTCAAAGAAGCACTTCAAAGAAGAGGTAATGTCCGTTACCGATTCTTTCATCATTATTTCTTCTTCCACTTCTTCTTCTTTAGTTTTTTCATTATGAAGTAATAACATCAGTATAAATCATATACTGATATTTTATTATAAGTATGAAACAACCATAGTTCACCATCTATCCATCCTACGGATAAAGAAATCACCGCGCGTGCGTACGTACGGAATACCGTCTCCACGTCGTGGTGTAATCTATTTTCCACCACCACCTTACTTGGATGGGTATAATGGTGTAAATAATGACTATATATGACTATTATAAAGTGATACTGATTCTGAAATAGTATAAATACACTCCAATACAATTCCACGATCATAGGAACGATATCATCACTCGTGCGTACGTACGGAATACCGTCTCCACGATGTGATGCGACTCGTTCTACATGATCTTCATTTCATAATGATTATATAAATGAATTTAATGAATGAATATGATATATATTACACTAATACCATTCTGAAAATGAGGTATCTATATCCTAAAGAGAAGAATAATAATTTATTCGACAAAACACGCATAAGAACAAAAAGTTATAAACACCCGAATAACAAGTAGCAATGAAATATTACTACTAAGAAGCTACGAATATGACCATATATGATATCATAAAAATAATTATGATTCTGGAATAAGTCAATAACATTATTTAATTCATTATACATGAGGTTCGGACACGTACAAATCATATCGGACCTATGGTAAGGGAAATATCACAATCTCATTTTTATCCGAGATTGTTTATACTTTGGTATTTATTGGGGTGTATTTTATCATCCACATCCATGTTTCCAAAATATGTAATATTTATATACTTCTAGAATATATTATATCCAATTTTACCCTTTGGTGAGTTTTTAGTAAAAGATATGAAATGAATATTCTGTTGTTTTTCGTACGAGGTACTTTTTGACTTTTCCGACAAAAGTACGAGAAGAATGTTTTCTTTTAACTTATATGACATGAATGGATTTTAAAAAAATTATTTACAAGAAGCTTCCCTTATAAGTTTTCAAGTTTATTTTTAATCAACTTCTTTTAGTTATAATTTTATGACATGTTATGTAATAAAAAGTGTTTTTTGAAGTAGAAATGATATTTTCCTCAAGAATGGACTTCAAGTGTTTTATCAAAATTATTTTCCATCTAAGATAATATAGGGTTCTGTTTCTATCCCTATTATTACATGGATTTGATTATGTTGTCATGGAAATATTTTTATGAATTCATTTATCTTATATGAATTATTTTATGATGTCATGTTGTTTAAGAATCCCATTTTTATTACATGGGTTATGCTATGATGTATGGTTTATGATTTTGTGGCACAAATAAGAATGGAATCATTATGAGATGGGTGGGACCTATATCTCCCTCCAATGTATTGGGTAAAGATTTTATATCTCATGAGATAGACATGGCTGGAATGGTAGGTTATACCAGTTCAGTGAAACAGGACTGAAACGAGGAGTGAACTCGGTTCAGAAGGGGACTTTGTCCACTAAGATAGTCTTGGCAATGAGTCTTGACTAATAAGAAATGATTCTCTATGATTATGTGTGTATGCCACAAAGTTTCATGTTTTATGTTATGATTATTGGGACTACATTTCACTACTATGATTTATCCCAGGTTATGATATTATGATCTCTTTTGCATGTTAAGATTTCCAAAAGTTATGTTCTTATGAATATGATGTGATTGATATTTCTTTTGTTTAACCATACTGAGCATTTGAGCTCATCCTTTTGTATGTTTTATTTTCCTAGGTCAGGAATAAGGTTGTTAAGTAGAATATGCCAAAAAGGGACTCTAGATATGATGAAATAAATGGGAGGGAAAGTAGATGCTTTATGAACCAGTTTTTTATGTTTCCCAGTTTCTAAGGACACTATTCCTATACGGTTCTTTCTTGGTTTTGTTATATGTTGTAATAAGTGTGCTTCAATTCTGAGGTAATAAAAATGTATGTAAAGTATGGGTTGTTATAAAAAGAATGGTGATCTATATTTAAAAGGCATGAGATATTTATATTTAATGTAACAAACATAAATAGTTTGACATTGATAATTATTAGGTTATGATTTATATTTTTGATTGTATGAGAAAATTATTAAAACAAAAAATGTTAAATCTTGGTTAACGGATTAAAAATAGAATTTAATGATTGGTGTTTTGAAGTATAGGGTCTCATGAGTTATGATGTAGTGGTATTATATTTAATGGTTGATAAATTTAAGGATGATAACAATTTTAAATAAATTGATCTATTTTTATGTTTTATGGGATGGTAGTACCTTGGGGTAATTTATTAAATTTTAATATATGTTAGATATATATGTAACCCTTATGATTAACCATTTTAAAAAAAATTAATTTATAAAGAATGATTTTATATTATATGGATATTAGATGAAAGGTATTGATAACCGTTATAGATAATATGATCTTTGATATTAATGTAATCATTTTTAATTGAAAAAAATATTTATTAAATTTTGTTAACATTATATGATTATTGTAAATGGAAATATTTTTTTGGATAAAATGGGATCTTATATTATTAGTAAATTTTGAGTTATATTTTTTAAAGAATAAATTATTTTTCTTGCAGATTAATGGAAATAATAGTTACTTATGGAATATAGTATAATACTTTAGAAATTATATCATTAGGTAATAATATTTTTTGGCATATAACATGATATGTTATTAATTTTTTTTGGAGTTAAATTTTACATTGTTCTTAGAAGAATATGTGATAAAATGTTTTGGATTTTTGGGATTTTAACAAGGTTAATAATATTTTAAATAGTTTTATGTTTTGTTGTTTATTGAATGATTTGAGTAGAAATTTGGGTGTTATTTTTGAGTATTTTGAGATTAATATAGAGGTTATTATTTTTATGTTTTATTATTATTGTCTATTATCATAAATTTTTCTAACCATTTTTAGGTTTTTATTATTAGATAAAAGAAGGAGAAATATATTTCGATCGCTTTATGGATTTTGGGATTCATTATAAGTCAATTTTTTGAGATTAAGGTTTGAAAATCCATCTTGAATATTTATTTCATGGAATAAGAGATTATATATATGTGGTAAAAATGTATAGAAATAAAAATGGATAAAATTTTATTTATGGATTTGATGAAATAAATTATGTAATTATTATCTTGTTCTCTCTGTTGACTGTAAAATTGTATCTCAAAATCGAATAGAGGATATTAAAATGAAATTTTTTTCCATTTCTCTTTATTTGTGATGAATTTATTATATCTTATAACCTTGGTGAAGTGATATTTTAATTCAAAAAATTTTCATTGATGAACTCGTTTTTATATAACTATCACATTTTTAGAACAATTTCCACCCTCCATAGTGGTGATTTTTCTTATATATCCATATTTTCACTTCCAAAAAATTTCATCTTTATTTTGGAACACGATAATGCATTATTTTAGGTGACCTTCATATTTACCATCTACTTTATTCAAAATGTTCTTTTATTATCCATTTTATATGAAATGAGTTTTCAACTAATATATTTTTAAAATATTAATAATTTTCCATTCATAATCTTGTATTTTATTTTCCACTAAATGCAATTGATGTTAAAAATATTTTATACACACATAATGGGAGAAAATATAAAATTTTGAAGACACAATTTATTTTAGGGGGAAGAATGTAACACTATAATGATTTTGGAATTTATTTTCATTAAATAATATATTTGATAAAATGCGCTATCGATAACATCAAGCTTAAACGAACTATGATATACCTTTATTTTTGATAACTGTTTTACTTTTAAGTTTATTTTTTTGTTTTAAATAATGATAAAAAAATTTTAATGTAAAAGAGTAGGTTTCCCTTAAACTATTTATATATAAAAACCATATTTTTATTTTAATATATTAAATTCATCACTATATATATATGATTATTATGAATTAAGTAAATAATATATTCAATTTAATTAATTTTTATTCAATCGTTTTCAAAATTAATAAATAATGAGAATAATGTCATTTTATGCCTCAAAAATAACATTTCATCAAAAATGGGGTTTTATTGAATTATATGCATTGATATTACAATTAATTTATCCCATTTTTAATTTTTTGGTAAAAATTGATATAATTTTTGAAATAATATTTTCATAATTGGAATAATATAAAATTTTGGTATTTTTTGAAATAGATTGATTTTTTAGTGAATAGTACAAAATGTAGATTCTTGGAAATCAATCATTTATTTTCCTTAAATTATGTTATTTAAAATTTCCATTACATTTTTATATGGTTTTATAGTAACAAAAGATTTATTTTTTTAAAAAAATATAAATAATTCCATATGAATCTAATTTATATATTTTTTTCAAATAAGTTCATTTTTATGCTTAAAAACAAAATTTTCTAAAAACTGTTTTTCATTTTGTTTTTCACAATTATATTAAACAAAATATCAAAAATTTATTAAAATTTTATTTTGAAATTGGAACTGATTCTTTGATTATGCACAACTCTCTCTATGACTCTGGAGTATCTCCTTGGTAGATCAACTATATCATCATAAAGTTTCAGAGAATTCTCAACCAACCCACTAAAGTGGAGCACAGATAGAGGGAGGAAAAAAATTAGCAGATCACACAGCCTCATGGGATGTCTCTAGTTCTGAGGGTATTTTTTTTCCTACTATGGAAATATTGAAGCCTATGTGGGTCAATCTGATTAGAGGGGATTCCCTTGGGCTTCATTATTTTAGGCCTCCTTAGTTACGACTCTTGGAGCTGAGGAAGCCGAGGTTTGGGTCTCATTTCTCTTTTATATATTATTTTCTTTGAATAAAAATGTTTATATGATTATGATATAGGATCTAGTTGACGAACAAGTTGGGTGTTACATTCTCATAGAATTTTTTATTAGTTATTGGTGTAACAACCTAGAATTTCATTTTGTTGTTAATAAAAGATATCATTAATGAGTTCAATTTAATTTCTGTTTATCATGAATATTAACCATGGTAAAAATTTGTCACCATGGTAAAGGGTAAACAAGGTTAATTAATGTAAAAAAACTGATATGGCCGAAAAATATTATCTTATTTTTTATTGAATAATTATTTTTAGACCCTTATTAATCTATATCTAACATTGTATAGTTATTAATCTACTCAACTATAAGTATGAAATTTATAATTTTTAAAATTTTAGAAAAAATAGAACTTTTCCACTCCCCTCACTTATAAATGGAACCTCATCTATTACATTTTTCACACCTTTTGAACATACGAGTTTAGAAAATACTTACCAAAATCACTCTGTAACTTCAATCCCCATATCTTAGATGTATTGGTCTTCTGAAAAGTATAATACTAGAAGGATTTAGGTGAAATACAAAGGGTAATATCTTTGAATTATGTATATGTTTCAACTAACATATATCATATTTATTTCTTATTCTACATCCTTAAAATTTATTATTAACACTCTTGAATAAATAATTCAACAACTTATTTATTATTAAATTTTATTTTGTTAATGAAACATTTAATTTCTAAATATTATCCATGATATGGTAAATGAAAAAACTACACATTATTATTTGTGGATCACCACTACAAGGATGTGATTTGTTTTAATTTCATCACATCTACACACTGATGGTTATAAAGATATAATTAAGGAAGATATAATATTTTTATGAATTTATTATGATTATTAAAATAAATTAAATTACTTACTTTCTTATAATTTATCTCTGTTGGAATTTGATAATGTCTCTCCAATATACGTGTTGAATACCTCATCTACGAAGTGAGATGATTAATTTTTCTACTCCATCTTATGAGAATGGTTAAAAAGATAAAATTAATGAATTAATATGAAATTTATAACATATCTATAATTCTAAAAAAGTGAAATACTATCTACTTTATTTCTATTCCTCCTGTTAGAAAAATGAAAACGTCATTCATGCTACATAAAAACCAACATATCCATAAAATAATCTATTTCATTTTTACTGACCTCCCAACATGGTTGGTTCTTGAAGTGTATTTTCGTAAAAATATGATAATTATAACATGTTTATTCTTTTTTAGGTAATGAAATAATAACCCATTTGACCATGATTAACATGGCATTATTGTTTTGTGGTTATAGAACAAACCACCCAAAAAAATCAACATCAACTTAACAATTTTTGTAACTAAATAAGTCATGGTAATAAATTAAATAATTTGAATAATAATTAAATAAAAATGAAAAAAATTATTAATAAAGTTTCAAAAAAATTTTATTTTAGAATTCTAACGTTATAGAATGTATAAAGGTAGACGAGACATATGGTAACATATTTTTCATTAAAACCATATATTAAACTATTCTATCAACATTATTATCCTCCATATCCATGTTCTTTAAAATTTTCTATGAATTTAATTAATTATACACCAATTATTGTTCAATTTCATTTTCAACTTATTTTTATTTTATTTCTAATAGTTTAGAAATTAATTTCATTAACATTTGTCGTACGAGTCATTTTTTACCAAAGTTAAACCATAATGTTTCTGGACATAGATGGATTTAATATTTTCCCATCCTAAAATATTAAATTCATTATAAATATTTATCTATAATTTTCTATGTTTATTTTCAAAAAAATTATTTCTCTCAACACTCTGCTAAATTTTTAGTTTTTGAAAATAAAATATTATAGAAACAAAATCTTATTCCCATCTTTAAATGAAAATAAAATTGTTACTGATTATGGGATTCAATGGAAATTTAAATGGGTTTTATGATTAAATTAGAATATAGAGGTATTTAATTGATTATTTAGTTCTTGAAAATTTTATATAAATGATTTTTAACCCTATAATACCTATGATGACATATGAGATCAATATATCTCTCCATTGAATTTGGTAAAGTGATAGAGTTTACTAGTGATTGGTTACTCCTAAGAGATATAAGAATTATATAGCTAGGTGATTAAATTGTAAGGGTTATTATAAGTAATAAAGTATGAATAATGTCCCATGGTACATAAATTATATTTTTCAAGGGGTTATAAATGAAATATTTTGGTTATAAAAGGTAATACATTCAACTTATGTTTTTAAATAATGATTATGACTTTCTTTAAAAATAATGTTGAATTTTTTTTTTCAAGGGAATGTGTTCATGTTTTTTCATGGTTTTCAATATATCGTACTGATTATGAATTTTTAACTTTATAGTTTCATATATTTTTTATGAAATATTTTAAGAAATTATGTTTTTATGGAATAGTAAATTGACATTTGGGGTCAAATGTTTATTTTTAAAAAGAAAAAACTTCTATTGTATTTTTTAGGTTTCTAAATAGAAAAACAAGTTATTTTTCTTTTACTTCCTTTACTTAACATTTTTTATTATCCAAAAAAATTAAATTATATTTCACATGAATTTAGAATGAGAATAAATTTTAATAAGATAAGAGTTTCAGATATGGGTGTTACCTTGAATAAACCAAATGCATTTTTTTAAATAACCTCTTTTCTGATAAAAAAAACAATGTGTAGAAACATCCACTTTTTTATATGATATTTTACTTAATTATATAAAACACTAAACTAAAAATATAATGCAATTGTATGAATGTGTAACCCTTTTACTATTCATATATTTATTGCTTGAATAAGGTATGTGTTGTTATACTCTGAAGACGATTCCATCCACACACACCATCACCAAGAATATATCTTTAATAGTGATTTTCTCATAGAGATTGTGAATATTTGTAAGGGTTATCAATGTTAGGATAGGCTCGGTTAAGGGGTATATAGTCCTTTTAAACCATTTAAAATTAATAATAAAATTATCGATTTATTATTCATTCAATCACAACAATTAATGTATCTGATTTAAGAATTCAAATAGATAAACGGTATAATAAAAAATAAAGAATAATAACTCCATGTTTTTATAGTAGTTTAGTTTGTAATGAACATACAATACTCCCCAATCCCCTAAAACACAATGAGAGGAAATTTACTCTCTAAAGAAAATAATGATGATTTATTTTATATGTGCAGAAATGACATAGTTGGTTATTAGAGATACCATACCGTTACTTCCTTTTCTGGGAATAGGATAAACCCAATTGATTCATAGGACTGACGAAAACTATAAGTTACTTTTAAAAAGGAGAAATCATAACCTATGTGATCCTACATGTGGAGTAGGTGATCACAACCAAACATTACCTTTTGAATAGAGGTATAACCATGTTTGAGCTATGATTTTTTTTTCATTTCTATATAAAAATAAAAATAACTAGAAAGTTGAATGATGTTGTTGAAGGAAAATGGCGTTGTGTAGTTATATTTGACCCTTTATGAATTGATGAAAAATAAATAAATCTCGGTCATCCAATAATGACTAAGTAAATCTACATAATGAAATTATATAATATTGTAGATCTCATTTTCTATGATCACTTTCAAAAAATTTCATTAACCCTTATCTATAATAAAACAATTCAACAAAGTGTTTATCCTTAATATTTCATGAACTCTCTTCATGAAGGTGATCCCTATTTCATGAACAAATATTTAAAAATAAAAGTCAATAATTAAAATGGAAACAAAATATCACTACCCATATTTTTGTGCTTCAAATTAAAATTCTGTAATTAGTTTCTTCACTTTATTCCAGAAGAAAATACATTGAAAGCTATTTAAATATATAAATTAGTATTTAGGAATATTTTCAGAAAGATAGGATAATTAAAATAATATATAATAAAGTATCTTTTTTGAAATATAAAATTACAAATAAATAGAGAAAACATAGAATTCAAATTATAATGTGTGATGATGAATTGAAATTTGAAACATCATTTGAAAAACTTTTTCATAGACCACATATAGTTTATAAATAATTTGGAAGCAAAGAAAATTATAAATATATTTAAAAGAATCTGACAACATCACAAGCTATTAAAATTTATGAAAATATGGCATATTTTAGATTTAGAACAACATGTTGATACTCACATTGCATCATAGATGAATTTAAATACATGGGTGATTTTACTGTATTCAGTTTGATAATTTAGGAGAAATATCCACATAACCGAAATAACCACAAAACCAAAATTTTCATACCAGATTATACCACAGAAGTTAATTTCACCACATAAGAGAATATATAGAAGTAACTTGATATATAATGGTATGATGGAAAATATATACCTTTCATAAGGGTAAAAATAAAATTTCAAAGGATTCGTGAGGGTAATATATATGCTGTATAATGGTAACCTTGATCTTATATGTCTCACACATGGGTTACCTTGAAATGAAATAGTTTTTGTGTGAGTAACTAATAAAATATTTATAATGTGTAAGAGTAAAATATATTTTTTAAATAATTTTTTAAAGTGTGATATTGAATATAAAACTTATGTACGGGTAAAAATAAATTTATAGTGGTTGTGTAGGGGTGAAAAGCTATTTTAATGGGAGGCATAAAAGTAAACTATATTTTATACATGTGAAGTAAATGTAAATGCTAGTTTATATCACCATTTTAGGGTAATTCAAGTTATTTGTATAGGTAAACTACTATTTAGAATGGTTACTTATGGTTAATCATAGATTTTGGAAATTGTATATAGGTAAATGAAATTAAATTTATGTTGGAGGTGACCTTAGAATGAAAGTAGCCTATACTCCCATCTCAGAAGGGTACATACTGTAGGATTTGGAACTCTAGAACTGACATTTTAGTGACTGATTACATTTTTTAATTTTTAAATAACATTTCATATACATCATTATTCTTCCTTTGAATGAAATTTTTATGAGATAATGTTATAAGAATATATGGCACACTAAATTGTCATAGATGTTTCCTGATATGATGATAACCTCATGGTATCACAATATTTTTCCTAAACCTTGTTCTATGGATGTATTATATATTATGATTGGACATAGAAAATATATGATATCATTGATTAGAGTCTCAAAAGACATTTTGACCCATTCTCCTGGTGTTCGCCTTTGGTAATCTCCATGATAGAAGTTCATGAGAACATAACTATTATTAAGAAATCAACATTTCCTTATGTCATTGGAGGTTCCTATATATATAAGATGGAATTAATACAAAGACAATAATATTATCATAAATAGATATCATTACTTATGAAAATAAATGTATTAATAAAAACCATGATGACATATTCCCACATTGAGGTATGATACGTTGGGTGGGTCATAAGTGATATTCCATCAACAGATAAAGTGTGAATGGATTTATCCTTTTTGTTCCTTAAAAATATAGATATCCAAGGACCTTAAATGGGAATGGAACTACCTATATAAATCAATGGCTATGGTATTTGGTGGTAGAGTTCATTTCAAAAAATTCAAATAAGGTTCCATCATGGATATTGGTTTATGGCACTGACATGCATCCTACATGACTTAGGATATAGTGATAATGGAATTATATTACATGGTAAGTGTTTATAGGAGTTTGGATATCATAGAAACATTAAATTTTTTCTACATGGGTACCAAGGTGTGTTTTTAGATTCTAAAATTGGTTTGATGGTGGTTATGCCAATTGAAAATTAAAAATAGTCCTTGAGGGTAAAAAAATAGTGTATATTAAATATCAGATAAATCAAATTAATAAATATAAAAAATTATAAAAAAATAAATTTATTTAGTTTGGTTGATGTCTACAATTGAATCACAAGTTATTAAAATGAATAAGTGAGTTAAAAAATAATTTCAAATATTTATTTAAAATATTTGATAATAAAGTATTTATTATATTTATTTTATAATAATGTAGAGACATTTATTTATTAAATAATCATTAGTCAATGATTGGTAAATTTTGATGAAGGAAAGTGGATCAATATTAATGTTCTTATTGTAAATAGTAGAAAATATATTTATTTATATTCTTAATTTCATTCAGATATTAAGTGATTAAAAATAAAAACAATAATATTATTATACATGAGGTCAATAACGAATTACCTTGTTGGATATTGGCTTTTCCAGCACAAAAAATACTGTAAAAAATATCTAATTATAACTATATCTTAAACAACTTTTGGTGTGAAAAATTAATTAATATAGGATATCTCAAGACCTAGAGAGAAATCTAGTGACTTAGAGATCATTACCTCCTCCTTTCCTCTCATTATTTTTTGAGAACATCAAGAGTTATTAATCCTTAAATAATAATACTACTGTGATCAACCATGAAAAATAAATGTGATTAGATTTAGCTGTACTGGAAATGGAAAATTCTGAAACAACATTGGGAGATTAATGTTCCCATGTGGATCACCACTTTAAGGATTCTACAGTTGGATCATGAAGTGTAATTATGGCATGAAATGAACGTGTTAATACAATCATAAAAAATAGTGATTTAGTAGTTGAGGTGATTCCATATATACTAATAAAATTAATTATAAATTTCATGTGAAGATCATCCTCTTCTAGTTTTGAAATTTGAGTCTTGAAATGTAATCTACAGTTCTCATTGGATATAATGTCTTTATCATGTGAGTAAATGATTAAATATAAATTAAGACAAAAAGATGAGTTGTTCATATCATCAAAGGATACTTCCACTGTGGTCGTAACCATTAAGTTGTATCCGAGAAGTCACATGTATAATTTATAGTTATTTATTATTTATATAATGGTTTAATGTTTCTATATTTTATTTTACCTGTATTGGTTCAATTTAGCAAGAGAAAATCTTAATCTCTTCCATTTATTTTTTCTCAGTAATATAATCAATAATCAATTAATGACTAAAAATGAATAAGTAATCGATTTAAACCATTTGGATTCACCAAAGGCTCTACCTAGACAAAACCAAAGTACACAGTTTGTACTCCCTATATACACACCATTTTTTTCAAATATAGATCTCTTGATAAATTTTGATAGATATTAGGTAATCAGATCTAAGATATGAAAAAATATATCAACGTGTATATCTAGATATACGGGTACATGTATTAAAGAACTACTTTGCATGCAACCACTTTAGATGATATGTATATCTTTTTTCCTCATGGACGAGACCACATGGTGTCCCAGTATACTGATTATTATATACCATACATGGGGAATGAGGCCCATATAGTTATGAGGATAAAAGTCATGTATCCTGAGAACACATCATGTACCTATACATCATATTTGAAAAAAAATTCCTAGTCCCAAGGACTATGCTATTGACAAGGGTGTAGAATTGTTCATTCCATGTATTCTGATGTAGGTAGTGCGCTGAGTTCTTAACATAGAAAAATTATATATATAATCAAACCTATTCACATCGGTCATCTGGGTAATATATTTTAAAAGGTACCCAAAAATCATATTATTGATAATTATATGTTAAATATATTAAATTTTAAAATTTTGAATAATACCACAATGTTCCATCCAAGTACAGCTTTGTAAAATAGTAATTTTAAATGAACAAATATTTTTAAATTATAAATGATGGTGAGTTAAGGATTCTTGGTAAAAATTAATATAAAATGAATTAATTGGAATAATTATTAGTTTATTATCTTAATTGAGTAATGAATTGATAACAAGATAGAAAATTTATTCTTGTTTCAAATTGCTTAGATGGTCATGAGATCATACAAGCTATTTTTATGTGACTGCTTTTTTTATTAATTTTTATTAAATTAAAATGATGGAATGTACGTCATTCCATCCTCCTTTTTATGTCAGGGATTGTGTGAATATGATTTCATTTATATAAAAACATTTATATAATCCATTGGATCACCTAAAATACATGTGAATACAAGATAATGTATGGATATAGCTCCCAACTAAGAAGAGTTGGTCCATGTTATGGAGTTGATGTGAAACCAATCAAGGTGATACATAAGTGGAAATATAGAAATGTGCCACATGAACCAAACTATGGTTCAAGGTGTGTTTTCCCTATGTTTAAGGGTCTGTATAAAATCATCTAGGGAAATTATCCATCAGATAATATTATGATCATTAAACTTATATTTATTTATATTATTTTCATGGTTACTTATTTATGTTTGTGAATTCTTTACAATCACCTAATAAATGAATTAACAAGCATGTAATATGGAATAAAATATAATAAGATTATGATAGAAAATTACCAAACATGGTCAAAAACTTATGTAAAATCCACATATTATTAAAAATTAATGTGAAATAATAAAAATACCTTTTATGAATAAATAAAAAAATCCCTCAAACTAAAATATAAATTAAACATAAAATTCCACTACATAAGATAGGAATGACCTCATAGTACATATTTATCTACCAACCAAAGTTAGAGTTTATTAGATTATCATGGAACTTTTTGATTGATGTTTTGGGTTGAAATAAGTAGGATCCCATAAAGGGATTACTTTACAAGAAGGACATGGTTAATCTTTGTCGAAAATGGATGAGAAAATCATTGAACATCATTTCAAGATTGGGAGTCCAATCAATAGATCAAGGGATAGTGAGTTAATTTAGTTGGAAAGTTAAAACATCATAAAACCATTCAAATAACATGTTAGTCACAGCTATGGGTAACAAGAAAGGGAATATATATCCTAGACACAAGAATATATAAGAGAAAATATATTCTCAAATTGTTGGTGAGGGATGACGGGTTTCCAAAAATAGTGGGAGATTAATGGAATTTAATTAAATTTAAATTTGATAATCTAATTTGTAATAAAAAAGTACTACTTTTTTATACATAATTTTTGTAAATTTAAAACAATTTTTTTTGAGAATCTCAATGCATTCCATACTTAATAATGATAAACTACTCACATGTACAGATTTCAACTAATGGAATAGGCACTTGCGAGTTATACTTTTCCATGAATGGAATTAGTATATTCTGGAGACCCCGCTTCAAGAGTTCATTGCTGATGATTTTATTGAGGAAGAAGAATCTATCTATTTGAGGCATGTAGATGATGAAATGGATGTACAATGTTTCATGTTATCCTCCACATCCGAGGATATTTTTAATGAAATATGATAATATAGATGCATATCATATCATTTTCACCTTAAGGATCACTATCCATGGAAGGAAAGAGTAGAGAGATATGACATATCCAACGCACCATTCACATGAAATCTTGGAGAGTCAGAACTATATGGATAAAATGTTGTCAAGATGATTGGATACATTGAGTTCCTAGACTTCATAATTTCTGAGAGCCCTGATGAGCTACACCTATATCTCATTATATCCTCACAAACCGAATACATCTCATGTTTTATTATGAATTATAATATGAGTAATAGGAAAAAGTTACTTTTATAAGTTTATATACATATCAAATAAGTTAATAAAGACATGGGCCATGAAAAACCAATAATCCATATGGTGATACTAAGGGGAAGTATAATGAAATGGAACTGAAGACTCATTTCAAGAAAAAGGCCCCAAAGCACCATCCTTCAAATAAAATGAATATCCAGAGTCTCAGAAATGAACAAGATGTTCTATGTTTGGAATGTGGTAAGTAGGTCCACTAGAATAAGAACTTTTTCCAAAAAAAAAGATTAAATAATAATATTATGGTGCATTCATTATTGACTATTATATTTTTATATCTACATGTTGGGTATAAAATACTTCATGTGGTTCACACATCTATATCCAAATACACAAACGATGTAGATTTAAAAATATTACTTAAGATGAGGTTGTTTAATGGGCTAACAATGGAGAAAGGATTGCTTCACTAACCATTAGATACTATCACCTCACATTCCCGTTAATATAAATTTTTTAAATAGTTTTTCTATGTTCATAGTGTTAGAAATATCATTTTATATGTTTTTTTAATATGAAGGGAGTTTTTTTAGATTTTTAAATAATGGTTGATGCTTTTACATATATTTCATATGTTATGGTACGAAATATTGGATTAATAATATTTTTGAATTAAATTATTAAAACCAAATACTGGTAATTGATGACAAAAAAATATTTCACGACCAACTTAACACCTAGTTGTGGAATCACCTTCTTGGTCACTTAAATGATAAATGTTTGAAAAAAATAAATCAAGATGATTACTTAAACTCTTTTGAGATTTATCCACCTCAAATAGGTCACACTTGTTTACATAGTTGGATAAGAAAATAACCATTCCAATATCAAGGCTAAATGGATTCTAATATAAGAAATTTTGTACACATTGGTGTTTGAAAGCCTTTTTATATAGTGGATTGAGGTGGACTATCATTCCCAATTACATTTAATAATGAGTTGATTAGGTATGGTTATATCTACCTAATGAGGTATAAGATTGAATAATTTGATAAGTTCATGGAGTGAAATAATGAGTCTGATAATCAACATTGTAATAAGATAATGAAACATTGATGAGATCATGGTGATGAATATCTTAACCAAGATTTTATTGAGTTTTTAATGAATTATTGAATTTTAACTCCACTCACTCCACCATATACACCATAGGTAAATAGTGTTTGTGAAAGGAGAAACCACACATTGTTGTCCATTTTAAGCTCAATGATGAGTTACACAAGAAAACCACTATCCTTTTTGGGATATGTGTTATATATGGTATCATACTTACTAAACTGAGTACCAACTAATGTGGGAAATAGTACTCCCTTAAATTTATAGAGTTGAAAGAATAATGTTTTGTAACATTTTTGTGAATGCGGTTATGGGAAATTTGTTAAGGTTATATCAAGCTATAAACTAGAACCTTGAGGCATAATGTGTATCATTATAGGGTATCATAGTATAAAAGGTAATATGCTCTATAAAAACCTTCCATTTTTTTATTTTCATAATACATGTTTTTTTTGTGAGAGGGAGTACATTATCAAGGAGGATATTGGGATAAAGATTGAATTTGATGAAGTTTATACCTATGATACAAAAGAGTTGTAATAGGAATTGATTATATAGGTACCCATGAAAAAGTTTTTCCAAAAACATATGGATAGTGTAGGATCACTAGAGAGGTGAGAGAACCATAGGGATATGGTTTTATAGTAACTGATGACAATTAATCATTATTTATTGAATTTGATGGCCTGATCACTCACATGGAGGTAGAATAGTGTACATAATCATTAAGGTGTAAATAATCCGAATATTCTTATATAGATTCTATCAATCAGAACTATGTTTGGGATCCGATCAACCCTCTAGTTGATTTAAATATTATTGAGTGAAAATGGGTATTCAAGAGAGAGGTAGAAATTAAAGGTAAATTAAATACCTATACAAATGGATAATGACTAAATGGTTTAGACAATGTAAATTAATAGAATGTGATAAAATCATTTCCCTCGTTTCCATGTTTAAATATATTATAATTTATTTTTCTATAGTTTATTAACATGTCTATGATATTTGAAAAATGGATATCAAAACCACTTTCCAAAATAGGATCCTTAAAGAGGATTTTTATATGACACAAACAAAATGGGTTGTGTCTAGAAAATTAAAAAAGGGAATGCAAGTAATATAAATCCATTTGTGGATTTAACATGGAATACATGTCATGGAATATTGAGATTGATAAATCCATAGAAGAATTTTTTTTCAGTAAGAATGAATTAAATCCAAGGGTTTATAAGTGATTTAGTCAGAGTACATTTTTTTCAAGTTATTATATATTTACAACATGTTAACAATTTTAAATAATATTCCAACCATACTAGAGGTTAAGCCATGGTTAAGAAAGTATTTCTCCATAATGGAATTAGGTAAATCATCCTATATTATAGGGATCAATATCTATGATGATATATCCAACAAGATTATTGGAATATGTAAATTTACATACATTGAATAAATACCCAAGATTTTTATAATAGAACATTCTAAGAGAGGTTTATTTCCATGATCACATGGTATACATCTTTCCTAAAAATCTGTCATTAAACACGAGAGGAAAGAGAGATAATGAGTATGATCAGATATGATTCTACAATTAATTTTATCATGTATTCCATGTTATGTATAAAGCTTCATGTTTCCTATTTATTGAGCTAGGTAGTTGGATATCAATAAGATATAGGTGAAAAATATTGGACTAATATTAATACTATCCTAAATTATCCAAAAAAACTTTGAATATTTGTATGATGTATGGAGGAGATGGAGATCTAGTCATGATGGATTATATTGATTCAAGATTTTGGACATATCATAATTATCTAATGTTGTAGTCTAGAAATATCTTCTATCTAAATGAAGGAGATTTGACCTATAATATTTCAATGTATGTAGTTGTCATCGATTCTATAGTAGAGTCTGAGTATATTGTGGCATCCAATGCATCAATGATAGTAGTATAGATTAAATATTTTCTTAAAAATCTTGATTTGGTGTCTATTATTTACAAACCTATCATATTTTATTGTCATAAAATGACAGTAGTGGATCTCTCCAAAGATTCGAGGTCAAAATATATGAATAAAATATATAAATTGGGTGTTTCATCCCCTAATGGATTTTTTTCAATGAGGTGAAGTTGTGCTAAGTAGAGTATACATGGAGGAAATAATTTCATACAATGTGACCAATGATATATCTTAGAATAGGCTTGAGTATCATTTGTGAGCTAGTGGAATAAACAGTGATGTTAGTTGGATCTAGTGCAAGTGGGAGTCTATTTCCATTGGTACCAAGAATGAATTAGTTTATTAATTCATTAAAAAATATCATTATTGAATATGTTTTCTTATTAGATTTTTATTATTCATCTATATGATATTTTATGTGATTATATCTTAATAATATATGTCTTGTTGAATGGTCATAGTAGATCCCTTATATATGGATAACATATAGGTGATATGACTTTATTTTTAAATCTTGTTATATAAATAGATGATATTTTATATTGTGAAATAGAAGATATAGCCTATTTGGGGTAGAAGGCTCGTAAGACATTGATACACCCTCTCATGGTATATGCCTTTGTTATTCTATATGATATAATGTTTTGAGAACAGTCATGTTAATAAGAAATCCACATTTGAATGTGTTATTGGGTAGTCCTATATATAATTTTGTGTAATGATCCTTACAATTTAAGATTATTTTTAATGGATATCATGTATCATGAACATTTATATTTTAATTAAAACCATGATGACATATTCTCATGGTGAGGTAGGACACATTGGGTGGGTCACAATTGATTTTATATTAATAGATAATGAAAGAAATTATTTATCCATTGTGTCCCTTGATGAATGTGGATATCCTAGGTTCTTTAATGTGAATAGAAATTCCTACATAAATCCATGGCCATGGTTTTTGGAGGGTGAGTTAATATATAGAAATTAATTCAAATATAAATTGAGCATATAGGTTAATGGCACCAGTATGAAAAATGATTTATTCAAGATATCATTGTAATGACCCAAACATTCATTAATGGTAATCCCTCTTGATCTAATAAAATATCTCTTTATGTAAAATGTTTATCTAAAATGTAATATTATTTGGTTTTATGTTTTTGGATTTTAAAATATTGTTAATAATTTTGACCGTTGCTAATATAGTCTTTGAATAGTGATCACATGATTAGTATAAATATAGGGCTTTAATAAATCCAATTTACTCAAACAAAGAAGCGATGGCCTCATCTAGTAGTCTATCCCATAAGAAGCCAATTTTTCAGATCTCAAAAGGAGGATGTGAGTTTGGGATTCCCTCTTTACCAATCCCAATCCGAGCGTGAATATGTTAAGCTCGAGTAGGACCACCTACGAGAGAAGTGGAAGTTGATAGAGATTACCACCCGAGCAATGTTATCTGAGCCACCCCAAGAGTCTGTCACCATCACAAACCTTATGCTTCAGTATTATGCGGGTGTTATAAGGGGTTATGTAACAAGACCCTAGTACCAAGGTTATGTACTTTATTTCTGTATATAACAATCAATATACTTTAATTTTAGCGTTCTTACCTTCTAAATAGTTTTTAATGCACAAATAGTATTTCTATTTTATGTTCAACTATGAAATTTATTTTGATGAATTAATGGATATTTGAATTAAATAATACGTTAATAAAATATTATTATTATTATTAAGTTAATTTTTATTATATATAAATGATCGTATAATTTAATGAAACAAAATTGTAATTTTTATTAAGGTTTTAAAGACATTTTTGTCAAAACTAATAAATTTTCGTAAATGTAAATTTTTATTTTCAAAGTGAATATTAACATATTTAGAAAATTATTTAGATAAAATTAATATTATTTAAGGAATAATAAAGTTAAAAATATCCAATGGGGAATTTTTCATATTTTTCTGAGATAGTCGATTTTTTGGGTAAAAATTAAATACTGTTTTAATATATAATGTGTTTTATGACATCATAATCACCAAATAGTGATGTAATAAAATGACATAAACATTATTTTCGACCAATATATGTTTCACCACTAATATAATGTAATTTTGGGTTTGTTTGATTTATTTTACAAAGCTTTATTGGACCCTCCTAGAGTTATTTAAAATTTTTCCTTTTTAAATTGTTTTCCTTGGGAGTGTGACTCACCTCCACATAAGAAACCCAATTATTTTAAGAATTTCAGACATTTTACTTATAAAATATTGTTTTCCATCTCCCCTTGACAAAACACATGGGCCAAAACCATGGGATGGTTTGTGGTTTGGATTAGTTTAATGTGAGGTGTCCCAAACCTAAATAATAAAGAATTGCCTCAGCTTTCTTATATAAACCCACCCAAGATCCAACTTCCTCCTCGCTCAATGCCTTTGGAGTTAGTAAAAACTCTTCCCTCCTCTCTATATAATCCTCCCAAGTTTCCCCAATCTCCCTTTAAGCCTCTCTCAAGCCTCTCTCAAGCCTTTGGTAGCACACTTCCAAGTAATGTTTTTTTCTTCTTCCTTTCACATTTCTGTCCAATATTATTTAAATTGTTATGCCCTTTTAATTTCAATTATAAATGTTGGGGTATGGTTTAGAACCTCCTTATACTTACATATTTATGTTTGAATTATGGGATACCCCTTTCTCTCTCATTAAATTCCTCCCATGAACACCCATTACATTGCTGAAATTTCGTAAGGGATTTCTGTCTCCTCATTTACATCAAAGCAATTCTTTTGTATTATGCACCTAAATTCCATTACATTTGTTGGGACATGTCTCTATATTAAGCCCTTATTGTACATTTAATTTAAATATGATGAGACACCCTTTTATCTCTCATCCACCATTTTCATGAATCCTTATGTCACACCGTTATGCTGCCAAAATTACACCACATTTTCCAAGCCAAGATCATTGTGTAAGGAATACCATAACCATGTCTCTATCAAGGGTATTCAACTTTATGAACATATATATATTGAATTGTACTTTCAGGTATTTATTCCACATTACCTAATTTTTTAATAACTTATGATGTTGATTGATTCTATGTTATATGATCTATGTGGCACACTTATGCCTAAAATGAAATGTTTTAGAAGGGTGCACCCTGATAGCGCTCCATTGCATTGGGTAAAGTATAGTATCACGTTACATCAAGTGAAATGGGTGTTGAATAATGTTAATTCAAGTGAAACTTGGTTTTAATCGTTATTCATATGAAATGAAGGTTTACTCAACCTCCTTGTGCAATGATCCTTCGCTCATGCTAATTCCATGTAAAGTGTTCTTGCCACATTTCCATGTTATGAATATCATGCTTTATCACACCCTTATGTTTATGATTCCTTTGTGCTCTATTGATAAGCCTATTTTCTAACATGTATTGTATTCATCATGTTATTGAATTATTATTCCCTTACTATTACTTATAGCTCACCCTTTTTTTATGCATGTCCTCAGGTTATCCAATGCAAAGCAAAGTACGAGGTAATGTGGTGGTCATGTAAAGGATGTTTTCAATAAAGATGTTTTATTTCATGTTTTAAGTTGTTATCTAATGATCCTAATCCCCAAAGACACTAGAAATCTCGATATTCTATGTTATATCAAGTGATTTTTAGGTAATGCATATTTTTTAATTGTGTAATAAAAAGCAGGGTTGTCATGGTTGGTATCAGAGGATAGGTTTAGTTATTATTGGGATTAGGAATAGAAAACCCTAGTAAAGCCTTAGAGACAAGACTAATTATAATAATACATCTGTAAGTTTTGGTGAGTATTTAGTAAGTGGTATATCACGAAAATACATCTCTGTCTGGATACGAGCAGGTAGAGGCTGTAACACCCCAAGCTTCCATGGTATGCTTCTCTTTGAATAATACAATTGCATGTGTTGTACACAACTTCATGTTATAACACCCCACAACCAATCAAACTAGACGTTATAAATAGTAATACCCATTTTTTGAAATTTTATAAATTTTATATTTCAAAATGGACTTCATTTTTGTATTCGGAATATCGAAATTATCTTAGGGTGAATTTTGGGATTTTTTCTGAAAACATTCAATTTTTTATGAATAGTGAAAAACACGGAGTGATAGTTTAAAAAAAAATATTTATTTATATTATTTAAATTTATTTTAGGTAAAAATAGATAAATAATACCTATATAAGTTCAATGTAATTAATTGGAGTAATTTTATAATAATTTTAGATATAAATTTTTTTTATTGAACTTTTCACCGTCTTTTACCCATCTCCTAAGAGAATTTGAAAATTTTCCTAAAACATAATTTTACCACTTATGTGAGTGAAATTTTAAAAATAAGAGAGACACAGTTGATATCTTTATGAAAAATGTGGTTCAATAAGAGGAAAATAATTTTTGTTGAATAGTAACTTTTTACATTTATTTTCTGCGGTTAAAAGTAAATAGGGAATTTAAGGGTAAACATGATATTATTATTACCCTAACACATGTCCTTGTTATATTGGATATGTATAATTCGACCCAAAATAACTTTATGAATAAAATATGAACCTTTTTGGTCCACTTGTATTAGATTAGGACATTTATTATTATTTAATTCAAAGAAGAGTTAAAAGTGTAAAATTCAAAGTTTAATAACGGAAACATTTTTAATATATGGTTAAAAAAATATAAATTAGAATATAAATATTAGAAATCCAAAACGATTTCCTACAAAATAGTATTTTATTTATAATTTTTATACATTAAATAATTAAATTTATTTATGACACAATGATGATGCAATAATTATCTAATTAATGAATTATTAAAATAATTGATATTATAAATAGCCAAATATATGTAATTGAGACTTTTTATGAATTAAACTAATTTTTAAGGTTAATATGACATGTTAGGGTTGTTTAAATGAGTTTTATGAGAAGTAATAATGCTCTTATAAATTTTGAAAAAATAAAATTCCAAATTGTGTCAAAATTGACATAAGAGTTTTTAAAACAAATATTATATTATTAATTGATATTATGTTCCTAAAAATATAAGGTTATGCTAAAGGACTTATATAATGATAGTTGTATCATTAATAAACAACTTGTGGTTCTATTGGAAGTATATAGTGAGTTTATTAACCATATAATATAAAAATCCAAAAAAACATGGTAAATGTCAAACTATTTAAGTACGAGTTAAATCTAAATGATAAAGTTCAAATTGTGACCCAAAACTGTACAAAAACTATTGGTTGAGTGTTTTTCAACCAATCCCCACCTTATACTATAAATAATCTATTTTGGAGAAATTAGAAATCGAAAATGATTTTATTATAAAATAATATTTCTAGCTTTTCCTAAGGTGCCCCTCACCCCTCTTATAAAAAAACCACTTCTCCTTCTCTCTAATTCACACCTCAAAATCCATTTGTCTCAGACAAACCCTTCCCAAATACCCACTAAAATATCCTCCCTTCATACTAGAGTCCTTTCTTTAGTCATAAATCCAACCTAAGGAGCCCTTTTGATCAAGTCAAAAGGAAGAACCCATAGAAGAGGTAAATATTTCATCACCTCTTGCAAGTTTCTTTCTTCTTCCACATCTTTTTTCTTTATTGTTTCCATTATAAGATAATAAATCTAGTATCTTCTATACACTATGATGTTATTATAAATATTTTACAACCAAATTAATTATTCTATCAATCCTTTGAATGACATGTCACCATACGTGCGTACGTATGACTTACCGTCTCCACGTCGTGGTGTAATTCTTATTCAATACAATTTTTTGGATGGGTATAATAATGATGTGTAATTGAGGTAAATAATAAATATAACATGATTAATATTATTTATATATGATATAAAATCCAATTATATATTATTTTATTATCAAAATAATTATATTGTCTCTCGTGCGTACGTACATATTACCGTCTCCACAAATGTGATGAGATTCATTCCCCATCGTATCAATTCAAGACTAATTTTCATTATATGATTAAATGTAATGTTTAAAGACTTAATATCATTCTGGATATGAATAAGATACATCCCATACATAACAAATATGACTCACATAACAAATAATATAAAGGAAAATGAATCCGTTAACACATGAAACAACGATAATACTAAGACATTATTGACAAAGAAATGTTAAAAGATCATATAAGATATCATATTAATGTATATGATTCTTTTATAATTTAATAACAATTATTTAACCATTATATAGGATTTTAACCAACCCTTGACCATGGAAAAATACATGTTAAGTTTTAATCTCACAATCTCTTTATTATCCGAGGTTATTTTTACGTAAGTATATATTGGGACCTCTTTATCATCCACATCCATGTTTCTTAAAAATGTTTTAAATTTTTTTTACTATTTAATAGAGTATGGGTTAAATTAATTTTTACCCTTATTAGACATTATATTTTTTGAAAGGAATCTTTTCTTCATTTTCCAAATAAGGTACATTATGACCATTTCGACAAAATTAAGGTAAGAATGTTTTTTTAACTTATACGGCGGGTGTGGCTATTTTATGCCATTAAAACATCGTCAAAGCTTTCCTTGCAAGCGTATAAGTATATTTTTAAATATAATTGTTTTCATTTATAATTACGTGACATTAAATGATTTCAAAATATAAATAGATATTTCTATAAAAAGGTTATGAGTTCATCTATGTCAACACCCTTTGATGGATTTTATGTTTGTTCGAAGTTGATTTATTATGATACAAAACGTCAATATTTTATTGAAGGTTATGGGATATGTTTGACTGTGGATGTGTTATTTCATACCATTCATGGTTTATGGATAAATTATTGACATTTTGTATTCTAGTTTAAATACGAATGTTTATGTTATGTTTAAACCTTTTCATATGAGGAATTCATTGGACATAGTAAGTGACGAGTGGATCCCGTTATAGCTCCTCGATGCATCGGTCAGTCTCATGAGACAATCTAGTGTCTTGGTAAAAGGCCTTGAAAATATCGTATTTCTAGTTTTGGGAAAAGGCCTTGACTATATGGTTATGAAAGTCTGGAATTATGCATTCCATCATTATGATATTGGCTATTGATATTGCATGTTATTATTAGACTAGTAGAATATCCATGTGAGTAATTAAATGACCTTATTTGATTTTATATTTTCCATATAATACTTAAGTTCAAGTTTAAAAGGCTTTTGTTTAAGTCTTATACAATGCCTTAAATGTTTATCCTTATTTATGAAAGGTTTCGATATATTGTTGTCCTTACTGAGCATCAGAGCTCACCACTTTCTATGTTTTATTTTTCCCAGAATGCAAATAAGTATATTATGACTGACCTGCATGGATAGTCTATGGGATCTCAGTGTTTTCTATGGAAAGAGTGTCATTGTAGTTTTCTATTTATGATGTAATAAAAACCTTATGAATGTATCTAGTACTTCCAAGGCTACTAAACTAAATGGTCTTTCAAGACTTGATCTTTTGTGATCATGAAAATGATACGTAATAATGCACTGACTCTGAGCTTCTCAGGTCAGGACATTACAGTTGGTATCAGAGGAAGTTTAGTACAAACCTTAGAATCTAGATTAAGATAAACTATGATTAGAGCACATTTCTCTAAGATAAACTTTGATGATAAGTATAAATAAAATCCTAGAATTTTGGTATTTTAGAGATTGTGTGAGTTTTCTACGAAATACATACCTATATGGATACGAGAAGGAAGAGGTAGGTCTAGCACCGGTATACCAAGGGGCAAAACTCGAAAACACAGCTTGAGCTAGACTCGAATGGGAAATGATGCAAGACAACGGGCCTTGCTGCACTCTTGGCTATGACACTTTCGAGGGATATGATTAGGATAATTCTCATTTTCTTTACAAACCATGATGTGATTATGAGTATATACTTTCTAAAAGAATCATTTTTTATGTTTATGGATTATATCCATAAACTGTTCAATTTATGTTATGTGTTTTACATGTTAGGAATTATGTATTTCGATTCATAAACTAATCTAGTTTATTCCATTGTTTAGGAATGTCGCTTAGTGGAAGGAATGAAAACCATATCGATGCACACACTCCATGTAGGTATTTCCCTCCTGCTCAAGATAATTATAGTGGAGCTGGTGATACAACTAGTGCTGATCAGCTAATCACTATACTGGGAAAACTCACTCAGGTTTGGAATAATATCCTTAATTTTATTGAGCA
Organism: Viscum album; assembly: GCA_963277665.1. Classification (NCBI taxonomy): domain Eukaryota; kingdom Viridiplantae; phylum Streptophyta; class Magnoliopsida; order Santalales; family Viscaceae; genus Viscum; species Viscum album. Next base: position 1,835,459,723 of record OY728146.1, read on the forward strand.
CCCTAATCCACATCATGGAGGATCAATGATAGATCTCTTCATGAGGCAACAACCACCAAAATTCAATTGAGGTACAAATTCATTAGTAGATGACCAAAGGATAAATTCTTTAGAGAAAATATTCCATGCCTTGGGATGTAGAGAAAGGGAAAAAGTTGTCATGTCAGTTTAACACCTCACTGGAGATGCTGATCAATGGTGGTCATTGATTCAATAAAAAAAGGAAGATGATGCAGTATCAAATATAGAATGGAGGGAGTTTAAAGAAATTTTCTTAGAAAAATACTTTCCTCATGACAATCAAGTAGATATGGAAAGTCAATTTATGAGTCTGAGGGAAAAGGTGGATGAGAATGTCTCAAAGTATGAGGCTAAAATTACTAGTTTAGAGAGGCATGATACATTTTATATACATAACCCAAGAAGTAAGATTTATGATTTCTTTGATGCGTTATAACCATTTCTCCATCAAGCATTTGTCTCACAATCCTTCTCATCGTACTAAGATATTTTCTCATTTCATATCAATACAGAAAAATAATTCTCTATGTCTTATGACATAAAAGTAAAGCAAGAGAAGAAGAGATCTGCAGAACAATCTGGAAATGGAAATATGGGCAATAAGGGAAAAGTTGAATATCCATCCTATAGTAAATGTGGGAAGAAACACCCTGGTAATTTCATGAAGGGAATGAGAGTCTATTAAAAGTGTGGTGTAAAAGTACACCAAGCTCGTGATTGCAAGGGGAAGAAAGAGGATGTAGATGTTGAATGCTACAATTGTAGAGAAAGGAGACATTAAGAAAATGAATGTCTTAATCGTCAGAGGAACTTACCTGAAAAAGGACAAGGGATCAAGGCCAAGCTTATTATATCACTACTACTGAGGTTGAAGCTCCGAAAGATATTGTGGTAGGTAATTTAATGGATTCCTCAACTTTAAAAAATGCTTTATTTGATTTTGGATCATCGCATTGTTTCATATATTCTCAGTTTGCTAAGAAAATTAGATATTTCAACATTGATTTAACAAGGTAGTTGTCAGTATAAACTCGTAAGGGAAGTATCGTCGCAAAAAATTTTGTGAATCAGTCCCCATTAGTTCATATAAATGTTCATTATCTACTGATCTCATCATCATACCCATTATTGAATTTGATATAATCCTTAGTATGGATTGTCTTTTGGACCATGATGCAAAAATTAATTTTAAAAAGAAGAAGTTTACCTTTTTATGGTAATGATAGAAAACAACTTATCTTTAGAGTAAAAGCGTCCCCACCTAGTTCTGATCTAGATCCACCCCCAATAGCTCAACTACATTCAATTAATGGGGAGGAAGAGAATGAAATAACTATGGGTGTGGAAAGGAATGTTCAAAGAGGGGATGTACCAATTTTGAAAGAATTTGTTGATGTGTCTCCATAAGATTTACCTGGACATCCTCTTGAATGAGAAATTGAGTTTTCCATTGATTTAATTCCTGGATCGAGGCCCATATCGAAGACCCCTTATAGAATGACCACTGTGGAATTAGTAGAACTAAAGAAACAACTAGCGGATTTTAGTAATAAGGGATTTATTCGCCCTAGTGTTTCTCCATGGGGAGCGCATGTCCTTTTTGTTAAGAAGAAAGATGGATCTACGAGGTTGTGCATTGACTACAGGGATATCAATGCTATAATAGTAATGAACAAGTATCCTCTACCTCGCATTGATGATTTAGTTGACCAAATTCATGGAGCTCAATACTTTTCAAAGATTGAGCTTCAATCTGGATATCATCAGTTGTGTGTGAGGAAGGAATATATTCTGAAAGCAACACTTCAAACTAGGTACGTGCATTATGAGTTTACAATAATTCCTTTTGGGTTGACTAATGCACCCTCTGTCTTTAGGGATCTAATGAATAGAGTTTTCAAGTAATATCTTCATGACATTGTAGTGGTATTTATTAATGATATCTTGTTATACTCTAATAGCTATGAAGATCATGAAAATCACTTGCGCATTATCTTGAAGACTCTTATAATACATGAATTATATCTTAAGTTTAGCAAGTGTGAATTCTGGCTTCGGGAGATTTATTTTCATGGACATGTTGTCTCTAAAGATGGAATCTCTTTTGATCCTTCTAAGACCAAGGCAATCCAATAATGTCCAGTACCGATGAGTATAACCGAGGTATGTAATTTTATTTGTTTAGCAGGTTATTGTTGGAGTTTCTTCCAGAATTTTTCATGATTGGCTCACCCATTAACCAAGCTCACATGTAAAGGGGTTAAATTTGTTTGGAAAAAAATGTGTGAAGAATGTTTTGAATAACTGAAGAGAAGAATAGTCGATGATAATATCTTGAATATATCATCTGAGAATGATGGGTTTTTTATTTTTACTAATGCTTCAAAGAAAGGACCTGGTTGTGTCCTTATGCAGAATGATAGGGTTATTGCATATGCATCAAGACATGTAAAAATTCATGAGAAAATCTATCCTACTCGTGATCTTGAATTAACATCTGTAATATTTTCTTTGAATATTTGGAGACACTATCTCTATGGTGAAAAATGTGAGATACATAACAATCACTAGAGATTGAAGTATATTTTCTCACAAAATGAACTCCACATGAGGAAAAGGATATGGCTTGAACTACTCAAGGATTATGATTTCACTATACACTACCACCCGGGGAAGGCAAATAAGGAGGTAGATGCTTTCAGTAGAAAGGATCATGGAGTTTTGAACAAGATGAGAGTTCAAAAGGATCATATATCCATGGATCTATTAAATATGGATATGGGAATCACCATGGACGGTGAAACATCAATACTTTTTTAAATGGTTGCAAAACCATATATACTAGAAAGTATAAAGAGTTCTCATACTGGTGATAAAGAGTTTCAAAATAATATTAAAGGTGTGAATGATGGGAGATTGAGTGACTTTGTGTATGAAGATGTAATTTTGAAATTTTAGAAGAGACTTTGTGTTCCCAATATACCTGATCTAAAAAGGGAATTGTTGGATGATGCTAATAGTTCCAATTTCTCTATACACCATGGTAGCACTACGATGTATAAATATTTGAATAAACATTTTTTGTGGGACAACATGAAGAGGGAGATTGCTGATTTTGTGTCAAGATGAATGGTGTTTCAACAAGTGAATGTTGGTAGGCAATAACCTGGAAGAGTCACGCAACCACTACCCATACTGGAGTGGAAATGGGATAATATTATGATGGAAATTTTCATAGGACTACAAAAGAATCCTAGAACGAATCATACAATATGAGTCATTATTGATCATCTTACCAAGTCAGCACATTTTCATGCTATAAGAGAAGATTTACCACTTGAATGATTAGAAAGACTATATATTTATGTTTTTGTAAGACTTCATGGAGTACCAATATTGATTTTTTCTGATTGTGAGCCACGTTTTACATCAAGATTCAGGAAATGTATTCAAAAAGTCCTGGATACTGAACTTCTTTTGAGCACTGCCTACCACCCCCAAACTGATGGACAATCAGAACAGACTATTCAAACATTAGAATACATGTTGAGATCATGCTGACTTGACTTTCAAGGTATGTGGGATCAATAGTTAACTTTGGTAGAATTTCCCAATAACAATAACATCAATTCAAGTATTCAGATATCACCATATGAAGAGTTATATAGAAAGAGATGTCGCACACCAACCTGTTGTGATGATGTTGGCGAAAGAAAAATCGTAGGCCTAGAAATAGTGGGGGAAACGATGGAAAATGAGAAGGTAATCAAAACCCACATCAAAATAGCTCAAAGTAGGCAGAATACCTATACCGATAACTGAAGTAAGGATTTGGAATTTCAGGAAGGAGGTCATGTTTTCATGAAAGTATCTCTATTGAAGGGTGTTATATATTTCGGTAAGAAGGGTAAATTGAGTCCCAGGTACATCAAAACTTTCAAAATTCTATAATTAATTGGGGATATAGCTTACCATTTGAAAATGCCGCCAAGTATCTCCAAAGTTCATGATGTATTCCACGTATCACTGTTGAGAAAATACATGCCTGACCCAACGCATGCACTCACGTATGAGGAATTATAACTAGAACCTGGTATATCTTATCGCGAAGAGCATGTTCAGGTTCATGATACAAGATAATAAGTGTCGAGAAACTTGATGACTTGTCTGGTAAATGTTCTATGGAGAAACCATAAGATGGAAGAGGCAATGTGGTATCCTGAGGAACTTATAATAAAGAACCACTGAGTCTTTTTATGTAGTAATATTCTTGAAATTTCAAGGATGAAATTATTTGAATGAGGGTAAAATGTAACACCCCCAACTTCCACAATATGCTTCCCTTTGAATAATACAGTAGCGTGTGTTGTACACAACATCATGTTCAAACACCCCAAAACCTATCAAACTAGCTGTTATGAATAGTAATACACACTTTTTTAAATTTTATAAATTTTAACTTTCAAAATGGACTTCATTTTTGGATTTGAAATATAGAAATTAGCTTAGGGTGAAATTTTTGTGGTTTTCTAAAAACTTTTAATTTTTGATGAATATTGAAAAATAGTGAGTTATAGTTTAAAATCAAATTTTTATTTAAATAAATATTTATTTTATTTAAATTTATTTGTTGTAAAAATAGATACTTAATACCTATATAAGTTTATTTTAATTCATTGGAGTCAGTTTATAATAATTTTAGATATATAAAAATTTTATTGAACATTTCACCGTCTTTTACCCACCTCCTAGGAGAATTTGAAAATTCACATAAAAATAATTTTACCGGTTCTGTGAGTGGAATTTCAAAAATCCTAGAGACACAGTTGATATCAGTAAATAAAATTTGGTTCAATAAGATGAAAATATTTTTTGGTGAATCGTAACTTTTTACATTTATTTACCACGGTTAAAATTAAATAGGGTATTTAAGGGTAAAAATGATATTATTATTACCGTAACACATGTCCTAATTCTATTGGATAATTATAATTAGAACAAAAAAAACATTAGGAATAAAATATGATCCTCTTTGGTCCACTTATATTAGATTAGGACATTTATTATTATTTAATTCAAAGAAGAGTTAAAAGTGTTAAATTCAATGCTTAATAACTCAAACATTTTTAATATAGCGTTACACATAAGATAAACTCAACTATAAAAATTCATTAGAAAGATAAAATTATTTCCTACATGATGGTATTTTATTTATAATTTTTAGACATTAATTAATTAAATTTATTGATGACACAATGATAATGCATTAATTACATAAATTAATGAAATATTAAAATAATTGATTTTATAAATATGCAAATAAATGTAATTTGAAACTTTTTATGAATTCCAATAATTCTATAGGTTAATATGTAATTTTAGGTTTGGTTAGAGGAATTTTTTTAAAGTAATAATGTTTTCATGAATTTATAAAAAAATACCAAATAGTGTCAAAATTGACATAAAAGAGTTTTTAAAACAAATTTTATATTATTAATTAATATTCTATTCTTAAAAATCTAAGGATCAGTCAAATGGATTATATAATTATGGGTGAATTAATAATGAACCACTTTGGGTTCACTTGGATGTATATAGTGAGTTTATTAACCATATAATATAAAAATACAAAGAAACATGGTAAATGTCAAACTATTTAACTAAGAGTTAAATCTAAAAGATAAAGTTAATATAGTGACCCAAACATATCTAAAACCTATTGGTTGGGTGGTTTTCAACCCATACCCACATTATAATTTAAATAATACATTTTGGATCCATTAGAAACGAAAATGATTTTATTATAAAACAATATTTCTAGTTTTTCATAAGGTTCCCCTCACCCCTCTTATAAAAGGGAACTCCCCCTTCTCTCTAATTCACACCTTCAATGCCATTTGGCTCAGACAAACCCTACCCAATTACCCTCTCAACTATCATCCCTTTATTCAATTGTATTTCCTTTAGTCATAAATCTAACCAAAGGATCCATTTTGATCAAATCAAAAGGAAGAACCTGAAGAAGATGTAAAAATTTTATCACCTATTTCAAGTTTCTTTCTTCTTCCACTTCCTTTTTATTTGTTGTTTCCATTATAAAATAATAACTCCAGTATCTTATATATACTATGATTTTATTATAAATATGGTACAACCAAATTCATTATTCTATCCCTCCTTGGAATGACATGTCACCATACATGCAAACGTATGGTTTACCGTCTCCAGGTCGTGGTGTAATTGCTATTCAACACATTATTATTTGGATGGATATAATAATGATGTTTAATTTATTTAAATAATAAATATAACATGTTAATTATTCTATATATATGATATAACATCCAATTATGTATTATTTTAATATCAAACGAATGATATTGTCGCTTGTCCGTACGTACGAATTACAGTCTCCACGAACGCAATGAGATTCATTCCCCATCGTATTTATTCAAGAATAATTTTCATTAGATGATTAAAAATTATGTTTAAATACTTGATATAATTTTGGATATGAATAAGATACATACCATCCATAATAAATATGACTCACATAACAAGGAATATAAAGGAAAAAGAATCTTTTAACACCCAAAATAATTATAATACTACGATATTATTAACAATACAATGTTAAAAGAACATATATGATATCATATTAATGTATATGATTTTTGTATAATTTAATAAAAATTATTTCACCATTATACCGGAGGTTGAACTACCCTCGACCATGGAAAAGTACAAGGTAAGGGAAAATTTCACAATCTCTTTATTATCCATGGTTGTTTTATGTAAGTATCTACTGGGACCTCTTTATCATCTACATCCATGATTCTTAAAAATTTATTCCCAAACATTTTTAATAATTACTAGACTATGGGTTAAATTTATTTTTAACCTTATTTGACCTTATATTTTTTCAATGGAATATTTCCGTTATTTTCCAAAAAAGGCACTTTATGACATTTTCGAAAAAATTAAGGTAAGAATGTTTTTTAACTTATACAACGGGTGCAGCTATTTTCCACCGTTATAACATCTTCGAAGCTTACTTTACAAGAGTATAAGAATATTTTCAAATATGAATGTTCTCATTTATAATTACGTGACTTTAAATGATTTCAAAATAGAAAGAAATATTACTCTAAAAGGTTTTTATTTCATCTATGTCAACATCCTTTGATGGATTTTAAGCTTGTTTGAAGTTGATTTGATATGATACAAAACAACCATATTGTATTGAAGGTTATATGATATGTTTGATTGTGGATGTGTTATTTCATACCATTCATGTTTTATGGATAAACTATTGACATTTCGTATACTAGTTTTAATACAAATGTTTATGTTATGTTTAATCATTTTCATTTGAGAAGTTCATTGGACTTAGTAAGTGATGGGTGGAGCCCGCTATAGCTCATCGATACATAGGCATGTCTCATTAGACAAACTAGTGTCTTGGAACAAGGCCGTGACAAAATCTTATTTGTAGTCTTGGCACAAGGCCTTGACTATGTGGTTATGAAAGTCTGGAATTATGCATTCCATCATTATGAAAGTGGCTATTGATGTTGCATGTGATTATTCAACTAATAGAATATCCATGTGAGTAAGTAAATGGAATTATTTGATTTTATCTTTTCCGTATTATGCTGAAGTTCAACTTTAAAAGGCATTTGTTTTAGTCTTATAGAATTCCTTAAATGTTTATGCTTATTTATGAAAGTTTACGCTATATTTTTATCCTTACTAAAAATCTGAGCTCACACCATTCTATGTATTATTTTTCCCAGGATGAGAAGAATTATATTATGAATAAACTTCTTGGATGGTCTATGGGATCTCAGTGTTGTATATGGAAACAATGTTGTTTTTGTTTTCCATTTTATGATGTAATGTAATCCTTATGAATGTATCTAGTACTTCCAAGGATACTAAACTAAACGGTCTTTCGAGTCTTTATCTTTTGTGATCATGACAATGATACATAATAATTCAATGAATCTAGGCTTCTGTGGTTGGGGAGTTACAGAGGCAGCTCTAAAACATATGTATCTTAGGGGTAAAACCTGAAAACACAACATTGAGCTAGACTCGAATAGGAACTGGTGCACGACAATGGGAAATTGTGCACTCATGGTTATGACACTCTCGGGGGATATACTATTGTAAATTCACAGGATTAGTATGAACCATTATTAAGGGACTAAAAAAATGCCCTATGAATATATGTTATAAAATAGATCATGAATAACATAGACTGAATCCAATAGATTCATAGGATAAGGAAATAAAAGTTATTTATAAGTCATCATTTTTGTCCTTGTATTACCCTTTATGTGTTACCCCTAACATTCCTTTTATTCCAGCCAATGTTCTGTAATAGGAGGACTCGAGCTAACATCTGATGTAAAGATCAATGTGATGAATCTACTAATGAGATTCTGAATCGAATGGGAGCGGCAATCGTGAACTTTTTCAGACTTCTCTCTTAGCTAACTCAAGCTTTGAATAGAAACATGGGTCAATAGGAACGTTCAACCTCTCATATGAATGAAAAAGTCTTTATTTAGATCTTAATGAGACTAAAGCCTCCTAGTTTTAATGAACCATGAAATCTCTCAATCACTGAACAATGGATCAACTCCATTGAATAGGTCTTCTCCATTCTTCAATGTTCTAAACAATAGAAGGTTCTCCTAGATACTTATCAAATGGAGGGTGAAGCTGATCCATGGTGGACTTTGATAGAAAATACGAATCCTGAGGAGGAGATAGAGGCATTGGAATGAAAGTATTTCTGAAAGATGTTTTTCGATAAATATTTTCCACACACCCTCCACCTTATGATGGAAAGGGACTTTCATTCCCTCATGAAAAAAGACGTAGAATCATTCGGAGCATTTGACGAATACTTTATAATGCTTTTATAATACACCTTCATCTTTGTCGTTACCCCTGAATGAAAGGTTTAACACTTCTTTGGTGGGCTGAAACCTAGCCCATGGAAAGTGCTGGCGATCCGTGAATTTGACATCTATGGAGAAATTGTCCGATGTGCCCTCAAGGTCGAAATGGAGATCAGAAAATCATAGGGTTATCATGGGGATAAGAAGCGTAATATGGACTTCAATGTTTGTGGTCCGAAAGATAAATCTGACGGTGCTAATAAGATCCATCACCCCACATGCCAAAGCCGTGGAAAGACGAACCTCAGAAGATGCCTAAAGGGGAAAATGAAATGCATAAGGTATGCAAGAGAAGGGCACCTGACTATTATCTATCAGTAATAAAGACTCGTGACTATGATAGAGGAGAGGAACGCTCTGTTCGAACCTCGACACATGGTTCTTTGCTACAACTTGCAAGAACCCGGGAATCTTGCAAATCAGTGCCCTAAGATAAGGGTTTTCGGAGGCAAGCCACAACCTCCAAGGGAGCAAGGGAGAGGTTTTACCCTCACTACCACTGAAGTGAACCCTGAAAATGATGTTTTGATAGGTACGATATTTATTCATATAATAGTGATCATACTTTTTGATTCTGGTCCTACACATTCTTTTATGTCCTGAAAATTTAGTTGAACAATACCAACACCACCACAAATCATGGAATTAAAGATGTCGGTGAGTACGGAAAATGGATCAATCATTGCATCCCATGAATATAACTCCTCCCTAGTGATAATTTGTGTATTTAACATCCCAACGAACCTCATCATACTCCCTATGGTGGAATTTGATGCAATTCTCAACATGGAATGACTTTCCTTATATAGAGCCAACATAAATTGACATGAGATGGAAATAACTATCCATATGGGGAATAAAACCCCCGATTCTATACAAGTGCAAGGAGGAAGATGAGTCTTATTTATCTTCATCATATAAATCATGGATATTACTTCACTATGACCATGCGTATCTACACATATGATTGAGTCCAAGGAAGAAACCATCCTTGATGAAATGCCTCTTGTGAGGGAATATGCTGATGTGTTTCCAAAGGAATTGTCTGGTCTTCTTCTTAGAAGAGATGTTGAATTCTCAATTGATCTTATACTTTGCGATTTGCCAATATCCAAGACTCCATATAAAATGGATGTTGTGGAGCTTGGGGAGAAGAAGAAACAATTACAAGAGAATCTAGATAAACGGTTTATACACCCAAGTGCTTCATCATGGGGTGAACCAGTCCTCTTTGTCAGGAAGAAGTATGGGTGAATGCGACTGTGCATCAATTATTGCGAGCTTAAAAAAATCATGATAAAGAAAAATTATCCTCTCCCATGAATTGATGACATGTTCGACAAGCTGTGTGGAGCACAATAATTCTCCACGGTGGATTTGCGGTTGAGATATTATCAAGGGTGAAGACGGAAGATATCACAAAGACTGATTTTTGTACAAGATACGGGCACTATGAATTAATAGTAATGCCTTTCATACTTAGTAATTCTCCATCAATATTCATGGAATTTATGAATAGAATCATTATAGATTACCTCGACAAATTTGTGGTAGTCTTTATAGATGATATTCTGATATACTCCAAAACCAAGTAGGATCATGAGGAGAATCTAAGAACTATACTAGAGACCTTTCGAGAGGAGAAGCACTATGAAAAGTACAGAAGGTCTGTGTTTAGGTTGAATAAGGTCTCATTATTGGGCCATATCATCACAAGCAATTGGATATTTGTGGATCCCTCTAAAACAGATGCAATTGAGTGATGACTGAGGCCAACGTCGGTAACAGATATCTGTAGCTTCTTGGGGTTTAGATGGATATTATTGATGATTTTTGAGAAATTTTTCATGATTTTCCAACCCTCTGAAAAAGTTATCTTGGAAGGGAGTAATGTTTTCTTTGAGTGATTAATGCGAAGAAAGCTCCAAGGAGTTGAAAAGGAGGCTTATCACTGTTCTCGTGCTAACTTTTCACAGGTGGGGACCTTTTTGTGGTATTCAGTGATACATCAAAGAAGGGCCGAGGATGTGTGTTGATGCAAAATGACAATGTCATTTCTTATGGTTCAAGGTTGTTGAAAGTTCATGAATACAACTATCCAACACATGACCTTTAGTTGGATGTAGGGATCTTCTCTTTGAAAATTTGGATGCATTATCTCTTTGGAGAGAAGTGTGAAATATATGTGGACCACAAAAGACACATTTATATATTTACAGAGAATGAGTTGAACATGCACAAATAAAGATGGTTAGATATGATCAAAGAATATGACTACTCTATCCATTACCACCCTGGGAAAGCGAACAAGGTGGCAGATGCCCTAAGTAGTAAGGACCCAATGATTCTATCATTGATGATAATTAAAATGGATCCAATATTCTTAGATTTGATGAAGATGGACATGGTAATCGTAAATAAGGGAACATCATCAATCCTTTCAAAAATGTTTTCTCAAACATCACTTTTGGAAATATTAAAGGATTATTAGAAGGATGATGAGTGAATTTAAGAAAAAGTGGAAGTGATAAGAAAAGGCAAATCCTTGGAGTTTCATGTTAATGAAAAAGGAATTGTGAGATTTGGGAAAAGAATACATGTTCTATCATGTCTGGAGCTGAAGAAGGAACTTTTGGATGATTCACATAGTTCAAATTTCTCTATTCACCCCGGAAACGCAAAGATCAATCGAGATCCTTAAGATCATTATTGGTGGGATAATATGATGAAGAAGACCACTGAATATACATCAATGTGCCTGTTGTGTTATCTAGTGAAGGCATAGAGGAAGAAGTCTATGGGGATGATGCAACCATTTCCCATAACATAATGGAAATGGGATAACATCACCATAGACTTAGTCACTGGACTTACGAAGACATCGAAAGGCCACAATGCAATCTGGGTTGTTGTGGATTGTCTTACAAAGGACGCACAATTCATTTGTATTTGGGAGGATTTCTCATTGGATCAACTGGCACAAATATATATCAGGGAAGTGGTAAGGATGCATGGAGTACCACTATCTATTGTGTCCGATTGAGATCCAAGATTCACCTCTATGTTTTGGAAGAGTGTTCAACATGCTCCGAATACTAAAATGAGCTTCAGTACGACCTATCATCCCCAAACTAGTGGCCAATCCTAGAAAACTATCCAAACACTTGAGGACATGTTGAGAGTGTGATCAATGGAATTTAAAGGAGGATGGGATCAATATCTTCCTCTTGTTTAGTTCTCTTATAAAAACAGTTTCCACTCTAGCATCCAAATGACACCATATGATGCCCTTTATGGGAAAAGGTTCATAACACCAATTTGTTGGGATGAGGTCGGTGAGTGTAAGCTGCATGGACCCAAAATGGTCGAAGAAATGGTGGAGAAGGTGAAAAGTATTCACCAGCATATCAAGGCATCCCATAGTCAACATAATAGTTATGTAGATAACCATTGATGAGACCTTGAGTTTAATGTTGGAGACATGTTATTTCTACGCATATCTCCGTGGAAGAAGGTCATGAGGTTTGGAATGAAATGTAAGTTAAGTCCAAGGTACATCAACCCCTTCGAGATTCTTGACCGTGTCGGGGTTGTGTCCAGTCGACTTGCACTTCCACCTACCATGGCCAAAGTAAATGATGTATTTCATGTATCCCTGTTAAGGAAGTACATACCAGACCCATCACTTGTACTCTCTTAAGAGATGGTAGAGTCAGAAGATGATCTTTCTTATGGGGAGAAACCGGTGATGATATTAGATTATAGAGAAAAAGTTCTATGAAATAAGACAATGCCCCTCATCAAGGTGTTGTGGAGAAACCACACGTTTGAAGAAGCGACATGGGAATTAGAGGAAATGATGAAGCAGAGTTACCCACATCTGTTTTAGTGTGGGAAGAAGAAAATTTCGAGGAATAAATTTCATAACGGGGGAAGATTGTTACGACCCAAACTTTCATTAATGGAAATCCCTCTTGATATAATTCAATTTCTCTTTATGTTAAATGTTTATATAAAATGTAAAATTCTTTGGTTTTATGTTTTTGGAATTTAAAATACTATTATGAATTGTGACCGTTGCTAATATAGCCATTGAACAGTGATCACATGATTAGTGTAAATATAGGGAATTAAAAAATCTAATTTATTAAGACAATGGAATCAATGACCTCATCCAGTAGATAAGCTCCATATGAAGCCCATTTTTCAGAGCTCGAAAACGAGGTTGCATCTTTGGTCTTTTCTCTAGAAAAAGCCCAAGCCGAGCTTGAATATGTTAAGCTCAAGTGGGAAAACCTATGATAGATATTGATGTTGATATAGATTACAACCTGAGCAATATTATCTGAGCCCCCCAAGAGTCTGTCACCATCATACACCTTACTCTTTAGTCTTATGTGGGTGTTATAAGGGGTTGTGTAACAAGACTCTAGTACTATGTTTATGTACATTATTTTTATATATAATAATGAATGTACTTTCATTTTATTATTATTACCTTGTAAATAGTTTTTAAATCACAAATAGTATTTTTAGATAATGTTCAACTATGAAATATATTTTGATGAATTAATGGATTTTTGGATTAAAAAATATTTTAATAAATTATTATTATTATTATTAAATTACTATTTATTAAACATAAATGATCATATAATTTTATGAAAGGCCATGCTAATTTTTATTAAGGTTGAAAATCCATTTTTGTCAAATCTCATGCATTTTTGATAAATATTGGTTTTTATTTTAAAAGTGAAAATTAAAATATTTAGAAAATTATTTAGATAAAATTAATATTAATTCTAGAATCAGGATGTAAAAAATATCCAACAGTGAATTTTTTAGAAAATCTTGAGACAGTCAATTTTTTGGGTAAAAATTAAATACTGTTTAAATATATATTTTTCTTTTTGACATCATAATGACCCCATAGTGATGTAATAAAATACAATAACCATTTTTTTCGGCTAATATATGTTTTAACATTAAAATAATGTGATTTTGAGTTTGTGTGATTTATTTTATAACTCTTTAGTGAACCCACCAAGAGTTCATAAACATTTTGTCCTTTTAAATTGTTTTCCTTGGGAGGGTGACTCACCTCCACATAAGAAACCCTGTTATTTTAAGAATTTTGGACTTTTCCCTTATAAAATATTGTTTTCCACTTTCCCTTTCCAAAAACCATGGGAAAAAACCATGGTGTAGTTTGTGTTTTGGATTAGATTAATCAGAGGTGTCCCAAACCTAAATAATAATGAATTCTCTAACCTTTCCTATATAAACCCACCCAAGCTCCCACTTCCTACTCAGTCAAAGCCTTTGGATTTTGTAAAAAATCCGCCCTCCTCTCTGTAGAATCCTACAAAGGTGCCCCAAGCTCCCAGGAATCCTCTCTCAAGCCTTTAGAAGCACACTTCCATGTATGGGATTTTTTTCTTTTTCTTCCTTTCTCATTTTTGTACAATATTCTATAAATTGTTATACCCTTTTAATATCAATTATAAATGTCAGGTTATGGTTTTTCAAATCCCCCAAACTGCTCTCTTTATTTATGAATGATTGGATACCCCTTTCTCTCTCATTAAATTCCTCCCGTGTACACTCGTTACTATGCCGAAATTCCATAGGGGATTTCTCTCTCATTTTTTACATCCAAGCAATTATTTTGTATTATGCACCTAAATTCCATTATGTTTATTTGGAAATGTAACTATTTGAACCCCTTACTATCCATTTCATGTAAATATGATGAGACACCCTTTTATCTCTAATCAACAATTTTCATGAATCCTAATGTCACGCCGTTATGCTGCTGATATTGCACCACATTTTTTCAAGCCAAGATCATTGTGTAGTGAATATGATACCAATGTCTCTATCAAGGGTATTCAGATTTATGGACATATAAATATTGAATTGAACATTCATGTTTCTATTCCAATTACTTAATTGTGGAATAACTTATTATGTTGATTTATTCAATGTTATATGATCCATGTGGCACACTTATGCATGAAATGAAATGTTTAAGAAGGGTGCACCCTGATAGTGCTCCAATGCATTAGGTAAAGTATATTATCATGATAAATCATGTGCAATGGGTGATGAATCATGCTAATTCATGTGAAACAAGGTTTTACTATTTCTTCATGTGAAATGATGGTTTACTCATACTCCATGTGCAATGAGCCTTGGCTCATGCTAATTCCATGTTAAGTGTTGTTGCCACATTTCCATGTTATGATTATCATGCTATATCACACCCTTATGTTTATGAATCTCTTGTGCTCTATTGATATTCCAATTATCTAAAATGTATTTTTTCCCTCACGTTATTCCATGATTATTCCCTTATTGGGCTTTATATCTCCCCTTTTTCTTATGCATGTTGTCAGGTTATCCCATGCAATGCTGAGTACGAGGGAATGTAGTGGTCATGTAAAGGAAGATTTCAATAAAGATGTTGTATTTCATGTTTTAAGTTCTTATGTAATGACACTAATCCCCAAAGGGACTAGACATTTTGATCTTCTCTGTTGTATCACATGAAGTTTATGTAATAAATTATGTTTAATTTTGTAATAAAAAGCATGGTTTTCATAATCATGGCCATGAATTATATTACTTGGTTAGAATTTGTAGGAGGTCATATGTTATTACAACATTAACAAATTTTTTATAGGTTAATTAGAATGTTTATAGATTATAAACTTGTTATTTATGTGGTTATGACTAATGACACTAAGAAAGAGGCCTCAAGGGTGACACACTTTGGTGGTATACAATCTTAGTTAAAAATAAGTAATTAATTTTCCTAGTTGTAAAAAATTATTTTTATTCAGTTTGGTTTATCACCATAAATTAATCATAATTTTTTTAAAATAGAAAGCGAGTAAAAAAATATAAGTAAATATTTATCTAAATGTTTTCTTAATGTAATATTTATTATATTTATCCAAGAGTGATGTAGTGAAATTTATTTATTAAATAGTCATATTTTGAGGATCATTATGTATTGATAAAGGAAAATAGACCGATCTTAATGGTTGATTGGTAATGGTATAAATGATATTAACTTATATTCATAATGTTTTTCACATGTAAATATATAAAAAATAATAATATTATTATTATTGGAATTAAGGCCAACTACGAATCATTAAGTTGGGGAGGGGATTGTGTGTGATTTTCTATCCCTAAGCATGCCATAATAAATATCTTATTATAACACTTTACTAAATCACTTTACATGTGCATAGTGGATAGAGAGAGACTGTATCAATCACTAGAGATAAATATATATATATATATATATAGAACTTTCTCTTATTTATCTCTCAAAACATAGAGAGAATCAAGATTTGTTTCTCTTTCTAGAATAATACTATTTTGATAAACCATAGATAATACAAGTAATACATATAGGTTATGTCAGAACCCAAAAATTATATAGTTACATTCATAGATTATGGTGCATGTATATATCACCACTAGAGGAATTATGTACTTTGATCCTATAGTGAAACAATTTTATGGAAAGATCATGTTAACTATATCATCATCAAAGAGAGAATAACAAGTTGATGTAATTACACGTCTTATTATAAATTAATTATAAATTACATGGGAATATACTCCTCTTATAGTTTTGATTTTCTAATATAGTCATATAATATATAGTTTTTGTGTACATGACATTTTGATCTTGTGAAAAAATGAATAAATGCAAATTAATTCCAAAATCCAAGTTGATCACACAATCAAATAATTCTTATGTTTCACCCAGAAATTTGAATACGTAGTCATGTAAGGTTCAATATATGTTTTCTATTATTAAATAAGTGTAATGTGTATCTTTCAAAATTTTATTGACTCACAACTATTTTATCTTGTAACCCGTAAAAGGGTAAAAGTGAATTTTCTTAATATGCATAGAGGTCATCATAGATTATATAAATGAAAAAAAAGGTCATATAAGGGTACATAAAATGTTTTGTAAAGGTAAAGACCAAGATATAAAGGATATTTAAGGAAAAATAAAATAATTATTAATTGAAATTTTCACTAGATTTAAACAAGAATAATTAGGAATAATATTAATATTATGAATAAATGATGAATAAGTAAATAATAATTAAATTCAAAACAGTTAAAACTAAAAAAAAGAAATAACCTATTCTGAAAAATAAATCAATTGAAAAATTTCATAAATTTCCAACTTAAATTGATTTTTAAAAAATATTACATGTGCTAAAAAATTAAATAAAATTATCATTTAATCCGCTTATACAAGTGATATTTAAAATTAATTATAAGGATGGAAAAAAAATTAAAAAAATCAATAATATTTTATATAATTAAATATTAAATACATGTAATATAGTTAAAATATACAGATTATAATGAACCAAATAAATATATGGGTACTGAAATTAATAATCTTCAACTAAAATAAAAAATTAATTACCATAATAAAATTATAAAAATTTCAATATAAATTGAATTATAAAATGATATAAATATTTAAATTTATTAAAATAAAATAATTCAATTTACAAAAACTCATAATGTATCAACAGTAACAATAACCTATTTTGTAAATTAAAGAACCAAAATTTTTAATTAAAAATTTCAATATCATTATCACCATTTTTAAATAAATCAATATAAAAAATTATTAAAATGATGAAAAAACAAATATTTATTAAAAAAGTTATAAGAAATAATAATTTACACACTACTTATGTTAAATATATTATATCTCAAGATATACTCATATTTTGAAATATAAACAACCGATCACTATAAACGAACATGATCTTATAAAAAATGGAAAAAACATCATAAACAAGTATAGGGGATCAAAAATCTATTATAAAACCCCCCTCATTACCGAATTATTTAGAGAATTAATTACTATGTTTATAATCCTAAATTAAAATTCCACACGTATTGTAAACATATATTTTTAATAAATTAAATTTGTTACTCAAGTTAATGCTTAAGGTGAAAATCCTATTAAATTAATGTAATTAATCATAAAAAATGATTATAATTATCAAAGAACATTAAGAAAATCCACTACCCATAAATGGATTCATCTTTTAAAAAACATTTCATGTAATTTTGAAGTATTTTTGTAACTAATTAAAAAAAATACAATATTAATGTACATGTTAGTATATGTTGTGAACCTGAACCCAGTATCTCAAAGCTGGTGTATACTTTATTACATTTTAATAAAAAACTTGGAATCACATCCTAAATGGATTAATATTTGATTAATAATGGTATCATGGACACATACTTGAAATTATCATTAAAATTTAAAACCTAAAATAAAAAAATTATTTCTTTGAGAGAACAATTATTACCCTTCTCAAATTTCTACATATCATTCCTAAAGCACTACTTGGTATCCTAAAAAAATAACATAAGAATGAGGTGAGCTCAGATGCTCATTAAGGGTATGTGTATAGTGAAATATATGAATATATATGGAATAATCTATATAGAATGGTAAATAAATAAAAAACATGAAATTTAATCCATAACATGAGCATAATATGGAATGAATAAATTATGAATAAATAATTATATAAATGATCACATGATCTTTAAAAAACCATGGATATTATAACTATTAAATAATCACATGTAATTTCAATAAATGAATTCTTAATCATATAATGTGTAATGCAAGACTTGAAAAACATTCCATTGAGGCCATGTACTAAGACATATAAATAAATGGGTATGACCTCATCCAAAACCCAATCTAGTTTGTCTTATGAGACATAATTATGCATAAAGGGGCTATCTATTACCAACCCCACTTGTAACATATTATTTCCAACAAATTCTAAATATGAATGAGGCAAAACATAATGAACATAAATCTTCATATTTAAAAACTAAGATATGAAATGTTAATAAATACCCTGACAAAATAAATATAATCATAAACCATAAAAAAAATATAGTGAATGGTAATAAAATTGTACACCCTCAGTCAATATTATCATAAACCATCCAAATAAAGATGTAGTATTATATCAATACAATATATTCCCAATAAATCATATATAAAATAATGTATCTATATCATTGATGAATATAAATAACATAATCAGTTCATTTAGAAATATTTTGTGGAAAATAATATGTTTACTTGGAAAATATTTGAGAAACATAATGTTAAAAAAATTTAAACAAAATTCACTAAAAATAACATTTGAAACATATAATGGATTCTTTAAATCAATGAGTGGTCATGATGGAAAAAAATTATCTTTATAAAGAGTATGTTAAAATAGTGGGTCATTTCACATTATCAGTAAAAGCCTAATGAGTGTGGTTTTGAAAATGTAATGAATATTTCGTTTATTTTTTTAATAAAATATTAAAAAATAGTTAAAAATTTATTTAATAAATTATTTTGAGAATATTTAAAAATATATATTTATTTGAAACATAGGTTTTGATGAAGAAGTATTTTTGAAAATACAGACAAATTGAGTATGATTTTCTTAAAAACATTTCTCAAATGATTTTAAGTACCAAAGAGTGAAAAAGGGTAATATTTTCTAAAAAATCTTGAATAAATATATGATAATAATATATATTTATTTTAAGATAAAAATATCAAATAATTACACCAATGGAGGTGTAAACATAATAAATCATGAAAATGAAGATATTGAGAAATAAACCCTTACCACTTTGGTAACATTTGAATCATAATCCCCATAAAATAAATAACATTAAATAACACTTTAAAATACCATTACGATAAATTAATTTATGGTATAACATACAAAATAAGTAGTATATAGACAACATAAAAGGAAGAATTGGTGAACATAGCGTATGTATCATGAAAGTAAAATTTAGATGAGAAACCATTACTATAAGTTCAATTTAATTTGTATGTGTCCATAATTCATGTATTATTGTTTAAATCATATTATTAAGTTATAAAAACCCATAATCACATTTATAATATGTCATGACCCCCTCCCCACAAAGTGTACCCCTCTTGGGCCTGCAATGTGAGAAGGGAGATAATGACCCCCGATTCCCGCCTCCAGTAGGCCCCGTGTTGGCGACTAGTACCGAGGGTATAGTAACGCACAAATGGGAGGAATTTTCCTATAAGAGAACACACACATAAGAGAGAGATAAGATAAACACCAATCAACTCCAACTCAGAACTGAAATATAAAAAAACCGAAATGCACATATGTAATTCCATGCAAAAGTACAATAACTGAAAGGGAAAACTACAAGTACCCAAAAGAAAGTAAAAACATTTGCAGCCACAAGCCCGAACAACTCTTATAACCCCAAGCAAGTAGAAACCAGCTTGATCTCTAACCTTCTCTAAGTGACCTGAAAAATAGTTTATATATCCATAGGGTGAGTATAATAGTATACTCAGTAGGATCCTCCCCAAAGCCTCTCGTGCAAAAGTAAAGAAAGCATGATAAAGCACAGTGAACAACAAGTGAAAATAACTCATCACCTAAACCGGTATACTAAGTTCCCAACCACACCATGGGTACTCTCAAAAAGTAACTCATACAAGAATATATCATATAATAAAGAATATCAAGGGTACCCTACTACTACTTCCCCACTGGTTTGCTGCTTTGCCCCAACGACATACGTCCTGTGCATCTCTCTCTAAAGGCTTGCCTACAGACACCTGGGCTAAGATCCACAATCTACACCACATGCACCACAAAGGCTTTCCCACAGACACCTAAGCCAAGCACCACACTATCCTCACAATGAAAAGTAACCAGGTAGTTTCTAGGAGCCACCAAAGCTCGCATAACATGTATCATACATTGGGTATTATAACTCAATCCATTAACACCCATACACCGAGTGAGGATCCTCAAGCCATCACAGCCTATACACATTACACCTATAGTAGTCCATAGGATACTATATCAAAAATATATGTGTGTGAATAACCACAATCAATTACATCCCTCTACACACATATATGGGGAAAACAAACCGTTGTGCCTAATGGCACTAGTATCTACCAAGAGAAGAGAGCGAGGACAAAGTGGGTAGTCAGCCATTTATCCTCCCACCAGAATGTTGGGGAAAACACCCCCCATGGCTCAAAATCCCCAAGGTGTTAGTTTCCCTTACTGACAAGGTGTAGTAGTGTATAGAAACAAAAAAATTCAGAATATACTATTACTCACAACCACACTATGGGAATAACCTAGTCTTAGACACAACTGTAGATAACGTCTCTCGGACTCCAGGCTGCCACATCTAAGACTAGGTATCCTATTAGCACACAACCATTTAAGGGATTTATTAGATTACATCATTCCCTTTTTATCAATTTCACTGTACGTTAATTAATTCTTCAAACATTAATTACCCATGAACAACTCCACATTAAATTACATTAACACCACATCCAAAAAATTCCACGGTCATTTCAAATGTTCTCAACCTCATCATTAAGTTTCAACAAACACCATCCCCATGGGTTAACATCATTTATTCAAAACCGAATTACTTTACCATATTCCCAGGCATTCTAGAAACGAATCATATGCTACTAAACCCAAGGGGGCTCAACATGGTGAGTAGATGTACTACCCGTCGAGTCTTTTCCACCTATAGCAAGAGCATAGACCCATCCCCCCTTGAGAGGCTAAACACAGAAAGCACATGGCATACCCCACATGTCTTCACCTCTTTCGGAAGAAGGGTATCCAAGACCATCTGTCTTGAGCAGTGGGGAAATGTAAGGAAGATAAACAACCAATGAATCAAAAAACATCCAAAAATCACTTCCATCCCATTCTATCATCCCTAGTGTCCTCTCCGACACCAACATGCATAAACCGATGCATCTCGCCACTCTAGGAGTAATCCACTACCACAACCAAAAGGCCTTTATGCCTCCACATATCACAAAACCCCTCCAGGGTCACATCGCAGCACAAGCAGCAGGGAATCAAACATCATATCAATTGGGATATGGCCCTTTCAAAAAACAAGAGGGTAACTCAGAACCCTTAAAGGAATTATCAAACAATCAACTCTTTAATCCTTCTTGAATTATCAGATTTAATTAGTAGGTTCCAAAACTAGGAAACCCAGTCAGTAAGATATCACAAATTAATTAAACAATTAATTTGACATGCCTTCAAACAACAAGAACCAACATGTTTCAGGTTTACCGACCTACTAAATTAAACATGCACATCAACATCAATTTGATTAACATCAAATTAGAACAACAACAATAACCTGATTCATTTACATGCCTCTTTATATTTATCCAATTAATTATCAAATAATTCATGTATTATGTTCATGATCAATTTCATCAAGAACAATATGATAATCACCGAGGCATAGATATCACACTATCTAGAAAAAAATCAATAGGCGAACCATTATCACGGTACATAGCAACAACATGTGATCAAACCAATTATTTTAATCTGGTTCAAGTATTTAATTAGGTCAATTTTTTTGTGATCCAATGGGCTAAATCATGCTAACTCTATGATTTTACATAAACAATTAGAGAAGCAATGAATCCCCTACCTCAAGGTTTTTGACAAAAACCCCAACAATGAAGAACGCACAAGAAAGTCGGGTTGATTTTCCAAAAACCTACCTTAGATATCTCCTCCTAGAAAGATAAAGACCAAGGCTCAACATATTTGTCATCCAAACACTTAGATCTACCCATAACAGACATAGAACTAAGAAACCGAGGGAAGAGGAGAATTAGATCTATGTAGATCTAAAAAACCAAAAAAGAATGATCACATACCTCAAGAAACCAGCTTCGATTCGCCGAGGGAATCCTTGAGATCGCCTCCAAAATGCTTGGGAGAAGTTCTCTTAACTTTAAAGAAGGATAAACCCGAGTTGTGGCCGCTTAGGTGCTTAAAAGAGCAAGTTAGAGGATAAAATGTTGAGATCCTAAATTTTAGGATCTAATTTAAGTTCTCGAATTTTTTTATCGCACAGTTAGACAAACCGTGCGCTAACCGTGCGGTCACAACTAACCCCGACCACCCATCTCGAACGGTTGGGTCGCATGGTTTAGACAAACTATGCTCCTCCCTTGTGAAGACTACTGCCATCAAAGCTAGATACACACAGTTTTCCGCATGGTTAGACAACCCGTGAGCCTACCGTGCGAAAGCTACAACCCTTTGGTTTTCCTTAAAATTCCACCCAAACACACACCAAATCACCTTGACCTTCCAGAACACCTCTAACACCACATTTTCACAAAGTAATATACTGGAGAGGTCCGGGTCATTACATCAGATACCTCTCAAAAACATTCTTGTAATCGGGAATCCAAAACCCACCTAAAGTGAAAACTAAACAAGATATGAACAACCACCCCCGAGATACCTCTCAAAATAGAGCAATCCACAAAAGCAAAAAATGGTGGCATCTAATAAACATGAAAGTTTCATAACCACACATGTTGCAACGATACATGAAAAGAGTTAAACATCAAACAACTCTGGGTAGTGAGCACATATATGTGACTCATGTTCCCAGGTACACTCCTCCAAGCCACCGTGTCACCAAAAAACATGAACTAAAGGAATATAATGCTCGCACAACACCTTATCCTTGCGGTCTTGTATCTCTATAGGTCTCTCATCAAAGGTTGCATCACTATCAACATTGATCTCTCCCCAATATATGATGTGAGAGTCATCATGATGATAATGACGGAGCTGTGACACATGGAAAACATCATGTATCCGACTCATCTGAGGCGGAAGTTCTCCTCGATATGCCACAACTCCAACACGAGATAACATCTGGAAAGGCCCAAAAAACCGGGGAGAAAGCTTACTTCCACGACCAAACCTTCGCTGCCCACGATAGAGAGTCACCTTCAGAAACACATGATCCCCAACACTAAACTCTAAGGGTCTCCTTCTTCAATCAGTATAAGATTTATTATGATCTTGTGCTGTCCCCATCCTCTCAAGAATCACTTGAACCATCTCTGTTGTATTCTACACTATTTCCACCCCGAGAATTGCTGACTCTCCGACCACAGTCCAGCAAAACAGAGAATGGAAAGGCCATCCATAAAAGGCTTTAAACGGCTCCATGCCGATGGTGGAGTGAAAAATATTGTTGTAAGCGAACTCCACCAAGGGTAAGTGCCTTATCCATGAGCCTCAAAAATCCATAACAGAAGATCGTAACATGTCTTCAACATTTTTGGACGGTTCGCTCTGTTTGACCATCTGTTTGAGGATGGAAAGTAGTTCTAAGGAATAACTGGGAACCGAAAGAATGTTAGAGACCCCTCCACACTCTAGTGGTAAAACGAGGATCTAGATCATAAATGATCATCCTGGGGAATCCATGATGTCTCACCACCTCCTCTAGATACTACATCGACAAAACATCCACTGAGCATGACTACTTAATAGCTATAAAGTGGGCCGATTTGGTTAAACGATCCACTACCACCAAAATAGCATCTTGTCCTCCTAGAGCTCAAGGTAAACCAGTTTCTAAGTCCATTGATATTTCCTCCCACATCCACTGAGTAATCTCTAATAGTTGGAGAAGACCACCAGGAACACAGTGTTCGGCCTTCACCTTCTGGCAGACTAAACATTGAGACACAAACTCCAGAACCTCACGCTTCAACCCAGGCCACCATAACTGACTCCTCAAGGATCTGTACATCATTGTCACACCAGGATGTACTACTAATGGAGAACTATGGAACACTCAGAGAACCGTCTCACGCATCGTCAAAGGGAAAAAAGGACTTCCATGATACAACACTCGGTGTTGTTCATCTTTAGTCCAACCATCAGGGTCCTCACCACAAACAACTCGGTCTCTCCAGACATCCACATCTAGATCTCCCAAATGGGACTCTTCCACATTCTGCATGAGGGATGAATATACCGTCATCTGAAAGAGACAACCTCTACCCCCAACTTCTCCCATATAAAGATGTAATGCTGACAGTTCTTCCATTAATCTCCAGGAGTCACCGGATTTACGCACAGCATCACTACGTGATTTTCGTCTCTCTACATCAGCTACAACATTCATTTTTCAAGGTGTATACGATATTTCGAAGTCATATTCCTATAATAACTCCATCCACTGACACTGTCACATGTTTAATTTATGATGGGAGAAAACATACCTCAAACTCCTTTGATCGGTGAAAACCACGAAGCGCTCACCAATGAGGTAATGTCTCCAAAAATTCAGAGAAAACACCACAGATTCAAACTCAAGATCATGGGTGGAATACTTGAGTTAATGAGGATGCAACTGTTGAGACCCATAAGAATGAACTGACCTCTGCTGCATGAGAATAGAACCTAACCCCAAATGTGAAGCATCGTACAAATCATCAAACTAAACTCCCTCAGCTGGAAGACAAAGGACTGGAGCACATACTAACTTCTCCTTTGGATACTCAAAAGCTTCCTAACACTGATCTGTCCATATGAATGCATGATTATTCTTAGTTAAAGCTTCTAGAAGATTCAGAACTTGTGAAAAATTGGAGACGAACCTCCTGTAGTAGCCTGCAAGACCAAGAAAGCTTCGCACCTCTGACACTGTCTTGGGGGCTTCCCAAGACACAACTGCTTCAATCTTCGATGGATCCACAACTACTCCCTTTAGGGACACATTATGCCCCAATAAATGAACTTCTCAATCCCAAAACTCACACTTCGAAAACTTCTTATACAACTTATTTTGGCGAAGAACTCCCCAAACGGCTCGTAGATGCTATGCATGCTCCTCTTCAGATGTGGTGTACACAAGGATGTCGTCGATGAAAACTACCATGAACTTGTCCAGGAACTCAAAAAACACATCATTCATCAATCCCATGAACACAACTGGGGAATTAGTCACACCAAATTTCATTACAATGAACTCATATGCCCATGACGAAAACAGAAAGCAGTCTTCGGAATATCCTAATCCTTCACACGCATCTGATGATATCCTGACCACAAGTCGATCTTTGAGAACCAACATGCACCCTTTAGTTGATCGAATATGTCATCAATCCATGGAAGAGGATAGCGGTTATTTATTGTCACTTTTTTTAAGCAACAATAATCGACACATAACCACAAACAACTATCGACCATCTTCACAAAAAAACTGGTGCACCCCATGTTGACACACTTGGCTGAACAAAACCGCACTACAATAGACCATCAGGCTATATATGTAGCTCTCGCAACTCATAAGGGGACATCCTATATGGAGACAAAGAGATAAGAGATGCTCCTAGCTGTAGCTACATGCCGAACACGATCTCTCGTTGAGGGGGTAATGCTATAACCTCTTCTGGAAAGACATTAGGGTACTCCTCTACGACACATGGAGATGCGAACTACTGAACCTCTGAAGAACTTAGCATCAACTTAGAAATCATGGATGATAATGATGGAACACGCCTATGACCCATACGAGGGTCTTTCTCACCAACAAACACCACTTTCTCTCTATCCGAACAAAAGAAAATGACCTTCTACCTGAAGAAATCCTTGATAACCAACACCGAATAAAACCAATCTAAGCCGAGGATGAAATCATATGGTTGTATTCATAAACATAGGAAATATCTCCGAGAGCGGTGCTGCCCCAACACTAACTCACAGTCTCTACATACTTCAAACAAGTCAGCTCGACCTCAAACTGGCGTAGTCAACGCCAAGGGCACTAGAATCCTCTCTACCTCAAGTTCCAAAGCATGGATAAGGTTAGGTGATATGAAGGAGTGTGTAACTCCGGAATCAAACAAGGCATACACCATGGTAGAAAACAAGCAAAGGGTACCTCGAACGACATCTGGCACGTTTGATGCTGACAACGCTAGAGCATGAAGCTGACCATGACCTCCTCCATGGCCTCTCACACCCTGATGACGACCACCACCGTGACTACGCTCTACTATCTGAGGATGTGGAGGATCATGTGGCTGTCATCTGCCTACCCCATTTACCCTCTACTGATCTAAAGCTAGTGCAACTTACTTCTACTGCCTCGGCTAAAACTGCCTCAACAGAGGAACCTGGAGCATAGCGCCCAGTGCATGATGACCCCTCTGAATGGTCGGGCACTCCCGCTGCTGATGACCATGACCACCACAAGAAAAACAAGTGCCTGATCCCTTGGCATAGGCCTG
The DNA here is from genome assembly GCA_963277665.1 of Viscum album. Classification (NCBI taxonomy): domain Eukaryota; kingdom Viridiplantae; phylum Streptophyta; class Magnoliopsida; order Santalales; family Viscaceae; genus Viscum; species Viscum album. Next base: position 1,835,486,939 of record OY728146.1, read on the forward strand.
GGAGTTTCTGCCTCTAGATAAATGAGATATGAAGGGCAAGTACCTACCTCCGGTAGAACGGAAACTTTTTTGCACTTAAAAACTGGGATCCCTATACCACAACCTTACTTCATGAGGGGGAATGACGATCCCCCTCTCGTGATGATCATTTCCTGTCCAAAGTCCTCTCAACAACCTCTACCCTCGCCAGCACCTCAAGATATGTCTTCAGCATACAAGGGGTGAACTGACACTGGATCCCTAGATGAAAAGCCTCCTCAAAATGCCTCGCCCTGGACTCCTCATCTGGCAATAGATCTGAAGCATATTGTAAAAGGTTCTTGAAATAGATTACATACTCTCGAACAGTAGAGATCCCCTGTCGAAGGGTAAGAAGCTCCTGGAAACTGGACACCTTCACAATCGAGGAATGAAAGTCGACTCTAAGCTTGTCTCGGGACTCCTCCCTTGAGATCACTGACTCCTCACGATCCCCAAGGAACAAGAACCACTTCTTCCTTACTGCTCCATGCAGCATCATCATAGCTAAAGAGACCCAATTCTACTTCCGTGGACGGATCTAACTAAATCCTATCTCGACCTCCTCCAACCAGTCTTCTGTGGGTGCATCGGAAATGGAGCCCTCATACTTCTGTAGACTCTAGTGCTGAAACTCTCAGAGTGTCTTTATCCAAGTTTCGTCACCATCAACCTGTACCCTGCGGCGATCTTCTGGAATATCCTGCTAGAATTTTTTTGCGCAAACCTGACAAGGAAGTCGACATGGAGCCACAACTATAAAATAACAAACTATTAGTGCTCCTAAACCTGGAATATGGAAGACTAAACATTAATTAATTAACTGTTTTATTTTATTCATTTTAGGTTAACCTATCCCAATGTCTACCCATTCAAACAAAGGCACAAAGATGAATGATGCATGATCCTTTCCTCGGTCTCTACCCTACCACTAGTATCACCTTGTTTAGTATCCAATGTAAACATAAAGGTCTATAAATCAGATCATAGGGGGAAATAAACACATTTGTCTTAGCCGCTATCTAGTGTTTACCTCATTTTCCAAACATGAATGACACCGTTGCCCTACCAACCCATGCAACCTCACATGTGCCTAACTCTAAACTCCATCCTATCCCTCAACCAGTCCTCTGATACCACTCTTTCACGACCCCCTCTCCACAAAGTGTACCCCTCATAGGCTAGAAATGTGAGTAGGGACATAATGAGCCCTGAGCCCCACCTCCAGTAGGCCCGAGGTTGGCAACTAGCACCGAGGCTATAGTAACACGCAAATGAGAGGCATTACACTCTAAGAGAACACTCGCGGAAGAGAGAGATAAGATAGACACAAATCAACTCCAAATCAGAACTGAAATATAAATGAAACCCAAATTCACATATGCAATGCCATGAAAAAGTACAACAACTGAAAGAGAAAACTGCACGTACACAAAAGAAAGTAAAAAACAGCTGCAACCACAAGCCCGAACAGCTTCTGCAACCCCAAGCTAGTAGAAACGAGCTTGATCTCTAACCATCTCCAAGTGTCTTGAAAAAACGTTTATACATACATAGGGTGAGTATAATAGTATACTCAATAGGATCCTCCCCAAAGCCTCCCGTGCAAAATTAAAGAAAGCATGATAAAGCACAATGAACAAATAGTGAAACTAAATCATCACCTAAACAAGTATACTAAGTTCCCATACTCACCATGGATACTCTCACTAAGTAACACGTACAAGAATATATCATATAATAAAGAATAAGAAGGGTACCCTGCTACTACATCCCCACTGGTTTTCCGCTTTTCCCCAATGACATACGTCCTGTGCATCTCACTCCAAAGGCTTGCCCATAGACCCCTGGGATAAGCTCCACAATCTGCACAACGTGCACCACAAAGGCTTGCCCACAGAAACCTAAGAGAAGCACCACACCATACTCACAACCAAAAGTAACCAGGTAGTTTCTGGGAGCCCCCACAGCTCGCATAACAGGTATCATATGCTGCGTATTATACCTCAAGCCATTTCATCCCATACACCAAGTAAGGATCCTCAAGCCATCATATCCTATACACGTTACACCTATAGTAGTCTATAGGATACTATATCCAGAATATATGTGTGTGAATAACCACAAGCCATTATAGCTCTCTACACCCATATATGGGGAAAACTAACCGTTGTGCTTAATGACACTAGTATGTACCAAGAGAAGAGAGCAGGTTCAAAGGGGGTAGTGAGCCATTCATCCTCTCACCATATTGTTGGGGAAAACAGCCCCCAGGGCTCAGAATCCCTAGGGTGTCAGTTTCCCTTATTGATAGGGTGGAGTAGCGTATAGAAACACAAAAAGTAAAAAATATACTATAACTCACAACCACACTATGGGCATAACCTATTCTTAGACGCAACTGCAGCTAACGTCTCTCAGACTCTGGGATGCCACTTCTAAGACTAGGTATTCTATAAGCACACAACCATTTAAGGGCTTTATTAGATTAATTAAATCCCTTTTTATCAATTCCACAGTACGTTAATTAATTCTTCAAACATTAATTAACCATAAACAATTCCACATTAAATTCCATTAACACCATATCCAAAAAAATCCACTGTCCTTTCAAAAGATCTCAACCTCATCATTAAGTTTCAACAAACTCTATCCCCATGTGTTAACATCATTTATTCAAACATTCATTATAGAATTATTTTCCAATATTCCCAGGCATTCTAGAAAAGCATCCAATGCTACTAAACACAAGGGGGCTCAACACAGTGAGTATATATACTACCCGTCGAGTCTTTTCTGCCTATAGCAAGAACGTTGACCCATTCTCCCCTGAGAGGATAAACACAGAAAGATAGTGGAATACCCCTCATGTCATCGCCTCTTTCGGAATAAGGGTAAGTAAGAATAGCTGCCTTGAGATGTGGGGAAAAGTAAGGTAGATAAACAACCAATGAATCAACAAGCATCCAATAATCACATTCATCCCATTCCATCATCCCTGGTTACCTCCCCGACAACCACATGCATAAACCGATGCATCTCACCACTCTAGGCATCATCCACTGCCACAACCAAAAGGACTCTATGACTCCACATATCACAACACCCATACAGGGTCACATCACAACACAAGAAGCAGAAAATAAAACATCACATTAATTGGGATATGGACCGTTCAACAAACAAGAGGGTAACTGAGAACACTTCAAGTAATTATCAAACAATCAACTCTTTAATCCATATTGAATTAACAGATTTAATTCGTAGGTTCCAAAACCATGAAACCCAGTCAGTAAGCTGTCACAAATTAATTATACAATTAATTGAAATGCCTTCAAACAACAATCACCAAAATGTTTCAGGTTTACCAACCAACTGAATTAACCATGGACATCGGCATCAATTTGATTAACATCAAATTAGAACAACTAAAATTACCAGATTCATTTACATGCCTCTTTATCTTTAGCCAATTAATAATCAAATAATTCTGGCATTACGTTATTTATCAATTTCATCAAGAAAAACATGATAATGATCAAGGCATAGATATCACACTATCTATAAAAAAATCAAGAGGTGAACTGTTATCACGGTGCATAGCAACAACGTGTGATCAAACCAATTATTTTAATCCAGTTCAAGTATTTAATTAGGTAAATTTCATTGAGATCCAAAGGGATAAATCATGCTAACTCTAAAATTTCACATAAACAATTAGAGAATCAATGAATCTACTACCTCGTGGTTTTTGACAAAAACCCCAACAACGAAGAATGCACAAGAAAGCCGGGTTGATTTTCCAAAAACTCATGTTAGATCTCTCCTCCTAGAAAGATCAAGACCATAGATCAACATATTTGGAATCCACACACTTATATCTACCCATAATGGGAATAGATCTATGAAACATAGGGAAGAGAAGAAGTAGATCGAAGTAGATATAAGAAACCAAACAATAACGATCACATAACTCAAAAAACCAGCTTCGATTCACCAAGGGAAGCCTTCAGATCGCCTCCAAAATGCTTGGGAGATGTTCTATTACCTTTAAGGAAGGGTAATCTAGAGTTATAGACACTTAGGGTCTTAAAAAAAGAAGATATTGTCTAAATGGTTTAGATCTTAAATTTTAGGATCTAATTTAAGTACCCGCACGGTTTCCTCACACGGTTAGAAAAATCGTGCACTAATCGTGCGGTCACCACTACCCCGGCCACCCATCTCGCATGGTTGGGTCACACGCTTTAGGCAAACCGTGTGCCTACCGTGCGAAATCTACTGCCATCAAGGCTAGCTACGCATGACTTGGTCGCACAGTTAGACAACCTGTGCACCTCCCGTGTGAAAGCTACAACCCTTTGGTTTTCCTTAAAAGTCCACCCAAACGCACTCCAAGTCACCTTGACATTCCATAACACCTCTAACACCACATTTTCACAAAGGAATGGACTAGAGAGGTCTTTTCCATTACATAATATCATATATAACTCAATTAAAACATTTACCACCCATTTTTAATAATATTTCAATATTTTATTTATTTCTTGTGTTAATTTCCATGTTTTTTTATCAGTCTTTTGTCACGAATGGTATGGTTATTATTAATAAGAGATATATATATATATCATATTTATAATGATAATAATATTTTAAACATCATATTTACCCAATAGATACTTTTTTAAAACCATGTTCAAAATTTGGAAATGGAAAATGAATCACATCACTTTGTGGACATGGTTATTGAGTCAATACAGTTTTTTATGACTTTTTCATTTCTATACTTTTTGAAAATCACAAAAAATTTATCTTAGGGAAAATTGTTTTTCATAATAATTATCTTAATAAGAAAAATTATCCTTGTCCAAGGAAATTTAATCATTACCTATGTATTCAGTGTTCTTTTTATAGTTTCTTTAAATCTTACTCATTTTATTCCTAAGTCAAAAATTTGGTTTCACATATAAAACTTCAGAATCCTATAAATCCATGGTTATAAGATTATTTGAAATTAAGACTCTAAATTATCTAAAATTTGGGCTCCAAATTCTCTAAAATTCAGACTCTAAATTCTCTGAAATTCAGACACTGGATTCCTTAGTATTCAAACACTAAATTTCCTAGAATTCAGACTCTGAATTCCTCGTAATTTAGACAACAAATTACTTAGAATTAAGACTTCAAATTACTCATAATTCATACTATGAATTCCATAGAATTCAGCCTCTTAATTCCTCAAAATTCCATCGAATTCAGACTCCGAATTCCTCAAAACTCAGACTCTGACATCCTTGAAAAATAGAATCTGAATTTCATTGATTTATGGTTTCCAAATGTTTATTTAGTTATACTTTAAACTTTATTTTTCCTTAGACTCTGAAAAATGGATTTGTTTAAGAAACCTTATCTTGCTTATACTCATTTTAGTTATGAAAAGATATCATTCAATCCATTTCAGACTAACTGTTGTTTGAGTGACACATGTACATGTCCCTCCCCAATTCAAAGAAAAATATGATTGTTAGAGGAGGGAGCTGACCATTGGAGAAGTTCCTATAAATAAAATCTCATTCGAATGTTCTCAAATAGACACAATAGTATTGAGAATTATCTAGAGAATTCATGATTATGAAGCGATTTCTGGAGAGAAAGACTCTCATGCCTTCTACGTATAGAACATCCTATTCAGATTGCTTTATGCGACTCGGATTGTTGTTGTGTACAATCGAGGACTTCCATGGATATGATGACAAAGGTGTCGACTACCTTAATATTTGAGGACTTCCATGTATATGAATACAAAGGTTATGACTATCTAAAAGTTTGTGGGCTTGAAAGGATAACGAGACAAATTTCGATCTTCATATCGAGGGGTTACTTTGGTGCATGTAAGACAAACATTCTTGAAAGTATAATTCAAGGGACCTTTATCCAATGTTTTTGGATACCATTCTATTTCGGTTAAAATATTTCATACATGTTACTTTCTTTCATTCAAGTTTATTTTAATGTATTTTAATAAAGGAATAATTTATAACCTTATTATACTTTCTTATTTTTTTGTATACTCTGATATGTAAGATTCTATACACTTTAAGGTATAATGTTTTCCTTATAATCTTTTCTTAAGTTTCATTTTTGGAACCAAATTTCTAGAACCCAGCATGTTTGTAGTACTAAAATAAGTCTTGTGAATTTACCTTATTTAACTTTGTTAAAAATATTTTTCCTTATGACAAAAAGTGAATGTTTTTAAACATATAATTCACCCCCTCTTGTATTTTAGCATCAACATTTATATTTAGATCATAAAATTGGTATCATAGGAGGTCATTGAAATGATCATATACACTTATAAGATTTCTTGACTTTTTTATTGTTCTAAATATTTTTCTTGCTTATGGATTTTTATCCTTATTTACAATATTTTACTATTTAAAACTTTCTGTGAAAATATATATTACTATAATTGAAGGAATTAATTTTAGTTAGATTGAAAATGTAAATCTAAATTGACCACCTATATTTGATGGGAATGATTATGAATATTATATAGATCATATGAAGTATTTTGTTATTAATACTGGAGTGGAAAATTTTGTGATTCTTACTAGAGATTACAAGATTCCTGATAAGAAAGTCCAAACATTCACCAATCAAGAGAAGTTAGAATATCAAATAAAATACAAGGTACGTAATACTTTTTTGTGTTCTAGGACAAGGAATATAGAGTCGGATTTATTTTTTTAAGCTACTAACTCTATCCAGAAGAAACTTGAAGTTACACATTTTGGTACATCCAATGTTATAGAAACTATAATAGCTATTCTTAGAGAAGAATATCATGGATTTATATTTCTTTATGGAGAGCTAGTGTTCAAGGTGAAATAAAGGTTTATGACTATATTTAGAAGTTTACAGTCTATGGGTAAGAAAGATCATGATGATGAAGATCTTGGGGAAAATATTGTAGTTATCATAACCAATGATTGGGAATCTAAGAGAACAACTATTGATGAGAATAATAATGTATCCCAAATTACTCTTGATGAGCCTTTTGGAACTCTTCATCATTATGAGACAAGAATGAAAATAGATGATGACATGAATAAGAAGAAAATTTTTAATGGAAGTGTATCTTTTACTACTTCTAAACCTAATACTATAGAATGGGTTACAAGATCTAAGTCTAAGAAAGTCACTGTTTTATCTGAATATAGTGAAAGTGAACATTCTGAGAAGGAGTTAGCTAATATTTCTCAAATAATTAACAATATATTTGGGAAGAAATAAATTTTGTATATATATAAGAATAAATAAATAAAAGACGAGAAAGACTCATAAGTCACTTGTTATGAATGCACAAGAGTAGGGCTTATCAAGCCAGAATCACCTATGCATAAAAAAAACATAAAAAAGGAAAAGAATTTTGAATGGAATAGACAAAGATATTACAAGGATAATTCTATGAATGTTTCGAAAGACAATTACACTGGGAGTGCTAGTGGTGGAGACTCTTCTGATGAATCCTCAGAGTATGAATCCACGGGTTAGAAGAATCTTGGTCTACTAGCTAAGCTACACATTTAGAATCATTGTCTAATGGACAAGGTACATAATTCCGAATCTATAAATAATGTATATTTGAATTAAAATTATAATGATAATAAATACAATGAGGCTTTAGATGAAGAATATTCTTCTGATGAAGATAATATATTAACTACTTATAAGGAAGTGTCTTGGTTTGCTAAAATCCATGAGAATGAAAATTCTAAACTCAAGAAAAAGATTGATAATTCAAAATATACAATATCTATTTTAACTAAAGAAGTATCAGATCTTTTTAAAGATCTTATTAAGAAAATTTATTATTTGGAACATATTTCCATAAACCCTGAAGAAGTTAATTATAAAAAGGAAAACATTTCTAAGGATATTAAAAAATGTAACTTATAAGAAAAATATCTTATAGAATAACTCTTGTTCTAAAACTATTTCTTTCGAGGATAAAAACTGTGTAGTAAAACTAAATTTAGAAATTTTTTCCTTAAGGAAGTGTTTGTCAAACATTACCTATAGTAAGGAAGATTTTGACAAAATGTATTCTCAAAATCATCTTATAAATAGTAGTTTTGGATTTGGTTATAATCATTCTAAATCAGTTTTTAGTAATTACAATTTTGTTCCTCAAAGGGATCCATTCTACACTAAATGAAAGTGTGGTGGTCATTGGGCTAAAAATTGTTCATTAAATAAAACCCATCGTTTTGGTTTTCATAAAGCTTATTGTTCTAAGAAAATGTGGATTCCTAAAATCTTACTTTTTGAAATTTCTAGAACCAAGAAAGTTTTGATTCTGAATGTCTAACACTCTTATTTTAAGGAAAATAAATATAGTACTAATAGAAATACATGGTAAATAGAGAGTGTATGTCCATAACATATGACTGATAACAAAAAATCCCTTGATATGGTTATCAATATGATAGGATGAAAAGTATCATTCATAGATAATGCTCAGGGAGAAATTATTCGTATAAGTAACATTGTTTCTCTTAGAAAAACATTTATTTCAATTGTTTTATTTATTAATGATCTTAATGACAACCTCATTTCGATAATTAAATTATGTGATCATGGTTACCTTTTGAGTTTTAGGAATGATAAGTGCTTAGTACACAATTCCAAGGAAGAGTTAATTCTTTTCACCCACAGGTAAGATAATTTATACAAAATAAACTTAGAAGACCTGGGGTGCCCAGGTATACCTTGACTTAGTGGAATGAAAGATCAATCTTGGTTATGGCATAGAAGGTTAGGACATTGTAACCATATGAACCTATGTAAAATCTCTAATAAAATACCTGTTAAAGGATCTACTGGAGTTTAGATATGATTCTCCAAAAGTCTATAATCCTTTCCAATATGGAATGTAATATAAATGATGTTTTAAATAAATCAGTGAAGACTCAACTACTGATGCATGACAGTTGGTGCATATGGATATTTTCAGTCCAACACAAATTTGAAGCATTATTTTTTCCTACTTGATGATTACACAAGATTTATGTGGGTCTTTTTTATAGAAAAGAAATATAATGCTTTTTCTTATTTTAAAATCATTAGATCTCATGTTAAAAATGAGAAAAACAATCCATCGGTAACTATTCATAGTGATCATGGAGGAGAATTCCAAAATTCAGATTTTGAAACTTTTTGTTATAAAATTCGAATTACTCATAACCACTCCACACCATGAAGTTATCAACGAAATGGTGTTGTTGAAAAAATAAATATAATTCTTCAAGAGATAACTAGAACCATGTTTAGTGAATATTAGATAGCTAATCATTTCTGGGAGGAAGCTATAAGCAATCCCTGTTAAACTATAAATAAAGATTTAATTAGTCCTTTTCGTAAAAAAACCACATATGAATTGTGGAATGGTAGGAAACATAAACTTTCTTACTTCAATGTATTTGTTTGAAAAGTATTCATTATGGATACTAAAGATAATTTACATAAATTCTCACCAAAATCTGATGAATAAAATTTCCTTGGGTACTCCAAAAATTCTAAGGATTATAGAGTTTTGAAATAAAATACTTGTACTATTGAAGAAGATGTACATGTTAAATTTGATGAAACTGATCCTTTTGTTTTTAAATAACCCCAACCTACATCCTCATATGTGTTTTCAAAAACTGATTATCAAGCCTTGATAGGATATACTTTTGATAAGGAAAATTTTTAAGAAACTGTTTCTAAAGTATTTACCAAAGAATATATTCTACCATATGTTGATGAAATTTTTTTACAAACCCCAAATCAGTTGTTTCTTAAGAATCATCCCAGTGATACTATCAATGTAGATTAAAATCAGTCTATAAGGACTAGAAGTTCATTAAGAAATGAAGTAGAACATATAAAATTTCATTCTCAATTAGAACCGGAAAGAATTGATGAATCATTAGGTGATTATGATTACATAAAAGCCATGCAGGTTGATCTAAATGAATTGAAAAGGAATAATGTCTGAACCTTGGTTGAAAGACCTTAAAAAACATCTGTTATTGGAGTAAAACGGTTAAAAAAATATGTGTGATGAAAATAGAATCATAGTAATAAATATTGATAGATTAGTTGCTAATTTTTATAGTCAACATGAAGGAATAGACTATGAAAAAACCAATTCTCTAGTATCTAGACTTCAATCTATCCATATTTTAATTTCCTTTGTAGCATTCTTCAAATTTAGACTTTTTCCAATGGATGTTAAATGTCCTTTCCATAATAGATATGTTCAAGAGAAATTTTTGGATGAACAAACACCTGGTTATGATGATAGAAAAAATCATGAATGTGTTTTCAAACTGACTAAAGATTTATATGAACTTAAACTAGCCCCTAGAGCCTGGTATGATAGACTTACATGATTTTTGTTAAGAAAAAATTTTGTAAAGGGAAATACTGAACCAACCATATTTATAAAGAAATATATGAAATTTTTTTGATCGATCAAATTAATGTTAATGAAATTATATTTGGTTCAACTTATAAATCATTAATCGATTCGTTTTCAAATCTAATAAAATTTTAGATTGAAATGAATATGATGGGTGAGTTAACATTTTTCCTAGATTTTAAAATTTTTCCAAAATTTGAAGGAACTTATATATCTCAAAATATGTATATTACGGATCTTATTAAAAAGTATGGATATGACAACACTAATAGTATATGTACTCAATTTGGTATCTCAAATCCACATGATCTTGATAAAGCTGGGAAAGTAGTAGATCAATCATTATTTAGAGGTATGATAGGAAGTTTACTATACTTGACACCTAGTCATCTAGACATAATGTTTTTAGTATTATTATGTGAAATATATAAATACAATCCTATGGAATCTCATTAAAAGGCTGTGAAAATAAAATTTTACTATTTAAAGGGAACCATGGATTTAGGACTCTTTTATACTTATGGAAATGATTTTGTTTTAAAATGTTTTTTGGATGTTGATTTTGGTAGATATAGAATGGATATGAAATTTAATTCTGTAAATTTTCATTTATTAGGAGATTTATTAGTTTTTTGGTCATGGAAAATGTAACACTCAGTAGAACATTCCACTATTTAAGCTGAATATATAGCAGCAGTACGTTATTGTCCCCAAGTGTTGTGGATGAAACACACACTCACAGACTATGGTATGATTTTTACCAAAACACAAATACTGTGTGATAATACTAGTGCAACTTCCTTAAGTAAAAATCTTTTACATCACTATCACATAAAACACATAGATATTAGACTTCACGTTTTTAGAGATTACACACAAAAAGAAGATATCATTCTTCAATTTATCAGAATTCAAGATCAACTTGATGATATTTTCACAAAATTTGTATCCTCTAATAGATTTTATTACATTAAACAGAAGTTAGAAATGATAATTGTAAGGAAATCTTACATATTAACTTCTTTATGAAACCTATCTCATTACAATAATAAACTAATTTTCATAGGGGGTTTATATTTGCATTATTTTTCAAATATTTATTTTTTCTCCTTTTCAAAATTTTCCTTTTTCAATTTTTTTGTAACCAAAATTTTCGTAATCAAAATTTTCATAATCAATTTTTTTGTAATCAAAATTTTCGTAATCAAATTCTAACAATTAAACGTTTTTTAATCAAATTTGTGTAATCAGATTTTTGAAGTCAAAATTTTTTAATCAAAATTTTCCTAATCAAACATTTTTTCATAATCAAAATTTTCTGAACTAATTTTTTTAAAAAAATAAAAAACTAATGTTCTTCAAGAAGAATTTTTATCATTATGCATAATCTTCCTAGAAATCAGGAAGTCTGTTTCCTTTCATAAATTTTTTTATTCATATTTTTACATGTTGGTATTTTCATTTTTTTGTATATTTTTCAGATTCACTTTTCCATAAATTGGAATTTTAATCATAAAAACCTCAAAAGATCGGGACCTACCAATTTCCTTTTTTGACTATCATATCAACTATCAGATCTGATCAATAGTATTTTTTCCATTGGATCAATCAATCAAGATGAACTGTCACCTCAAACACCTATATAAGGACCCCCCAACAGTTTTCCTATATAAGTCTTCAAAGCCTTGGCATACTGATGTTATACTCCTCTACTTAAGGTCATTCCAACTCATCATGTTTTTCTAAATTCTGAATGTCTGTGGAATCTTCTCCTAAGAAAGAAATGTCATCTGTAAAGGAAATCTCCCAATAGAATATATACAAAGAAAGGTTAGTTGATCTAAAATTATATTCTAGGTATGATTCTATTATTTCGATGAATTTTAAGCCGAATGGCTGGGATATCCTATGTGTATCCAAACCGAAGGCACATGATCCATCTTATCCAGAGTTTTTTGTTTAATTCTATGAATAAGTAAGTTTCTTTAATAAAGGAGGAAGAGAAAAGTTTTCATTCTATATTTATGGAATGAACTACACCTTTTCCTACAGTAAGGCTGCCAATCTGGTTGGAATTCCGTATGAGGGTGAATCATAATTTTGTACCCACAATTTACTAGATGTTTTAGGATCATTTGATAAGGGAAAGGCTTTAGAGTACCTTGGTTTGAATGAATTAAAGACTACCAAAATTTTTCATCTCTCTACAAACATCCAGATTCTTCATTTATGGGTTCGGGGATTTCTCATTCCGAGAAAAGGTGAAAATGATACCATGAAGAAGAGCAATATTTATGACTTGAATTTTATGGTGAATTTTAGAAAGATTAATTTCATGTTTTTTTTACTTAAAATTGAGAATATTAATAATGGAACTCTGAAATCTCAAATCATCATGTATCTGATTATTATTTCCAAGATTATAGTCCTTTTTCTAGAATTGTTCACAGTCCCTTGTAGTTCTAAGCCAAGGAATTGAAAAGTAACATTGTTGAGTGATGATACCCTTAGAAAGATGAAGGTTGAATTTAATATTGAATTAAGATAATTCTATGATTTTTCTAAATCAGAAATCGAAGATCTATCAAAGAAACCAGTAAGAACTAAAACTTCTAAGAGGTCTGGAATGGAGAGGAAGGAAATGGAATGAGAAGAGAAGGAAAAAACTCAAGCAACTAAGGAAACTCAACTAGTACCACCTAAGCCAAAGAATCAAAAGACATATCTACATGAAGTGGTTTCTAAGTGGGTATAAGACAAGAAGAATAAGAAATAAGGCGATCCTTGTTTTGTCATGGAACCTGCTGAGGTAAATGCTTAAAAGTTGAGGGTTGATAAGAATCTTGAGAAGTAAGAGAATGAAAAGGAGAAGAGGGAGAATATGTCAGAGGCTGGAATCGTTCAATCCCTTCTCAACGATGCTAAGAAAGATTATGAACAAATTTAGGTATCAAAATCCTTTTTAAAAGAATAAATTCCTCTGAATCTGGGAAAGAATATGGTGATTTCAGAACCAGAACAAGAAAAATAAATAGTTCAAGAGGAAGAAGTGGAAAAAGAAGAAGAATGAAGTGGTTATATTGATGAAATTATTAGAAACATTGAGGTATATAATGATAAAAAGAGTCCTTATGAGAAAATATCAATCCAAAATTTTAAATAAGAATCTTCAAAACATTGCTACCCTAAGAAATGAAGAAAAGGGTCAGGAAGAAGTGAATAAACTATCTGAATAAGAGAGTAGTAATCATGATTTTTTTTTCAACCAGTGGATCTTTTGGCAGGGGCTGAGAAATAAAATCTTGAGGAAGATAATATTTCTCAATTATCTGATAGTGAACATGAAGTTCCCAAAGCAGAAGAAATAATTTGATCAGATGATAAGGGAAAATAGGTGTCAGTTGATACCCTTAAGGAATCTGTAGTGAAAAATAATGATGGTGGTGGTTCTGCGAAGATAAAATATCAAGAGATAGAAAAAGAATCCCCATCAACCAAACAGTCTGTTTTGGAATATTCCTCTCTAGGACATGATTTTGAAGTTTAATATTTGAAGAAGTTGGTTGATACCATTCCCTTATTAAAGAATATAGACTCGAAGTGACAGATGATTCAGCACACATTTAATCAAAAAGCAGATTCAGTCACTATGTGTATGGATAAGTTTGTCAATATAGAGGTCAATTTCAAAACTTTCTTTATTGAATATGAATCCCACAAAAGTCCGTGCAGGGAAATCAAAAAATGGTCATGGAAAAAATCGAATAGATGAGAATAATTTATTATTTTCCAGTAAGTGTGAAGGATGATTTTGACACTAATGATGTGAAGTTTAATGATCTTACTAATTTTTTTGAGGAAACACTATCTGTCGAATAAAAAACTCGGAAGTAAGAAGTCAAGGATCTACGTAGGAAGCATAATTCAATGGCCATGAATCAGAAGACGGTAGGGGATCTCAGAATAGAGTTTGAACAAAAAATTGCTAAGAAAGAGGAATTTTTGAAGGCTCAGGCTGATATTCTTAAGGCTCTTGAATAAAGGATCAAAGCATTATAGAAGAAAAATGAAGATCAAGATCAGCTGGTCAAGCATGTGGAAGAACAACACAAGGAGATAAAGAAGCTAAAAACTATCATAAATAAGTTAATTCTGAAATAGAATGGAGGATAATTTTTTCCTCAATCTGATCTTTTTTTTATTTCCTTCTTTGTATTAATTTTTCCCATCATAATGAATGTTTTATTTATCATCACCTTTTTTGTTGTAGAGTACTAATTTTTAGGTACCATATTTTTTCCTTTCACTATATTCATTTTTAAAAATCACAAAGGGGGAGAAAGGAATGAAAAAAATATTTATATATAAATAAGTGAATTCCCAAAGTAAGGTGGAGTTTCATCAAAGAATATTTTCTTATTCAGAAAAAAGTAGAATATATTTAACGAAGTGAAGAATATGATCCTTAAGGATTTCAAAAACTAGGGGGGGTATTCGTATTCACCATGATTCATAATTAAAGGGTGATATTTTTTTATTTTTAAGTCCATAAAAAAACTCTATGTCCTTATATTCTTTTTCGTTAAGATATTTGTGCTTTCCAAAAAGGGGGAGATTGTTTAGTAAATTATCTTTCCTTATGACTATTTAATACCTATAAATTTTGAAAATCACAAACACTTTATCATTAGGCAAATCATTTTTCATAATAATTATCTTAGTGAGAAAAAGTTTCCATCCCCAAGGAAATTTTATCCTTACCAATGTTTTAACTGTTCTTTTTATTGTTTCTCAAATTAAAACTCATCTTATTTATACGTCTAATATTTGGTTTAACATCTAAAACCACAGAATTCTATAAATATTTGTTTACATAATTCTCTGAAATTCAGACTCCGAATTAATTGAAATTTAGACTTCGAATTCTCTGAAATTCAGAATACAAATTCTCGGAAATTCAGACACTGAATTACTCATAATTCAAACTCCAAATTTCTCAGAAGTCAGACTCCGAATTCCATAGATTTCAGACTCCAAATTCCTCAGAATTCAAACTTTGAATTCCTCAGAATTAAGACGTAAAATTCCTCAGAATTCGGACTCCAGATTCTATAGAATTCATTCTCCTGATTTCATAGAAATCAAACTCCGAATTCCTTGAAAAACATAATCTAAATATCCATAATTTATAGTATCCAAATCCTTATTTGGTTAGACTCCGAACATTATTTTCCTTAGACTCTGAAAATGGATTTGGGTAAGAAAACATATTTTTATTATACTTATTATAGTTATGAATTGATGTCATATAATATTTTTCTAACTAACCATTGTTTGAGTGAAATGTGTATAGGTCACTCTTAAATTCCAGAAAAAATATGATTATTGGAGGAGGGAGCCAACTGTTGGATATGTGACTATAAATAGGATCTCTTTTTCACGAGTACAAAAAGGCACAATAGAACTAAAAATTTTATATAGATTTCAGGCTGCTAAAGATATTTCTGAAGAGAGAGACTCTCATTCCTTGTGCGTGCTGAACAACATGATCAGATTACTTCACACGACTTCAATTTTTTTGTGTACAATCAAGGACTTCGGAGGATAGGAAGATAGAGGTGCCAACTACCTTAATGTTCTAGGACTTACATGGATAGGAAGATAGAGGTTTGGACTACCTTAATGTTTGAGGGCTTCTGGGGATAGCAAGATAGATTTTGATATTCTTATCTAAGAAATACCCTAGTGTGGGTAAGACAAAATTTCATTAAATTATAATTTAATGTACCTTTATCTATGGTTTTTTCATACCCTTATCATTAGGTTAAATGATTTAATACAAGTTACTTGTTTTGTTTCAAGTCTATTTCCACTATATTTTGATAAAATAAGAAAGTTTGACATTTTATACTTTCATGTTCTTTTTTATAATCTGATAAATAAGAATCTATACTCTTTAAGGTAAAATATTCTCCTTATAAACTTCTATTTTGTTTCATTTCTAGAACCACATTTCCGGAACCTAGCATGTGTGTAGAACTAATTTTTTTTGGGAATTTACGTTAATTAAAATTGATAAAGATAGTTTTTCATTAGATTAAAAAATATTGTTTTTAAACTTACAAATCACCCCCTCTTGTATTTGATAATCTACATTCATATTTCGATCGTACAATGGTAGTCTCTATACACACATAAGAGACTATATCATTCCCTTAATGATTGAAATGGTATTAAAGTGGGTGATATTCATTTAAAATGATAAATATATTCTCATATTTATAAAATTTATTTATTAATGTTATTATTATTATATTACATGTAATGAGTAAGTGAAAAATGAATCACATAGATGCATGAGGTAGTAGTCCTCCGTACACACGAGAGACACTATGATATCCATAATAGAAAAAAAGTAAGAAGGTACATGTGATATGATAATTAAATAAGTATAATAATATCCAAAATATCAAATAATATTTTTAAATTCATCATTTTATCCATCCTTTAAAGGTGTTGATGGAAAATTAATTACACAGGTTCGTGAGGTAATATTCAATCGTTCACACGATGGATGATTTCTTTTCCCATTAAATAGAAGTAGAGATGGATACATATTATAAAATAAAAACAATAATATGTAAATATATGTAAAATAATTTTTCTATTATCTAGTATGTTTTAAGACATAATTTATGGTGGAAAAAGAATAAATAAATTTAATGTGATTTTGTAATATAATAATTCTCCCTAAGAGAACAATCATTTAAATCTCATCTTAAAGACCCTAGGGATGTTACTTTGGTAAAATAAGATGCACTAGAATATGAATTAGGATGTCATGGAGAAATTGTTTCAGGTTTTGGGAAAGAAAAATTAATTTAGTGGTGTGAATATGTGAGGCGAGGGAGTTCCTTTATACAACCGGGGAAGGGGAACCCTATGTTAAATTACTTGGAAATTTTCTAAAAGAACAAATAATTTTAAAGTCATTCTAAATAAAAATTCATCCAAATGAAATTATATAAGAATTTTGGATTTTTAACGTTAAAATATGGATATAAAATAATATTCTTACTTGTTAGTAGGTGTTTTTCAACCCTTATATTCTTAGTTTAACTCCCCAGTAAACCCATTTATACTTTAACCATGATAATTAATTTCTACTATTATCAATATTCATTATCGTAAAAAATTATGTTTAAATTATTAGATAATATAAATTATGATAATTTAAAATGTGGAATCCATTCCTCCAACTTCCATTTACATAATTGGAAAACATTAATTTAAAATAATCTTATAGACGTGATGCAAAAGTGGGTTGGGAAGAGAAAATGTTTAGAAATTTATGACTTTTTTTTAATATTAAAATTCTCTATGAAAAATGATTCAAATGAAATAAATTGGATTAATAGATATATAGTTAAACTAAATATACTTTAATAAGTCATAAAAAATAGTTTATCTTTATAAATAATAGTTTATCTTTATAAATAATTTTATCAAAAAGAGAGTTTTTAATTAAAATTCAGTATTTTTCACTATTCATAAAAAATGAAACATTTTAGAAAAATCCCAAAAATTAACTCTTATAATTTTTATATGATGATTTAAAATATGAAATTTATTTTTTGAAGTAAATTTTCTAAAATTGAAAAAATTAATAATAAATTATGGGTGAAAAGCGCAACTAAACCGCCTTTTAGAAAAATACTATTTTTCAAAAAAACTAATATTTTACATTAAAATGATTATAATTTTATTTCTAATCAATGTATAACCATTTAATATATTTTATACATGTGTACATAATAAAGTATTCATAAATTATTTATTACCATTTATACCAACCAACTTAATGTCGAAGCTATAATGATCTTGTTCAAATGTAATAATTGTGTGGAGTATCATGTTTTGTTTAAACCCTGTATTTAATACTACACAAACTATAAAATAACTTGAATTTATTTAAAATAAAGTATTTCAAAGTATTAGGATGTTATATTCTATTATAATATTGGTTTTATGTGTCATAAACTCTATCAGACATTATATTTATTTTTATATAATCCCACTGTATTATATTCCCCCTTAAATAAATTGCATCCTAATAATTTAATCATGACGTTTATTTTCAAGGGTTTGAAATTTGAGAATACCATCATTGCCCAACAACATCATAAAAGGTTTAATAAAAAATTTACTTAATAAGGGACAAAGGAAAGTGAAAATGTAATATGTAATAACACCTAACAAGGATTCTATGTATGAGAAAATTGGTGAATGTGAGGGTATGGACATTGAAAAAATGAAAAATAGTTATAAAGAGTAATCAAGGTCATTCCTAATAAGAAAGTTATTGTTAAATGAAAATTTAAAAACCACAAAACCATAAATATATAATGATTTAAAATGCCATAAATTCAATAGAAATGAAGGTATTAGGATATAAGTTTGTTTTAATATCCTTTCCCTAGAGTTGAGGAATTCATTTACCATCAACAAAGAGAATAAATGAAAATGTACTCAGATGAAATATTTTTATTTCATAGTGAAAATTTCATTTTTTATTTGTAGTTCTATCTTTTTTCATTTATTTTATCACTATAATAAATGAATATCCATGATGATTTTCATTCCTGGAGTAGTAAAAGTTACAATTGATAAATTGTAAACACAATAAATGAATGAAAATTCATTCATACTATATTTAGTTATGATCCTATAAAACATTATTTGTAAATTTTATCCAATAACACTGAAATTTCATCTCAATACATTCCATAAATAGTTAACCTAAAGACTCATTGAAAATTTGTTTTCCCAAATTCAATGTGAATTTTCTTATAGAAGGTCAGTAAATCAACATTATATTCACCATATAATAAAAATTGTATCTTAATTTCACCTTGAAATATGTGAATACCTTGACCAACATAAAACCTTAATGAAATCATGAATGATTCCAAATATCAAATCTTAGGCTATTGAATATATTCTATAAATCAATAGTTTCAATAAAAACCATTAAAGATAACATAAACAATTAACTCACTAAAAAATTTCATGGTCATTAATACTATATAATTAGCATCACTTTATCAATATTATCTCAACATAGAGCATATATAAGTGGTTATCATAGCTAAATATTGCCATTTCAATAATGTCAACATTCTACTGAATTAATTTTCTTGGTCCCATTCAATATATACTTTGAAAACCTTAAATAAATACTACTATAATGAAATAATTATATATATAATAATTCTTATATCCATAATATCATTAATTATGATAATATTAGAACATAATATTTGAATCTAAACACTATATCATTAATAATTCATGTTTTTTCATATAAATATAATAAGATTAACCTGCAAACCTTGTATTATTTTGTTGTATATTCCCTTGATAATAGTGGTATTCATTTGTGCAGTGAACCATCTGATTACAGTTGAATAAATGAAAATTTGTAATTTATTTCATTCCATTACAATTACGAGTATATTCACATTTCTCTCTAGACATATAGAAACCCCCCATTTCCTTCAAGAATGTATTGTGGTGTTTCACTCAAAAATTATCACATGTGACAAAACCATTTTTTCAATTTTTTATCTTATCCATTTTCCTCTTCTTTCCTATTCTTCTATTTATTCTGTTAGAATCCATAATACAAAGATAATTTTTTATCTATATTGATATCACCGGATATTATTTCCTTGTCTGATGTGAAATTTTTGTAGATTAGTTCCATTTGAAATATTGGATTAGTAACATTAAATAAATGGTCATTATTACACGTAATATTACTTTACTAGATATTATTACCATTCCATAAACTGGGCACAATTTCTACACAATTTCGTATACTATATTAGCTCATATCATTATAAAACATAATTTTTAATCCCACAACAAGTGATACACAAAACATTAATTAAAAATTTTATGCATAAGTAATCTCATAATCCTAAAAATAGTTATTTTTGGGATATATTTATTTTCCAATCGTTTATAATGGTTGTTAATGAAAATGTGTATCATTATGAGAATATCCCCTTGGATAACCTAATATGGTCTTTAAAACGACCAATTTTTGGGCACTGGGTGATGATTGAGTCCATCCTAATAAACCCTTTTTAGAAGTATTACCCCTAGGTACATATGTTCTACCACCAAGTCCATTTTTCATATTGATAAAAGGATATATTTATAGAAAAAACAACATAATAAATTCCTTAGCAAAACATAATGATGTTCTTCTATACTTATCCTCAAATCCTATTACTGGATTATATTACCTAATTTATTATCCTCTAAATCTAGTTTTTTATGTTTCTAATAAACATTCTATGTTTCCAAATGTAGGGGCCCCAACCCTAGTAGACTAAGGATAGTGTCTACTATATTACATTGTCATAAGATATAAGAAATCACATCTTGGAGGACCAAATATTTTAGTAGTCTTGGTAAAATAGATACATACATGAAGTTTTCTTTACAATTGAAAGAAAAAAATACACAGTGTATTTTCTTTAAGAGAAACGTTATTCCCAATTATATATTCTAGAATTTCAATCATAATACACTTCATGCTATCCTAGCAAAAATAAAACATAAGAAATGGATGATATTAGATGCTTTGTCTGGGAAAGTATAAAATGAAATCTATAAATAAATAAATAATATTAAATATGCCATGGAAAATAACTGATAGAAATATCATTTAATCAATAACTTGAGATTAAAATGATACAAATAAATGATGACCAAATAATTCCATATAAAAAATTACATGATATTGAAAACATAACCATGAATAGTAAAACAAAAAATCACATGAATTATCAATAACTATATTCAAAATTAAGAAATTCATAATACCAAAAATATAAAAAAATCAAGGAGGCCTTATAATAAGACATATAAATAAATGCGCAAGGACTCATCAAAAACCCAATCTAGTTGGTCTCATGAGACCTACAAATGCATTGGGGGGATATATATTATTAGGCCCCACCCGTTACATACTATCTATAATTCATTCTTCACATAAAAGACGTGAAACATAATAAAAACACATTCTTATTGAAAAAATATCATTTTTAAAGATAATACATACACCAGTAAGATAAAAAATCATAAACCATCCATAGTAGTATAGTGAATGGTAATATGATTATACATCACTAGTCAAACAGATCATCGAACATCCAAATAAATAATAAAGATGATATTAATAAAATATATCCTCAATGGATCATAATTACAATAAATGTTTTATGTTGTCATGGAATAGAAATACCATAAAAATTTCATTTAAAACATCTTTTGGGGAAAATATCCATTTCAATTTGAAAATACATTTTAAAACGTAACGTTCCAAAAACATATTGAAAATAATTTTCATTGAATTTTTTTAAACATGTAACGTGTGATTAAAAATATTCAGTGGTCATGATTTTAGGAAATTATGTACATGTCGAGTATGATAAAAACAGACACTTATCTAATTTTTAATAAAAGAAAAATGATAATTTTTTATAAAAATAAATGAATATTACAGTCCAGTTTCTTTAAAAAGAATTAAAATAATTTTAAAAAAATATTTAATAATTAATTTTGTAAAGTGTTAAAATAATTTTTGATTTATTCGGAAAAAACGAGTTTTGATGGAATGATATTTCTCACCGTAGAGAGTAATAAAGTTGTATTTTATTAAAAAAATATTTATCAATAATTTTAATTACCAAGGAGTGAAAGAATCATACTATTTCTAGAAATTATCATCAATTACTATAGGATAATTAAATATAATTATTTAATGATATAAATTTTATATACTTCCCAATACGGAGATATAAACACAAATAATGTCGATTGATCCTAAGATTATGAAATACAACCTTACCACGTTTGTAACATTTTAATCATAAGTATACTGAAAGAAATAAAATTAAATTAAACATGAAATACAGAAAAGATAAATTAATTCTTTATATATCATAAAAAATAGTATGTATATACACCACCAAAAAATATGAGGTGAATATGGAATTTGTCCCATATAAGTAAAAGTGAGATTTGATAACATTACCTCAGGTCCAATTTCATTGGTACATGTATGAAAATCTTATATAATAGTTTTAATAATATTATTAAAATATAAAAAAACCATAAAAAAGTTATATCATCATATATGATCACATTATAACAATTTCCTAACCAATTGTAAATAATATTTCATAATTTTTATTGATTCGGGTGTTAATTTCCTTGTTTTCTCATGCGTGTTTTTTCATGAAAGTTATGGTTTTTATGAATAAGATATATATATACCATATCTCTAATTATAATAATTTTAAAAATATCATATTTAACCTATATTTGTTTTATAACCATTTATAAAAGTTGGGCATGAAAAATGTGTCACAGTACTTCATGGAGATTACATGTCGTACGAACACACAAGAAATGATATAATTACCTTAATGAGTGATGGGTTAAGGATGTGGATGATATATAAATTTTACAGAATAAATATCATCTAATATACATCTCATAAAGTGATTAGTTTTATCCTTATTACATTCCATGTAAAGAGTTAGTGAAAAAGGAATCACATCAATTCACAAGGCGGTGGTCTACCGTACACACGAGCAACATCATCGTATCCCTTAAGAAATTGAAATTAAAATGTTTTATCTAATATGGTAATTAATTAATAATAATAATATCAAAACTATCATATAAATTTATAAAACCCAGAATTATACCCTACCTTTATTGGGGGTGATGAAAAACAAACTACATTGGTTCGTGAGGTGGTAGTCCACGATACACACGATCGGTGATTTCGTTTCTCATTTGTTGGTAATAGAGATTGATAAATATTCTTACATCAACATAATAACATATAAGAATATAAGATATACTTGGGTGATTATATTAGCAGTTTTAGTACATAATTGAAGTTGGAAAAAGATGAAAAAAATGAAATATGAATGTTATGATAATTACCTTTTATAAGAGGAACATGCTTTAATTTTCCTCTTAAGGACATGAAGGTTATTCCTTTGGGAGGACTAGAAGCTCTATTATACATATAAAGATTTTGGAGAGTAAATATTTACGGTTTTGGTTGAGATAATCGAATTTAGATTTTTGAATAAGTGAGGGGAGATAGTTCCCTTTTATAAGTGGGGAAAGGGATCCCTCTTAAAAATCAATAGAAAATTTCACAATATTATACAAAATGATAAATTCATTCCCAAGAAAAATTCTTCCCAATGAACTTATATTCTATGTTAGGATGTATAATGATCAAATATTTCTATGAAAAAAATATTTTTCTAAGTTTTTGGTTAATTTTCACCCTTATGCTCTTAGTTTATCCCTAGGGTAATCCCATTTTTACTTTAACTATGGTAACTAAATTTTACTAGTTTCAATATTTATTTTGGTCAAAAATTATGTTAAAATTATTCGATAATATAAATTATAATTAATCTGAATACAAAATCAATTTTTCCAAATTCAATAAACATAAGTGGAAAAATTAATTTAAATTTATTCTCGCAAATGTGATCAGAATGTTAGTTTTTAATGAAAAAATGTTCCAAAAGTTTATATTATTTTTTGATATAAAAATTCAATATAAAAATGATAAAAATGATATAAAATGGATTGATATATATAAATAACCAAACTGTAATTTAAAACTAAAATAAAATATAATTTTCATTATAATTAATTTAAATTAAATTGAATATTTAAAATAAAATTCCATATTTTTACAATTAATATAAAAAAGAAACTATTCAAAATTGTATAAAAAATGAATCTGTGATAATATTTATATATTTATTTTTAAAAATGATGTTGATTTTGATAAATAAATTTCTTTAAATTCATAAAATTTAATTCTAAATTTTTTTTGCACTGTATGACTAAATCCACTTTTTAAAAACTAAAAATTTTAGAAATATTTCCATTACATTAAAAAGATTTTTATTTTATTCATAATCTATATATAACTATTGAATTGATTTTATACATGTGAAAAACATAAAATTTTCATAATTTTTTTATTATTTTTGATACCTGATAACTTGACAACTAGGTTATAATGGGAAAGTTTAAGAGATAATATTGTAATTGTGTATAAAGTTATTTTTAATCCAAGTTTTTAGTTCATCACAAGATATCAAAGAGATTGAAATTATTTAAAAATAAATTTTATCTTCATTTATTTGTATGTTATATTGTCTTCTACGCTTGGTTTTGTGTGTCACACATGAAATCTATCACGATTTTACTATTTTAAAAACCTTTTGGTGTTACACTATACCATAACACATAAAATAAGAACATGAACACTAGCCAAATAGAGAACAAACAGATTGATGCATGCCAACATGCCATATTTTATAACAATGATAGAAAATTATTAGTATCCAAATGAAAAAAATACTTACATGAGTATTTATACTAGCTTGAGACCTATTAGATTTGAAAAATATCCTTTGTTAACCCATGTTTTGTAGGTATTGATTATTTTAACAGTAAAAATAGACATAAAGATGAACACATTTTTTATTCCTAATGAAAGAGCATACTTTAGTAAGAAATCTGAGGCATAGTTTCCAAATGTTCTACTCATAAAATAGTTAATAGTAGGACCCTTTCCATTAGTAATCTTAAGAAAATTTGTTTTATATATCATAGAAATACTTTTATTATAAACAAAAATAGATTTGTTCTTATTTGGTATATTAATGGACTTTTTCTTATCAAACTATTATTTTCCTTTAATAGGTAATGGTGATGTTACATTTAAATATACTACTTCATTTCTAAGTCTCTTATTTATTTTTTTTATAATTTTATAAATTTATCGAATCTTTATCAAATGAAAATAATGATGAATTATTTATTTTATTATTTTCTATCATTATCTTATTTCATTATTTCCAAACATTATAAATGTCATCAAAATTAAATTTTGTTCTAATTTACTGATCAACATAATTCTAAGACATAAAATCTTTGCATCATTTATTTTAATTTATTACATTATCATTTTATTTTTTAATAATTTAAATCTCTTTAAAATTATAATATGACGATATTTTATTATAAATAATTTTCCCTTTAACCAATTTTTTTATTTTATATTTTTAAAATAACATATTTTTCAATAAGTTTTTAATAAAACCCTATATCATTAAAGGAACCCTCTTTAAATATTTCATTATTAATTTTTTTTCTAATATTTAGTATATCGAGAATCCATTTCATCACAATCTCTTGAATCTGACATATAACATATTTCAAAATTATTATTTATCGTATCATAATTATTCGTTGATAATGGTTTAAATAATGCTTATTGTACCCTAACATGTATCCGTCAAAGAAATATTACATGTTTTCTTTTTAGTTTGTAAATCGTAACTTGTTGAATCCAATACCATGTCACAACTCCCACCAGTTTTATAATCCTACATTAGTTGTTTCATGTATTAATTTCCTTTCCCATCCTTATTTAATTTTCTGAAATCTTATTTTGTGTGTATTCAATTCCTACATTCATATAATTTTAATTTTGAATATTTTTTGTATTTACATGACTTACCACTATTTTTTATGATCATTTTGTTTATATTTAATTCCCCATACTTTGAAAATTATTCTTTATTCATAAGATCATTCAATCATTTAGATTTTTAATTCAAATAACTGTATTTTTCAGAATTATAGGATCCATCACATTCATTAAAATATTATGAAGAAATAAACTTAGAAGATTTAAATTCTCCTATCTTATTTTTTCAAACAAATTCACTATCATTTCTCTTCAAATACAACTCATATTGAATAATATATCTAATAAGTTTATCCATATTATATTTAATGAAATTCTTTCTTTAAATTATTTAAGAATTATTTAAGATCAAATTCTTATATAATTATTGAAGTAGTCTATCAATAATAAAATCATTCTTTATTGTCTCTATGAGAGTAACCACTCTTCTCACGATATTGGTAAATCAGTTATACTTATCACTAATGTTATCATGATCACACATTCTAAATTCTATAAAAAATTTAGGATATATTCCAAATTTGGTTCTCTATAAGTTATCAATTCCATGATGAATTAATTTTAATGTACTCAAAATTTCATAATCTGGTTCTCAATATGAGATATGAAAATATATGTTTCTACGTAAAGAATAATAAAGTATATATATGAATTTATAATTTAGTACAAAATTAGAATAAAAATTTCTAAAATGCCAACACTAATTTAATTTAGGAAATTTATATGGTTTAATCAAGATAGTCCAATATTATATACCAAAATTCTTTAAAAATATCTCTATGCTAAACATCAAACATTCTGTAGTGACATTATGGCTTCAATTTCTGTAAATTACATTAAAAAACATATTTTCATATATTTTTTGGTCTAGGAAAATTTTGTAATAGTAAATACGGTAAAATATAAACATGAACTACCAAAAAAATATTGTGTAACAGTGGAGATCCCTTAGAGGATAGTTTATTCTCTATTGGAAAGAGTTATTGATAACAAGATAAACTGTAAGGGTCTTGAATAATCATGATAAATTTTTTATAAATAATAATATAATTATCATAGTATTATTTAATTATACAAAACAATAGATGAATTTGAATGAAATGGTAAAAAAATAATTAGAGGAATAGAAAATAAAGAACAAGAACACCACAATTTTTATATTAATATGGTTTAAAGTGAACCTACTCAATAATTCAATCATCTCTAACCCATTATGAATACTTGTAGTCACTAAAAGAAAGAAATTGTACTTATTTTATAGTTGTCTACTCATCCTCTTCTATTACAAGACAAAACCAACATTTACAGGCTTCTCCAGTCAAATTAATAACCTTGTATTTTCTAAGGATATACCAAACAAATCAATTATTTTTAAAAAGGGTGAATCAAAACCAAAGTTATATTTTTTTAATGATATAATAACCAAACACTACCTTTTTAATGTTGGTATAACCATTTGTCCACAAAGAATTACATAAACTTCCATAGAAAAATCAAACAGACTTGGTAAATAGAATATGTTTGAGATGAAATCTAGTGGGGAGTAGTGATATTAGTCAATTCATGAATTGATTTAGAATAAAGAAATCAAAGGTGAACAGAAATGCATGAGCAATTGAGTAGAGTGAAATTCTTTAACATTTTATCTCTATTTTTCTCACATCACTTTCATTATATTTCCTTAACTATTATTTATACATGATATTTTAAATAGGTAGTTTTTATTTAAAATTAAATGAACCATCTTCATACATGTATTTCCAATTTGTTTAATATATAATTTAAATGAAAAATTATTAATAAATATGGATACATATTACAACTATGTATATTTTTATTTATCAATCTAAAATAATATAATTAATTACTATTCTTTATTCCATCATTTAATACATTAAGAAAACTTATTATATATTTATTAATATTTAAGAAATTTTTTAGAATGATAGGATCATTAAAACATAATACGAGAAATTTACAATTTTATAAAAATAAAATTATAGATAAATAGAGAATACTTAAAATTTAAATGACAACATGTGATAATTAATATTAATTTGAAACATCATTATATAAAATATTTCATGGTTCATGTGTAATTTATAACTAATTTTGAAAAAATAAAATAACAAAAAACATAAAATATCATTGAGTATAAAAAATTAAAACTTAAGAAAACAAATAATATTTTAAATTTATAATAACCTATTAAAACTAACTTTACCTTGTAGGTGAATTTAATTATATAAGTTATTTTTACGAATGTCATTTGATCAAGTATGTGAAATTTCCATGTTTCTAAAATAACAATGTGACCAAAATTTAGTTAGATGAATATACCATGTAAGTTAATCTCCTTCAATAATTGAATCCACATATTTCCCATGCTATGTATAGGTAATAGGTAAATTATATAAATTTTTTAAGGGTAAAAATAAATTTTAATATGTTGTAGAAGGGTGAGATGTACACTGCATAAATTCAATGTTGAACTTGTTTGAGTCATGTAAGGGTAACCTTAAATTGAAATAGGATATATAAGGGTAACTCCAAATATATATATGTTCTGTAAGAGAAAAACATATATTTTAAATCATGCGTAAGGGTAATATATAGAATACATAAATTTTGTAGGGGTTAAAATGATTTTACAAGTTTTTTGAAAGGGTAATGATAAATTTCAATAGGATACATAAAGGTAAAATCTATTTTATTTGAGTGGTGTAAAGGTAATTAAGAATTTATATAGCATTTGTAATGGTACACCGATGCATGATTGAAAATAACCTCTTATTTAAAAATGTTACATAAGGTTAGTCATGGATTTTTCCTTTTGTGTAATGGAAAATGAAATTACATTTATATAGAGGGTGGTCTCCGCATGATTGTAGCCAGAACTCACGTCATGTAATGATAAATAGTTAGACACAAAAGAGTTTTCTTATACTCTTCATTGTTTCACAAGGTTAATATATATATTGTGTATGGGTACTGACTCACATAAGGGTCATATATTAAACTATTTATGGGTAAAAGTGAATTTCCTTTACCTGTGAAAAGGTCAAACTACAATATCCCTAATTCCGCACTCTCCAACCCGAAGCTAGAACACAATATTTATATTTCTGGATTTGATACAGATAAACATAAATCAATTTTAACCTGTAATATTATATAATATCAAATTAAAACATTATATTTCTTACATACCGAAGAATATTTTAGGTTTCGAGTTTTAACAAATTAGGAAATACTCTTACATAACAATGTGTATATATAAAATACTGGTTCCAAAAAATATACATCATATCCCACTAATTATTTCATATCTAATAACCTTCTTAGTTATAAGTTATATAAAAACATTATTCAAAACCAATGGCAATTGAAATAATTATAGGGCTGAGCTCAAATTCTCAGTAATGGAATTAATAGAACTGAATCCATCATAGAGTCAATATGAATAATGTGAAAGGAATAAATATTGATAAATTAATTCCATATAAATAATTAAATGTGATTTAATCTTAACGATTGATATCACAAATATTCTAATTATAAAATGTACATCAATAAATGATTTTGTGTTAATTGAATCCATAATTCTAGACATATAAAACTAATAATTGAGTATTCTTGCTAAGACATCTTACAAAAAATGGGTATGTCCAAGTCCAAATACCCAACCTATTTCATCACATGAGACTAAATAATGCATTGAGGGATATATAATTTTGCGACCCATTCATTAATAAATATTTATAATGAATGAATCATATTATTAAATAATAATCCTTAATCGACTTTCCTTATAATCAATAGTTGTTTGTATTGGAAAAAATAAATGTGGAATGTTAATAATTTCCATCTTAATACTAACCACAACCCATCTAGATAAATAATAATATTGACATCATTAAAAAATATCCCTAGTGGAGGATAAGTAATATAAATGGTTTTTTGTTATAAACGAAATTAAAAATGAAATAAAAATATCATTAAAAAATTCATGGGGAGTATACCATTTTCACTTTAAAAATTATGGTTAAAAAATAAAAATCCCCAAAATATTAAGAAACACATTATTTTGAATGAACTATAGAAGCTTTTAAGGTATGTTTCAATGCATTAGTAATCATGACATCAAGAAATTCTGTTCCTACCATAATTGTTAAAAAAATATTATGTTCAATGCTTTTATAGTGGAATTTTATTCAAAAAAAGAGAGGTACATTACATTTAAAAATATTTATATAAATTTAAATAGGGGTAAAAATGTATTTAATTAGTCATTAGATAATAGTTTAAAAATTATTTATAAAAGAAAATGTGGACATGGTAAAAATGAATTCTTGACCAAAAAATAGTTGTTGGTTTTCATTTAAAAAAATTATTTCAATCACTTGAGTTTTTAATAGCATAAGATGAATAGAAAAATAGAAATTTCTATAAAAAAATATTGGAGAATAAAATAAATTTCGATCAATATAGAAATACCATATAATTCCACCAATCGAGAATTGAACTAATATAATCCAAAATATTTATAATATTGTGAAATAAACCCTAACCACTTTAGTAACATTCAAATCAATGAATCATTAGAGAGTGAACCATAATTGTATTTTTAAATTATAACAACAATGAATCCAGTAACCTAGAGAATGTGTCTACATTATTACATTGTAATAGATACTACAAATCTAAAACCAAAAGACTGATAAATTTACTTGGATTGGAGAAGTAGTTATTAATATGACACCCTTTTTATATTGGGAGTAAAAGATAAATAGTTAAAAAATTAAATACTTAGAATCTTGGAAAATCATTCAAAGAATTAATTTTTATAACCTCAAGAGAGAAAAAAAATGTAAATATCAAATAATCAGAAAGTGTTATGTACAATGTAATCTAGCATGAGTAAATAAGGCATAATCCATATAGAAATGTAAATAAATAGAAACACATTCCATTTAATCAATAATCTATAGATAAAAATTATTCAAAAAAGATAAAGGATAAAATTAATGAATGAATTCTCAATAAAGGAAATTCATACTATTAGATGTTACGATCTCAAATATCATGATATTTGTAACATCTTGTCCTTGCACCAAGACAATTCAATATAATGGGTAAATGTCTATTTTTTTTCTAACTATTTTGTCTCATGAGACTAGTTGATTAATTGATGGGATATGTAATTCAAGTGCCCACCCAAAACTAACTTCCAAATGAATTCCTTATATGTTTATTGATAAAATTAATCTCATCAATAATATTCCTTATTAAATTATTTATATATCGATAAAATAATAATAATTACCAATAATTCCCATGTTAATCAAATAATTTTCATTATTACAAACCATATATATATATATGTTATATGGTTTATAAAATATGAATATCCATTATACAAAGAATATGAATATTTAAGGGAAGAGTAATTCACGACTATAATATGAAAGTGAATGTTTCAAGAGAATGTTAATGTCCATAATATTAATCAATAGATGAGATATGAACATAAAAATTGATTTTTATACAATAAATTATTTTAAATAATATATGAAAATAGAAATTGAGTAATTAAAAATATTACTTCATTAAATATATTAATTTTTAAAATCATTTAATATATATAGAATATGATAAAAGTCATAAGACAAATATGTTGACACGATATTTTGTAAACACAATATACATGGCAAGGAAAAAAATCCTTTTTCCTAGAAGAATATTCTTTAGTTGAGGATCAAGGCAATGTAGATTCACCATATCATGGATTTTTGAAATTGGATGTTTAAAAGGGTTTGAATATTTCCATCGATACCATGCTCATTTTTTTTGGCACAAGATAACTAGTTGTGTCGTGATGAGACAATGAAATTTGGGCTTAATATTTTTTGTTCATGGGATGATATTCTCTCTTATAGTGAGGGTTGTTTTTGATCATGAGTTTTGGACCATTTGGGTCTGATTTTTTTTAATTCTTTATGTCATGATGGGTTCCTCGTCATCCCTTAAGGGGTCTATTTGAATTTGAAAATTAATTTTATGTCATACCTACATCCAAATAATCTTCTTGGGTAACAAACTACAATGGGAATAAGGTGTGAGTAAATCTCAGTAGTTCAACACCACAATCTCCAAAAAAACTAGTTTGAAAATAAGTGTATTAAATAATTCCTTATACAAGTTCGTTAATTAATTAAAAAGTTAAATTACTACCACATCAACGTTATTCACCACCAAGCTAAATTTTCTCTAAACATGTATCACAACCATGACAACCATAACCATATAACCATAATAAAACATAACCTGGATCAATGCCTTACAATAATGTCTCTGATCGTGTCTTAGAACAATGATAACCATAATCTCATAACCCAGTTTTAAATCACAAAAATCATGGCCGAACTAACTATATAAAAATTTCATCGTGTGTCATTGGGCATAACCCGCTATATAATAATTTCAACACATGTCACTAGGCCTAGCCCACTATATAGGTATTTCACCATGTCAATGGGCCTAGCCTGATATATATGTAATTTAGCATTTCACTAGTCCTATACCACTATATAATAATTTTATCATGTCATCAGGCATTTACAAGTATAAATTTATTTCATCAATTTTCAATTAGAACAATGACTTATATAATCATTACATCATTTATCACAACACATATCATAACAAACAAGTATATCACATTATCACATAATCAACATCAATGGTTAATTATGAAAATTTCCCATTATCATTCAAGTACATGTTTCATATAATAATTGGTCAAAACCAATAACTTGAAAATTATATCAATTAACAATCCAAACCAAGGTGAATTTATATCAAGAAATAACCTATTATTAACATTATATTAAACACACTTTACCCAATTTAAAAAATTCATTATTAATCTAGGAGTTCAATCACCCAAATTATGGCCACAAGATTGGTAAATACTCAATTGGATCCAAATGAAATCCATGGAATAATTCAATTCATTATTTCAATTCAATCAACGCATGATATGTTTGTGTAATTTTAATATTGCACAAAAATGACAATCATCATACCATAGGATTTAGGTTTATACCCTCTACCTTTAAATGTCAATCAAACAACACTTCCAATGGAAAATTTCTATGAGGAAGATGGTGTGGATGATTGTAATATGTATTCTAGATCAAAACAGATCATGTTCAAAACAAAAAATTCACATGGTCAAAGGGTTACACCAAAAGGTATAGAGAAATAAGGGAAGCGAGGAGGGAATTAAATAAAAACCCCTTAAATGGGGATCAATTATAGAAATAGTTTGTCTAGAATAGAGGGTGTTTCTCAAAAAGTGTATGGAAGGTCTCCCTAGGTTGAGAGAAGAAAGTAATTGAGCCCACATTGTATATGGATTATATTTGTTTTCAAATTATTTTCATTGGTTGTCAATGGTGTTTAATGTGGATAATAAAATATAACTGTGGTAAATTTGATGTATTTGTACCAATGTTTATGGTTTTTGGATGAAGTCCTCATTTCATTATAGTTCACCAAGGATGTACAAATAGTTTGCGGGAAGTAAAGAATGCCCGTGGAAGATAATATTGTCTGAAGAACAGTACACCACATGGTGAAAATCAGTTTTTAAGGGATTTTTTCACAAATTAAAATAGTGTTTGTACTTAGTTAATACACAATGGAAAGTGGAGATAAAACCCAAAAATATTATTTGTGTGAATAATAAATACATATCCAGCTAATATCATATGTTCACCAAGGAAGAAGAATTTGAGATCAACACACTATTGTACTATTGTATATTATTTTGTTTCCAAGATGGATAGAGTGTTCCCACATAATGATCATTTAATGTTCTTTGAAGATTAACTGTAATGATTCTAGTTGATATTGTCTTCATTGATTTAATAATAAAAAATGATGTTTTTGTTTCCAGTAATAAGAAAAAGAAGAGATTTTAGTGATTTTTTTACTAAAAAATAATGTGAAAAGAAGAGAAGATGATTTTATATCCGAATTGATATCAATTAATTATAATTTGTTTCATAGATAATTAGTTTTCATCTCTCAAAAACTCATTTATTTTATTATGAATAATTTATCAATAAGTTTGCGGAACTGTAACGTTTTTAACTAGAAATAAGTAAGAGGAGTTTCTTTCATGCTGCTGTGTAAGTAACAAAGTAAAGAAGAAGGTTGTAGAAGAAAAATCCAGAACTGTGACATCAGATAGGACTCAGAAGGTGGAAGAATTTCTTAGTATTACAAAACCATACCAATAAAGAGAATAATGTCTTGGGATAAATTATAGAGATTCATCAATGAGCTGTAAAACATACACTATTGGATTGTTTTCAAAGTGAATCATGAGTGTTTTGGTATATCATAGTAATTGTAACTACACATAATGATTATTTTCAATTAGTTGTGTGGTTAGGGTTATTTCTTACCATGCTAATGATGTATCTTCTCTTGTTGAGAAGTGAACCATGTAAAAATATCTTGTTTTATCTTTACTACTTTAATATACATTTTGAAACAAGGAAAAGATAATAAGAGAATTAAGATCATAATATCTAAGAGGTAGAAGTATAAAATGTTTAAAGTTCATTAAATAAACCCCAACATTGATTCACCCCCTCTCAGTGATAGATGTATCCCAAACTAGTCTTCTCAATTAGTATCAGAGGTAGGTTTCACCTCTGTTAGATTCTCTATAGTGAAGATGTTATTTTTTGAAATTGAGTTTCTTTCTTGAGTATACAATTATGATCTATTTTGGAGAAAAATCGGTCATCTTTCAGTATAATTCTATATCTACCAAGACATTGTTGAATAATAAAAAGAAATAGTAGAGAAATTTGAAGAAGAAGTCCCACTTATAAAAATAAGAGGAAGAATCTGTTTGTCCACACCTGGCTAACAATGAGTTCATATCAGATATAGAATGTAATGAGTAGGTGGATCAGGGTTCCACCAAGTTATGGATAATATTCCTACCTATAATGATCATGAGGCATTTGTTAGAACATTTTAAAATTATCCTCATGTTGAAAATTCATGCACATGTGATGATGGTTTTCAATCTGAAACCTCTCAAGAGTTATCAACTGATAGACTATGAATTATTATATATGGTATTCTAGTTCAAAGTGCATCCCCTTTTTGGGAAGTATTTCAATGTACGCAGAAATATATCACCTAGATGGAAGAATAAACTGAATTTTTTTTGGAGAAGGGCATGCACAAAATGATTATATAATATTTAAAACTGCCAATATAGGTTGGAACCATTGAAGCAACATATTGGGAAATGAAATAATTTTTTTAAATGGTTCAAATATGTTGATGAGAGATATGGAGTAAATAATACTCTAAAGTAAATGATCCATTCAGTTGAATATAAGCTAAAGAAGATCCTAGAAGTAAAGGGGTTAAATTTGGAAGAAACATCCAAGGAGATCAAGGAACAAGACTCTTTGATACACAATATATTAAAGCTGGATAAAGATGAATTGGAAGAATTAATAAGCTTTAGGAAGATATGATGATTATTTTTGATGATTAGAAAATCACCTTCAATATAAAATTTCTCGAATTGGAAGCTCAGTTCTCCCATCTTGAGAAGAGATGTATTTGACTTCATAAAAAAGAAAACATTTGCTACTATATCTCAATGTTCATTAGAGGAATCTATAGTTCAAAGACCTCTAACATGTGATAAGAAGACTATGAATTCTCTCAATGATATATCAAAAGAAGATGATAGGAATCATGTACCATCTATACCATCTTATACTAATACTCTTAAAGTTGTTACCATGAATAGTGTAGATTGTAAAACAAAATCAGATCAAGTATGCATGAAGAAAGTTGAGAAGAATCATACCACCATGTCTTAGGTGTATAAGAAAAATAAATGGGTAAAAATTCCCCATATAAATACCAAAAAATTAGGAATAAGAACCATCAATATACTATAAAAAATATCATGAAATCAATATATGATTGTTGATGTTGGATCTTCAAAAAATCTGAAAAATATGTATTTAATTAATGGTACAATCCTTAAAATGTAAATGCACAAAGGAATCCCATCTCAAGGAGGATAAATATAGAGAAGAAGAACCAATATCCACAGTTCCATAAGAATATATATACTAGAATCAAATTTGGAGTGATGTATAACATCTCTAATGTATTTAATAGTCGTGGTCACATGGATGGTATATTCTATTCTCAACATGTGTCCAACGATTATAAGAACAAAAGATCACATAATCTGGAAAGGAATTAAGAAGAAGTCATGGGATGAAATATAAATAATTTTGTGAACAAAAATTCTCCCATTAATATTTCATGATAGAATAGTGACATGATATTGGATTCTAAATCCAAGAATTTGAAGTTTATTACATCACAAAGAACTACCAAGAGGAATAGATCTAAAAAAAATCCCAGTGGAAAATCAAAAATTATTGGCGCAATATCTAGAAATATTATAGATATCTATCCAGAATACATGGAATAAATGATGATACATGAAGATGAAAAATATAAGGATAATGAAAACGAAAATGAAAAGATTCCACATGATGAAAAAAGTGAATGATATGTTGCAAAAATGAGAACATTCTTGCATTAAAAAAGTTAGGTGTGAGAGATGCTAGAAATATGGTCACCTAGAAAAAGGTTCTTTGACCTTGCTTCCAGAACACGAAGTAGTTTTGAATAAGAGTAATAATGTATCATCCTTGAAGACTGTTAAGAAGAAAAGTTCTGTACACAAAGTATAAGAATATGTAAAGATATCCATTTCTCCTCATTATTAATTAGGACATAAATTAGATGTGAAATAATGAATACATGATCATGTGGAGAAACATCATTTAGAAAACGATCTTAACCTTTCTATTCATATTAATAAAGGAAAGGGGATCCACCTTATTCCCAAAAATCATTGTGTATTCTATTTTTCTTATAATACAGGTAATTGAAGGCAACCCAAGTTCTCAGGGGGAGAACCTAATAAGTAGTGAGTGCTGTAAATTCTTGATAGATATGATGAGAAAGTTAAAATCCATGAACGATTGTTCAATTGATTTTTAAACACTAATATGGTGGAGGATCATCCTTGATGAATTTTAATAAAGTGATATTCTATTATGTATATCCAAGATAAATAATATTTCTTCTTTGTTTGATCTTATTTCATGATATTCTAAATAAAACATTTCCTAGAAGATCATCATTTGTGAATTTGTGAAATTCTCCCAATATGGACTATCAAAAGGTGAAGACCCATTCTGTTGTATTGTCGACACTAAAATTTCATGAAATCCATTCCTGATGAGATCAACCATTATGAATATGATGAAATGTTTTTACCTTTAGGGGAAGAAAAATGATGAAGCTTCTATAGTTATTATTTCAATTTGTATTAAATCCAATTATTCTATAAATTGGTAGAAGATCGTGTTATTGAAAAATATATGTCTCTAAAAACTTTCACATTTTGTCATTAAAAAAAATTACAAAGGGGGAGCAATTTAATTATTCAGTGACATAAGAATAATATAAGTGACCTAATGCCACTTATCCTTCCTATCACAGTTGAATGTTTTTAATCTCTTTGTTGAGGTGATATCAGGAGTTTCATATTGATTGTTCCAAAAAATAATCATCTCATATTTAGTAATTTTATCCTTGAATGAAAGTGAACAATACTTGAAGACAATTTTATGAGTTCTAATTTATTTATGTATCATTATTTGTTGGTAATAGAAAGAATTATTGTCTAAATCAAGTCCATTTATTTTTTACTTCTAGCACAACTCAAGTAGGCATAGAGTGAAATGTTGGATGACACATTTCATATGTATATACTGATACCATTTTCTACATGAACTATTTATTTCTTATCAATTAGTGGATGAGAAAGTGAAATGAAATTTTTAATGGTTATGAGGATTGAAAATATAATAGTTCCACAAATCAACACATTCATTTGGAATAAACATTGATGGTATTTCGAAAAAATTCAACGGGGGAAATTGTTGAGCCCACTTTGTCAATGATTGGCTTTTGTTGTCAAATGATTGTTATTAGATTTCAATGGTGTTCAATGAGAATAAAAATATCTCATTTTGGTCAATATGATGAATTTTCTCAAATGATAACGTAGTTCGGATGAAGTCCTCAAGTAATGATATTACAAGAAACATGTGAATGGTTTGAATACTTTAATTTTCAAGGAAATGCATATAGGATTATTAAAGTGATTCTTAGAGAATTATTATAGATTCATTTTATGACCTTGGATGTACTATTTGAATAATTCTTCTTGAAAAATATGAAGATGATTCATTGATATATATATATATAAAAACATATTTTGTTTAGAGAACATTTGATGCAAGACTTATGAAGGAAAGGGGGAGTAATGGTGTTTCAAGTCATATCTAGTTTTGATTGGATAAAAGATGTTTCTTGAAGACATAAAAAATCCAATACCTTCCTAATAAAATGTCACAACCATAAAGGTGATTGGTCAAAGAATATATATAACAATAAATAAGTTTTTTGATGAATGTAACTGATTTTCGAATAAAGAATACGAATAGGATGTAACATGGGTTTTCTTACGGGTGAATATTTTTATGTTTGTGATGTTTCCCTGTGTTTACGAAATTTTGGGTCCTCAAAATTAACACATTTGTTTTGGAAAAGGAAGGATTTCTGCATAGTACAATTTTCCGAATGCATATAAAGTACACATAGTTCCATATGAATATTGGTGAAGGTAGGTTTCTTTATAAAAGCACTATGAGGACCACAAAGTACTGTATTTGGACCGCATATGATAAACTATTCGTAGGACGAAAATGTTTTGTTGGATGGCTTGGAGTTATTGGGAGGTCAATAGTTCACGAAGATGGGATTCTTTCACGAAATAGAGGTGGTGATTTAGGAGATCACAATGTAATAAAGGTGTTATGTGAACAATCTAGGAAAAATGGTTTGTAGGAAGATTTCATTATGCAGAAGGCTAATGGTTCAGAGAATGAGCAAATTCTGTGGTGAAGGTTGTACAACATTAAAAATTTAGGTAAATAAAATATTTTTTTTTCAAATTTATTTTCCTATATATAGACCCTAATATAATAATTACGTAAGAGAAAAATTTAATTATAAATGTCATCGCTGGAGGAAAAATTCACATATGTTTGGAAGAGTTCTCAGGGTAGAAATTACACCAAAGCTAAGGAGTCTTCGAAGAGAAGAGTTATCCTATAGAGTAAGGGGATTCTGTAGAACGAAGGTCATTTGTGGAGCAAAGAGGTTGTCCATGAAGCATTAGAATTCTGTAGAATAATCATTAGTTCCCAGAAGACTATTCAGAATGCGGAATGGAATATTTTTCACTAATGTATGGGAAGTATGTAGAGGAGAAAACCATATGTGGATGTAGAGGCAGTCCATGAAAGAGGATGTGATCCATGGAAGAACAGGTGGTCTCTGGATATAGGGATGGTCCATGGAGGAAGAATATTTCTATGAATAACTCATAGTATGTGGTTTAAGATAGTTCATGGAGGAAGCGTAAATGGACCCTGGGAAGTAATGATTGTCCACATAAGAAAAGACTGTTGGAATACAACTATGCCAGGTGATGCATAGATGTTTTTAGATTATTGTTTCACGAAGTAAAATAGTGTGTGTACTGGGTTAATACACAACGAGAAGAAGAAGAAAAAATCATAAATTTTATTTATATAAAGAATAAATACAAGTGCACCTAAACTCATATTTTTACCAAGGAAAATGAAATGATGATTAAGACACTGCTGCACTAATCCATATTGTTGTGTGTCTAAGAACATTAGAGTGTTCCCACTTAATGATCAATTATTTCTTAGGGAATATTAATTGTGATTATGCTATGCTAAGCTAATATTCATTGATTTAATAATCATAAATTTTGTTTTTTTATTCTAGAAAGAATAAGAATAAGATATTTTAGTGATGTTTGTTTTTCACTAAAGATGAAAGTGAGTAGAAAATATTAGTATTTTATAAAAAAATTGATATAAGTTCATTATAATTTGGGTCCGAGATAATTTAGTGTTAATTTGTGCCCAAATAATTAATATTATTATGACTAATAGAAGAAGAAGTTTTTGAAGATATAAATTTTTCTGCTAGGAAGATGTAAGGGGTGTTTATTTCATGTAGTTGTGAAAGATACAATGTAAAGAAGAAGGTAGTAATAGAAAATATAATAACTATAACATCAGATCTGACTCAATATGTGGAGGAATTTCTAGGTGTTACAAACCCTTATAAATAATAATAATACTATCTTGGGAAGCTGTATAAATATCCAAACAATTGGTATAAAACATGCACAATTGGATTTTTTATGGTGCCTCATGAGTGTAAGGGTATATCCTACTCATTGTAACCATACAAAAGGATTATTTTGTAGTGGTTGTGTGCTTAGGATAATTTCATACCATTCCATGGACATAGATTCTATTGTTGAGTAGAAAAATATTAAAAAAATATTTTGTTCTATCTTTACTTCTATTATATTCTTGCATGCAACAAGGACTAGAGAACAAGGGAATTAAGATTTTAATTGGTCTAAGGGGTTCATGGATAAAAAGTGAAATTGGATTAAAAAGTCCCCAACACTAAATCATCCCCCTCTCAGTGTTAGGTGTATTCCAAAATAGTCTTCTCAAAAGCTACATGTGAGTTAGAAATAAAACTCACCCACATGATACACTTAAAAATACAGGTCGGGAAATTATATGAAATGTAATACAATTACAGGTTGAGAATTTCATTTTATTATGATACATAAAAAATCATCTCTTCACATTATTATTTATTCCAATTAAATATTTCATTACATGTAATAAACTTACACAATGTGTATTCCAGTCATGTCATGAATCCATCCATAGTCATGACATGTGTCCAGAAAAAATCATACAACATGTATTATAGTTACACTATGTGTAACTGTTCCATAAATAAGTTTTCATCCCTATCTGGATATAAAACCCAAACCCCATTTAACGATTCAAAAATTAGCAAGAAACCATTTTAACACTTTACCAATTTATACACAGACTCCATTATGTAACCAAACATATATCCGAAGACAGTTATAAATTTTTATCAAAAGGATCTTCGTATCTAACAAGTAACAACCAATAAGGCTAAAATGAAAACTCAAAGAGGGACATACCATGAAAAATATGGGATCTTACATCATCCCCACCAAATAACACCACATCCCCAAGTTTATCCATGCATCACTGTGGGGGTATCAGTGAACATGTCTGGACACTGTTCCCATATATCATACTCCCTCTTCCAGGTCTCCTCATAGACTCACCCATACTGCCACTGCACTCAATCCAAAAGTATAGTTTTACACAGGAGATATTTTTTACTATGGTCCATAATCCATATCAGATGCTCCATAAAAGAAAAATATTATAAATAAGATTGATATATGTTACGTCTATCCTATGAGAAGGGTATAAACAATAT
Source organism: Viscum album (assembly GCA_963277665.1). Classification (NCBI taxonomy): domain Eukaryota; kingdom Viridiplantae; phylum Streptophyta; class Magnoliopsida; order Santalales; family Viscaceae; genus Viscum; species Viscum album. The sequence continues at coordinate 1,835,528,641 of OY728146.1, forward strand.
ATCTAAAGTGGGAACATGTGGAACATATCGTGCATCAAACTATAGCACTGTGGTAGGGAAAATAGTACTCTATTAGACCAACCCTATCCAAAATCTCAAATGAACTGAAAAATATAGTCACTAGATTTCCCTGTTTCATGACTTGACAATCCTCTTACCAATGATACACCCAAATTAAAACATGATGACCAACCTTAATCTATAGAGGACATCTCTGATGGTCATAAAATTATTTCTTCCTGCTCTAGATTGTCACCAAACATTATTGGATCAAATGAACCTACTCAGACATCACTACCACGATAATAAGCCAAAAAGGTATTGACTCAGCTTCCTCCAACTGACAATGAAAAGTCTTAAATTAACTTCTTTTCAAATCCTAAAAAAGTTATATATGGGTATATTAATGTTTGTTTTTATTAGATGTAAACTCCATGATTTCCATAATATTCTCCCACAAACCACAAAAATTTAAAACTCATTCTCAACCATATCAAGAAGAACCTGAAAAGTCCCCTTAAATTGATCATTAGTCTTAGGATGATAGGCCATACTATAAATAACCTTTTATCCTAGCATCTTATGAATACCCTTCTATTAACATGATGTCAAAGGAAGATCTATGTATAAAATTATTATCCTCAGAACATTACACAGCCGAGCTATATCAGAAACATAGAGACCTCCCATATCATCATCATTGAAGGTCTCCTTGATAAGAAAGAAGTAGTCCAAATTCATCAGTAGATCCAAAATCATTCCTGAAATATAATTATTATAGGTCGTAATGGGTAATTCTGTCACATAATTCACAGTAACATATACCATTTCCACTCAAAAATAGGCAAAGGCTGAAAAATCCAAGCTGGCATTTAATGCTCATATTTTACTTTTTGAAAAGTGGAATATCTCCAAAAAATATTTAATACCTCATCCTTTATTACATAACACCAGTATTTTTTATGATGATCCTGATACATCTTTGTCAAAATAAGATGCACCTACCATCTAGAAGTGTGAAACTATTTCATCAACTTTGTGTGAAAACCCATAGGAACCCATACATAGCTATAGAAAAGAATAAAAATCCAACATCCAAGGGACCATCCCGATGGTGTATCTACATTATATATGTTATCTCTCAAAACTATGTCCTCTAGATTGAATAATTTTTTAGTATTGATCTGGTCCAAAATCACTGGTATAAAAGATGTCAAATTCAATGTTACTCATCCTTGTAACTCTTAAACATCCAGATGCATGTCTACAAAGTGGTCCATCACCCACCAATAATCACAAGACTCTCATACTACCACTTCATTCATATTTATGCTTTATATTTTAGAAATAGTATTTCTCTTTTACAATGTATATGCCATTTTAATGTAAAAAAACCACATACTCGACCCACCTCCCATGCCAAAGGTTTAGGTCCTGTTGAGTAATGATGTCCCTAAGTATATTCTTATAAATTTTTACCACATAACTCTCACTAAAAATATATTTTCTCCAACATCTCAAGGAATGTACCACTACTTCTAAATCCAAATCATGAGTAGGGTAATTCCCCACATGTAGTCTTTGTTTTTTTGGAATAATTAGTAACCAATCTATCCTCCATCAAAACCACTTAGAGTTTCAATTCAAATGCATCATAATACAAAATAAACTATTTAACTAGAACATGTAAAGTGAGGATAGTTGTAGAGATTAGTCTCCCTTTTAGCTCTTGAAAACCATTCTCACAAGAATCTTACAAAAACAAATTCATCCCATTCATGGTCATCCCAGAAATTAGTGCTTCCAAATGGGACAATTCATAGTCAAAGCACCAATTATAACCAGATAAATGAATAATTTTCTGAACCGATAAAAAATTATTATGTTTCACCCAAGATTTCATAGCTGAAACATTTTTTTGGTCCACTGACACTCTTGTCTCTTTGATGACATGTCCCAAGGAATTCACTTTATCAATCTAGAACCTTCATTTGGTTATCTTGGCATAAATACGAATCTATCTCATTGTAAATAATATGGTGTAAATATTTTTGGAATGATCACCTACTAACTACAATTAAAATATACACCATCCAATAAAACACTACAAACTAGTCCCAAAATAATGAAATATCATTTTCATGAAGGCTATGAATACTTTCAGTGCATTGTTCAAAACAAATAACGTCATAGTGAACTCACAAAAGATGTTCCTACTCTTAAAATAAGTACAAGGTGTGTAAAATGGTATTACACCCAAAAGATAGTATTCAGGTCACAAACTGATCTTGGAGAAGATCTTATCACCTCTCAACTGATCAAAGAGATCATCAATTCCTGGAAGATGATAATGGTTCACGACAGTCATTTGGTTTAACCTATGATAATTCAAACAGATGCACAAAGTCCCATCTTCCTTCATAGATATGTGAATAAGACAAACCCATGTAAATGTATTTGGACATATGAAACCTTTAGAATCTATATCTTCTAACTAGACTTTTCAATCATAAAAATCAGTTGGGTCTATTATTTAAGGTGAGATAGAAACTCACTCTACTCCCACCACCAATTAAATATATAGAATGAGTAGTAATCCATTGAACTCATTATGAGAGACATCCTAGAAATGGTATACCAGTGGAGAAAAATAATCATTTTGTATTCCACAATTATCTAGAGTAAGACATGATAATGTTTCTTTGAGAAAATTCAATATTCCCTAAATTGGTCATGCACGACGAGCTTAAAGATCCCACTCTCCTTGTTGAGAATATATACCTCCTTATGAAGATATAATGGAATCTATCCTCCAATAAATGTTGATATGAGATAGGTATAGATCTAACCAATCCATAACAAGAATAAAATCAAAACAAATCCTTTCCAGTATGAATGGTTCTAAAAATAAATGGTAACAACCAATCTCTAGAGAACATGCATTTAAAAGATTGATATTATATGAGCACACTCCAAATGGTGCATTTAGGTAAAAATACCATCCAATATTTCCACATCAATGGAAAAATAAATTTCAAATATATTATATAGGAAATAATGTGATTATTATATATAAACAATAATGGAAAGGGTATATAATACAAGAATCACACCTCTAATAGTAGATGATCATGCATCCAAAACAGGTGTGGTAGTATACATAATGTGAAGCTAACCATACCCTTAGTCTTGGATCCATCCTAATTCCTCTGTGATATACCCTATTACCAATTCTTTCATTCCTACACCTTGATACCATATCCCTTGCCTTGACTAGAATGTCCCATGGAACACTAGCTACCTTTCTGGTAGATCGCAGTTGAGTCCATCCAATTATTTGGTTCCAATCATGTTCCCCTTTCACTTCTATGTTTTTCCATGACCTTAAAAAATGTCCCTAGGTGGCCCAATATTCGGTAATAATGACACTCCAAAGTGGATTATATACACTAAATACTTCTGTGTACCATATTTCCACACTACGATCCCTGAATTAAAACATGGCCCTTATATGGTTATGTACTGGCTTTACATCAATGACTGCTGATTCCATGAAAAAAAAACTATCATATATATTCTTATTTACACTACAAAAAGAGTTTATAGATTTCTCTACTAAAATATCCTGACCACTATTAGAGACCTATCATATTCCCGTCCATGATGAGTGAATTTTTCATCACGTCAATAAAAATGATTAGACCGAAAATGTTCACCTACAACCCAATATCATAGAGAATATCATCAATAAAATGTTTCTCCCTTGATATCTCACAAAATTAAAATGAATTTACAAAGAAAAATAGGTTGGTGGAACGTTCTAGGTAGTCCAACACTGATAATACCTCCCACGTTAGGTGTATGAATTCATGATCCTTCCAATCTATCAACATATCAGGATAGAAATATCTCAGAGACATCATCTCAAAGTACATCCATGGTAAATCTTCTTGAAACCTTAACTACACCAGGATGTCCCTCCAATGACTGGATGGTACACAAATCATATATATATATATATATATAAATATTCACCCTCTTATCTATGGGTGTATCTATATTCTGAAAGACCATCTAGACTGACTTGATCAAAAACAAGGCCGCCTGTGGTCCTACCCGAGTGAATGTAGGAATATTATGTAGATGAAACTCTCTTATCATCTAAACAAATCTAAGACATGGTGTAAAATATCTCTCTTTACAAGGATCTCATGACCTCAATAAGATTCTGTGAATTTGACCATTCCTCTGATCCTCGTGAACTATAAGATTCTCTAGTTCAGCAATGTTAGGTGAGTGATGATTTTCACTCTCTTGATGCTCAACTCAAAGATGAGGATGATTAATTTAATCTAGAAGACAAAAAATTACATATAACACAGGATATAATAATAAGGTCAACTTAAAAAGGTGACAGTAATAGAAAACCACTAAATTTTGGCTCTATAATGATAGATTACATGTTTTTAACATAGAGTAACAAGTCATTTGTTTCTAATTTTGTTATAACATATATATCATATCACACTTCATCATGAACGTATACATAACATGCAATTAGTATGTCCCTATCTTGAAAAATTCATGTCAATGTGTCCTTATTGAAAAATTATGATGCTTTCATACTCATTATGTGCCATATCGAGCAACAATTATAAATCTCGAAAAAAAATAACATCCAAAAACCATATCCTCACCCCATATGTGAAACAATCTAGTTGAAATAACATCAAATATAACAAGTAGATAATATAAGCAATAATTCACCCCTAGAAACTGAGATTATACCCCATACATGGCTTATGTACTCCCCTGAAAAAGATAATTACCATGTTTCAACACATCCCAGTCACCTTTTGACCATTCCCAAATAGTAATGAAATAGAAAGGAAACATGGTGTCCTCTGATACAACATTGTATTGTACCCCAATCTGACACTCTCTCACATGTATTAAAAGGGTTGGTTATGAGACCTCAATTACTCCTTCGCACGCATGAAATGCATCCAACTATTAGTAGGGGAGTGATAAGTATAGTGGGGAGAAAATACTCAAAGATTCAGATTTTAAATAAACTAAGAAATTAAATTTAAATAAATGAAAAAAATTTAGAGTGAATAAACTATAATAATACAGTAGCATACCAATAATAAAAGAAAACTAAATAATCTAATAAATAAAAAATTAATAATGTAATGATGTCCTAGAATATAACTAAATTTCGTGATAGATGAAATAAAAAATAAAATACTATAAGAATCAACAAAAGAATTAAATGTCCCCATTCTCAAACCCCATGTATGTCCTAGGGAAAAATTACAACCCATATAGTATAAAAAATTTAACAAAGACATCCTTTACCCCAATCCAAAAATTATTCTACAAAATGTTTCTAGGTACCAAATGGAGGTCATAATAGGATGTGAGTAAAAATCAGTGGGTTGACACCACCATGTCTAAACAAACGAGCATATAAATAAGTGTTTGAAATAATAGAATAAAAAATTGTATTAATTAAATAAAAACTTAAATTAATACCACATTAACAAGATTCTAAAACATTCAATAATTTCCCTAAGCATATTTAAAAACCATGCCAATAATAAACATATAACCATTGTAAAACATAACATGGCTCAGTGCCATGCAAGAATATCTGAGAGCATACCTTACAACCATGATGACTATAAGATTATAAAGAATGTCTAAATCATGGAAATCTAGGTCGATCTCACTATATAATAATTTCATAATGTTTCCCTAGGACAATACCACTATATAATCATTTTGGAATGTGTCACTGAGCATACAAATCTATATTATCATTTCAGCATGTCACTAGGACTAGACCACTGCTCCATCCTGTTACCCTATTTTATGTAATTCCTTTCTCGTCACCTGTTTATCCACATTAATTGAGTCCATATTTGGAATATTGAGGATGGAAATAATTTTTTAGATAAAATTAATTAATGTCTTGTAAAGTATCTTTTAATTAATTAATTCCGGTTATAAATTTTTTAAATGATTTGTGGGGTTCTTTCCATGATTAATAATGCTTGATGTGTTTTGAGTTTTGTGTATTAATGTTTAGTTTTATTCAATACACTAGGCTATTGAACAATGATTAAATGGGTTATACGAAGTGTACATGGCCACCAAATACAAGCCATGAAATGTGTTCACTATGTGAAAATATTACATGCATTATACTGATTATAAGACGTTTAATGAAAAAAGATAAGTTTTAATTAAAAAGGGGAAGGGTTTTATGGTGTACCTAATGATCATGGATTGCATGATATGAAAATGAAATATAAATTGTGTAACTATTAAAATTTCATATTTTTAGGTGCTTTATGAGAAATAACATTATTCATTCCCCCACATCTCTCTTATCTCTCAACCTAGAAACCATATTTGGTGATTTTTAAAGTATACATTCAATCCTAATTGATTCATTTGGTGTTGGATCTGTGTATTAGTTGGTTCTCATCTATTCATGGGAGTAGGCCTTTCTGATTCATCATTGTGTTGATAAAGGTAATGTCATGCCACTACATTATCAGATTTATTGATCTATAGTGATGTTTATTCATGATTTCTTCTAGATTCAGGGAGAGATATTTTAGTGAGGGATGTTTCCATTAATGGTTGTAGTGTAGTGGGTATGAATTCTAGAGGTATGTGTTGTTTCCAATTCTTCTCATACCATTTTTGGTAAATTTTATCAAATCAATTATTTATATACTGATTACGGGGAATCCTTTGTTGTTGTTGCGTTTTATTATTGGTGGATTCTTTGTGTTCATTTGAGACCCCATGTTTTGAGGCAGGTCATTCTTTCTATCACCTATGTTGACAAATTTTATTGATAATATTCTTTTTATAAATTTATTTATAAATAAATTAGCATTATTTTTTTATGTTTTTAAATGGATTTTGGATAGAAGGTTATTTTTACCTATTGTTTGGTAAATGGAAAAAGGGTATTTTCAAAGAACAAAAATGATTTATGATTTAGAACACATGGGAAGCGTTAGTTTTGTAGGTGAAAGGTTATGATTAATTACATTTTCCATATTACTATTTTGGGAATTTCTCTTGGGAATTTTATCTACTCCCTAGGACGGTTGTTCTAGGGACATGTTTTAACCTTATTAGGAGGTTCACTTATGTGGGGTTTCTATGCTTCGTAATCCTGTGTTCTTTGGAATTTTTGGGCAGTAGTCATTTTTTTGGTAAGAGTAGTCTTCTTGCATAAACTTTGTATTTACTCATCCTGATTTACCTATCATTGTATTTATAATTTTTAGTTATGATATTCATGTTCTTGATTATTCAAAATGATAACTAGAAATTAATTCCTGAAATTGATATACTTTCCTTTGTTTTGGATTTTTTGGAAAAAAGTTAATTATTTACCATAATTTTGATAATTTTTTTAATGATTATCTTTACTTATTTTATTTAAAATTAGAATACATGGATTATTGTACAAATATAATTTTTGGAACACCTTAGTGGGATCCTACTAAGCATGTTATCCCAGACCCTATGAACATCATCGGTGGCGCATTGTACATTGTAAGAATTTCAATGTAGACAAATGGAAGGCACCGTAGTGATGTGCAGTGGTATTCTATTAGCTGGGTTTGGGTAGCTATATGGCTATATGGTGTAGGTGTTTCCACTCTATCATATAGAGCAGTTTATCTATTTATTTTGGTTGTCCTTTATTATTAGACTTCCTCTTGGAGTTTTTTAGCTTCTTTAAATTCTATGATTTATACTACTTTTTTTAGTTATGGAATATATAATTCTTTTGTTGTTTTTAATTATATATATATATGTTTCATTTCATTTATTTAGGTAATGAGAAATCATTCCTGCCAGTAGTTTTTTGATGCCCAAGTCCTAGTTTCCATCCCATAAGGATTGGGAATTCCTTTTGGGTATTTGATGGGTTGGGTTGGGTACCAATTTGGAAGTGTATTTTGGTAATTTATCATTATTTTTGTATAAAAGGTGGTCATTTTTCAAGTGTCCTTGTCTTGGGATGTCAATTTGAATAGAGATATTATTTTTGGGACATTACAGGTAGATTTTAGTGAGTTACTAGTCACATATTTCCCTGATGACAATCATGTTACCATTGTATGTTAATATGTGTGTCTCCTATTTTTAGTTCTTAATGTTAATCTTATATTTGTATTATAGAATTTTTTTTTGTTTGAACTAGGATTTTTTTTCTATTTTCTGATCATTTTTCGGTGTCAGTGTGAATCATGATGCCTCTACGATTTTTTCAATTTGTTCATCAGGAGGTGACGGTGATTATCTTCTATATAATCTGGAAATGGATTAGAAATTTATTGAGGATAATGTGAAAATAGTACATTCTCTTGACTAGAATGTGACTGTAGTTTAGAAAATAGTTGTTGAGTTACAATCAGGAGCTTGTGAAGACTTGGATTGAGCATTGGATTTTCTTTCTAGAGAATCTACCATACATTATATGTATGAGCATAAAGAGATGGGGGAATGTATTGAAAATATTCATTAATAATTGGAATTCCTAGAAACACATGAGAATGAAATTGTTAAGTGTGCTATATTATAACGTGAGGGTCCAAGAAAACATTGGTGGGATTACATGGTATAGGAATATAAGCATGTGGGCTTAGACTAGATGTGTTTCAAGACTATCTTTTATAAGTTGTTTTTCCAAAGTCCTCGATTAAGGTGAACTCACTATTGTTTTTCTCTTTGTAGTAGGGAGATAATGTAGTGTCAGCATACAACAATTTTTTTTCTTAGCTAATTCATTTTATACCAAAAATTTTATCTAATGGATAGGTGAAATATTTGATGCACCTAATGGGTTTGCGACCAGATATTAGATTTTTGGTATTTATACTAAAGATTTTTACCAGTTCTGAGACAATGGATATAGATATTATGAAAGAGATTAATATTTTTTGAAAATTGGGATTTTCTACCCTTCTCTTCCACCTAGTAGCAGCTTCAATGGCACCCTAGGGAGAAAATACGGGGAAGGATCAACACAAGAGTAGTAGAGGTAGTTCTTGGTAGAATGCATTTTTAGAAACTCCAGTTGTATCTAGTGGTGTACCTATAACTTATCATTAGTTTGTAATAGTCAAACAAGTGCAAAATTATTCTCTTGAACCAGAAAATTTGTGCAAATTTTTTTGGAAAAATGGTAATTTACATTGTTTCGGCCTGGATATTTCTACAACTTGATATGGTTAGCGATCATCATATCAAAATGATACTATAGGGAAGTCATATTCTTCAAAGAATATCAGGATCCATCCACATGACATAGGAGTGAAGAACCTTCAGACAGTAGATGAGTTTCTAACGGATGTAGATATGTGTCTAGGGATAGAAAGAGGGACCATCTTTACAGCATCCTCATATAAAATTGTATTATTTTACACTTGCGTATCCCAATTAGTTACATATGGCCATTTTCTGATTGGTATAACCTTCTAATAGAACTCATCTCCTTTTTATGGAGTTAGTGTCACATCTTAGGAAGGGAAAGAGTAAGGGATTTAATGCCCATTTTTTGTGATATCAACAGCTAATATAGAGCTTGTGTGGGATTTTACTATTCTCAATATAGATTTTCAGACATAATTATTTTCATGGATTTTCTTGTTTCTCATTGAACTGAGGTTGATCGCTATCATCACCACATCTTGTTTTATGTAGCTGATTGGATCTCACAGGTGTTCCAGGGAGAGTGAGATCCTTGGTCTGGATGTGTAGGAATTTATCTCCTAGAGCATAAGAGTTTTCTTTTTTCTATTTTAGTTGAGCCCAATGAGGTTTCTTATATTTTTTATCTTCCTACCATTTATGGGGTTTCTCTAACATTTTCCCAGAATATTAATCCAGGCCTCCTCTAGAGAGGGAGGTTGTGTATAAAATTGACTTGGTTCTAGGTATATAGCTAATATTGTCACATTCTTATCATATGGAACCATTAGAGCTATAGGATATCAATATTCATTTGGATGACATGGTGAAATTTTTTTATATTACCCATATTGATTCACCTTGGGTATGCCCAGTTCACTTTTCTATGAAGGAAAATGGTTCACTATAGTTGTAGGTGGACTATCAGAAGTTGTAATGGGAGATAATAAAAATATGTATCCTTTAACTCATGTGGATGAATTGATTATTCAATAAAAAGGCGAATAACAGATTTTAAAAATTGTTATTTGGTTGCGATAACATCAAATTAGAGTTAGGGAGTCTGATATGCCTAAGATGGATTTCAGTAGAAGGTATTTCCATTAAAAATATCTTTTGATGTTAATTTTTATAACTAATTATCATCAAATATTTATGGATCTAATTAATCAGATATTCCATTAGTATCACAATACATATTTTGATGTTTTCGTAGATTAAATATTGGTTTATTCATGATTGAAGTGTGAGAACGAGAACCATCAGAGTTTGGTTTTAGAAATATTGAGAATTTATTATTTTTATGGATGGATTTTGAAATGAATATTCTAGATTCAAGAAAAGAAAATTAGGGGGCACTTAATTTCTGAGCATGGAAAGATAGTTGTTATAGATAAGGTAAATGATGCTTTTTTTATGGAAGATCCATGAACTAGTCATTGAGATTTGAAGCATCGATGTTTATTCTGGATACTATTGAAAATTTTACAAGTATATCTCAATGTTTATATAACCATTTACCAGTATTACTAGTAAAGGGGTTAAATTCACATGGGATTCAAAATTTTATTCTTATTTTGCTGACCTGAAATGAATTCTGATATCAGCTACAATTATGATACTTCTAGATCCCAGTAAGGGGTATGTTGTTTTATATGATTCTTATGTAGGTGTTTTGTGTTGTGTTCTCATGAAGGATGATCATTTCATTTCTTAGAGTTCATGTTATCTTTAACAATATGATAAGAATTAACCCACTCATGATTTATAGATTTCAAATATTGGGAATGCACTTATGTGTTGGTGGCATTTTATTTTTGGGTATATGCTCATTGGTCTTTTGAACCATAAGAATTTGATTTTTATATTTTCTCTGAATGAATTGTATATCAAACATATGTAGATATTAGAATAAATTAAGACATTTGAATTCCATATCTCCATCACCTCTAAGAAGGGGAATTTCATTGCATATGCTCTTAGTAGGAAAGGTCCATTGCAAGATGTTTTGGACTTAAAGAAAGAGTGGAACTTTATGGGGACTTTATCAAGCTATATCTAAATTCTTAGTAGGATGTTTTTCTTATGGTTATAAACTATGATCTATTATTAGCATCTATACTTGAGTATATTCGAAACAATCAGTAGTAGGATTTCAGATTTAGGGGAGCTTGACAAACCTTATATGGTTGGGAGACTATTTCTAGTTGGCCACTTTCATTAGATGGTATACATAATTTTGGGGATTGGTTTTTTGTCAATGAATTTGTGAGGATCTCATTTATGTTTGATTTTCATGGTTATTCATTAGATGTTCATCTGGGACTATAAAGATGTATTGTGATATGTTATGATGATTATGGTGGATGGGTTGAAGTGTGACATTCTTGATTACATGTCCCTCTATTACGCCTTCTAGTAGATAAACGTAGAGAATCTAAAACATTATAGATTGGATCAACCTCTTCTGGTTCTAGTTTGGAAATGGGATGATGTATCCTAAGACTGTGTTTTCAGATTTCCATCGACTCCCCAAGGGTGGAATGCTATCTGGGTGGTGATTCATCAGTTGAAAAAGTCATCCTATGTTATTCCAATTAAATACACCACAAAAGTTTGCGATCTTGGTAAGTTATATGTGCATGAAATTTTAAGGTCACATAAGGTTCCTTCAAATATTATTTCAGATAGGGGTCTTAGGATTATGTTTACGATCTAGATAATTCTCTAAGATGATATGATGACTCATGTAAGTGTTAGTAAAACTTATCATTCACAAATAGACTATGAGAGAGATCATGTTATCCAGATTCTAAAGGATATTCTTCATTTCTATGTCTTGTATTTTGGTGGATTTTGGGATAGCCATATGGGATTGGTTGAGTTTTCCTTTTATAATATTCATCATTATCCAATCATAATGGAACCCTTTTTAGGATTTGTATGGAATCCCATATAGAGCACCTATTTTTTGTTCAGAGGTGGGAAAATATTCTTTGTTGGGACTAAGTTTGGTTCAGGAGATGTCCACAAAGATTCAGGATATACGTCAGCATCTAGTTATAGTGTAGAGGTTGTAGAATTCTTATGTTGATAAAATAAGATTCTTTTGAGTTTTTCGTAGGTGACCAAGTTTTATTGAATGTTTCTCCTCAGTTGGGAGACCATTAGATTGGAAAATAAGGAAATTTGGATCCGATACATTTTGGACCATTTGAGGTCATTGTGTAACTTGGGATGGTTACTTATTAGTTAGAATTTACTACCCAGATTATAATCATTCATGATGTTTTTGACATATCACAGCTCATGAAGTATCATCCTTATCCCTATCACATTCTGTGTTCGGATGAGATTCAGTTGGAGTTAGTTGTTTTTGTTGTGGAGTATCCAGTAGATATCTGGGACTCTCATATGAATTTATATAATGGGAAGTCTATTTCATGTGTTAGAGTGTTATAAAAGAATGTATTAGATTATCATGATACTTGAGAACATGAATCATTGATGAGATAGAAGTGGAATTATCTATTTACATGACATCATTCTTCTACTTGGCTTCCTCAAGATAGAAAGTCTTATTATGGGGGGTTTCTAACATCATGTTAACCGCTTTTGGGTAATTCACTTCTCTTTACTTGTTTTTTCTATATAATTAGGTGTGTCTTGGGGCTCTTATGGATGCAAGGTATTTTTTAGAAAAATGTCTAAATTTTCATGAATGGGTGGTTTTTTGAACTAATGGAGTCTTTGTACGAATGTGTTAATTTATTTTTAGGGTTTTCCGAATGTTGGGAGAACACCTAAGGTGTTTTTTGTTTTATATAACAATATGTAGTTTTTTATTGTATTCTGTGAAATTAAATGACATGTAAAGTTATTACACAAAGTGTATTTGGTTACTAGAAATATGTCGTGAAATGTGAAAAATAATTAAAGGATTACATGTCGTGTAATGATGACACAATGTGTAATGATAAATGATCTGTTTTAATTATAAAGGAGAGGGGTATTTCGACATACTGAGTCATCATGCATTACACCACATGAAAATGAGTTTCACATCATGTAACTATTAAGAGTTTGGATTTTAGTTCCCCATAAAAGAAACAACATTATTCATTATCCTACATCTCTCTTGGATATCAATCTAGAACCCTTCTCTGGTGATTTTTGGAGTCTGTTTCGAATTGGATTGATACATTTGGTGTTGGACCACAATAGTTGTTGGTTCTTTTCTCTTTAGGTAAGTGGGAATTTTTTATTCTTCAATGAATTTATCACGATAACTCTATAGTGTTGAGTTATGAAATATTTTGATATGTGGTGATGTATCATCTTGTTTTCTTCTATATTCATTGTGTAATATTATTCTAGGGGTAGTTTCTATTATTGGTTGTGGTGTGGTGGGTGTGTGTTTTTGAGTTAAGTGTCATTTACTTATATTCACCATCCCTTTTTGGTAAATTAGATCAATTATAATATATTTATATTTAATCTAGATCCACTATTTTCATAGATACATTATCTTGTTGGAAGATCCTTTATGGGCGTGTGAGACCCTGTTTTTTTGAGTTTAGTGGCTACATTTATAGCTAAAGCTGATGAACTACATTGGACATGTTTTTTTATAAATTTATATATAAATTAATTGGAATGATTTTCTTTGTGTAAATGGATTTTTTTTCAAAGGGTGGATTTTTCTTGGTTCTTAGTAAATGTAAATTGGGTATTTTCAAATAACAAACATGATTTATGAAATGCAACATAATGGAATCATTGGGTATGTATGAGGAAGGTTTAACATAAGGACATCATCCATTTTACCATATGAGGATTTAATGAGGGGATTTTTCTATGGTCTTTATGAATATTTATCTAGGGACATTTTTTGAAATTTTTTGGAGGTTCACTCATGGGGTGTTTCTATGCTCTTTAGGCTTACGTTCTAGGTACCTATTATATAAAATTCATTTCATATGGTAAAGGTATTATGATAGCCTAACCTATTGAATTTATTAGCATTATTTACCTGTGCTTGTATTTATACTATTTTGGATTTGATATGCATGTTTTTTCTTATCCAAAATAAAAAGAGGAAAAATATTCATGTAATTGATATACCTACCTTTGATTCTTAAATGTTTTAAAACAAGAAATACTAACCATGATTTTGATAAAACTGATGTACTACTTATCATGTCATGTTTTATTCTTAATGATCATACATGTATTATTGTATAGAGACTTGTCCTGGAAAACCTAGATGGGATCCTTCTGATATTGTTATCTCACACATTGTTCACTTATTTGGTGGTCCATAGATCTTTGTATTTATTTTGATGTATAGAAAGACAAGGGGTCTAAGTGAGGGTGTGGGGTTTTCTATATGGTGGTTTTGGTTAGAAGGATTTTTAGATGGTGTGTGTTTTAACACAAAAACACAAGGTCCAAATGTTTTTCCTATTTTGGTTGTCCTTTGTGGTTGAACATTCTATTTGAGATTTGTACATTCTATAATTTTTTTGGTTTCCAATGTTTATTTAAGTTATTTAATAAATAATTATTCCACTATGGTCTACTTTATCTATAAATATTCCATATAGTCACTTCAGGTTTGAAAAATTTGTTCCCTAGTGTTGTTTTTTGATGGCCGGGTTCTAGTCAGCAGCCCATACAGATCAGTAACACCTTTTAAATTTGTGATGGCTCAAGTAAAGTACCAATTTGAAAGGGTATTTGGGTCAGTTTATTATAGTTTGTAACATCCTATTACCAAAATGTAGAGAATTCTATTCACTTTACATGTTTTCCTATTTAATTGGTTGCGTCTTGGGACTCACAAGGTATGAGATATTTTTTCAGAGAAAATTACTCCATATTTGGGAATAAATGTCTTTTTAATTAATGGTATATGGGTATAAATTTTAATGTATTTTTTGGGTTCCTCCCATGCCTGGAGAATGTCCATGGTGTTTCGAGTTTTGTGTAAGAATCTGGAGTTTTCTGTTATACGCTGGGAGATTACACTATGTGTAAAGGGGTTACATGGAGCCCCAAACACATGTAATTTAATGTGTTCACATCATTATTGGATTAAATTCCATATAATGGTTATACGATGAGAAATTATAAAATATTATTTTTAATTAAAAATGAGATGGGTTTTTTTTCATTTTTAATCATCATGGATTTGACAATGTGTATGTGAGTTACCCATCATGTAACTGTAAGGAGGTTGGATTTTAGGGAACCATACAGGAAATTACTTTATTCATTCTCCCACTCGTATCTTAGAACATGACCTAAAACCCTTATCCAATGATTTTTAGAGTCTCTGTTTGATCTATGTTGAACTATTTGATATTGGATCAATAAATTAGTCAGTTCCCATATCATTGGGTGAGTAGTTATTTATACATTTTCATTTCATTGATCATGGTAATTCTAATTCATTGTGTTATCATGTTCTTTGATTGGTGGTAATGTTTCTTCTTGATTTATTCTAGATTGAGGGTGAGATATTTTTTGGGGTTCATTTTCTTTATGTTTTTGGTTCTAAGAGTGTGTTTTCTTGAGGTATGTGTCATTTAATCAAATATTTTATTATTTTTAGTCAATTTCAGTCAATTCTAGGATGTGTAGATTTATTACAGGGCCTTTGTTGTTGTTGTTCTATTATCTTGTTGGTGGATCAATTGTGAGTGTCTGCAACCCCATGTTTTGAGGTAGGTGGTTCTGTCTCAAGACCATGTTGATTAAAAGAATTTATCCTATTATTTTTATAAATATATTTATCATGAAATTAGCATGAATGGTTTGTTTCTATAAAGGTATTTTTGGGAAAAGGTGATTTTTAGTGGGTTTTGGTAATTGAAAAAGTTTTTTTTTCAAATAATGGAAATGATTTATGAAATAAAGCTCATGTTAAGACGTGGGTATGTTAATGGGAGGTTTAGATTAGGGCCATAATACATGTTAGCAGCGAGATATTTGGCCCTAGATATTTCATGTTCATTATAGGACTATTGTTCCAGGGACATGTTTTGACATTGATGGGAGGATTACTCATTGGATGTTTCTCACCTACATAGGCATGTATTATAGGGATTTGTAACGCAATAGTAAATTTTTTGTGGTATGAGTATTCTACTATAAAAAACTATTGAGTTCCTTGGTATGATTTAATTATTTTTTTAATTATATTATTTTATAAAAAATATGATTTTTTTGATTTTTATAAATGATAAAAGGAAAATCGTTCTTGAAATTGATAAACTTTTTTTCAGTTGGAAATTTATTAAAAAGGGAAATATTTAACATTCTTTTCATAAACTACTTTACTACTTATCATACAATATTGTGATTAATAATTTTCATTTGTGAATTTTTTTATAGAGACTTGTAATGGTACACCTTGGCAAGATCCAACTGAGGCTATTAGCTCACACCATCTGTACTTTTTTTGTGGTGCGTCGTCCATTTTATGTATTTCGATGCCAGGAAAAGAAAGGTGCCACAATAAGGAAAATTGGTCTTTTTAGCTAGGTTTTGGTAGTTGGATCATGATATGGTGAATGTTCCCCACAATATCACATAGATTAGTTGGGTTTTCAGGTCTCGGTTGTCCTTTGTGGTCATAATTTCTCTAGGAGTTTTCTAGCTTCTTTGAGATATATGGTTTATTCTATTTTCTATAATTATGGAATATATAATTCTCCTGATGTTTTCTATTTTACATATTTATATTCCATGTCATTACTTGTGTTTTAGAGAAATCATTCTATATAGTTGTTGTTTAATGCCCGAGTGCCTATCTCCATCCCATGGTGATCGGGAATGCTATTCAGGTATTTGACTAGTTGGGTCTAGTACAATTTTGAGAGGATATTTGATTCGGTTAATTATAGTTTGGTATGAGAGGTTTTTTCCCCATGGGTCCTTGTTTGTGATGTTTGTTTGATTGGATAGGGTATTTTCAAGCCTAGAGAGGTAGATTTTGGTGAGTTCCTGGCCAGATCCTTCCCTGATGAGACTCAAGATACCATTGGATGTTGGGATATGTGTCTCCAATATTTAGTTCTTATAGTTAATCTCAACTTTTTCATATGGATTTTCTAGTTTGAATTGAGATTTTTCTCTATTGAAAGGGAGGTTATTTGGTTTTTTGTTGTAGCAAGCCTTTATAATTTTTTTGATGATTTACTTTGGAGGGTGAAACTTATTACCCTCTAGGGAATCCTCTGATGGACCACAATATCATTGAGTCTACCATTTGGGAAGTTCATGATATTTTCCAGATCTTTCCCCATGTTCAAAATGAATTTTTTGAGACATATCCTTGAGATGGAGGAGACATGGATTGATCCTGGGATTTTATCCATGATAATACATTATCCTTTAATGGTAATAATGAACTTCAAGAGGTGGAGGGCTTCCATGACAAGATTGATCAAATATTTGAATTCCTAGAAACACCTAATAATGTCAAGGTGGTTAATGTTGTGTTTAGTTAAGAGGATCTTAGAAATAGTTGGTGGGATTCCATGTTACAGGTTGATAAGCATGTTGTATAAGACCAGATGGGTTTCAAGACTCTCTTCTTCCAGTAGTTCTCTTCAATCTCATTGAACATGTTGAAATATATAGAGTTATTCTCTTTTTATAAGGGAGAGTGTGTGGTTTCAGAATAAATCAATTAGTTTGATGATATTTTTCATTTTTCACCAGAAGTTATATGTAATGACTAGCTAAAAGCTCATAAGTACCTACCATGTTTAGGACTAGATATTAGATCAAATTTATTTATAATGATGATTTTGACCTATTAAGGGACACTGGACATGTCTGTGATGGTAGAGATGAATGTGGAAATAATTATTTGATCTTATACCAATTCTATTCTATATAGTAGAAGCATAAATGGAATGTTAGGGAAAAAAGATGTTTATGAATCATCATTAGAGTTATGGAGGTTCTTCTCATCACTAAACCTCTTCAACACATCCATTTTCATCCGGGGGTGTTTCTATGACTTTATATCATTGTGGCATGGTTGGAAAGATATGGAATTCTTGTCATGCACTAAAATATATGTGTAGTAGATATGGATGTTATGGTCATGTATAGCGTATCTGTCAAGATATGTCTACAACTTGATATGGTAAGGGATAGTCATCTCCAAAGGCTACCACATCATATTTATATTCTTGAAAGACTACCGGGATCAAGCAACTTGCATCAATAGTGATTCAAATTCACACATTATACGAGTTTCTAGCATAGTTTTATATGGTACCATTGATAATGGTATGTACCATATTTATTTCATCCTTAGTAAAAATTGATTTATTTTATAGCAGTGCTTCCCAGTCATTTTATCTGACCATTTTGTTGATATGATTAACCTTATAATAGAACTCTTGTCATTTGTTACAGATTTAGTGAAAAAACTTATAAATAGGAAAATTTAGTGGTTTCGATGTCCACCTTGTGAACAGTAAATAGATGATACAAAACTAGAAGGAAATTTTCTTGTTCTCGAATGAGATCTCTTTGGCATCATCATTTGGATGGATTTGACTATTTCTCTTAAATTGGAGGGTTTTTGTAAACAATAGATTGTCTTGTTTCTTGTAGGTGATGGAAGATCATAGGAGTTTCATGTTGAGTGGGATCCTAGGTCTTGATGTAATGTAACATTTCACCAAGAGCTTAGGAGTTTGTTGTCTGCTTTCGTAGTTGATATTGATGATGTTTCTTCTGTTTTTGATCTTCCCACCTTTATTCAGATTTTTCATGAGGTTTTTTGAAATGATTTATCTAGGATTCATCTATAGAAGGACGTATAGTTTTTAATTGAACTGGTTTAAGGTAATCAGTAGATATCAATACCTTATTATTATATGGCTCCAGTAGATCTGAAAGAGATCAAGATTTAGGGGGAATACATGATGGAAATGGTTTTGTTCAACCTAGTTTTTCAACATTCATAGCCCTAATGATATTCTATGAGAAGTTAGATGGTTCACTATGGTTTTGTATGAACTATCAGAAATTGATATATGCAACAATTATGAACAAGTACCCTTTTCCTCATGGGGATTATTTGTTCGATGAGTTAAATGAGAAAATGATGTCTTTGAAGATTTATCATTGGTTAGGTTATCCTCAACTCAGAATTTGGAATTTTGATATAATAAAGATGAATTTATGGAGTAGGTATGGCCGTTTATAACATCTTTTGATACTATTTGTTCTAACTAATGATTCTGTAGCTTTTATGGCCTTGATTAATCATACAATCCATTAGAATATAAACATATTCTTGGTAGTTTTCATGGTTTAAATTATGGTATATTTAGGATCAAAGAATGAGAAAAATCGCCATTTGAGTGTAGTTTTTGAGATTATTTGAAGTCTCCATTTATACGTAAATTTTTGAAAATAAATATTATAGATCAGAGATGTAAAAATATTATTTTACATGATTTACAATCATTTCTTTTCAATTAATCCTGAGAAGGTAAAGGCTATTTTGTCATGGGAAGAGATAAGGAATGTCTTTGAGATTTAGGGAATCCCTGGTCTTTATGGATACTACCAATATATTTTTATGTATTTCTCAAGGATCAAAACACCATTATATTATATTACTAAAAAAGGGGTGAAATTCATATGGGATAAAAAATGTCAGTCTTGTTTTTATGAGCTAACATGACATCTGAATCTTTCTCTTGTTATAATCTTTCCATATCCTAGAAAGGGGTATATGGATTTCAATGATTCTTATAGAACTGGTGTGGTTTGTGTTCTCATTTAGTATGATAACATGGTAGCTTACACTTCACACCATCTTCAACCATGTGATTTAGAGATTTTTTTAGTTATTCATGAACATAGGTGTAGGAAGCATTATCTTTTTGGGTAAATTTCCATAGTGTTTTCTAACCATAAGAGTTTCAGTTATATCTTTTCATAGAATTAATTGAATCATAGATAATGGAAGGGGTTGACATACCTTCATGTGGTTGAATTTAATACTTCCTACCCCATGAGAAATTACAATGTCATTAAATATTCTCATAGTAGTAAAATTTCACCACAAGATGTTTTTGAATTCAAGGAAGAGTGAAACATTATAAGTATTTTTTCTTATTTTCATTTGGATGAAAAATATGACATTTCAGGTATTCTATTGACCTGTGTTTAGGTATAATCATCTCTTAGTGAGTCTACTATTAAAAATCATTAGTATAATGCTTATTTTAGAGTAGTTTAAGAATACATATATAGTGGGGAGACCCTTTCTAGTTGGTCTCTTTCATTAGTTTTTATACTCTATTATGGGGATCAATTTTTTTTTCTATAATCAATAGAGAACTTGTTTTTTATTGTCATAGTTCTTCTTGGTCCTTTCATCTAAGAACTATATAGATGTATTATGAAATTATAATTTTTTTGGTTTCCATGTATGAAGATTGACATTACAAAATATGTGCCCCACTATTACACACACTAGTAGATAAAGGAAGAGCATCTGAACACATCTAGTTTTTTAAACCTCTTATGGTGGTGGTTTGGAAATGGGATGAGGTGTACATGGACTTTATTTTTTGATTAACATAAACTCTCTAAGGGAATAATGATATCTAGGTAGTGATTTATTTGTTGACACAATCAGCTCATGTTTTTCTAATCAATAACACCACATATGTTAAAGATTTGAGTGAGCTGTTTGTGTAGGAAGTTATGAAGTTACACAAAGTTCTTTTAGCTATTATTTCATATAAGGATCATATATTCAATTTGAGGTTCTAGAGAATTATCCAAGAGGTGATGGGAAATTAGGCCAGTTTGAGTATAACTTATCATCAAGAGAATAATGGTCAGCATAGCTTGTTATTTAGATTCTAAAAGATATGATTTGTTCCCATGTCATGGATTTTTGTGGATATTATGATGTATAATTGGTACTTAATGATTTTACTGTAACAAAAATTTTCATTCATAAATTAAAATGTATCCATTTGATGCTTTATATGACCACTCTTGTAGGACAACTCTTTGTGGGTAGAGGTGGGGGAAGCTTCTTTCTAGGGACTGAGTTTGGATTAGGATATGTCCACAATGATTGAAGATATACATTAGTTTCAAGTTGTAGTTCATATTTGGAATAAATATTAATAATATACGTGATGTTTTCCTTTGGAATTTTCCATAGGTGAGAATGTTTTATTAATAGTTTATATTCATTTGGGTCACTGTTGTCCTGGAAAACCAAGATTGTTGGATTTGAGATATATTGCACAGTTTTAGGTCATTGAGAATCTTGAGAAGATTTCTTATTAGATATAATTTCCCATTTATTATATATGGATTAATGATTTTTTCTACATATATAATATTAATAAGTATCATCATTATTCTTCTCACATTATGAGTGGTGAATAAATTGAGTTAGATCTAAATGTTTTGGTTGTGTTTCAACCATTAGAGATCATGTAATCTCGGGATAATGACTTTTGAGGGAAGCCAATTCCATTATCCAGATTACTTTGACAAAATGTATCACATTATCATGAGACATGATATATTGAATGGATAATGAGAGATTAGTTTCCTTACAACTTTATTTGAAATAATTTTTCAACATGATTTCTCATGGGTAGAAAGTCTTATTTTGGGGATTCTGTAACACCATGTTACTCTCTTTGAAATAATTACCTTATATTTTCATCTTTTTACTCATTAATTGGGTACATCTTGGGACACCTAAGGATGGAGATCATTTTTAGGATAAAACTATTTAATGTTCATGAATGGATGTTTGTTTAAATTAATGGAGTTTGGGTATAAATGTGTTAATGGATTTTCGTGGTTATTCTTATGTTTATAGAAAACTTGAGGTGTTTAGAGTATTGTGTAGAAATAAGGAGGTTTATACTACACATTTGGTGATTACATGACATGTAAAGGGGTTAAACAATATATATATTGTCTCCAGACACAAGTCATGAAATGTGTTCTCAATGTGAAAGGATTACACACCGTGCATTGGTTATATGATGTGTAATAATAAAAGATCTATTTTAATTAAAAAAGTGAAGGGTTTTTGACATATTTAATAATCATGGATTACACTATGTTTAAATGAGTTACACATCATGTAACTATTGGGAGGTCATATTTTACGGTACCATATGAGAAGTTACATTATTCATGCTCCAAACTATTTATTATCTCTTGAATTAGAAGGCTTATCCAATGATTTTCAGAGCTTCCATTCTATCACAATTGATTAATTTGGAATTGGATAACCATAGTAGTTGGTTTTAATATATCTAGATGTGTGGGTATTTTTTATTCTTCATTGTGTTGATCATGGTAATGTTATGGCATAGCGTTATTAGATTTGTTGATCCATGGTGATGTTCCCAGTTTCATTATTATAGATTTGTGGTTTAATTTTTTTTCGAGGGTCATTTCCTTTGTTAAATGTGGTTCAATGGGACTATGTTCTTGAGGTATGATTTGTTTCCCAATATCCTCAAACCATATTTGGTTAATTGGATCAATTATAGTATTTATATATTTATTCTAGGGTCTATTTTTTCATTATCACCTTCTCTTGTTGGTGGATCCTTTGTATGTGTGTGGACCTAGATTTTTATGGTAGGTGGTTTCATATCCAGACTATGTCGATGAATATTATTTCTCGTGTTATTTTTTTAAATTGATTTATCAATAAATTCGAAATATTTTTGTGTGTGTGTAAATGGGATTGTGGTAATATTAGGGTTTTCCATGGTTTTTGGTAAATAGAAAAATGGGTATTTTCAATGCATTGAAATGATTTATGAAATGCAGCACATAGGAAACCTAGGGTATTTAGGAGGAAGGTTTATCTTGGGTCCATCATCCATGTTACCATTTGCATATTTTTTCATTGTAAATTTTTATGATCCCTAAGCCTATTATTATAGGTACATGTTTTTTATGTTTTTGGACAGTAAAAAATATTTTAATCCAATAATTTAATTTATTTAGCCCATTATCTGTTGGTGAAATTTAAATACTACATATAATATACTATTATCAAACCATTAGGTTTTGGGTCAGACCCTATATAATTAACTACCAATCAAGCAATGCTTTCAATGACAAACACCCATGTGGAAGAAGGTGAAAATTCTCACAAGAAGGATTATATATAAAAAAAATCAAGATCAAAACCAATAACAAACACAATCAATGGGTTAGAACACAATAGATGAAAAAACAATGGGAGGGAAGAGGTAACTAAATAAAAACTACTTATGTTGGGATCTATTACAAATATAGGATGTTTTGAATAGATGGAGGTCTTCTAAAATTCCCTCGAAGGTCGCCTTAGGTCGAGATGAGAAATTTGTATGTGAGTTAGAAATAAAACTAAACCACAAGACAAAATTAAAACAACAGTTATGGGAATTACATGACATGTAATATAGTTACACATCATGAATTTCTTTTTAATGGGATATGCCAAAAAAACCATTCAACTCAGATTGTTATTTATTGTTATAAAATGATACAAAACATAAAATATACTTACACGACATGCATTACTTTAATTTCGTGAATCCATTTATATCTTTTTATCACTCAAGACATGTTTTTTACATCAATTACGTGATATGTAATATAGTAATATGATATGTAACTATTCTGTAGGTAATATTTCATCCTAGTTTACTTATAAAACCTGAACCCCTCTATGTATTCTCATCATACAAAGAACCCATGGTAAAACAAGGCCCATTTATATCCATATTCGGTTAATTAAAAAGAACATTCATCCCCATAGTTTATTTCATTGTCCCCAATAATGTCTCTCCATCTTTGAACAAGACACAACCACTAATCCTTAATAAAAAAAATCAATGACGGATGTACATAAAAAAAATATTGGATCTTATAATGATCCTTATAGGTAAACATTATAATGATTAATTTAGAGTCATGAAAAAAATTCAAGGTTAACTTAAAATTTCCATAATAAAAAATTTCAGTAAAAAAAGGATATTTGTAATTTTTTTTTGAAAAATATAGTCATATAAGAAAATATACATGATCGAAATGAGTAATAAGATCATATTTTTTTAGTAATTCCTATAGAATGATTAACATGAATAAAATTAACAAAATTCATGAATAAATTTATATTTTGTTAAAATACCTCATAATTTAATTATATAAACCACATAAAATTAAAGAGGTCCATAATACCAAATATGTCCTAATGGAGTGAAAATTGAGACAAAATCCAATACCACAAATTTCGTCTTATTTGAACATGACTTAAACTTATGTATAATGAATTTAAACTGGTTTTTAATTTATAAAAAAACATATTAATATTTTAGTATCATATATTATCCTCTTATAACATAATTTAACCTATTTGTCAACAATCATGCATTATTATCATTGTTTTGGGTGGTAATTACATTATTTTCTCAGGTATGTTTTGTCATAGATGTTTTAGTCCTTGTATCGTTATTACAGATCCATATTCTCAAAAATTTTAATCATTATATACATATAATATATATCCATTAAATCTATCCTTATTAACTTCCATGTGAAGAGTAAATGAAAATATATCACATTTCTTCCTGGAGGTGGCCGTCCACACATACCGAAGAGTGATGTTATCATTTCCCTATGGCTTGAAAGATAATAATTTATATATTATATTAAAATTAAAGAGGAATATATATTTCATAAATTATATACACACACACATATATATATATATATATTCATTCTTTCATTCTTTATATCCATCCATGTAAAGTGGTGATGAAAAATGATTTCACTGCTATGTGGAGGCGGTATGTCATACATACACACAAGTGATATTTTCAATTTTAGTTAGATGAAAAAGTGATGTAATATAGTTGTAAAATAAAAATAAAAACATCTCATTTTATTTATAGTGTTGGAATAAGTTTTTTTATTATGGGGACAAAACATTAAGAGGACGTAAAAGTCGAATGAAATTTTAAAGAGTCAGTAAAGATGATTTCCTCTTTTTTGAAGATATTCTTTAGATTTTCTGTAAATGGTCCAAGGGTTGGACATTAAGGAGGTTTAAAATCACCAAAACATAGGTAAGAACTTTTATAATATATGTGGTGAGGTCTTTCATAATCTATATGGTTCAGCATTTTGTCAGGAATTTAGGGAGGTGGTGTCCTTTTATAGGTAAGGGGAGAGGTATTCTTAGAATTTTTAAAAGTTAAAATTAATATAAGTTATTATTTTGACCAAATTGATCCAAATTGGTATAATTAGATTATAATCATAGTAGGAGTCAATATAATTATTTTTTACATGTTTTGAATAGGTTTGACCTTTTTGTTTTATTTTTAATCCCCTATTATCTCTCTTGAAAATTATCATATTGTTGATGTTTTCTATACTTTAGGGATCAATAATATCATTATAAAATGAACACGCCCCATAAATTGGATAAGGCTGATTTTTAACCACATCCCATTAATTTTTAAAAATAACTTTTTTTTTAATTTTATATCATTTAACAGAATATATTTCTCATAAATAATTAATAATGTAATTTTTGAATCTATTCATTTAATTTGACATTAAATACATCAAGATAAAGAGGGAATCAGAATATAATCCTTTCACATATAACTATAATGTAATATTTTTCTAAAACATATTTGGAACACAATAATTATTTCAAATTATATTACTTTCAAAAAATTTAATATTAATTATTTTATTTATCTCTAAATTAAATAAATGTCATATTTGACTTGTTAAATAATTTTAGTTAACTATTTCATCACTAAAAATAGAATTAAATTTACATGATAAAAAATCATATATATTAAAAAAATAAATTTCAAATGAAAAATACATTTTTATTATCCCTATTATTAAATATTATAGATATTAAATGAAGAAAAGTGACATTTTGTCTTGATATATCACTTAAATAGTATAAAGGTAAAGATCATAGATAAATAAAAAAAGATAATATTTTTAAATGATTAAGGATTTAAAATTCTCATAGAAATAAATTTAGGCAAGTTTTTGGGTGATTTGTAATGCCTCATCACATTATTTTTATCTTTAATTACTAAATCTACCTTTACCGTAGTGACAATTATTGACTGTAGTTAGAATTCCTAATTTATAAAAAAGTGAACTATTTAATAAATTTGGACTTTTTGATTCAAAATTTAAAATTCAATTTTAAATATTAAGTTTAACTAATTTTTATAAATTAGTGTACTATTAAAATTTAAAACTAAACAAAGAATTGTTTTTTTAGAAAAATGGTTTTTTAAGTGTAAAATAATTTTTATAACTCATTGAAGTTTATAGTTCCTCCCAATGACCATAATTTAATTATTAATAAGATTATTGAACTAATTTTTTCTTAAAACTTGTTTTTAAAAAATAAACGTGTTTATGTTATTGAAATATATAAATATTTTTAAACAAAAATATATTTTTTTATTATACATTAAAAGTAATTATTTATAGAAAAATACAAAAAAAATTCCATAAGATAATTTCAATATTATTATTTAAAAAATGATGTTCATTTCATCCAATATGTTTTATAAATTTATATAAATTTAATTATATTCTTTTTTCAAAGAAATCAATAAAAAATATTTTTGAACAAATATATTTTTAGAGAATAAAATCCATACTGATTTTTTGTTTATTTAATATTAATTAATTAATAAATTTTTATTATGTAGGAACTTCATATAAATTACATATTATTATTATTAATATTCACAGCCACAAATTCAATAACTAGGTTATGATGATTATATTTAATTAACAATACCTTTTTGGTTCGTTTTGGCTCAATGATGCGTGTTGTATATGCTATCAAACACGGTGTTCTTTTAAAAGATCATGATATTACATTCATCACTCATAAAAAAATTTTAATGTACAAAAATTCCTAGATACTACCATTTAAACAAATAAGGATGGTTATTCTTCATAACATCCTCAGGATTCCATATTTCTTCCTCTATTTTATGATTTCTCAAAAGATCCTTTACCAGACAAATCATTCATTCCCTAAAAAATTATTCTCTAGTGTTTAAGAATATGGACATGCTATTCATAGTAAGATATATCAGTTTTAGTTCTATTTCAAAAAAGGTGAGTATATGTGTTCATCTTGGCATATACATCCTTATGAAAGTTATATGGAACACATCATACACTTTAGAGAGAATTGTTGACATTATCAATTGGGAATCTATAGATCCAATTATTTTATTAATTTTAAATGTCTTGATGTATATAGGGCGTATTTTCCCCTTCTTGCCGACCCCTCTAACACCCAAATATGGAGATAATTTTAAGAGAACATGATATCTGACCTGAAATTCAAAATCATTTATTCCATTATCACAATAACTATTTATCCAACATTAATATGGTTTAATTCGAGTCTAAATAACCTTTAACATTGGAAATGTATCCTCAATAATATGTGGGACCACATGTTTTTATTCTCCTACTACTTCCCAACAACATATTGTATGAAATATTTTCCAATATAATTATTCAAAAGATACCATTTAAATACTTGAATATAAGTTACTATTTTTGGAAACAAATACCATAGGTAAATTGTAATCCCACATATCGTGAATGTCAAGAGATAATGACCTCAACATATCGTAAAATATTCGAATAGTCATTTTAGAATTTCTATCAGATTTAGAGTGATATCAAGTTGTCAAATGAAGCTCAGTATCTAGATAATTAGGTTGATTTTCTATAATTTTGATGAAAATTGTGGATCACGTTCATTCATAATTGAAAGAGGTTCACCTTGATGTCTTAAAAATTCATTAATATATATTTTCACTACAGTAACCCATATAACAAGGAAATGATAAAATTTAGTAAGGCGGTCAATTATAACCCATATTATATCATTCTTTCTGGGATTCACTGTTAATCCAGATAAAAATTACATATTATCTTCGTCTTATTTACACATAGGAATGGGTTTAGGTTTTCTGAAAAATATAATATGTTGTAACATATTCTTCACTTATTTATGGACTACGTATGTAAACACATAATCCCAAATTTACTATATCATATTTTCCCACAAAATGTATTACTTCATGTATCTATACATATTTTTTTACAAGGGTGTATAGAGAAATTCGAGATATGAGAAAAATAAAATAATTCCCTTATTGACATTGGTTTATATGGAACACATACAGAATTTCCAAATTTTATAAAAATATCTTCATATATGAAGTATGCCAATTTATCATCATTGATATATTTAATTTTCTTTAAAAAATTCTATTTACAAGGATTATATATTTTTAACTTCATTAACAAATTTGGCTTTGTATAAATTTAAAAAATGAGTGATGTTTCAC
The DNA here is from genome assembly GCA_963277665.1 of Viscum album. Taxonomy (NCBI): domain Eukaryota; kingdom Viridiplantae; phylum Streptophyta; class Magnoliopsida; order Santalales; family Viscaceae; genus Viscum; species Viscum album. The sequence continues at coordinate 1,835,557,332 of OY728146.1, forward strand.
GTTCATTAATAATTACCATATCAACATTTATTAAATACATAAACATTTGATCACTCTCAGTCCACAATTTGGTTAGGAATGCATGATCTTTAATACATAATGAATCTACTCCCTTATTTTCCAACCATGGGTGGTAGTCTAAAAGGAAATTATAATTTATTAGTATATTGGGTTATTATATCTTCTTCATTCTGAGTTATTTCAATGAAATCAGGTCTTTCATATTATTATGATCTTTTCATCTCTCACATCTTTCACTAAAGTGATAATGTATCCATATTTTCAAAGAAATTTTTTATTGTATCCAACTCTAGATCATTAGTTGGATAGTTTGGTTTATTATTCTTTATATTCCTTAATGTATATGCAATTAAGCTATCATTATACATAAGGGCACAACCATGTCCCTTCTTTGATAAATCACTATATATAAGAAATACATCAGTTTTTGATGGAAGAGTAAAAATTAATGAATTGAAAAATCTTCTCTTTAATTCTTAAAAACATTCCTCACATTTTATTTTCCATATAAACATAATCCCTTTACATGTAAACTTAGTTAACAGGTTATCCAATTGGTAATTTTTTTGAAATAAAATTCCATTGTAAGTTTCAAAAATAATGAAACTATACACCTCTTTTATGTTCATAGGTGTAGTCTATTATTTTAATTCCTTTTTTATGGTTGGATCTACTAATATTCCATCATTGGAGACAATATAAAATATACAAGAAACATTATGAATCTAGAATTCACATATTCTAAATTTCTCATGTAACTATTTTCTTTTTATGTGTGTCAAGAATAATCCATAGGTAATTTTCATAGTCCTTATTTATTTTTTAATATACCAATATTTCATCAATATATTCCAAATAAATATATATATGGATATTCATTGAATACTTTTTCACTGCATCCATAAAAATAGAATGTGCATTAGTGAATCCAAATGAAATTAATGTAAACTTGTAATTTCTATAACATATTTGGAAATATTTATTTATAATATCTTCCTAATTTATATATAATTGATGATACCCATAATGAATATCAATAATTGAAAAATATTTAGAATTCTGATGTTTATTGAATAATTCATTAATGTGACATATATGAAACTTGTTCTTTATTGTAACAACATTGATTTCCATATAATCAATTTCAATCCTCAAAGATCCATTATTATTCTTATTTATAATAATAGGGTATCCCTATAGTGAAACACTAGAGTGTATAATTACATTTCACACAAATCATATAGTTTTTTATTAAAATATACTATCTTCATAGTTTTCATTCTATAGGAACTCTTTGGTATAGGTATTTCATTAGATATTTAATCATTAGAAAACTCAACTTCATGTTCTAGTGGATATTTAGTTAATTCCATAGGAAATACATAAATGTATTTTTATATAATTAAAACATCATATATTCAATGATTACATTTTTCATCTATATACTATTTCTATTATTCCTCATGAATCATACTTATAAAAGGTACTATAGATTTATTTAGACATGAATAAGAGGATATAGTCTCCCCTACAAATATAACAAATTCTATATCATTACTATGAATTCTAATTTATTTCTCTTGGCATTAAATTTGTCATTATATTTTGAAATTGAATCTATACCAAAGACTATATAAATGAAAACCATATGTATAACAATCATGTATGTAAATAGGTAATGTTTATCAGTCGTAATGATAAATGAATAACACATCATTGTTCCTATAATATTTCAACATGGAGTTTCGACTACCAACTCTTTTATTATGTTTCTATGAAATATTGAAAATTATTAGAAAATATTTAAGATATAAAAGATTTTGAAGATCCAATACAAAATTAATCATTGTATAAATATGTGGCTATGATTAATGTTCCTACCACCACATCATTGGTAACTTGAACCTCTGGTTACTTATCACATAATCTTTGCATTCTCTAGTCCACCTCTTTCATGGTATGATCCATTTTTTCATGGGTATGTTTTGTGAATAATGGATCATTTATCTATAGTTAAATCACATGAAAATAATGAATTTTTTGTTCCCCTTGTATTAATTATAAGTATGACACGTATCTTCGAACTTATAGAAACTCCCATGCCATTCAAGCATTTTATCGTATGTTTGTCTCAATAATTTCCTCATGATTTTAATTTCATTGATCCCTATTATTTTTGACACATTAACCTTTTCATATTAATCACATAAAAACATATTCTCTTAATTTCATTTAAATATACAGAATCTCTAATATTATTTCTCTTATTTAATAGTACATAACAATATTCCCTCCTATGATGAAAACGTTTGAGGGTGAAAATCCCTTTAGAGGAATGGATTAATATCATTAATGAAATGGTCATTATTTCTATATATATATTTTATATATAACCCATATAATATCTATATCTATATTATTATTATTTTTTCACATTCCATTACACATTTTCCTTCATTTTTCTTAAATTTAAGAAACATTCTCATTATTTTTTTTACAAGGGAAATATTTATAAATGAATATTACTTTAAAATATCAACACTCTATATATTCTATTTATTCTTCCTCTCTAGTATTCTAGATCTAAAAAAAACATTTATTAGTATCACCTCTAAGATAATATATTTCCATCATAATTTGTTCTATTTTATTGCATCCCAAGGTGATAAATGTATTCCATAGATACCTGATCTATTTCTCAGGTACTAGAAGATAAGACCTCCCATAAAAATATAGAGGCTTATATCTCATGAAATGATCTAATGTATGTTTATGATAAAGTAAAACATCTGGTTTATAAATATTTCAAAGTTATTATACATTACATAGGTTATCTTCCCAAATATGGTCATGATATATTCATATCCAACACCAACTATATTGGATTGTTTAGCAGGTAAATCCTCACATTTACCATAGTACTGATTCTCTTTCTTTTGTTATGATCCATCACTAAATAATGGAACACATTGAGATATCTCATATCATTATCATCTTAAATATTTTTCCAAAATAAATATACCATTAATGGTAATAGTTTTCAAATATTTTATGAGATTATCACAATATTAATGTTAACAATTTTTACATAAACTACCCATGGTTTCAAATAAACATGATATGATAACTACTATAACAACTATAACTCCAGTAACCAAGAGTTTGTGTATAATTTATTACATTGAGATAGATATAAGCGTTATAAAACTAAAGGACTGATACATATAGTAGCCTTAGAGAACCACATATATACATGATACACATTTTACATTTGGTATTTAATATAAATAATAAAAAAAATAAATTCCATAGCATCCTTAAAAATAATACAAATAATTCCTCTTCATATCCAAGGTAAAGGAAGAAAATAAGGGTTATTTAAATACCATATTAAAAGTTATGTAAAGGGGAATCTATAAAGAATAAATATGTAATAATTAATATTCAAGTTAAATAACTAGAAACTCATTCCATTTAGTCAATAAATTTTGTGCAAAATGAATCAATGTATAATATCAATTCAATAACATCATGGATAATATTCATAACATATTTCTCACTGATGAGAATACATACTATAGAAATTTTTTATTTTAGACAACATGATACCTCTACTGTCAACACATTGTGCCGAGATAACTTAAAATGATGGGTAAAGACCAATTTAATTTGGCCAACTAATTTGTCTCATGATACAATCTCATGAATTGTGGGGCTATATATTTCAAAACCTCAACCATTATGATATTTACAATTATTTTTTATTATTTTTAATAATCAACATAAATTCATAAAAAATATACCGTATTAATAAATTTATGTATTGAGTGAAGAATACTAATTATCAATAATTCCCTTGTAAATTAAATAAGTCCTCAATGTAAAACAACATATATAGAAATGGTATATGATTTAAGAAATATAAATATACAGGATTAAAATAATATTATTATTTAAGGGAAATGTAATCTATAATGTAAATAAAAAATAGAATATTTTAAGATAAATTTAATGTTTATGATATTAATAAAGATATGAGAGATGATGATATTAAAAGGAGATTTTACAAAAAAATTACCTCTCTTAACGATTAGATGAAAATTAAAATGAAAAATTTATCAATAAGTTTTCATTGAAATGTTTTCTATTTAAAACCATTGGAAAATTATTGATTATGAAAAGGGAAATAAAATGGTTATGGTGGTGGGAAATTATGTTAACACCATATACATTAAAAAAAGAATACCTGTTGGAATTTTATGAAAAAGGATGAAAATGGACCTTTTGGGAAAAAATTAAAATGAATCATTTAAAACGAAATAATAATTGAAGGATAAAATATAATTTAATTAATAAATCATGTGAGTAATAATTTTTTTTAAAATAATTTTGAAAAATATGTACATGGAAGAAAAATTTACATGAATGAAAAGAGTTGTAAGATAATATTTAATTTTGAACATTACTCTTGAAAGGGTAACTTGAATAAAATAATTAATATTCAGAATTAAATTTATATTCATGTTAAATAACTGAAATAATGTAGTATATACACCACATAAATTTGAATATAATAAAAATAAAAAATATGTCTCAATGGAGTGGAAATGGAGATGAAACCCCCTTACCTAACGTTTCCTCTTAGTTGAACATTATTTAAAAAAATTATAATTTATTTAAACATGTTATTTATTTATAATGAAATAATATTAATATATTTTATATCATATATAATACTATTGTGATATCTTATCACCCATTTGTAAAAAAAAATTCATTATTATTATTGTTTTGGGTTTTAACTGATTAATTTTTTCATGCATATAGTTTCATGTAAGTTTAAATCCTTGTAAATTTATTATGGTTCAAAAAAAAAATAATGTTAATAATGATATAAATATCACATATATGCTTGTTATATATCCTTATTACTTCATGTATAATGAGGAAATGAAAAACATATCATATCTCTTCGTAGAGGTGTTAGTCCCCAAGTATGCCTGAGCAATGTTATCATTTCACAATGTATTGAAATGTAAGAAGGTATAAATGCTATTAAAATTAAATAGGTGAATGTATTTCATAAATATCTTATATATTAATTAGATCCTTTGTAATAAATATCCTTGTAATGTGGTGCTGAAAATTGAATTGTAATTCTTTCTGGAGTTTGTTATATGTACGTAAGCACGAGTGATGTTTTTTTCTATTCATTGGTTCAAAAAGAGATGGAATATATTTTTAAAATAATTAAAAAAACATAATATATTTATGATTTTGTATTTATTATTTTATTATAAGTAAAAAACATTATGATGAAGTACAACAATAATGAAATTTGAAATAGTTGGTAAAGGACGATTACCTCTTCCAAGAAAGATCTCCTTCAGATAATCTCTATAAGGGCCAAGGTTTTGTTTTTTTAGGAAGAATAGAACTTATAAAACGTATCTAGGGATGTTGATAACAGATGTTTATGGGGTTGGTTTAGTTAAATAGTTCAATGTTCTATGATTAATTGATGGAACTTGTGTCCCTTTTTAAGTGAGGGGAGGGATATACCTAAAATTTATTAATGTATTAAATTAATACAAGTTGATGTTTTTTTCAAGTTGGATTCAAATTGATATAATTAGAATATAAGACTATAATTAATATTAATAAACTCATCCAATTATTTTCTTATAAGTTTTGTTTACATTTTTACTATTATATTTTACTTTTAACCACATTTAACCCTTTTGACAATTACCACAGTATTATTGATTTTTAATCATTAAGGGTCAATAATGTAACTATAAATAGATACAAAACACATATATTGACCATGGATAATGTTTTAAACCACATATTTTTTTATATTATAATATTTTTATGAACTTTAAATCATTTTATTACATATTATTTTCATAAATTATCAATAATGTTCTTTTTGACACTAATAATTTAACAATACTTTAAATACATAAGAAAAAAAATATAATATTAATAAAATACTTTTTGAAATAAAAATCAAGTTATATTTATATTTTAAATTATTTGAACAAAATAATTATCTCAAATTATTTTACTTTCAATATATTTAATACCATTTATTTTAATTTTCTATTAATTAAATAAATCATTTGTTGGTGTTGTATATAATCCTAATGTAATTATTTCACTACTAAAAAATATAAATATATTACCATGACAAAAAAATAATATTATTTTAAATTAATATTTATAATAAAATAGAACTTGAATTTGTCCTTATCATAAAATATTCTTGAAATTTAAGGAGGAAAAAGTGACATTTTCACCTTTATCTCTGACATCAGTATTCTAAAAGTGAAAATATTATCTAAATAGAATCATTAGGTATTTTTTGAAGGTAAAGATGATATGAATGAATTATATTCATTTAATTAAATTAAGGTAAGTGTTGGGTTGATTTCTAATGGCTCATCACAATATTTACAACTTTAATTAACTAACTTACCCTTATCATGGTGATAATAACTTACTATGCTTACTATTCATAATCACAAAAACTAAAATAGTTCCATTTACCAAATTTTTACCTCCTTATTCCAAAATTTTGAATCTATTTTCGAAATTAAATATCAATAATTGGTAGAAGATAGTTTATATATGAAACATAAAATCCAATGAAAAATAGCTTTTAAAAAAATTCCTTTTATGTATAAAAATGTTTTAATACAACATTTAGAATAAAATTAATTCAAAACAAAATAATTTTTTTATTAATAAAATAATTTCTCAAAATTTACAATGTATCCATTATAAAATATAATATAACAATTTAAATTCTTGAAACAAACATACATTTTTCAATAAAATTAAATGTATTTCTCTATTCGTTTAGAAAAATCTCAAAAATATACTATAAGATAATTTTAATATTATGATTTAAAAAATGAATATAATTTCATCTAATAAATTTTATAAAAGTGGAAAAAAATTAATTATTTCTTTTTTTACAATGAATTAAATAAAAAATAATTTTGAAGAAAAAAACTTTTGAAGAATAGATTGACTATACTAAAAATCGATTGTTTATTTCATAAGAATTTATAAATAAATTTTTATTGAGAATATAATTTATATATATTTTATAATTATGTTATTATTATTCATAAAACACAATTAAAAGACTTGGTTATAACTTTCATATTTAAATAATAATATTTTGTGGTTTATTTAGGCTTCGTGGTGTGTTTTCTATATGCTATCAAATGTTGAATTATTTTAAAAACATTTGATATTACATTAATAAAAATAATTTAATGAAAAAAATAATAAAATAACTTATTTTTTAATTATATACTCCACATAATAGAAACCCATGGTGAATATGGATCGTGTATAATATAACTAAAAGTGAGATGAAAATCCATTGCAAAGACTATATCATTGAAGTGAGAATTAATCAAAAAAGTCATTCTATAAAACAAATTTATATGCACCAAAATCAAGGATAAATATGAAATAATATAATCAAATTTAATTTAACACATAATCATGGAATAACATAATCAATTTAGAATAATTACAACTTAATGAATTGAAATTTTCTTAAAAATACCCTTGCAATGATTACAACATTGAAGTGAAATTTAATCAATGAAGTGATCATGTCAATCACATCTAAATAACATAACATAAATTTAAACAAGGCATAAATTAGTAAAAATTAATTTCACACATTATCTTTTTGTAATATAAATAATGAAGAAGTGATATAAACCAATGAATGATGATTGAGTTAAGGAAACCTTACCTATCATTTTGTGATGCCTCCCTTAATTTAATCTTATGGCCATTTTAGGAGTGGTTATTTATCACCCATATTTATGGGGGACAAGTTAATGGATTATTAGATTGTTACTTGGATATATTTATAGTATAAAAAATGAATTTTAGTCGTGTGAATAATTTTTATGTGAGTCACTTTTTATAGAAACAAATCCTATGTGTTTTTATTATTTTTCAATATTTATGGGATGTATAGGTAATTATAAATATTACATGTGGAAAGAAAATGGAATATGAATGATTTGATAAAAAATTTATTTTCTATATGAGTCATGATGATTTTTTTAAATTTTTATAATATATAAATTTAAATTTTAAACAATAAATAATATGTAAGGATTTTTCATAACTACTAATAATACTTAAATTTGAGAACATACTGAAAACTACCAAATTTGAATATAATATGTTTTATCATTAAATTTTATTCCTATATATATATTTAATAGTAATACTGAGACTTAAATATATATTAAAACTTTCAATCTTTTGACAATTATAAATTTTAATATTTTATGTTTTAAAAAATATCATCCTTTGTGGTGTATGTCTGTTAGATAAGAACAATAAATTTAAATATTTAAATTAAATTATTAAAATAATTTTATAATTATAATTAATTTTTATCATTTAAATTAATTTAACAGGAATATATATTCTCATTAATACAATGAAAACATATTTAATATGTTAATTTGACTTTTTTTACTGTGCGTGAGCATTGGACAAGGATTTGGAAATGAATACAAGTATAAAACTAAAATATTTTAAAATATTAATTCAAATAATCATTATTATATAATATTTTATAATAATTTAATGAAAACTCATTTATACCTTCTCAATTTTTATCAACAGGACACTAAATTTGACTTTTCATGTTCTACACTAGCACTCCGTTGACAGTAAATATAGTTTTCATATTTATATTTATCTAAATTCTAATGTATTAGTTTTAAATTATTAATTATGATATTTTTTGTATATCATCATACATTATTCAATAAATATGTTTCTTAAAATTATATATATTCTATTTATGTTATTATAATATCATAAAATATATTATATCTCAAAAAACAATAATTTTTCACTATTCAAAAAACATTAATTTATAAACCACATGAAAATAATGGAATTTGATTATAAGATTTTATAAAATCTATTATAATTTATTTAGATCCATATAAATCATTCAATACCAAAAATTATCCAAAAAATCATGTTTATTACCTTCACACGTATATAAATTTTTTAATGGCTAGTATAAGTGTTGCATCAACGATGTGTAAGCATTCTTGGTAATAACTTGTTTTATAAAAAATTAATATAAATTAATATCATAAATATAATAATATAATATTTAATATAACCATTTTTATAAATAATAACTTATATTAATCTTTGTGGTAAAATTTTTATATTTATTAAAATAAAAAGAGTGATATTTTGTCAATAAAATTTTCTAATAAAATATTTATGTCATTATCAATGAAAAATGGAATCATGTTTACATATTTAAGAGTCACAGATGAGTATGGATGAAATATACTCATCCAAAAGGATTTTGGAATGTTTTTGGATGAATTTTGGGTCTGAACCCATAGTTTTTATCCCGTTTTAGTCGTTTTACCCATAGCGTGGTGATAAATTTAACCACAGCTACTATTCAGAATGGGGAAAAATAAAAGAGGAAAATTTAAAATATATTAACTTTCTAATTTGAAATTTTGAATCCATTTTTATTTATTTAATTTACATAATGATAAAAGATAAATTTGAATATAAATACATAAAACCAAAGGATACACAGAATTTTTGAAAAATGCTTTTTAAAGCACAAAATAAACTTATAACCAAATTATGTATAATAATGATTCAAATTTAATTGTTAAAAATATATAAATTAAATATTATTTATATAAATTTGAGTTCATATTAAAATCATAATTATTCTTTTTAAATAAATCAACTGATAGTTTTACAAAGATCATAATTTTCACTATTCACTGAAAATAAATCTTCGCCGAAAGATCCTGAAATTTCACACTAAGTTATTTTTTCTATTAATACATAAAAAATAATATAATTTTAATATTATTACATTAAATAAAGTTATTTTAATTTATTATATTATCCACACACACATATGAATAATAACCATTTTTTGAAGAAAATGTATTTTTGTTTCATTAGATTAATTTACTTCAAATTAGTTACCTATTTATGATGAATTAGTCAATAATTTTGTTATATAAAATTTAGACAAATTTTTCAAAATAGGTTTATTTCTATTCATATTATACAAATTAACATCAAGGTCTAAATGGTCATATAGTAGTAATAATATTGTATGGTTGGTTTAAAATCAATGTTGCATTTTCTATATGTTATAAAAAAATAGTTGTTATAAAAAAATTTAGACTGTTTCATATATGAGATTATATAAATCTAAAACAAAAATCTCATGAGGGAGCATCAAATTATTTATAAAGGTAATGAATAAGACAAAATAATACATAAGTTAAAATAAAATAATTATAAAATTAAATTATTCCTATATTTAAATAATGAAATAATAAAAAGTAATAATAATAGAAATTAAAAACAAATATTTAAATAAAATACAAATTCATAAAAATTATTATGATAAAAGAAATTAACCATCCTTAAAAATTAAAAATTAAAAATTAAAAAATGTAATAAGTTTAACACCGTTAAATTGAGTGTAAAAAACAATACAAGTGATAAAAACACTAAATAAAATAAAAAATATAATTAATTAATACCATTGATATTAAAAAATAAATATAATAATGCTAAAAAAATTACAACTTGTAATAAAATTGAATACTAATAAACATTTAATATATTTAATATAATCAAAATATTTAATTTCTAATGATCTCTATAATGATATGGATAATAGAACTAATATTATTTAACTAAATTCAAAATTTAATTCCCATAAGAAAATTAAACAACTTATAATAGAAAATAAATAATAAAATAAGAGGATGTTTTTAATTTAGTAAAACAAACAATTTTAATTTACCAAAAATCATTGTGTCTCTACACTAATAGTGATCAACCCAAGCTCTCAAAAACTGTAATTTTTTTTAGCTATGAGTCCACCATGTATACTCTGGACATGGATATTGATTTAGGCAATATAATTTATTTTTAAAATTTTATACCTTCTAAAAATAATTTTTAATAAGAAATACTACCATTTATTTTATATTGAATTCATTAATAAATAATACATTTAAAAAATATATCTTTACAAACAATTGATTAAGTATAAACATCCTTTTAATAAACAAAATAATAATTAGTTTTATTGATGAAATTATTAAAGATGAAGAAAAAAAATTCATTATCTAATCCTTCAACTCTTACATATCCTTGACATACTATCAACATGTTATTCTAAACCTCTCATACACCTTATTTATAAAGATACATTTGGTACTAAAAAAGTTATGGTGTATTGGTGTATGCAAAATCTTATTTTTTTGGGCATTTTCAATTTGGCCAAAATATTCATTCATGGATTTCAGGCATGATTCCTCATTTTATACTTCTTCAAATGAAGTTTTTTCGACCATTTTAAGTAGGGATGTGTTCAATATTTTTTCATTCTCTTGGTTTGCAATAAAGTATATTTTTATCCAATATTATTATTTAAATTAATTATAACTCTACTTATTCTTATTTGAGACTTATGTAGAATGTATAAATATTTATTCTATTCCTTTAATTCAACTTTCGATCATCATCAAATGGGAGACTTTGGTATTCTCATGAATCTTTAATTGTTACTATGTTATTCACATATTCATAGAGGTAATTTCTTAAATTCAATTTGAATTTATTTTTAACAACTCTCATTTAACTCATTTAATTTATATTATTGAGTATTTAGTGAATCATTTATAAGATTTACTCTATTATGATTAACCAAAAAATAATCCTTCATTTATTGCTTCATTATACATTACTTAATTTCCCTATTTATTCTCAGTGAATCATTTTCTTATGAATACTCAGATATTTTTTAATGAGGTTTTCTTCCTTTAACAAAATTCATAGGGTGTCTTCTCTTTTACAGGACTATGAAATACTATATTCTATGTTTAAAAAAACACATGAAGCATTTAATTTAAATATTTTTTAGAGATTCCACTTTCAATAAATAATATATTGTCCATGTTATTAACATGGGTGACCCCTTTCAAAAAATCAATTCCATTAAATATTCTTTACCAATAAAACAACATAGTTTATCACATTCTTCACTAGATAATTTACAACATCAATGAATTTATTTTAAATTACATTATTCGATCCCCAAATCTTTAATGTAATTTATATTTTATTTTATACAGTTATTCGATGTCAATTTAAGGAGTCCATTAATTCTTTTTTTAGATTTAATAAACATATAAAATTTTATCCTCTATAGTATTTAATAAATAAAATAAAATATTTCTCTCTATATGTTCCATCTTGACTGGATAGAATAAATATATTAATGTGAACATGATTTATAATATTAGATACTCTCTTATTATTTGTACAATAAGGGAATCTCACCATACTTCCCATAAATCATGAATCAAAAACAATTTCTCTATTCTTTTTCAATAAAGTAATTCCATCAAAATCTATAAAACAAAATATATTACCAATACTCTACTAATTTAATATAATAATCCATCAATTCTAATATCTATTTTCCTTATTTATAGTAATAATAAAAACAATATATTTTACTCTAACCTGATATAAGATTTAATAAGTTTAATAACTCCACATAAGAGAATTTATGGAATTTCCTTTGTTGTGGTATCATTTTAAATTAAATTTGACTTCAATAAAAAACTATTTATAATACATCAACATAGTGAACATGATTATTTTTAGATTCATATTCAAATTGGTGAGCCATACCACCCCCTTTCGTCTATAGAGATCTATCATTTCCAAAATTTAATAGTTTTCATTACTCATCCTTTTACATCCTCAATAAAATATATGCTCCTCATGTTCTGGGATGATAACCAACAATCAATAATCCACTTTTTACTATTATTTGTATATTTCAAGGATTTTTCATCATTAATTTCTCTCTTTCATTTAAAACATTTTCCCTTTTAAAGAGACCTGTGAATGAGTTATGATAGTTGTCATTCTCTTATAATTCTCTCTATTATAAGATAAAATATCATATTATTCACCCTCTAATCAATAAAATCTAATCCTTAAGGAAATATAATTGTAATTTCTTTTATGCTGTAATTTTAATCTTCAAAATACAAATATTCTAATTCTTTATATATTTATATAAAATGATGGAATAGTAAAAAAATACCTGTCAAATGAGTAACTATTATGAATTTAAGGATATATTTTTGTTAGCAATAAATGGATTTTAATTTATTTACCTCATAAATAAACATCATCATCACTATAAGAAGACATTATGCGGATCAATTAATCATATATTTAGAGTTTTTTCAGTGAAAATATATTTCTTACCACCTCCACACATATCTCTTGATTTTGTATACCACCTTTGTTTTTGATATGTTCTTCATGGTGGATTAATTTTTCTTTTTATCATATTCCCCTATATATTAACACTTTCATTATTTTATTTTGATGGTTGAAGACAATATCTTAGACAACTTCTACTCATGAAATTGGGTCTTTGAAAAATCAAAAATTCCACTAATGTTCTTGAGCTGTGTCCATCCATTTCCATAAATACTACACATTAAAATTTCTTAAATCATTGATTACTCTTTATGCTATCAATTTTTATTTCAGTATCAAGCTTCTTTCTCAAGGATACAATTAATTTTTCAATAGTTTCAATATTCATAATTATATCCGTAAAATAAATATTAAGACTATCAGTGATACTTTAACATTCTTTAATGTTAAACTTGTATTTCTTTGAATATTATGGGATTAATTGAGTTTTTTATTATCTCCCATAAAATTATAAAAATGATGAAATTATAATTCAATATCATCAACCTAAATCAAATATCCCTTAAAAAATCTTCTAAATTTTTGTTCTTCAGTATTTATTGATCAAACTAATCTTTAACTCTTTACAAATCCACCAATATATTAAAAAATCCCTATAGTTTATCATCATCTTCTACTTTGGATTTATATTTATATACTTTATCCAATATCACATCTTTTGTGTCTGAGAAAAAATTAATTTGAATAACTTATAATGAATCTTTCTCAATATATTCTTCATATTTTTCAATAAAATAGCTTCCTCTTAAATTTATTTCCACTTTTATTTCAGGAATTTGAATCCCTTCCAGGGTAAAACATATTTAATTTATTTTGTGATAATTAATACTGAGCACCCTCCCCATAAAATATCTAATAATAATTATCTATGATTTTCTGAAAATTAACATCATGATATACTTTTAGAGGCAGTTTACTATCACATATTCCTTATTCTCTTTTGAACATTTTTCCACACATGATAAGAAATTATCCCTTACATATTCTTATATTTTATTTTTATGGAAAAATTTATTCTATATAACTCTAAAAGAAATTTTATTGGATGTAGGTTCTAAATATATTTTAGGATTTACTAGAATTTCATATGTGACCATTTTTCTATGTGGATCATCAAGAGATAATTCCCCATGATTTAAACATCAGGTGTTGACACGTTTAGATTAAAAATGTGTTGTAATCTCATTATAATTTTTTTTGAAAAGTATTATAATTTTTCATCTCTTAACCATGTCCAAGAATATATCAAACCACTTCAAATATATGGATAAATAAACTATAAATATTTTCACTTTTCCTCAACTTCGATTCATCAAATATATTTTAAAAAAACATTTTTCTATACTTTTTATCACCAATATAAATGGTAATAATATTGTCTCATATTCGTTTGAATGTTGTAAAATCCACCCCCCATATTTTATATATAATTAAAAAAATTCTTCTTCTAAATAATTATAGTCCTTAACATCACCCTTTAAAAAAATCTTTTCTACTTCCATCATTGATCTTTTGGTTGAATCTATCATTTCAATTCCATGAACTACTTTAGGGTACACATCAATTATAAGTGATTGAAAATGTGATCTAATTTTTCCATAGATGATAATTACAACCATAAAATATAGGAAAATACCTTTTCATTTATAACATTCTCCTAGAAGATAACTTATACTAAAATTTCTTTAATGAAATAAATCATATCTTTGATACCACATTTTGTAAACTAAGGTCTTAATATAAACCATAATATAGGGGAGGGTGAATTAGGTTGGATTGAAATTTATTCTTTTTTTATATTAATTGGATCTTTTAGATTCATTTAAAAATAAGCCATGAATATTTTTTTGTGATCATAAACAAGAAAAATCAAATTTAGAATAATGAATAATCATAGAAATAAATATTATAGTTGGTTTACCCATGATAGGATACATCCATGTAAAACATATCAAAGATATGTTCAAAGGCCTAATATTCACAACATAACTAGTTTATGATTAAATTATTTTGGATAAGTTCATTTCTCATCGATGGTTCAGGACCTCATCCACTTTCATTATAAATACATTCCACAAGGTTTAAAAAGTATAACTTTGATATAATGATAAAACTCAAAAATACTTTGATCAATGATATAATAATAAATAACAATGGGTTTTGTACAGATATTTTTCTCTATATTTCTTAAAATTTAATATTATGTGAAATAACACATTAATTTAAAATCGGATCATTAATAGATACTATTCCAATCAAACTTCACTAAATAATTCTATATATCAAATACAATATACTACTATTTCAAACTCCATCTTTTTTATATTCAATATTCCTATCTATTATCATGTGGATTATCTCTTTTAGATACTATTACTATATAACCTGGGAATTCTAAATAGTCAAAATACAAACATCAAACAACATCAAACATTCTCCTCTTCAAATCTAACATTAGATCATCCATTTATAGGTTTCCACTATCAAAACACAAATTACTCTTTAAGAATATCCATAAAATTTTAATCATATTTAATAATTTGACGTAATAACGTCCCTTAATAATATCTAGATTTATACTAATAATGGAATATAATCATTATTCATGGAATGAAAAATTTTTCTTCCTAAACTTCCTTATATTTATATATGTGTCATGTCATGATGAAAAACATTATGATATGACCTTGATTTATATTATAGAACAACCCAATGCTTCAAAATTATGATAGGATTTATTTTTCATATCCTATCTTTCGTGACATGGTTCCGTCACACATAGAGTGAATTATGCATCAGTAAATGAAAAAATTATATTATTAATGATTTAAAACCACTTCTGAAATGACTATTCTTCAGTGGTGTGGACATCTCTCAATTTTTAGAATCACTATATATTTCATAAAATTTTCATTGAATGGACACTATCTCATAGTGTGGATGATGTCAATTATAGTTTATTATATACGAAAATAATTACAAATTTTTCTGGAGAACCTTTTGTATCACTGTGATCTTCAGTACTTAGCAAAATTTAATCTTTTTTAATTCATGGAATGACAATATTTTTCACTACATGCCCATATGTTATCTATAAAATCATGGTAGGAATAAAATTTACATACCAAATAATAAAAACATTCCAAAAAAACAAGAACTCTAAAAACCTATGTAAGAATTTAAAAATAATATGTATTTGGAGACCATAAGTTTTACATTATGAAGCTCCATTAATATTGTTGGCTATATTCATTTATAGTGACTTATTCCTACAAACTTTAGATTCATAAAAATATATATCTAGACATATCCAGTCAAAACAAGATATATTCATATTATTCATATGAATTTTCAATGAATTCCAATTAACTAGAAATACAATAATATACCCACAATTTCAACAGTGAACTAGTTAAAATTTATTGGTAAATATCATATAATTTTAATATTTTGTTCTATTTAATGCAGTAGTGACAAAATTTCTTAATATAAATCCATTAATTTGTTAAATTATATATATATTTAATTAATATACGAGTGATAATTATTTTCTATTGATTTAGTTCAAATATAATATAAATAATTATTAATTTTATATTATAATGGATCATGATTGACTGTTGGTTAATTTAAGTGAATGAACTCATCAATTTATATTATAATGTATAAGAACATATTTAATTTTTTTATAGTCAATATAAAACATAAGTTTTATTTTATATTATACAATAAAAACTAAGAAAATGGGTTACATTTTATTATGTATAGGTTGTTATTGTTAACTTTATTTATACATTTGTTCTATGATCACTAATTTTTTTTATTAATTACCGATTTATTTTTCTTCTATGGTCGATGATATTTTTATTTTTTAATTATTATCCTTAATACATATTTTTTTGTACATATAATGTAATAAATTTTCTGGCATATATTGTATTCAAAAAAAAACAAAGAATAACATCTCTATTTATATAATAATCATTTTCTTAAATGATTGAAACCAAATAAAAATAATATTTACTAACTACATTAATTTAATATTGGTTTTTGAAAATATTTAATAATTTTTTTGTTTTTATTATAAGATAATATGTTTTCTATTGGTTGATTCAAATCAGTTTCAAAACCTGTTAAAATTGATTGTATGAACCCGTAATACCGATTATAATAAAACTATTATTTTTTTAACCACACTATTCATACATGATATTACACAATATCATTTTCTAAAATATCCCATACTGATGGGTATATAATGACTTATCATGATTCATTATCAACAAAAATGTTTCCCTCTCTTGAAATAATTTAGTTACAAGTAGTGAGCTTGTTGTTCCACCTGAATATTGTTGGATCTTGTCAAATATTTAATTCATATATTAAAAATATAGAACTATGTGATTTACAATATATTATTCTCAAACACCGAAAAGTATTTAATTTTTCTGAAGTAAAATATTTCAATTCCAGTTAATTGTATTCCAGTAAAACATCAAGTCACTTCCCAAATAAATCATTTTTCCATCCTATAAACATTTATTGGGATTTATATTCATAATCAATCTATTTACCTAAAATATGTATAAATAACATTTAATGAAATCCCATAATCCACCATAATCCAAATATCACAATGAAATCATCCTACTTCGCCCAAAAAGAGAACCCTCACTTCTAATAATGTAATAATAATTCTTACTTGAATTAATAATAATATAATTTATTTCTCCAATTATAGGTTACATGAAATCAAAAAAAATATTTATTAAATGTATTATTGACTATGATACACCCTTTTTAAAACTTACCTTGAGTTATAGTATCACACACTTGACATGTGTCATGAAATGTTTTAATATATAGTTCCAACCCATATAAAAACATCTTGATTATCATACATATAATTTTATAATTCATATTCACACCCAATAATGATATTTATTAACTAATAATAGTTTTCCAAATTGTTTAGAAACATAGATAAACAAATCAAATCACATAAATAAATAACAATTTTTAAATCAATAAACCTATTTGACTCTAAGGTAGACCTACTATATCTTAAAAAACTGATTCATCACCAATTAATGTATTAAATCAAAATTAATTATTTAAGGATAGTTTCCAATAATTTTGGAATAAATGTACCTTATAATTTTATATGGTTGTGATTTATTGTAACATAAATTATTATTTACATAATTATATATTAAATATTAATTAGTCAATTTTATATAATCTATAACTATTATCATTTGTGTACATAAAAGGAAATCAGATAATCAATAATCAAATTACTATATAAATATACATCAATATGATTTCAAAAAAATCAAATTACATGCTAATATATCATTTCATCGCTGAATAGTCATATTAATAGATAGTCTATACTATAAACAAAACAAATACCAGAATATACTATTAATTTAAATTGTATAGTGAATTTTTTTCCTATTTCTCAAAACCCATACTGAACATATAACATGAAATAATCACATTTATTTTAAAGAAAAAAATAAAAAATTATTTGTGGGAAAATATTTCAGGAGAAAGAAGACAAATCAAAGTTTTTAAAAATGTTTTACAAGAACCTACATAATTTTCCCAAAACATTTTCCCTAATACCATATACATTTTAAATATACTTTATAAATTCATAAAAACACATACGTCATGGAATAACAAAAATAATTTTAAAAACATGATTATATAAAATCTCATATCTTTTATCCATTTAGAAATCCAATGAATCCTAATTGTCAACATCCAAAACAGAATATTTCATTTCTAGTTTAATGGAATTGATATTTAATAAAAAAAATTATCTCACAATGATATTTAAATCAGCACATATAAATAACTGAGAAAAACTCAATTACCCATTTGTGATTATTAGTTAACATGGAATGTTTTCATATTTCATCAGTCTATGTAAACAAAATTTAATATTTCCCCAAATAAATCAAAAAAACTATCCCCCACTTTGATATAATAAATGTCGCCACTATATTTAACTCTACAACAATTTGAGTGACATTTTAAACCTGATGATTTATTATTTAATCCGATAATTACAATAATTTAAGTATAACTATCTTCAAAATTGTATAAAATTTCATCATTTTCAACTTTAAACAACGTATTAACATAACTAAAATAAACAATATATGGTAAAATCATTTATATATTTTAATATTTCATGTTTCTCATTTTATTACAACATAAGAATCAAAATTTTCACTAAAAAATCAATCAATCATGAATTCAAATCATATCATAAAAAATGTTAAGTTTCATAAAAATTTGAATTTTATAATTAAAACATATTTTAAAAAATATAGAATGGAATTATATATTTAATTATAGAAATATTTATCCATAAAATTTTACTGTATATGAAAAAACGAATAATAAAATGTTATATTTTTAACCATTTTACCCTGGGTGTTCCAAGAAAGGTAAATATCCATATATTTGGGAGGTGAATCGAGGTATGTCAATATCTTCATACAACCCTTACCAATGACATCATTAAATTGTTAGTAAGAAATATTCTATACCATATAATAAATATGAAGTGATAAACCAAACAAAGAGGTACACTAATGATTTTACTTTGTTTACAGATACTAGGCTAATCTAAGGAGAATAAAATGATGTTGTTTTTATGCACATAAAGCATTAAACCCATTTCTTGTATTAAAATTTATAGTGTTCACACTTATTATACATGTTTATAACCTTCTCAGAATAAATAAACAAATCATTACTCTCTCATTAAGATGTATTGAACTACTCCTCAATAAATATTCATTCCATTCCAAGAGGAATAAATATAAATTATATCGATTAATTTATAGAAATCAGTTTTACTTCTATGATATTAAAATGAAATATATTCCAAGAAAACCATATTCTTATTCTTCAATCATTCTAAATATTGATCGGAAATACCCCTTTAACCTTCTCTTTTTTACCACACTCGATAATTTCTGCAAACTTTTTTCTTATTGACCCATGACCCCTATATTTCCTATTTTAAAAATAAATATATTCCTTTTAATTTTATCTAAAACAATCATAATAATTTTTTATAAAATGTCATTTAATTAGGTGAGTCAACCCTTCAAGGTTCACATGAAAACTTCTAACTAATCGGACTTAGAAATATCCAAATCCTAACGAGACTTTGTAGTTTATGGAATGAAGGTCAATTAATAACCATAATCAATGTGTTTTTATAATATATTATTTTGAATTCCTTTAAAGGTCATGGTGTAATCCCTCTAATTGTATCTAAATCCTCAAACTGGTTATATTGTGAACAATTGATTAATAATGTGAACCGGTAAAGATACCAAGAAAAAAACATTTAGTATGTCCCCTTCATGATATGTTATCCTCCATCGAACTGACATATTTTAAATCAAATATTTTGATATGATTCAAATTGTACTATGCATCTCATTAGGTAAGTCCTTCTCACAACCTGCCTTAATCATACATTTTACTAAAAAACAACACATATAGAAAACCATTTGTATTCCTCTATGAGTTTTTTCTACATTCCTAATATTTTAATCTTGGAAGATATTATGCTATGTAAAATTTGACATATGGTAATCTACCAAAATTTAAAGAATAGATCTCATAGTGTGACGTGAAATATTATATCATGACCAAACATTTATATTCAAACATATAAGAGAATAATAATCATGTTATAGATCCCTAATGTCAAATACTTCCCATAATTTCAACCCATCCTTCATTGTACCCTTCTCATAATATGAACGTGGTTTTCATGGTATGACTTATTTAATTATTTCAACAAAAAAACTCATGTATGATTGAAATTATTTCAGTGCTATATCTACAGGGAACCCATGCATTTTCCATTTTCTAGGGAACTTATTTCACAAAATGGCCTATATTGTCACCCCATAACTTCTATAAAATCAATAAGACATCTTCATGATTCTTCCAAAACACTTCCATCCTTTTAAATGACAATGTAACCTTCATTTAATGTCTTCCAACATCATTATCAATAAACGTGACACAAAAAAATGTTTGAAAGGGTTTTTTAAAAATAATACACATAATCATGCTATATAAAAATAGAAATTTATCTTTTTATTATCAATAAGTATCAATAATATTATCATTTTAAATTAATAGTTATTTCAATTCACAATATTGAAAATTATAGTACACACAAAATTTCCATTAACATACTTCCAAAGTCATATTAAATTACTTAAAAAATATTTTAATTTTATTTTAAAATGAATGTTAATTTTATGACTCAAATATACTTTCAAAAATAAATTTTATTTCATTACAAAAAAATTTAAATAAATCTTATATATTTAGTTTCTAAATTTTTTAAAATAGAAAAATCTTGAACATAATGGGACTAATAACACCAAATCTCTAAGAACTAAAGCCTTATCGAAGTTCATATAATATATTACGACACATAATTCATCATAAAATTATATTTCCGTACCAAAACTATTATTTTAATTTGTATACATTAATTTATCAACAACAATAGGTCCCAAAACACTACAATTTTTTAACCTAATATTTTCAAATTTATTTCCCACACTCTCAACATATCATGACCAGCACAATAAATCACAATAAACCATAATGAAATATATATAAATAAAAAAATAATGTTGTAATTGATATATTAACATTATCATAGTGGTGTAATCAATATATTATAGAAAATAGTAAATCAAGTTCACAATTATTAAAAAATGGACATTAATTTAATTTTTTTTAATGGATTGAGGGTCAAATCACCTTTATTAAACAGAAAAGGAGATCCTATTTTGAGAAATAGATAAATAGGGAACCCATTACATTGATAAAACGTCTAGAGGCACAAATAAATGAGACAAAAATCACCCCAAATCCCAAACATGGTCTTGAGTTCATATAAGAAGCATTCGTTCTGATATGTAATGGTCAAAAGTCTTATTTCCCACCATTCGAGACAAGGAACCTATGATTCAAATCATGGATGATGCATCTCCTACAACCAAGATATTGTGTGATTACATTCTAAAAACAATATGGCCAAAACCACTCCATCCCTAACTAACATTTGGGGGTAGAATTAGATGATAGGTGTTATCACCCTTGTCACTCTTTCCATACACCCACCCAATGATGCTTGATATAAATTCATTATCATATCAACCTGATTCTATGACAAATCTGATTGTAATCACTTTTCATAAAGTGAAATTGATGTGATCCCCTATATCTACTAATAAATGTGGAAAAATGGATGTGATATGGGAATTAGTAAACCCATTACTCTTCTACGGATGACAACATGGTCAAACATTCATGTTGTTTTACACATACCAAATGTTTCAAGACAAAATCCAGGTATGACAATGACATATCAAACCCAACAAAAAAACGTACCAAAACCAATGAATAATCAAAATAGTTTCTATTGAATCATGATTGAACCCATATAAACACAATGACGTCTAGAATTCCCCAGTAGATCACTATCATCTCAATGCCTTACTTATATCCAATCACCCACCAAAACCCCTACTGATCTAGAGCTCGACTACACAAAAAACATAAATTCCAACTCCACACCCTATATCCCACAAACATCCCTACATTTTCACTCACAAAACAACATGAATAGAAGTGATGAATGATTTTAAAAGCCGTTATATAATTTCTCATGATGAATTTGATCAATGAAAATGACCATATCCAAGGGTCCAGATGTGCTTGATGACATCCAGGAATGAAAAAAGATTCAAGAATGTTAGACGATCTATGATTGATGAAAACCCCTCTAAATAAAATACAAATGTGTAGATTAGGAATTGATCCATGATAGATAATCGAAACCAGATGATATGTACTCAAAGTGGAGAGACTTTCTATGAGAAAAGCTCATGATTTCGACATGAAAAATGTGAGGATGAAAAGATAATGTCTATTGTGAAACAAGTCTTTCACCCTGGAAAAATATGTTTCAAATGATAGGATATCAATTTGTGAGAGATTAAATATATGCGGTATAAGGGGTCTTAATTTCAATTAATTAAGTCACCAATTATGAAAACATTAAGGAATTATTATTTAATTTTTATTAATGGATAAAAAATTTTATATCATAATTAAACCTATCCATTTTAATCACCTATGAAAATACGATATCAAGAATGTATATGTCATATTTATTTTATGATACAATATCTATGACTGATGAAATCAAAAGGTACTCACCCCCACCATTGGAAAAGGATTATAAAATGATGACCAATTCAATTATCCCCAAACCCAATTAAATCATGAATAACTTAAAAGCCAATTTAATTTCATTCCAACTTTGTATATTTATATTCCAAAAAAAATTATAATTTTTTAAAATAATTATAAATTACTTATTATGTCTTGAAACCATTATCTCAATTTTACCAATATACCCAAAATTATAATTCAAGTAAAATATAGTCTCATATACATTTTTTTTAACAGTCTTCCTTAATACGACCATACTATCTCTGCCAAATATCACATAACCTTAGATGCATCTAATAATATCTAGTGGAATGTTACTCACACTATGGGTATAAAATAACAGTTAATGGATGATTTATCTTATAGATAAAATAATAAGATAAAATAAATAATAATATCTTGATAATAATGACTTCATGAGAAATACAACTATACCATTATAAGTAATATATATTATATTTAAAAAATATGAATTTTATTTCAAATAGTAATATAATATAGTTTCAGGTTTCCTTTTAAAAAATAAAACTAAAATAAGGTATAAATAAAAGACATGTGACCTCTTAAAAATTACGCTAAGACTAATCCCAAATCCCAATATCCACATACCTTTACTATGACTCAAGTATCACCCATATTAAATAGTTTCTTTCTAAATTTGTAGATGATGAAGTATTAAATATTCATATATATATATATATATCCATATGTGTGTGTTTGTGTTTGTGTGTTTTATGTGTTCATGTGGGGTATATGTAAAACATAGTAGGATGTCACTAATTGACCACAAAAATATCCTATGAAATGATTAGTAAACATGAATAAATATGAAATACCATGAATATAGAATTTCATTATTTAATATAAATATATAGATGCACTAAGATAAAATATTATTATTTGGACACCATAATCACAAATATCACCATCTTAAACCATTGTAAGAATATATATTTCAATAAATTTTATTTAAGACACTAATGTTTATGACATAACATAGAAAATAGAAATGACCCATAAAAAATTATATACCATAGAAGATAAATCATTCTTCATTGTGTAATATAAAAAATGGAAATATACCATTTGGAGAATATCATAGATCATGAAATGACTTACATTCCATTGTGTAACATATCCAATGGAATTTTTATTCAGTCCATTATATATGTGAAACAACACTTATGGGGGGGGGGCAATAAATATGAACACAATTTTACCTATTTATAATTTTTTATTTAATTATATACCTATTAGATAATGAATCTACAATGATATGTTTTCTAAACTCACATTTCATTCACATATGTATGAAATAATAATAATATAATGATATTTAAATAGTTTACTAACTCAATTTATGTTTCTAGTCCATGGTGTGATGTGATTATTATCATATAAATCCACAATTAGTATTTTATTATAAATAAATATCCAATAAGTTCTAAGGGATAACATTGATTCATTTGATATTATACCTACATCCCTATAAAACCTAGGAAGAACATTTTATAAAATCATGTAATAATTTATATAACTATTTTTTGTCTCTTTCTTTAATTAAATATTGAAATGAGAAAATTAGGTTTTTTATTTTTTTAATATCAAAATAGTATTATTTAAAAAATAATAATCTTATCAATATTATTATAATTAAAAAAAATTCGTTTTTAATATACATAAACATTATGATCAAAAATATGCTTACACTAATGTATGTTTTTCACAGGATACATGCGCTAAAATTAAATTAAATTTTCTTAAATTTAAAATTTTAATTAAATAAAATTAATATAATATTTTATATCATAATTTAAATTTTCTTTAATACTTACAATTTCATTTTTAGTTATAAAAATTAGATATCCAAGTTTACTATAACTTACTATATTAATGGTGAAATGGTCATATTTTATTGGATTTAATAAAAAATGTAATTTAAATCTAAGAAATAATATTACAATTTTTTTATAATTAATATAATATTATCAATAAACATATTTATAAATATATTAACACACGTTTAATATTATATAATATGAGGAACATCTTGTGAAATCGTCCGTTTTCTACAAAAAAGTTTGTCTATAAATACACTATGTATTAATTTAATATATAATTTTCTCTCTTTTAGATATTTAATTGGATTAAATGGATATTTAATTTAGGTTCATAACATAAAAATTATGTAATATGGTTAACCATTCTTATTTAATATGATATAAATTTAATTATCAAAAAATTAGTTACGATAGTAAAAGTTTATTTGGGTTAAATACTAAAAATAAATATAAAACTCATAAATAAAAATTAAATTATATCAATAATAATTTATTAGATGATTTTATACCTTATCATTATCCACACCTAATTATTTTCATGTTTTGATCCATTAAAACGTGAATAGTGTCCTGGAATTATTGAATAACGTTAAGTGTTTCCAAAAGTGTCATTTTAATAACTTATAAAATGATACCACATCAACCTATTCAATGGTAGGATTAAAAATATAATTAATCATATAAAATATTAAATTATTCACCCAATATAACCCAATCTAAATTCCTAAATCACCTGTTTACTCTAAGATATCCAAATAATTTCTATTATATGAAGTATCCAAAATAAAGATCATGTCTCCAACAAAAGTAATATCTCTTTCTTATGTTTTTATTCGTAATATAACTCTTAATAATATATATTAAACATAATAATATTGTAAATAAAATATCATTATTTAATTAATATTTTCTAATTATTTTTACAAACCTTATTTTATTATGTTCATCCACTTAACAAAATAAAAGAACCTCAGCCATATGAGCATGTGGACTACCGCCTCCACTAAATTTCGTCTTCCATTTTTTTAACCATATATCAAGGATATTATTAATGTATTTTTTTCGATTATATATGATATAAAATAATTTAATTATTATTTTGAGAATAAAAATTATTACCCGCTCTTAGGTTCTCTCATTTGTTGAGAATCGAAAGTGTTAATCATGTGTACGTGTAGACTACCGCCTCCATGAAGAACTTTTTTTCATTTTTTATCTATATTATCAATATTTTTAGAAAAAATATATAATATATTTAGAAATAATAAAAAAGAAAACATAATATCATTATTCTACTCTTATAATGATATTATATAAAAAACACATATATAACCATACTCACCATTTAAGTAAAAGTGTGTTAATGTTATAGTTTCTATAACCATCTACATGAAAGGTGAAATATAAATGAATCATGGATGAATATGAGAATATAAATAATAATATTATTATATAATAATGAAATAGTTATTTTTATATGTATCTATAAATTCTAAATTCTGTATTTAACTAATTATTAAATTATCATATTTTTTCGCTAAAATAACTCATATCAGCTACCACAGATTCAATTTGCATGAAACAAAACTAAATCCATTATTTAATGATATAAGATATTTATAAATAAATATAATTTAATTATTAATGTCAATTAAATGATATATTAATTTATTAATATGTTTCGTATAATAGATAGTGATATTAACAATATAAAACCTGAAAAACCTGTTAAAGTTATTAACACATGATGGTTGAATTAATGAATAACTAACCAATATACCCATAAAATATAATTATAAATCAAGGATACAAAAGATAAAATATATGAATAAGGTTATTAAATATATTTTTATGGAATCCATTTTTTTACAGAAGGCTATAATTTCATCATATATGAAATGAAACACGGTGAAGGGTTTTCTGTATGAAATTTAATATCTTAATACATATTTCTTAATATGTACCACGATACTTTTAATATGGTGTGATTAATTACTACTATATTTATTTTACCATATTCATATGGTTTGAATGTCCACATCATGTAATTTACTTAATTTAATATTGATTCATATGAAACCCCACTTGAAAGTGGTTTTGATAAAAATATTCCTAAATTGTCAGGGTTTAATTTCCAATATTGTTTTCAACTAAATTATTTCATGAATGACAATCAACTAAAAAAATTTATGTTACTTAAATAATATTTCATAATATAATTTTTCTATTCATTGTGTTTTATATGTTCCCACTATATTTTATTTTACAATGACTCATATTTAACCAAATATAATTTTGTATGTGAGACCAACATCATCTAATATTTTAATTTGGGAGCATCCATTTTATATTTTTCCAATTAATTATATAATTTACCAAGCATCCAAGTATATAACCATAAAATTGAATTATGTCATTTTATACTACCTTATATTCTTAAAAAATTTAAATAAATTTTTATCATTTTTCGACATGGTTCATTTTCATCAAAGTGTAAAAAAATATCTTTTTTACATTTTTGATGTGAATATATCTTTTTTTACACATTTTTTAGTTTCTATGATAATTTCTCTCTAAAATTTAATGGGTTTCGAAATAAAAATATTATGTTTGTTATTTATAAATATTTATATCTAAAATGTTTTAAAAAATATCAAGAATTTTGGTCATTTTCAATGTGATTTTTCCTAATGCTCATAAATATGGTTATAATCAAAATTCAAATCATTTGACATATATTACAGATGATTAAGTATGTTATTAAAATGTAAACATATACTTAGTTTCTTTGGATGACTTATGTAATTTTATTCTCTTTTAGATGGACGATATAACACTTCCTCTTTCATCCCAAATCATCTATTATGTACGATTCAATGTTTTCACCCTACCTTTACAATGTGAATATCATATTTTTTATTCAATTGATTGATGTGTGTTCACAATGATTCTACGATTTGATTGATATTGGATAATTATTGAGTTAAAAGTATAATAATTATCTATATATTATAAATAATATATTCTCTATTATCTTGATTGAATGATATTTTCCTATAATGTAATTTAATTTCATTTGATACCCAGTTATGTTCAATGGATTTATCATGTTATGATTACCTATGTAATTGTTAATAATTTCCATATGTGAATCCTTATGAAACACATTTTATTTTCATGGGTTCTTTATAATGTTTTTAATGAATTTTTTCAATTTCAAAGAGTTATTTATTACATAAAATTGAATTATTTTATTTTTGAAAGTTTAATTAAACCTTTTTTATTTACATGGGTTCTTTATGATGTGACATGTGATTGAATTTATAGTAGCACTATTAGTTATAGATGATTACAGTTGGGTTCTTATATATCCCTCTAATGCATTAGTTTAATGTTTTTATCTCATGAGACAAGTATTCATGAGTACATTTTAGTTTACCTAAAACATTAGAACTAACAATGTGGCTCAAAAAAGTAATGTTACCTATACTAATTCTTGATAAACAATTGAAAGATGTTTCATAGTTTTATGATTATTCACATGATTAGATCAGTCTCTCATGGATCATGTTTATTGAATCATGTTTCATCACCCCTTTGACTCATATATTATTTTATCTAAAGTCATATGCCCTGATTTATGATCAATTCTTTATTGGGTTAGATGTTTCTTATATGCATTGATTTTAAAAATATTCCCATATTATGTTGACATATGATATTCCATTATTATTTATTATGTTTACCCTTTCTTGTAATCTAATATAACCACTTTCTTTTGATTAAATTTATATATATTATGAATATGATTATAAAATATAAGATTTATAAAAGGGAGTATAGTGTTGATCAATTGTTATTAAATATTTAAAAGTCTTTTAAAATAATTTACTTATATAGATATTACATAAAGACACTAAACCTTCCTTGTTTAGGATTGTGTAATTTTTTAGATGAAATATTACCCTCCATAAAATGATTTAAAATAAATTCATGCATATCTTGGGAAACATTAGTTAGTATTATAGAATATTTTAGCTATTTTTTTGATCAATTTATTTATTATATGGATTATTATGGGAGACTAATAGTGAAAACCTTAGGGATAATTATAAGGTATATTTATATGTTCAAGATAACATCTTAAAATTTTGTAAAAATAGATGTTATATGGTTTTCCAATAAATAACATCCATTTATAGATACAAAAAGTAGATTCATACTCTATCATAGATGTATCTAGTGGTAATAATTTTGAAGAGTTAATGTTTTTTCATTAAAACAATTGTCACCTAGTTTCTGACTGTGAAGAAAAGTTGTACACCTGGTTTGACACTCCCAAAGTACATTCTTTTTTCAAACAGATTATATTTATCATAAATTAGGGTTGATTTATTATGTTAATAAATTAGGAAAATAAGTATGAGAGAACCCAACCTATGAAAAACTAAATTAACCAAAGAGTGATTAATGTTGAATTTATTGATTGTTAAATTTTATGTTGTTTTGAGTATGAATTTATCTTCTAATAATTTTATCATATTTTAAAACTGATTTTAATCAATCATGTGAACTCATTTTGGATTTAATATAGGTTGAATCCCTACAGAATCATGTTGACAATGGAATCCATGGTCAATGTAGAAACTTTACCCATGAGAAATCTAATGTCATAATAGATGGGGTAAGGTATCCTTAGATTATTCCAAACTAGATATCACTATTAAGGATTAAAAAAGTGATTTTAGTTAGACTCAAAAATATACCAAGGAAAAAAACTTGGAGTATTATGAACTTTAAAATAAAGGAGATAAATAATGAAGTAAAATTTCACCTTATACATGTAAAATATTTTTGAAAAATAATCAATGTAATTTCATTTACGGGATATGAAGATGCATTACCAATAGAAATGGAGGGTATCAAGCATCAAACTATTGAGGGAAAAAATAATACTTTGGAGGACATGGTGATTGGAGGTTGAGTTTATCCTAATACACCATTATTAATTTAATGTATTATGTAGTTGAAACATGGAAAATTCCCAAGTAAACTATCTATTCCAGGACTACTGATGATGATGGGCTTTTAAAACCTCATTAACCATGTGAATAATGGAATTCCTATGCTATGAATACCATTGAAATAAATAGTGATAATTAGGTCACAATTATCAACCCTTACAAATTAATGGTTTTATTTTTATATTATGAATTATAGACTCTATACTTTGTATATGAAGATTATAAGGACATAAATTCACCACCATGATTTATTTTTATTTTATATTAAACATTTAGTGGTATTATTATTATGCTTGTGAAATTTGAATTTGTGTAAATCATAATATCCACTTAAAAAATGATTTGATTTTAGAAATTAAATGGTTATCTTAACATTTACCCCACTATAATTTTAAAATTAAATGATAAATCAGTGGTGAAAATATATTATTACAAGGAAAAATATGAATTATCTATGAATCAATCTAAATCCCTCACATTGTTATTAAAACATAGTTTTGATATACATTTACTTTAAATGTTTAGGGAAAACAATTGTTTTATATTGTTCTTTATGATATAGAGGTTTATATCTCATTGTGGATAATAGCTTGAGGCATGCCAATATTTTCTCCACCTTTATATATTTCTATAATTAAATGATAATTAAAATTGAGAGGATTTAATTTAATTAGTGGGGTTGAATGTAATGACATGAAATTTTGGATCCATTAAAATATAAAACATGTTTAATTTTTTTACTCATAAAAATCAATTTAAACATGGCCAAAAATAATTTATGAAAACTATTAATAGAACTATTTCAAACCCTCTATGATTGTAGTAAATTAATAAATTCTTACCTTTAAAGGAAAAATTATTAATATTATTTAATGTTCAAAATAGTTATTTTAAAATTATTTTCTTTATATTTTCTATTATATTTTAAATGATGAATTTAAAATTTTCAATGTTATAATTTTATAAAATAAACTATATTTTTAAATTCTATATATAAAAATCAGATCATTATAAATTTTTTCAATTTATATAAAATAGACAATTTATAGGTGAATAATAAAAAATAATGATTTTCATAATACCATCAATTTTAAATGAAATAAATTTATTTGAAACCGTTTTCATATAAAAAATATATATTTATAAAATAAAATGAATAATTTAAAATACTATATTCCATTTATAAGACCCATGAATTTCATTTGAGAAAATCAAGTAATATTTTATAAAAACTATTTTTCTCCAATTTCAATAATTTAATTTATAAATGGGGAAATTAGGTTTTGGGTTTTTTTGATGTCACATAACTCTTATTTTATAAATAATAATATTATTATTAAAATTATAATTAGTATGTAACACCTCGATATTTTATGAGATATATTATTTTTAATTTCGTTGATGACTTCTATTGTACACCAAGATTAGCTTGTACAATACGCAACTTCGTATTAGCTTGCAGTATATGCAACACTATTCTTGGACCGTGTTACACAAAATTTCATGTTCATTTTATAGTAGTTATTCATTGAAATTTTTTTTGTGTATATATATATATATTTCAAATGTCTAAATTAAATATGGTTGGATTATATTATACGCAACAAAAAAGGAGTCTTTCACTACACTCAATCACGACCTTCCTCGATAGCGTGTGTTGTACGCAATACCGGGTTTCACTAAACAACGATATATGGTTATAATATTATTATGAACTGGCCTTTATGAATAGTATTAACTATATTTTGAATTTTATAACATTATTATTGATTTTACACATTTTCTAGAACATGTTATGAGAACAAAATTAATTTTTCGGTTAATATAAGTATCTTTAAAAAAATGATGTTTTGCCGCATTTTGATGGAACACCCATTTTAAATATAATTTTTACAAGTTTATATGTTCAATTTTACAAAATAAACTTTTTCTTTTGAATCAGGATATAATAATTTACATTGTATAAAGTTTTTATATTTTTCTGACAACGTTCTTATTTTGATAAATAGTAAAAACGTGCTAAATTTTATTTAAAAACAACTTTTTCATCGAGATAATTTAAATGGTTAAATAATAATAGTAAATTGTTTAAAAGTATAAATATAAAATATTTTTACCATTTAAACTAATTTATGTTATTAGCATTGATTTTACATTGAATTCGTAGGTTAAATCAATTCAATCTTTTTCAATGTTTTAAACAAAAACCAATTTTTTAGACGACATGATTAATTTTAAATTAATTACTGAAAATTATGTGATCTGAATTTGGAAAATTCAATTCCATATTTAGAATAATTAGGTCCAAATTATTTCAATCGGCTAATTTCTATTTTTGGGTTATTATGAATAGTAACTACGGTAAATTTTATTTTCCACAGTTAAAGGTAAATTAGGTAATTAAGGGTAAAAATAATATTATAAAATTACCATAACACTTGTCATAATATAATTGGATGATTATATTTTGTCTTAAGTAATATTTTAGTCTAAATGGAATCCATTGGGACCCACTTGGATGCGATTAAGGCCTTTATTTTATTTTATTTTAAAGTAAGTGAAATATGTCTCACTCAAACTTTAATAATTAGATTATTTTTAATATAATTCTATATAGAATATATTTTCAATTATAAATATTCATTTTTATGATAATATGTTTTTATTTATCATGGTAATTTATTTTTAATTTTGACAAAATACTTAATTACCTTAATAGATTATACATTAATGATGTAGAAATTATTTATTTAGTAAAAAATAAATAATATAGTTTTTATTAAACTTATAATACCTATAAAAAGGTCTAGAAACATGACCCAACCTTATTGATCGAGTATATATATCCCCTAAGCATCCATGTTTTGATTTTTGGACCATTTCAATCCTTATTAAATTGATTAGTACATTTATATTATATTATTTTAAATGATGGAAAACATGTCACCTTCATAATTTAATAAATATAAAAATTTAAATCTTTTGATTTTATGATGGTAAATTCGTGTAAAAATATAATTATGAATGGTATTATATTTTTCTTCATCATAGGATTTTATTTTTAATTTTTATGAAAATAAGAATTATATTAAATTATTATACAAAAATGATGTAGTAATTGTTTTTTAGAGAAATAACAAATAAATGGCTTTATAAATAGTAAAGTAAACATTATATGAAATAATTAATGTTCTCCACAAATTTTATAGATGAATATGAAATTTTATGAATCTGTTAAACATTTTGGTTCGAATATATATTCTATGTGGATTTTATTTAAATTTAAAATAAATGAATAGATTCAAAATTAACATTATTGTTATTTTATAAGAATAACATATTATTAAATTGTTTAAAAATCACATAAATATTAAAAAATTATAAATTAAAATTTATATGGTCTAAAATATCATATAATGCCGAATTATTGATAATTCACAACACATAAGTATTTATTTATAATAATTTTAAATTTATAATATTATTACAATAAATAAGAATAAATAAATTAAATAAGGATAAATCAAATTGATAAGGTTTAAAATAATTTCCCAACATGTATAAATTTGATTGGTTGATAATATTACAACCCTATATTACCTCATATCCGAATTTGAGTATCTTTGGAAGTATTTATATGTGGTTTTATTTTATTATTAATTAATATTTTTACGGTTTCCAAAAGTGCCCCTCTATTCTCTTATAAAAGGGAACCTCATCCCTCTCCTCTTCACACCATTTTATGCCTTAAATCATGGCAAAAACCAAGAAATTTTACTTCTCCACTTTCATATAAACCTACTAGAGGTCCTGGTCTTATTCCAATGACCAACTTTAGTGCCCTAAGAGGAGGTTAAGAGGAGGCGCGTCGAAGAAGAGGTAATCTTTTCTATCGATTCTTTCATATTTCTTTATTCTTATACTTCATATTCATTAGTTGTTTCATTATAATGTAATAACATCAGTGTAACTAATATAATTATATGTTATTATAAATATTAAACAACACTATTTCACCTTCTACCCATCCTATGAGAAATGAAATCACCGCACATGTGTACGTACAGAATACCGTCTCCACGTCGTGGGGTAATCTGTTTTTCCACCACCAACATTACTTGGATGGGTATAATGATTTAAATAATAACTATATATGGTCATTATAACATGATAATAATTCTAATATATTATATCATCCACTCTAATTCCATTAAATAATTATGTTAGTGATATTATCGCTCATGCGTACGTACGGATTACCGTCTCCACGATGCAATGAGAATCGTTCTTCATGTTAACCATTAAAGAGTGATTATAAAGTATATATAATAAATAATCATGAAATATATGACATATTAATGATAATGGATTTATCTATATGTTCTTTACTTCCATTCAATTTAATAAGGAAACTAAAACAACATTCATGCGTACATACGGGCTACCGTCTCCATGAAAGGTGTATTTTTTTCCATTTATCGATCTATTATATATATTTATATTCTGAATATATATTATATATAAATATTTTTTTACATTATATATGTAATTAATAATGATATATTCAATTATATTAGTAATTACTAGTCAAAACACGTACAACAAATGGCATGATTTTACCCAAAACGATGCTTTAACATGGAATTGGCAAATGAACGGGTAATATAAAATCGTAAGTGAATAATATATGATATCATAAATATTATTATGGTTCTATTACAACTTAATAATATTTTTAAACCCACTATACTGGAGTCTTAGACACATATGGAAGAAATTGGACATAAGGTAAGGGATAATATTGCAATCTAGATTTTATCTGAGATTGTTTATTCGTAAGTATTTTCTGGGGCTATATTTATCATTCATTTCCATATTTTAGATATTTTTTTAATAAAGTATTTACTATTCTTACATGTGTGTTTAAAGTCATTTTTACTCATTTTTTACTTTTACTATGTAACTTGGAAGGAATCTTTCTTTTGCTTACCATACAAGGAACTTTTTGACTTTTCCAGCATAAGTACGAGAAGATTATTTTTTAACTTATAGGGCATCAACAGATTTTTATGGAATCATAATTCCATTTCCTCATGAAGCTTACTATACAATATTTCATGATAAATTTCAATAAAATCCTTTTCTTTGAAAATTTCATGGCATTTTGTGAAAAAAAATGATTTTTAAGAAGAAAGGGTATTTTCGTCAAGAATTCATTTCAAGTGTTTTATCAAAATGATTTTCCATATAAGATGACATTATTTAGAATTATTATGTTTCATGTATAATTTCTCTTTTATTTACATGTTTTTATTCTTCTTATGATGAAATGATATTCTTTTTTTATATAGATTACGTTAAGATGAGATGATGTTTATGAAATCCATTTTATTCTTTGGGTTATGATGAATGATTTACATTTATTTTGTGGAACAAGTAAGAATGATTTAATTATGTGATGGGTGGAACCTATATCTCCTTCAAATGAATTGGGTAAATATTTATATCCCATGAGATATACATGGCTATAATGGAAAGTTAATCCGGTTCAGGGATACATGACTGTAATGAGGAGTGAACTAGATTTAGAATGGGACTTTATCCACTATGATTGTCTTGGCAGCAATGCCTTGGAAAATATGGAAATCATATCATGTGCTTAATGTTTTTCCACAATTACCTTTTTTATTACCATGCTATTTTATCATGTTTAATGTTCCTTTTTGATCTATGCCTTATGCACTTCCAGGATTGATGTCATTACTCATGATTTTGATGTTGTATGTTCATGTTCTTACGTTCAAATGTTTAGGGATTGTTTTTTGTTCTCCATGTTTAACCTTACTGAGCATTTGAGCACACCCTTTTTATGTTTTCTTTTTTCCCAGGATATAAAGAAAGGTCTTAGGTAATAAAATCAACGGGGTAATATCTTTGTGGGAGATGTTGAAGATCATTCACCACGATTAGAAGATTATGTTCTGATTTTCCAAAGACACTAAACTAATACGGTATTTGGGAATCTATTTTTTTCATGTATTAAGTATTATTCAAAGGTAATGTAATGTCTATGTACAACTATCTTGGGTCTCTATAGTTGGTATCAAAGTGAAGGTTTTGTTAACCTTTGGAAACTAGGATTCGAAAACTATATTGATATCCCTAGAGATATTTCTAAGGTATGTCTAGGGATGACCCTAAGGTTATGTATCAGTATCGATTATAGTCCTTGAATTACGGTAATGATCATAGAATGAAACCTAAGATGTTAGAGGTTGGAAGTACTCTCCCTTGATTATGTTGTTTTTCAAGTATGAGTTTTTCATCTCATACTATTCTTTTTGGGTTTTAAGAAATGGGAGGAAACATGTTGATTCATGTTAATAGAGAATATGATGGTCAATGGAATGATATTCATCATGATCAATCAAATGTAAAGGGATTTGGATGTCCAAACATCATTATTATTCCTAATCAACAATCTCATAATATGATCAATAATATCAACTTTGGTATGATTGATGACTTATCTAATAAGAGAAATATAGAGTTTAATGATGATCAAAGAGGTAAGAAAGTTCAATTTTCCTCATGTAAATCATGTGGGATGAGGAATCCGGGAGAACTTTTCAATGAAACTGAAAGATTCTTTGGGTGTGGAAAATTAGGACACAAAGCCAGTAATTACAAAGGAAACGTTTATGTTAACACCATGGAGAAGGATAATGGTATTTCTAAGACATCAACAATAGTTAAATGTTTTAAATGTGTAATCTAAGAGCATTATGAAAAAATAATTACCTAAGGGAAAGTCTCATGAAGAGAATCATCATGTCCGTCTGTGTAGTATTTATATTGATGATGATGAAGAGACTACAAATGATATGTGAGATGAAATAATTGTTCATTCTCGGTCAATTGTTTGAGAAGGAAGTGTAATGATTTATGTTTATCAAGAGTTATGTTGTATATGTAATGATACTATGGAATAAAGACACATATAAGGATTATTACACTATTGATTATCCAAAATTATTTGAATGTATATGTTGAATGGTACTGGTAAACATGAAAGGGTTTTCAGATATTTTTAGAAAGTAGATGATATGCCCATAATGAAGGGATAAAGAGATAATGAGATTTTTGATAGTATTAATGAGCCCATGACTGATATAAGGACAATGTGATATCATGGTTTTAGTATATAGAATTTTTGGGATTTTGGTATGTGGAAAGAGTTAAATTTTGATAGCTTTCATGTTTTTACAAAGGATATATGGTTATTCATGTTTCAAGAGAATACATAGTTAAGGTATTCACATGTCTGGAATGTGACCAATAAGATATATTTTATGATATATGGGGGATAAATGATGGTATTTAAATGATTGGTAGATGGCCTCACTATGAATATTTTTCATTGTACTATGAGATTTTACAAAAGTATTTTCGAATAGCCTAAAGGTTAGAATGAATTAAGTTGGACATTAGATAGAATGGTTCAAGGCTAGAACTCGTTTCAATACTATTTCTGGAATGTTATAATAGTGTAGTTTTAGAAAAAGTACAACCCATAGGATGAGCAACAAACCATCGCGTCGGACGAGCTTGCGGGAATCGAACCCACAACCGAAGTACGACAGGTCTTTATCACCTTCCATTGGCCTATAGGATGTCCCTAGTTTGTAGAAATTAGTTTTATTTTATTAAGTGGTATGATAGATGATGTATAAGTCCATTTTTGGAACCATATAAGATTAATATCACCATGAATAGACTTATGTATATAACTATTGCTAGCCTTATGTTTGAGAGAAATGGATTGACCTATCATTCTATCAAATGATCTGCTAACACTTCATGGAAGACAAATTCAATTTCATTTTTAATGCGATGAAGTTGAATTATTCAAGGAACGAACAACAGTGAGATTATACAAAAATCAAGTAAGTATTTCATTTATTTCAAAAAAACATCATCATTAGGGAAATGATCTTGAAAACCAAAAATGATGTTCTATTTCCCTATAATTTGATGAATTAGATGGTACCATAGATCATCACAAATTTATGGCTTTGTGATTGTTGGCCTTTTCATAGCCATGTTCTTTACCACTCTCCATCAGAACTTGACAACTAGATTTCTCTTCCATATCCATATTCTCACCTATGTTCTTTAATGTGGAAACCCAGTGATTAGTTAATTTGGGTAACCATTATAATTCATACATTAGTTTATAAAGATATGTTTTTTTATTCCTTTTTATGATGTGGGTTTCTATTAAAGAAACTTTCAAGTAGTAATCCATTTATAACCCCGATGAATTTCGAGGGAGAAATTCATTTTAAGGGCGGTAGAATGTAACACTCTGATATTTTATGAGATATATTATTTTTAATTTATTTGATGTATTCTATTGTACACCATGATTATCTTGTACTATACGCAACACCGTATCAGCTTGCAGTATACACAACACTATTCTTGGACCGTGTTACACACAATTTCAAGTTTGTTTGATAGTAGTTATTCTATGAAACCTTGAGTATATATATATAGTCAATGTATAAATGAAATATGGTTGGATTCCGTTACACGCTACAACAAAGTAGTCTTTTACTGTATACAACTCTGACATGGCTTGCATTACACGCAATCACTACCTTCCTCGATAGCGTGTGTTGGACTCAATATCGAGTTTCATTAAACAACGATATATAATTATAATATTATTATGAACTAGCAGTTTTTAATTGTATTATCTAAATTTTTAATTTTTATAACATTATTATTTATCTTACACATTTTCTAGAACATGGTATGAGAACAAAATGAATTTTTCGGGTAGAATAAGTATTTTTTCAAAAAATGGAGTTTTTCCGCCTCTTGATGGCGCACCCATTTTATATATAATTATTGAAATGTTTATAAGTTCAATTTTACAAAATAAACTTCTTATTTTGAATAAGGATATAATAATTTTCATTGGATAATGTTTTGATATTTTTCTGACAACATTCTTATTTTGATGAATAGTAAAAACACGCTATGTTTTACTTAAAAACAAATTTTTTTCATCGAGATAATTTATATGGTTCAATTATAATAGTAAATTTTTTAAAGTGTAAATAGGATATATTTTTATCATTTAATATAATTTATTTCATTATCATTTATTTTACAGTGAATTTGTAGGTTAAACCAATTCAATATTTTGAAATGTTTTAAACAAAAACTCTTTTTTTTCAACAACATGATTAATTTTAAATTAATTAATGAAACTTCCATGTTTTGAATTTGAAAAAATGGATTCCATATTTGGAATCCGTAGGTCCAAATTATGTTAATAAGCTACTTTTTATTTTTTGGCATTTTGAATAGTAACTACTATAAATTTTATTTACCACAGTTAAAGGTAAATTAGGTAATTAAGAGTAAAAATAATATTATAAAATTACCCTAACACCTGTCTTAATATAATTGGATGATTATATTTCTTCATAAGGAATATTTATGTCGAAATGGAATCCATTTTAACCCACATGGATGTGATTAAGACCTTTAATTTATTTTATTTTAAAGAAAGAGAAATATGTCTCACTAAAAATTTAATAGTTAGATTATTTTTCATATAAGGTTATACAGAATATAATTTCAATTATAAATATTCATTTTAAAGAAATAATTATTTTATTTATCATGGTAATTTATTTGAAATTTTTAAGAAATATTTATTTATATTAATATCTTATACATTAATGATTTAGAAATTATTTATTTAGTTAAAAATCAATAATATAGTTTTTATTAAAATAACAATATCTGTCAAAAGGACCAGAAACTTGGCCAAAACTTATCGGTAGAGTATATATATACTATAGGAATCCTAGGATTGATTTGTGGACAATTTTGAGCATTATAAAATATATTAGGACATTTATATTATTTTATTTTAAATGATGTCAAAGATGTCACCTTTATAATTTAATAAATATATCAATTTAAATGTTGTGATTTTAAGATGATAAATTCGAGTAAAAATATTATTATGAAAGGTATTATATTCATATTCATCATAGAATTTTATTTTTAAATTTTATGCAAAAATACGTATATTAAATGTTTATACAAAAATGATGTAGTAATTGTTTTATTAAGAGAAATATCAAATAAATGGATTTATAAATTTTAAAATAAACATTATATGAAAAAATTAATTTTCTCCAAAAATTTTCTAGATGAATATGACATTTTATGAATCTATTAATCAATTTTTTTAGAATATATCTTCGGTGTGGATTTTAATTAAATTCAAATAAATGAATAGTGTTACAATTAACACTATTGTTATTTTGTAAGAATAAAATATTATATTTTTTTTTAAAAATCACATAAATATTTAAAAAATATAAATTGAAATTTATATGGTCTAAAATTTCATAAAGTATCCAATTATTGATAATTCAAAACACATAAGTAATTATTTATAACAATTTAAAATTTAGAATATTATTACAACAAATAAGATTAAATAAATTAAATAAAGATAAATCAAATTGATAAGGCTTAAAATAATTTCCCATATTGTCTAAATTTGATTGGATGAAGCGATTAAAACCCTATCTTACCTCATATCCTAATTTTAGTTACTTTGGAAGTTTTTATGTGGGGTTTTATTTTATTATTATTTAATATTTTTAAGGTTTCCAAAAGTGCCCCACTCTTCTCTTATAAAAGGGCACCTCATCCCTCTCCACTTCACACAATGTTGAGACTTCAAGATCGGCCAAAACCTTCCCATTTCACTTATCAAATTCTATAGAAACCTACTAGAGGCCCTGGTCTTCTTTCAAAACCATCATTAGTTTCCTAATAGGAGGTTAAGAGGAGG
Source organism: Viscum album (assembly GCA_963277665.1). NCBI lineage: Eukaryota > Viridiplantae > Streptophyta > Magnoliopsida > Santalales > Viscaceae > Viscum > Viscum album. Next base: position 1,835,598,791 of record OY728146.1, read on the forward strand.
TGCGTCAAAGAAGTGATAATCTCTTCTACCGATTCTTTCAAGTTTCTTTATTCTTATACATCCTCTTATTTAGTTGTTTCATTATAAAGTAATAACATAAGTATAACTAATATACTAATATGTTATTATAAATATGAAACAACCCTATTTCACCTTCTACCCATCCTACGAAAAAAGAAATCACTGTACGTGCGTACTTACGGAATACCGTATCCACGCCGTGGTGTAATCTGTTTTTCCCCCACCACCCTTACGTGGATGGGTATAATGGTGTAAATAATAACTATATATGGTTATTATAACATGATACTAATTATGAGATATTATATCATCCACTCTAATTCTATTCAAAAATTATGTTAACGATATCATCGCTCATACATACGTATGAATTACCTTCTCCACGATGCGATGAGATTTATTCTCCATGTTAACCATTCAAGAGTGATTATAAAGTATATATAACAAATAATAATGAAATATATGACATATTAATGATAATGGATTTTTTATATGTTATTCACTTACTTCTATTCAATTTAATAAGGATACGAAAATAGCGTTCATACGTACATATAGCTTACCGTCTCCATGAATGGTGTATTTCATTCCATTTATCGATATATTATATATATGTATATTCTGAATATATATTATATATAAATCATTTTTTACATTATGTAAGTAATTAATCATAACCTAAGTAATTATATTAATAATTACAAGTCAAAATACGTACCACAAATGAAATGATTTTACCCAAAACGATGCTTTAACATGGAATTGACAAATGAACGGGTAATATAAAGTTATAAGTGAATCATATATGATATGATAAATATTATTATGTGTCACGAACCGTATCTGGTCGCCACCATTAACGGCACCAAACCCGGCCCGTGGAAAGGCCCGAAGGGCGTTCCCCATCCCCACAGGCTGGCACAAGTTCCCGGGTATCAAACAGATCTGGTTTGGGAACGATTTACCCGAGTATGACAGCATAAATCATAAAAAAACAATCAATTATTAAAATCTGAAATTTTCATGCTAAACAATTCTTAACAAAACCAGATCTGAATAAATAAGTTTAAAGACACTACAAGTAGTCTAAAAACAAATAATGACAATATAAAGACATCCTCATGGACTCCACATGACAAGGGGATCATCACCCGCAAGCCGTCCCCACAACTCCGCCCCAACGATGGGGACTAACATCCAGAACCTCCATCACCCTTAGCCTTCCCTTTACCTGAGTCAAGCATGAGCATGTCTACTTACACCCAAGGGGTGTAAGTAGGGTGTGAGCCTAAGCCCAATAGGATACCACCAGTTGATTCCAAAGAGTATGCAATACAATGTGAACAAAACAAGCAATTTTAATACACAAGGTGAAACAGTGTTAAAATTCAAAGAAATGCAACTTTCAAATGAAAACAGTTTTCAATCCGAGAATTTCAGAATGTTAGCACATTAAATAGACATGTGAGCTACTTTAGTTTACTTCCAAAAACAACCCACAACAATGGTATATACCACAAATCCTATGAGCATCAAAATCAGGAACACCCCTAAGCACTAGGTTGTCTCGGGCCCTATGTACCTCGTACCTCGGTGTAGAGTAACCATAGAAAAATCTGTTCTCGTGCAAGAGTCACTAGTAGGGAACATACCCATAACCTAGTGGTCCCCAATCATCATCCAAATAGTTTAGTTAGAGTTGTCGTTATCCATATGCTAAGTGGAACAGGGACAAAACCCATCCGATCCACTAGCCGTACTAGTACAAATCCGCCCCACCTAAGTACCCGGGCTTCCCCTTTTTGTACTCAAACAATTTCAGCAAAAAAACACATACTTTTTCATATAAAATATCACTACTGGTCACAAACAAATTTTACAGTAGCTACACACATTTTATACCATTTAAAACACACAATAAAATAATTTTATTTCCAATAAAACAACTTCTCAAAACATCACATTGTTTTTCACCCAAAGCTCTTTAAGATATCCACCTTTCACACTATGATAACACTTGTAAGTTATTAAAACAAAATTTCAGTTCAAAACCCTTTAATGAAACCAAAAACTCAGTTATGGGGCATCCCAAAATAGACTAATAAAAGATTTGAATGGAAACCCCTCAATTTCTCCAAAAATTGGAACATAAAATTCATTTGCATTATAAAGGCAACTAAAACCAATTTTTACAGAAACATTCAAGTGAAGTAAACATTAGAGTACCATGAAAACAGCAAGCTAATTCACAAAAATTTCACACACAATGGAATCACCTACCAAATTAACAAAACCCCTTGAATCTCCGTGCGAAATCAAATCGCACCCCCGCCGCACAAAGAGAGAACTAGATCAAACCTAAAACCACACAAATTGGCCAAGAAAGCCCAAAGTTAAACCCTAGGTTTGAAATCCTAGTTTCTGGACATTAGTAAACTCAATTATAACCGAAGAAACCCTAAGAACAATGAGTTAAACCCAAAGTAATTTGAAAGAGGAAAGAAAAGGGCTCATTTACTTGAAGTATCTTGAAGTAATCACTCCAAAACTCTAGTATCTGAAATTTAAAAGCGCCCAAATTTAGGGTACGTTCTAAAACGATGTATTATCTCATTTAGGAACTAGAATGGAGGAAAAATATTGAGAATTGAGAGTGTTATGAAAGAAATACTTTACCTCTTCAAATCTGGGCGATTTGAGGAACCCTATGAATATCAGCACAAAATCGCGATTCTACAGAGCTCCAAATGGGTGGGAGAGAGTTTAGACGCGCTTCTGGGTTACTTGGGCTTGAGTGGGACTTGGAATCACCAAAAAATCCCAAATATTGAATATGTTATAACAATGTCAAATGTTATTTTTAAAACAGGAATTGGGCTTTCGGGCATGCCCAACCCCTTATACAAAAACCCAAATAACCCCTGGTTATGGATTTCTAAAAGCTCCAAATTACCTTGGTGGGGTTAATAGGTTAGGGGAGGTCAATTAGGAATATGAATGGATGAAAAATGTTGAAAAATGAAAAAGTTATAAAAGATACACAGTTTATTTTTTAATCTGGAATTGAGCTCACGGTTTGGCCCAATTCATGAATACTCTTCTATTCCTCCCTAAAACCTAGGGAAACCCCCCCCCCCCCCAAAAAGAAAGGATGTAAATTAAATTAAAAAAATACCTTTAAAATATTCCTTGTATGTGACAATTCTCCCCACCATTAAGGACTTTCCGCCCCGGAAAGTCAACATGAATCTCGGTTGGAAAACAAGAATGGGTACTCTTCCTCGACCCATGTCTTTTGCTCCCATGTCTCATGTGTATCATTCCCATGCTGCCATAAAACCCGGACTAAAGGAATAGACTTTCCTCGAAGTATCTTCTCTTGGGAGTCCACTATTTTCATCGGTCTCTCAACGATAGAAAAGTCAGGCTCTATCTCTAGTTCTTCCCAACTCAACACATGGGATGGATCCGGATTGTATTTCTTCAACTGAGAGATGTGGAAGACATCATGGATAGACGTCAACTGAGAAGGTAATGCCAACCTGTATGCCACCTTACCAATACGCTCGGTGATCTCAAAGGGTCCGACATACTGTGGCATCAGCTTACCTTGCTTACCCAATCGACGATGGCCGAGACGAGGGGCCACATTTAAGAATACCCTGTCACCCACAGAAAACTCTAGGTCTCAACGCCTCCGGTCAGCATAAGATTTATGACGACTCTGAGCTGTCAATAAGTGCTGCTTGATCAACTTGACCTTCTCAGAAGTCTCCTGCACAAGGCTCGGCCCCAACAGTGATGTCTCTCCTACCTCAGCCCGACATAGTGGGGACCGACAAGGCCGACCATAGAGCACCTCAAAAGGGGCCATTTGAATCGTGGATTGGTAACTATTATTATAAGAAAACTCTACCAATCCCAAATGGATATCCCAAGAAACTCCAAAGTCCAGGACACATGCACGAAGCATGTCCTCCAATATCTGATTCGCCCGCTCTGTCTGACCATCCGTCTGTGGGTGGTATGCTGTGCTCATCTTAATCTGAGACCCCAAGGACTTCTGAAGGCCTTCCCAAAATCAAAAAGTGAAGCGGGGGTCTCTATCCGAGACAACAGCTGATGGTACACCATGGAATCTCACCACTTCCTGAAGATACAAATGGCCCAACTCATCTACTTTAGTTGTATCTTTAATCGGAATGAAGTGGGCTGATTTGGTCAGACGATCAATCACCACCCAAATAGCATTCTTACCCCGAGGTGTATGAGGTAAGCCAACAATGAAGTCCATGGAAACCTCTTCACACTTCCAGGTAGGAATGGGTAGTGGTTGGAGCAAACCGGATGGCCTTTGATGCTCTGCTTTCACCTGCTGACATGTGTAGCATCTCGAAACAAAGTCTGCTATGTCCGGTCTCATACCAGGCCACCAAAACTGCCGACGAACATCATAATACATCTCAGTGGCACCCGGATGGACATCCCACTGAGACTGGTGGCTATCTTGCATCACCACCTTCCGCAGAGGTAATGGCACTACTGAACGGCCCTTGAAGCACAAGATGCACTCGGGAGACGACGACCAAGCAGAGGATGTCTCCCCACCATGAAGGAACTGCTTAGACCACTGACAAAGATCATCACTGGGTTGTTCCTGCTGAATAAACTCCAATAGAGAAGGAGTCAACTGGACACTTTCCAAGAATGCCCCTCCACTGTATTCCCTGGTCTCCACATGCATCTGAGAAAAGTGACCCATCAATGCCCACTCATCACTAGACTTCCTCAAAGCCTGCACTAGAACTCTTCGGCTCAAAGAGTCGGCCACTACATTACCCTTGCCTGGGGTATAGAAAATGTCAAAGTCAAACCCCTACAAGTACTCGATCCAGCGACGTTGCCTCAAGTTGAGGTCCTTCTGCGAGAAGATATAAGCCAAGCTTTTGTGATCAGAGTATACCACAAATTTCTCCCCAAAGAGGTAGTGACACCAAGTATTCAAAGCATGCATCACCGCTGCCAACTCCAAGTCATGGGTTGGGTAGTTCTTTTCATGTGGTCGAAGTTCGCGAGAGCCATACGCGACCACATGATCATCTTGCATAAGCACGCACCCAAGACCCATACCTGAAGCATCACAATAGACCACATATCCCTTTACAGCCTCTGGAAAAATCAGCACGGGGGCAGTTGGCAGCCACCTCTTCAGCTCCTCGAACGATGCCTGACATTCTAGACCCCATACAAACTTCACCCCTTTCTGGGTGAGGGAAGTCATTGGTGAAGCAAGCCGAGAGAAATACCTAACGAATCGCCTGTAATAACCGGCCAAGCCATGAAAAATCCTGATCTCAAACACATTCTTCGGTTTCTCCCATGACATTACTGCACTAATTTTCTCAGGGTCCACTGAAACTCCATGCTCTGAGATCACATGCCCCAGAAATCTCACCTCTCTGATCCAGAAAGTGCACTTTGACAACTTTGCATAGAGGCGGTGATCTAGTAATGTACCCAAAACCATCCTCAAGTGATGTTCGTGTTCCTCCTCAGAGCTAGATTATACCAGAATGTCATCCATGAACACCACAGAAATGGAATCGAGATACTGATGGAACACCCTATTCATAAGTGCCATAAATAACGCTGGATCATTGGTCAATCCGAAGGGCATGACCAAATACTCAAAGTGGACGTACCTGCTTCGGAAGGCTGTTTTAGGGATATCTGATTCCTTCACCCTGAGTTGATGATACCTTGAACGCATGTCTATCTTTGAGAACCACTTTTCCCCCTTCAACTGATCAAACAAATCATCTATTCTGGGCAAATGGTATTTGTTTTTAATTGTTACCTTATTCAGCTTCCGGTAGTCAATGCACAACCGGAGGGATCCATCAGCCTTTTTTGCAAACAACACAGGAGCGGCCCAAGGAGAGACGCTCGGGCGAATGAATCCTTTGGATTCTAAGTCGTCCAGCTATATCTTTAATTCCCTCAACTCGGTGGGGGCCATGCGATAGGAGGGAAGAGATATCAGCTGTGTTCCCGGCGCCAGATCAATCGAAAACTCCACATCCCGCTCCGGGGGAAAACCAGAAAAATCATTAGGGAATACCATGGGGAACTCATTCACTCCACGAGGTAGTGCACCTTAAGGGGAAAGACCATCCTCTAGCACAATCGAAGATAACTGGAAGATAACACTTCCCAACTCTGGGAGTGGAGGCCCTACGCGACTTGATCGTGGATCCCATTCTCCATGAAAAACTTGACGACTCCCATCAGGTTCTGTGAAACTCACACGCCTTCTGTAGCAATCGATGTGTGCCTGGAAGTGTACTAGACAATCCATCCCGAGTATGACATCAAAAAGGTCCATATCTAAGACCAGGAGGTCCCACTCCATCTCGACCCCTGACACAGAAAGTGCACATGAGGGGCACCTGAGGCCCTGCTCCTTCTTCTTTCCCAATGGTGTCACCAACTCCATCGCAAAAGACATCAACTCAGTTGCCAAATTCAGAATGTCCAAAAAACGTCCAGAAATGAATGAAATAGAGGCACCAGTATCAAAAGGAGCAGTAGCTATAGAAGATGCGATCAGAACGGTACCTCGAACTATCGACGATCCCACCTCTGATCCTACTGGTGACTGATCCACTGCATGGAGATGTCCAGTATCTGCCTGAGGACGACCGCTAGTCTGTGGTTGTGCCTTGAACTGGCTCTTCCCGGAAGATGATCCAGCCCTACCACCACGACCACCAAATCGAGATCCCCTAGTCCTCGAAGGCTCGGATTGTGTTGGCACTCCTCTTGAAGCCACTGACCCTACCCCACTTGGCAGTGGACGTGCCACACCGTAGAAGCGCTGCAAATGCCCTATACCTCCACACTGGTAACAAGGCTTCGGAGGAAGAGGACATGCTGGTCGAATATGCCCAGGCCTCCCACCATGCATGCCCGATCAACAACCTCAGCATAGATCCTCATCTTAAACAAGAACACCTGGGAGTATATCTCTGGTCGCAAGCCTTTCTCAAACCTTTGGGTCATCACTTTCTCATTAGAGACAATTTCTGGAGCATACCGAACCAATTCAGCGAAACGGTTGGCATACTCCATCACAGATAGATTCCCCTGAACAAGTTCCATGAACTCTCTAGACCTAGCATAAGCCAACACCTCAGGGCAATACTGTTCATTGAAGACAGCCTTGAAATCTCCCCAGCGCATCTGCTCATTCTTCCCAGACTGAAGCACTGACTCCCACCATTTATGGCTGGGACCCTCCAACAGAAAGGAGGCACACTTCACCCTGAGCTCCTCGGGTGTTTCCAGGAACTCAAACATACGCTCGATCTTCTCGAGCCATTCTTCTGCTTCTTGGTGTTCTGCGCTACCTCGGAAGGTAGGAGGCTTGTTTTTCAGAAACTCTTGTGCTTTATGTTTTCTAGGACCGGTCTCCTCTGCCCTAACAGGAATAGGAACATGAGCTGGTCCCTGTCCCAAATCAAGGATAGCCCGAACAACAGCTTCCACAAGCCTCTGATCAATCGGCGTGGGAGAACTCTCTCCAGCTTCCTCATGTGGGTGCGTGGGAGCTTTCCGGGGAGGCATGTTGCTACAAAATGAAACAGTCACAAAAAAAATATTCAATAACACAATTCTGAAAATTGTAATCAAATACATCAAATATAAACAAACTAAACACATTCTTGTAATAAAAGAAACAACTACTCCACATCTGCCTGATGTCCACATGTGGTCTGCAGCCCACACGTCTCACCTGGAAGTGAAGTCAATCAGTAAATTCCAACATCCTCTGGTGACTCAAGGTCTGCTATGAGAGGTGCGGGCCAGGCACCCTACTCACAACCAATACCCCGAGCCCCGACAGTCCTAGCTCCTGTCTATCCCGACTCATCTCAAAATAACAATATAACCCAAAAACATTAACCTCCTCTTATACCATTTTGTCACGAATCGGATCTGGTCTCCACCATTAACGGCACCAAACCCGGCCCGTGGCAAGGCCCGAATGGCGTTCCCTATCCCCACGGGCTGGCACAAGAGCCCGGGTATCAAACAAATCTGGTTTGGGAACGATTTACCCGAGTATGACAGCATAAATCATAAAAAAACAATCAATTATTAAAATCTGAAATTTTCATGCTAAACAATTCTTAACAAAACCAGATCTGAATACATAAGTTTAAAGACACTACAAGTGGTCTAAAAACAAATAATGACAACATAAAGACATCCTCATGGACTCCACATGACAAGGGGATCATCACCCGCAAGCCGTCCCCGCAACTCCGCCCCAACGATGGGGACTAACATCCCGAACTGCCATCACCCTTAGCCTTCCCTTTACCTGAGTCAAGCATGAGCATGTCTACTTACACCCAAGGGTTTTAAGTAGGGTGTGAGCCTAATCCCAATAGGATACCACCAGTTGATTTCAAAGAGTATGCAATACAATGTGAACAAAACAAGCAATTTTAATACTCAAGGTGAAACAGTGTTAAAATTCAAAGAAATGCAACTTTCAAATGAAAACAGTTTTCAATCCGAGAATTTCAGAATGTTAGCACATTAAATAGACATGTGAGATACTGTAATTTACTGCCAAAAACAACCCCCAACAAGGGTATATACCACAAATCCAATGAGCATCAAAATCAGGAACACCCCTAAGCACTAGGTTGTCTCGGGCCCTATGTACCTCGTACCTCGGTGTAGAGTAACCATAGAAAAATCTGTTCTCGTGCACGAGCCACTAGTTGGGAACATACCCATAACCTAGTGGTCCCCAATCATCATCCAAATAGTTTAGTTAGAGTTGTTGTTATCCATATGCTAAGTGGAACATGGACAAAACCCATCCGATCCACTAGCCGTACTAGTACAAATCTGCCCCACCTAAGTACCCGGGCTTCCCCTTTTTGTGCTCAAACAATTTCAGAAAACAACACACATACTTTTTCATATAAAATATCACTACTAGTCACAAACAAATTTTACAGTAGCTACACACATTTTATACCATTTAAAACACACAATAAAATAATTTTATTTCCAATAAAACAACTTCTCAAAACATCACATTGTTTTTCACTCAAAGCTCTTTAAGATATCCACCTTTCACACTATGATAACACTTGTAAGTTATTAAAACAAAATTTCAGTTCAAAACCCTTTAATGAAACCAAAAAATCAGTTATGGGTCATCCCAAAATAGACTAATAAAAGATTTGAATGGAAACCCCTCAATTTCTCCAAAAATTGGAACATAAAATTCATTTGCATTATAAATGCAACTAAAACCAATTTTTACAGAAACATTCAAGTGAAGTAAACATTAGAGTACCATGAAAACAGCAAGCTAATTCACAAAAATTGCACACACAATGGAATCACCTACCAAATTAACAAAACCCCTTGAATCTCCGTGCGAAATCAAATCGCACCCCCGCCGCACCAAGAGAGAACTAGATCAAACCTAAAACCACACAAATTGGCCAAGAAAGCCCAAAGTTAAACCCTAGGTTCGAAATCATAGTTTCTGGATATTAGTAAACTCAATTATAACTGAAGAAACCCTAAGAACAATGAGTTAAACCCAAAGTAATTTGAAAGAGGAAAGAAAAGGGATCATTTACTTGAAGTATCTTGAAGTAATCACTCCAAAACTCCAGTATATGAAATTTAAAAGAGCCCAAATTTAGGGTACGTTCTAACAAGATGTATTATCTCATTTAGGAACTAGAATGGAGGAAAAATATTGAGAATTGAGAGAGTTATGAATGAAATACTTTACCTCTTCAAATATGGGTGATTTGAGGAACCCTATGAATATCGGCACAACATCTCAATTCTACAGAGCTCCAAATGGGTGGGAGAGAGCTTAGACGCGCGTCTGGGTTACTTGGGCTTGATTGGGACTTGGAATCACCGAAAAATCACAAATATTGAATATGTTATAACAAAATAAAATTTTATTTTTAAAACAGGAATTGGGATTTCGGGCAGGCCCAACCCCTTAGACAAAAACCCAAATAACCCCTAGTTATAGATTTCTAAAAGCTCCAAATTACCTTGGTGGTGTTAATAGGTTAGGGGAGGTAAATTAGGAATTTGAATGGATGAAAAATGTTGAAAAATGAAAAAGTTATAAAAGATACAAAATTTATTTTTTAATCTGGAATTGGGCTCACGATTTGTCCCAATTCATGAATACTCATCTATTCCTCCCTAAAACCTAGGGAAACCCCCCAAAAAAAATGATGTAAATTAAATGAAAAACATACCTTTAAAATATTCCTTTTATGTGACATTATGGTTCTTTTACAATTTAAAAATATGTTTAAACCCACAATATAGGCATCTCAGACACATATGGACGAAATTGGACATAAGGTAAGGGATAATTTTGCAATCTCATTTTTATGTGAGATTGTTTATTCGTAAGTACTTTTTAGGGATATATTTATCATTCATTTCCATGTTTTAGGGAATTGTTTTCATAAATAATTTAATATTATTCCAAATATTTTTAATGTCATTTTTAATCCTATTTGGATTTTACTATGTAGTATGTAAGGAATATTTCTTTTTCTTACCATACGAGAAATTTTTTGACTTTTCCGAAAAAATGATGAGAATATTCTTTTTTAACTTATACAAAATGAACAGATTTTTATGGATTCATAATTCTGTTTCTTCATGAATATTACTCTACAGCATTTCATGATAATTTTCAATAAAATCGTTTTCTTTTAAAATTACAGGGAATTTTGTGAAAAGAAAATGATTTTGAAGAAGAAAGGATATTTTTTTCAAGAATTCATTTCAAGTGTTTTATCAGAACGATTTTCTATCTAAGATGATATTATTTAGAATGTTTATGTTTCAAGAATAATGCCTATATTATTTACATGGTTTGATTCTTCTTATGATAAAATGATATCCATTTGTTTTATATGGATTACATTAATATGGGATGACGTTTATGAAACCCATTTTATTCTCTAGGTTATGATTAATGGTTTATGTTTATTTTGTGGCACAAGTAAGAATGGTATCATTATGAGATGGGTGGGACATATATCTCCTTCCAATTCATTGGGTAAAGATTTATATCTCATGAGATATACATGGATGGAATGGAAAGTTAATCTGGTTCAGTGATACCGGACTGGAACGAAGAGTGAACTCGATTCAGAAAGTGTCTTTGTCCACTATGATTGTCTTGGAACAATGCCTTGGATAATATAGAAATCATATCATATACTTAATGTTTTGACACAATTACATGTTTTATTCTCATTCTATTTTATCAAGTTTAATGTTCCTTTATGATCTATTACTTATGCACTGCCAAGATTTATGTCAATACTCATGATTTTGATGTTTTATGTTCATTTTCTTACGTTCAAATGTTTAGAGATTGTTTTATGTTCTCCTTTTTTAACCTTACTGAGAATTTGATCTCACCTTTTTTATGTTTTCTTTTAACCAGGATATAAAGAGAGGTTTTAGGTAAAAAAATCAAAGGGGAAGATCTTTATGGGAGATGTTGAAGATCGTTCACCATGATTAGAAGATTAAGTTCCGAGTTTCCAAAGACACTAAACTAATACGGTCTTTGGGCATCTTTTTTTCATGTATTAAGTATGCCTCAAATGTAATGTAATTTCTTTGTACGTCTAACTTGGTTCTCCACATAGTAAGATTGATATTTGTTTCTATATATAATATTTATACTTAAAAATACACTTTCTACAAATGGGTTTTTACAGGTTACATCCGCTAACATTAAAATTATGTTTCTTTTATGTGAAAAATTAATTTCATAAAATGGATCAAATTTTTCAGTTCATAATATTAATATTATTTAATAAATAAATTTTAATTTTTTTATATAAAAATCAGTTAACCAATGTTAATGTTAATTACCACTATAATGGTGAAAATGTTACCTTTGAATTGGTTGAAAAATGATAAATAATTTTTTTCTTGATATTAATATATTATAAATAAAAATTGTAATAATATTTTTAAACAAATATATAAATATATTACCATTAACCTAATAGTTTATCAATACTATGTATCATAAAAAACATTTATAACTGAAGAAACCTTTTTATACAAAAGTATTATATATATACAATCTCTTTTAATTTCAAAGCTAATTTTATCTCAATTAAAATTTTAATTAGTTTAAATGGAGAGTATTTTTTTTATTCACCAAAATATTATTTAAAGGTGTTTTCCATTTATATTTAATTATATTCCAAATAACAAAGTTCAAAATTAGTTACTATAGTATTGTTAATTTGGGAAAAAGCTTTAAAGTAAATATAAAATCCTTAAATCACTCTTAACAAGTATAGAAATATATTTATAAGTAAATTTTGTGCTTTTCAGATTACAATCCCCATAATTTTCTATTTTTTGATCCATTTACCCTTTAATGGTGTCATGGAATTATTGAAAAATTATGATTGTGTCCAAATGCACGATTTTCATCGATTATAAAAGGATAACACATCAACCCGTTCAAATATACACTTAATTTTTGAATAACTCCTCAAATATAAGATTTTTTTCTACCAAACCGACTTCCAGTTAATAAATTATCTGGTTAATGTAAGTTATCATGAGCCCTTATATTTAAAGGAGTATTCAAAGGAATGATGATGTTTCCAACTTAAGTATTATCTACTCATGTCATTATTCTTAATGTTACTCTTCCTGTGATCATTACAACATAATTTTATATTTAAATAATTATAATTTTTATAATTATATGTTTTATATTATTTATATATCCATTATTTATCAATTTTTTCATCTTTGGAAAAAACGTATATTGTGTGCATATGTAGACAACGACCTCCACGAAATTATGTCTTCTATTTTCTTCATCACCACTCATGGATGGTATTAATTACTATATTGAGGATTAAATATGATATATATAATTTAATTATTCTTTTAATAATTAAACTAATAATACAACATCATCCCCTATGGTTTGTTGAGAAATGAAGGCGGTAATATTGGGTACACTTGAACTACAACCTCTAGGAAGAAAAATTTCATTTTTTCATTGCTATTTTAATTTTTTTCCAAACAACATTAAATATTAATAAAAATAATAAAAAAGGAATAAATTTATATTTTTATATATTTAAATGATCTTGTTTCATAATAAAAACCTCCTAACCATACTCACATATCCGGTTATTCCATGTTCATGTTTGGGTAGATTTAACCACCTACATGAATTTCTGAGTAAACACTATCATGGATGATTATTGGTGTCACATCCATGACTTATTTTAAAGTTAAATTTCATTTAATTTCCATTTATTCTTTGTTTTTTTGGGTTTCTCAAGCTTTTATGGTGGAATGGGTGAGTTTTCGGGAATTGGGCCAAACCATGAGGCCAATTCCAGATTTAAAAATAAATTTTGTTTCTTTTATAACATTTTTATTTTTTAATATTTTTCACCAATTACAATTCCTAAATGGTCTACCATGACATATTAACACCACCATTATAGTTTGGAGCCTTTATAAATCCATAACCAAGGTGTATATGAGTTTTTATTTAAGGGATTGAGTCTACCCAAAATCCCAATTCCAGTTTTAAAAATAAAAATTGATTAATTAATAACATATTCATTTTTAAGGCGTTTTCGGTGATTCCAAGCCTCAAACGTGCCTCATGAACCCAGTCGCGCGTCTAGGATATCTCTCCCATCTTTGGAGCTTTCCTCATCACGATTGATTGCTGAACGTATTGTGGTTTCTAAAATCTGGAATATTTGAAGAGGTAAATTTATTCCTTCATATCTCCTTCAATATTTACTCTTTTTCCCCCATTTCAGTCCCACATGACCTCCTCCTCATTATTTGAGTCTAACTATCATGTTTTTCTACTTTGAGTTTCATCATTTGGTTAATTCGGGGTAATTGCTTCAATATTTTTCAAGGTGAGTTTTCCTCCCTTCCACTTCTTCCATTTCCTTAGGGTTTCGTCCCTCTTTCTTGATGTTCCAAAGTGTCCAGAACCTAGATTTCGTACCTAGGGTTTATCCATGGGTCTGTTTTGTGAATCTTTGTGATCTAGGTAAGGATTTATCATCCTTGTGGTGTCGGGGTGGTGCGGTTGATGTTTCGCACCATGTTTTGAGGGATTCGACAATTTCGGTAGGTGATTCTGTGGGTAACCATTTAATGATGAGTTATTTTGCTTGATTAAATAATCTTACATGTTCTTTATGTGCTGTGCATTATTAGAAAATCATTTTTGGTATCAATAGTAATGCATTTGGTATTAAAGTTACATTTTTTGCTTGAAGTGTGTATTTTTCAAATGTATTTCATGTGTTATCTCCTGTGATAGTTTTGTAAAATGTAGAAGTGATTTATTAGTTGTTGAAAGGGGCTGAAAATTATGGTTGGGTAATTATATAATACCATGTGGGCCTAAAAAGGGGGTGTATTTGAATGGTTTTATGTGTATAACCTTATTATACTCCTTGAAAGTGTTTTATGGATTTGTGTGTTCTCATGGGTATCTTTTGTGATATTGTTCAAGGTGATTATATAACATTTGAATGTGGATTATTACATGTTTATTGTGCTACCAATTATGTTTTGGTAGGGTCTTGGTGTGCTTTTGGCTTAAAAAGAGGTTTTTGAAATGGGTTTTACGTGCAATGTTTGGGTATACTCTTTATAATTGTTTTATGAATGTTTTGAATGGTTTATTGAGTTGTGTAATAGGTGAAACTATATCAGCAAACTATTTTGGTAGGAGTATATTTTTAAAAGGAACATTTCATTTGTGAAAAGGTTGTTATATGATATGTATCATCTTGGAAATATTTTATTAAATTGTTTGAAGGAGATATTGAGTAGTGAAAGTGATGTGAAAGTGATGTGAAAGTGATGTGGAGTGTTTTGTGTGAGTGTGATGTGAAAAATTGAATTTTTGATTATGAATGAAGTGTTATTTTCTATGTCTGTGGGATTTTATAAGATTTGAAATATATTATAATTGTTTTATAAATTTTTAAGGGTTTTTTGGAAGTGTTGAAGAAATGTGAAATGTGTTGTGGGCTATTTTGGTGTGAGTCAGATTTCAAAATCATTTTTAATGAAAAATGGTTTTTTGTGACTTGTGTGGTATAAATATGGGCTGTTTGGTAAATTTGTGATGTGGAAATGATATTTTCATGTTCAATGTCTATTTCTTTACTTGTTGAACTTGTTTGAGAAGAAGAGGAAAACCTGGGTATCCAGGTGGGTGGACGTGTACTAGAATGCTAGTGCATCTGTGGGGTTTGGCCTCTGTTTCACTTAGCAAGATTGACGCTTAAAACTCTAACTAAACTATGATGATGATTATTTGGGAGTAGTAGGTTATGGTTATTTACCCTACTATTGGCTCGTGCATGAGAATGAATATTTATGATGGTTACTCTCACAGAGATATGAGGTACCTGGGACCCACAGCTAGCTAGTGCCTAGGGGTTATTTTCTATTGCTTGTGCTTATTAATTACTTTATATTTACCATCGAAATATAGTACATTTGGCTGGTAAATTCAGTATATTTGGTGTTTATTTTAAAAGTGTTAACCCATTAAAATATCCCACTTGAAAACTGTTTTTATTAAAAGGCGCATCTTTTAGAAATTGTAACTAGCTTTTCATTTTTTGAAAACTTGCATGCTTTTCGTCTTTAAATGTTCATCACATGGAATATCTTAGTGGTGGTATCCTATTGGGAACTGTCTCAAACCCTACTTACACCATTGGGTGTATGTAGACTTGGTTATTTTTGTTGTCGCAGGTTGGGTACAGTTTTTAGTACCATTGGTTCGAGTTTCAAGCAGGTCCTTAGTGGTGAAGTCTTGTGGGGATGGCTTGAGGGAGGTTACTCTTGACATGTAGAGGTTCCTGGGCTATATTTTCTTGGTTTTGTACCTTTGTAATGGTCTTCATACATTGTTTAAATTTGTGTAATTTAGTTCTGAATTTTAGTAAAAGTTGTTTTTGTTTGAAAAATCCAGTTTTGGTTTCTTGGATTCGTTTGTTGTTTTATGTTTACAAATTCATGTAAATCATTCCCAAACTTCATTTTATGATACCTGGGAACTTGTTCCAACCCGTGGGGATTAGGAACTCCCTTAGGGTCTTGCCATGGACCGGGTCGGGTGCCGATTGTGAAGGCGACCAGATTCGGTTCGTGACAAAATGGTATCAGAGGAGGTTTGCTCTTTGGGTCCTGTTATTTGAGGAAGAGTCAGGATAGTCTAGAGCTAAGATTGTCGGGACTTTACATTTCAGTCATGGGTAGTGTGCCTGGCCAGCACACCTCATGACAGGATTCAAGTCACCAGGGGAAGTATGGATTTATCTGAGTCCATTGGTTTTCTTGGTTTAATGATGACTATGAGAAATGAAAAGAGAGTTGGGAGAATAATATCAGTGAGCTCGTAGGGCCTGGAAAGCCATGTGGTGCCGTAGATATTTCCCTAGAATACTCTCTGTGATGGAGAAGTGATTGGAATATGGCTACCAACCATATGCCCAAGTCACCCACCGAAACTAGTTTCCTCTCACATTGTCTTGTGTCTCTTTGTTTTGGAATCATGGAAACGTGGTTTTTTTTAAGAAAAAAATGTCTTCACTTTAAGGAGTGTGAATTTTTGTGAAGTTATTTGCTAGAAAAGTGAAAAAGTTTTTTTTAATGTCTATAAATGAAATTTCAAAATTATTTCAAAAGGGTAAATTATGTGTTTACACCTCTATTGAAATTATGAACTGTGTTAATTGGGGTTTTGTTAATATTTTTCTAGTGGAATTTTTTTAAACTGTGGAAAAGTGTTTTGGATTTAATTATGTGTTCTATAATTTTTTTGTGGGGGTTGAAGATGGATTTTGGGTTTGGTGACTACTGAAAAATTGAAAACAAAATTATAAACTTTTAGAACCTTGTCTTGAAACGATAAGAGTTGAGTTCTTAATTAAATGGTGATTTATGGAATAATGTTTTTCATGAAATCAGAAGTGTTTTGAAATGGGTTGAAATGTTTTGAAACGATTGTGAAAGGTATGAATATGAGCTTTTATTGAATTATTGATTCTTTTCTAAATTGGGTTTTGAAATTATGGTCTGTGTTTTTGAGAAAGGGAATGTGTGGTTAAAAGTTTTTTTTATTTTTAAAAGAGTAAAGGATTGATTTTTGGTATTTTGTGTTCTCAAGGGTGACCACATGCATAGGTTTACTTGGGAATATGGATGGATATTAGGTGGGTTCCCAGTGTGGCATGTAAACATGCATGTGTGTGGCTCATGAGATACCATCGGTAAATGCGCAACCCACCAACAATATTTTTTTAAAAATAATGTTTTTAAAGGAAAGTGTTGTGTTTACATAATGTAGGGTTGGGAGGTATGGATTATGTGTTTTTGGGATTATTATTGTGGTATGTTTCGAGTTCAATAACCCCTCTTGTTTGAACAATGTTTTGGGTTGTTGTTTCATTGATATGTTGGAATTAAGTGTTGGTCAATGGTCTCTTTTGAGGAAAATTTTGGGTGGCCAATGTGGTGGATCCCCTCATGTGTTCGGTTCAGGTTTGTGGTCTCTTCTGACCAAGTGACCAGATCGGTTGGGTCGTTGGGTTTTCTTGTAGGCTAGGGTGCACCCCCATAAAGTGTTAATGTATGATTCATGTTTGGCCTATGGTGATTCACCGTTGGATGATCCACCAGTTCATCAACATAAGGACTTTATTCTTGAGGTTTGGAGATTGAGTTTACCCCTCTTATTTTTCAATTATGTGGATCCCCCTGTAGTGGGATAGTGGTTGTGGGAGGTTGAAATAGACCTCAGTTTTTTATTTTTCTTAAGTACGAAGGTCAATGAAGTTCATGGTTGTTAGTGTAGAATGAAGTCTTAAAGGGCCTCTGGGTTTTTCGTCAGTCTCATTGAAGCAAGAGTTCATGTTAGGACACCAGTGTGCAAGATATGTCCAAGAGTGGCTATTATAGAAACTTACTGGAATCATGTGCTATTTGGGACTCAGTACAAGGTCCCTCTCTATGTGTTTTCTTTTATCCACGATGTTCATGTTCGGTGACGCCTTGTGATGTCATGTGTTCATTTGACTATAAGGGTGAAGATTGTGCAATCTTATGAGAGTCTCTGTTATGTTGGTAGAATGTCTCCCTTGGAAAAAACATAAAAAAATATTCCATTTTAGAGGAAGTTGAGTATAGGTGTTCTTTACTTCTATTGTTTCTCACCCGAAAAAACAAGGTGTGATGTGTGTGCATCTTATAAGCCTTTGTTTCAGTTAAATATCGGGTTAGGGTAAAGTGAGTTTGGAATGTGTAATGTCTTAGAAAACATTTTGGGGATTGCAGTGTTGTTGTTAGTTGCACCAAAAGAAGAATTCTCATTCAGGGGGTTTCCAAAGCTTAACTGCAAGGCCGAAGATGCTTCAATCCATTGAGCTCCAGCCATAGGCCCTAGAGAGAAGTTGTCACGTAATTAAGGGAAATCATAGATTCGTTCAAACTTTTGGTCAAGGTCATATCCTCAATATGAAAGATAGGAATAGTTTAAACCTCCAGTGTTGTCGTCTTGTTACAATTTCACACATTTAGTGGAAAGAGGTGTGATTATCTTGTTTCCATTTCATACCCTGAGTTGATTTTTTCCCCTTTGTGTTCCCCTGTGTTTTTCGAGAAAAGTTTAAAATTTGGGTTAGGCAGGTTGAAGTGCATAGTTTGTGCGTGGTTAGAAGTAACTGTGTGCCAACCCAGGGGACCGTGTGATAAGAGACAGTAGATACCACATGGTCTCTGCACATCTATGATCCTTGGACAAGGAAAATGTGTGAAGTTTCCTCTTTGGACAGAATGATCCACACAGTTAAATCACAGTTTTCCAAACCGTGCGAACCAACCGTGCAGCCATCCCAGCTCCTTAAAATTATATTGTTTTTTGTTGTTCTACCATAATAGTTAGTTAATATTGTTGGGTTTTGTTTTGGGTATACCCAAAATGGGTCTCATGTAAGTTTCATTGGATGAATTCTGATAATAATCTACCCCTAATGTTGGGAAGTCCGTTTGAGGCCCCATGTTAGTGTCTTGATTTTGTCTTAAGGAAAGTTGTGTTTGTTATTATGGTGGGGAGACCCTTCATGGGTATCATGTATGTTCTCTTGTAAAAGTAATAATGTTATTTTAACCCTTATGATGGGGAGACTGTTCGTTCCTTCCCCAATTGTTATCCTTATCCTGTCTTAGAAATTGAGTTGTCCCGGGTGGTGGGATGTCCAGATTGGGTCACGCCGTACTAGTGACTCAGTTTTCTCCTTGGTGTATTCTAGATAGGAGGTAGTATCGTTAAAGTCTATCTATCCACAAATTTGTTACTTGGGTAAATTTGGTGTTGGAGAACACCCAATGGGTTTGTTTACATAATGGTGTGGTAGCGTTATTCGAGTTCGTTGTTCATTTCAAGTGGATTGCTTGAGCGTCATCTTATAGTGTTTGTGGTGTTTTTTTGGGATGTTTTTTTAATGTGTTTCATAATTTTAATTATGTGGGTTACTTTTTGGTTGGTGAGAGTATTCTCTTCCTTTGTTTGATCAACTGGAGATGTTCGTCCTTTTTGAAGCAGGTGAAAACATGGCAAGGAAGTCTGTCTTGGTCTATCGTTTGGGCTTTTCTTTTTCATCTGGTGTTGTTGTGGCATTATGGGGGAGGAATGATTTATGGTGGGGAGAATTGTCACATCCATAACTTATTTTAAAGGTAAATTTCCTTTAATTTCAATTTATACTTTGTTTTTTTGAGTTTCTCAAGCTTTTATGGTGGAATGGGTGAATTTTCGTGAATTAGGCCAAATCGTGAGCCCAATTCCAGATTTAAAAATAAATTTTGGTTCTTTTATAACATTTTCATTTTTTAATATTTTTCACCCATTCCAATTCCTAAATGGTCTAACCTGACATATTAACACCACCATTGTAGTTTAAAGAATTTATAAATCCATAACCAATGTGTATATGGGTTTTCAGTTAAGGGATTGGGCCTGCCCAAAATACCAATTCCTGTTTTAAAAATAAAATTAATTAATTAATAACTTATTAATTTCTAAGGCTTCTTCGGTGATTCAATGCCTCAAACGCACCTCTTGAACCCAATCGCGCGTCCAAGATCTCTCTCCCATCTTTGGATATTTCTTCATTACGGTTGAATGCTGAACTTATTAGGGTTTCTAAAATCGGGCATATTTGAAGAGGTAAATTAATTCCTTCATATTTCCTTAAATATTTACTCTTTCCCCCCATTTCAGTCCCCACATGACCTAATCCTCATCATTGGATCCTAACTCTCAGGTTTTGCTTCTTTGAGTTTCAAAATTTGGTTAATTCGTGGTAATTGCTTCATGATTTTTCAAGGTGAGTGTTCCTCCCTTCCACTTCATCCATTTCCTAAGGGTTTCATCCCTCTTTCTTGATGTTCCAAAGTGTCCAGAACCTAGGTTTCGTAGCTAGGGTTTAACCATGGGTCTTTTTGTTGAAAATGTTTGGTCTAGGGCTGGATTTATCATCATTGTGGTGCCTGGGTGGTGCAGTTGATGTTTCACACCATGTTTTGAGGGATTTGACAATTTCGGTAGGTGATTCTGTGGGTAACCATATAATGATGAGTTAGTTTTCTTGATTAAATAAATTTACATGTTCCTTATGTGATGTGAAGTATTAGAAAACCATTTTTGGTAGAAATAGTAAAGCATTTGGTATTAAGGTTACATTTTTTCTTGAAGTGTGTATTTTTCAAATGTATTTCATGTGTTATCTCTTGTGGTAGTTTTGTAAAATGTGGATTTGATTTATTAGTTGTTGAAAGGGGATTCCAATTATGGTTGGGTAACGATATAGTATCATGTGGGACTAAAAAGGGGGTGTATTTGAAAGGTTTTATGTGTATAACCTTGTTATACTCCAGGAAAGTGTTTTATGGATTTGTGTGTTCTCATGGGTATCTTTTGTGATATTATTCAAGGTGATTATATAACATTTGAAAGTGGATTATTACATATTTATTGGGATTCCAATTCTGTTTTGGTAGGGTCTTGGTGTGCTTTTGTCTTAAAAAGTGGTTTTTGAAATGGGTTTTATGTGCAAAGTTTGGGTATACTCTTTATAATTGTTTTATCAATGTTTTGAATGGTTTATTGAGTTGTATAATAGGTGAAACTATATCAGAAAACTATTGTGGTAGGAGTATATTTTTAAAAGGTCCATTTCATTTTTGAAATGGCTGTTATGTGATATGTATCATCTTGGAAATATTCTATTAAATTGCTTGAAGGAGATATTGAGGAGTGAAAGTGATGTGAATGTGATGTGGACTGTTTTGTGTGAGTGTGATGTGAAAAATTGTATTTTTGATTATGAAAGAAGTTTTATTTTCCATGTGTGTGGGCTGTTATGTGAGTTGAAATATCTTATAATTGTTCTATAAAATATTTTAATGGTTTTGTGGAAGTGTTGAAGTAATGTGAAATGTATTGTGGGCTATTTTGGTGTGAGTCGGATTTCAAAATCAATTTGAATGAAAAATGGATTTTTGTGACTTTTGTGGTATAAATATGGGATGTTTGGTAAATTTGTGATGTGGAAATGATATTTTCAAGTTCAATGTATATTTCTTGACTTGTTGAACTTGTTTGAGCACAAGGGGAAACCTGGGTATCTTGGTGGGTGGACGTGTACTAGTATGCTAGTGAATCCGTGGGGTTTAGCCTCAGTTTCACTTAGCAAGATTGATGCTTACAACTCTAACAAAACTATGATTATGATGATTGGGGAGAACTAGGTTATGGGTATGTTCCCTACTAGTGTCTCGTGCATGAGAATGGATATTTGCGATGGTTACTCTCACTGAGATACGAGGTACCTGGGACCCACAACTAGCTAGTGCCTAAGGGTTATTTCCCTTTGCTTGTGCTCATTAGTTACTTTATACTTACCATCGGCATACGGTACATTTGGCTGGAAAATTTGGTAGTTTTGGTGTTTATTTTAAAATTGTTAACCCGTTAAAATAACCCACTTGAAAACTGTTTTTATTCAAAGTCGCATCTTTTAGAAATTGTAACTAGCTTTTCATGTTTTTGAAAACTTGCATGCATTTCTTCTTTAAATGTTTATCACATGGAATCTCTTAGTGGTGGAATCATAATGGGAATTTGCCCACACCCTACATACACCCTTGTGTGTAAGTAGACTTGGTTATTTTTGTTGTCGCAGGTTGGGTATAGTTTTTAGTACCATTGGTTAGGGTTTCTAGCAGGTCCTTGGTGGTGAAGTCTTGTGGGGATGGCTTGAAGGAGGTGAATATTACCATGTGGAGGTTCTTGGGATATATTTTCTTGGTTTTGTACCTTTCTAATGGTCTTAATACATTGTTTAAATTTGTGTAATTCAGTTCTGAATTTTAGTAAAAGGTGGTTTTGTTTGAAAAATCCAGTTTTGGTTTCTTGGTTTTGTTTGTAGTTTTATGTTTACAAATTCAAGTTAATCGTTCCCAAACATCATTTTATGATACATGGGCACTTGTGACAGCCTGTGGGGATCGGTAACGCCCTTCGGGTCTTTCCATAGACTAGGTCGGGTGCTGATTTTGAAGGTGACCAGATTCGGTTCCTGACAATGGGAATAAATATTCTAATATTAATATAAAATAAAATGAAAATAATTGTTGGTATATGGTAATGGAATGGTTATATTATGTATGCAACTAATTATAACAGTATCATCTCTGTTCTCTAAAATCACTGAAATAAGCCAACACCGATTTCACTTTCACAGAGCATAAATGAAAGATAATGGAATAACATAAGAGATTTATAAATCAACTAATTTTTTTAATTGTAAAAAATAATATTTTTTTAATAATTTAGAATCAAATAATGATTAGTGATATAGAAATTATGAAACATGTGGAAATGGCCAATGTTATTTACACATGATGGTTGAAATAAGCTATATATAACCAATATACCAACAATACAAATTAATAAATGATGGATATAAAAGTTAAAATATAATAATAAGGTAATGAAATATATTATTTAGTTTTCTAATTTTTTATAGGAGGCTATTGTGCCATCAACAAATCAACAAAACTACGAAAGGGGTTCTTTTTTTCATATTTAATTTGTTTTGAGAATTATTAATTAATGTAAACGATGATTCCTTTAATATGTTGAGCTTAATATATAATTAATGTATTTTGAAATATTATTTTGGTTGTAATAGCCATATAATTTTTTTTATTTTAATGACTATTGAATATAATCACACACAACATTAAAATGGGTTCGATTAAAATATTTCCCAAATTGTAAGGGTTTGATTTCTGATCTAGTTGTCAAATAATGATTATTTTTGTAAGATAAACCATATTGGGAATTTCTATTATTTTTAAAAAATTAATAATTTCATTTTTTATTCATGAATTTTATATGTTTCAAATATATTTCATTTCTCATATAATCACATCTTACTTGAAGTGTTTCTCGTCATTGATATCAACATCGTCTCTTTTTTCCAGTTAGGAACCTCCCAATCTCCATGCCTAAATTAATTGGATACATATCAAATTTTTATTATCTATAACTTTATAATTGATATAATTCAATTAAAACTACTTGATATTATTCAACAATATTCTAATAATTTTTTATCATTTCCTATTAGTTTTTTTCTTCATGTGTATAAAGAATATGTTTTTAATGTTTTCCATGTGAACACATTTTTCTAAATACAGATAATTTTTATGATATATAATTTTTATTATCTAATGATATTATAATATAAAATATAATTTTATTTTATTTAAAAAATATTAATATCTAAAATATTCTGAAAAATATAATGAATGTTTCTTATTTCCAATGCGATTTTCCTTGAAGCCCCAAAAGTTTTTTTATCTAAATTTGGATCATTAGCTATAAATTTGACATAATAATAAGATATTATTAGAATGTAACAATCAAAATTTCTATAAATGAACTATTTAATTTAGTTCCTTTTTTGATGAATGATTCATCACTACCTTTTTCATTCAAAATCATCCACTACTGATGATTTTATCTTTTCACCCGATGCCCTTATTTTGGGAATACACTATTTTTCATTAATTTTTTAAGGGTGTTAACGTAGATTTAATAATTAAATTTATTTTGAAAATTATTGGTTTACCAATTTATAACTTATCTATATAGTGTAAGCAGTTTTTGACCAATTATCTTTATTAAATGTTATTTTCAAAGAATGTTACTTGATCTCACTGGATACCCATTTAATTTCCATGGGATTATCATGGTTGGATTTTTGATGTAATTATTAATTATTTCATTATGTAAATCCATATGAGACGAATTTTATTTCCATGATTTATTTACTATGAGTTGAATGAAACCCATTTTATTTTCAGGATTTAATTATTCTATAAAATTGAATGATTTTATTTTTTAATCTTTTATAAAACATATTTTATTTCAATCGGTTATTTATAATGTCAAAATTTATTAATTTTGAAGTGGAAAAATATGGATGATATTGTGAGGGATCTTATATCATCCTAAAATGCATTGGTTTAAATTTTATATCTCATGTGATAATTATTCATGAGTACATTTTAGATACTAATAAGAATGATCAATGTTGGTGTGGCTCATAAATGTAATCTTCCATATATAAAATTTCTATGCCAATGGTCGAAGCTGATTAATAGTATAATCCTTATTATTATGAATTTGTTAATCTATCATGGATCATGTTTGTTGAATAATTTTTACATAGTATTTTTAATTATGTCTTATTTTAAACCAAGTTATATTCGATGATTTGTGATATATTATTTATTGAGTATATATTTTCATATGTGTTTTGAATTTATCCATATAACCATATCATGTTAACTTATGATATTATATATTCATGAATTATGTTTATTTTTAATAAGCATATTGTCAAAGACATTTATTATGTTACTATTTGTATAGGTTATGGAGATAAGTCAATCATAAAATAAAATTAGGAAGGAGTCTAGTGTGGCATTACTATAGGGAAATGTTATTATATGTGGTAAAATATGTTGATTATGTAGCCAGTAATAAATGACACTACACCATCCATTATTGGGAATGTTTTTAGTTTTTGCGATATATAATGTTTACGTCATATAAATTTCATAAAATATTGTAATTTTTATACTTAGTCATTATATAAATATCATTTAAGTATCTCCAGTCTCACTTGAACAATAATATTCCATATTTATATAGTTAATTCAATGCCTTTCTCATATACATGACATTAAAATTTTACCATCCACTCTTATACATGATATTGTAACATGTTATAGAATTTTTAAATCTTATTTCTCAATTATGAATGACAAAAAATTATTTTTCAACATTATAAATAAATACCTTCACTCAACTACATTAAATATACTTCTTATAAGGCACCGATATATTTATCACCTTAATGTAATTTGATGCCAAAATTAATCAAATTATTTTTATTTTATTCATTATTTATTATTATGATAATTTTTTTTTATTTAACTCAATTTATTCAATTTCATAACTTCAAAAAGATACACTAAATATCTTCAAAATGAATGTGGACAAAAACAATAAATTTTAATGAAAATAGTGACACTCAAAAATTATCCAAAATTAATCAAGATTTAGACTAAAAAACCCCTTTTGAATTTATTAACAATAAAAATTCAAAAATGAAAACAAAAATTCAATAATTTATTTGATTCAAATTTTCAATTCATTTCACATTTTCCTTTTTTCGAAAATACTTCTCACTCATAATATAAATAATTACAAGTAGTGTTTCAAATGGAAAATACTAATTGTAATAATATTTAAGAGTATTATAAAATATAATTTTATTAAAGGAATGTTAAATTTATTTATTCTTATTTTCAGAAACCAATTACAACTTAATTGATTTTAAATCTACATGAGCTAACTCAATGTAAAAAATAAGTGTGAAAAATTAATTTTCCAATGTTTTTAATTCTCATTGAAACAATATATTTTCTCCCTCATTTAAATTACTTCTTTTGAAGTCATTTTCTATCCCTTGAATTACAAAATTATATATTTAAAATATATATAGTGAATATTATAGTCATACCTCTATCTTGACATGTCCAAAGAGGGAATTCATAGATACTTTATATCTATACCTTGTCTACCCATTTCAAAAGGACTCTTATGGTATCTTATCACTATAAAATTAACCCCATTATACATACAGAACATTTTTCCATTTTTATTCCTTAATTTGAAGTGGAGTTATCCCATTTCAACTCACCTCCCCCTCAATGGGTAATATTTATTAATAGTTTTTTTATCGAATTATGTTTTGAAATTTTAATAAAAATTTATCTTTATTTATAGCAAAACGATCACCCAATATTTTATATTTATACATTCCATGAAACCTAAATGTTATTAAAATCTACTTATTCGATTATGATAATACTTATTAGATATTTCTCACATCCGATACCATAAGCTGTGATATTTCCCATTCTATAAATTTAAAATTAAATTTTGAATGAATATATTATTTATTAGCGATATGGTACACATAATCTCACCTAAATTTCACCTTTTTATCATAATTTTATTATATATGTACACAACATTAACTAATGATTTAAAACTACTCCATTCGAAAGAGATTTTCATCAACAGTTTACAAAAAATTATTAAAGTTTTATATTGATTATTATAATATAATATCAATTATTATATCTTAATCCACAAATGAACAACATTAAAAAAAATTTCTAATTTTATTCAACAACTTTATATCAATTAATTATAATTTATATGTATTTTACATTAAATTATCCCTATAAATTTAATTTAACTCATTATTCCAACTCTATATCTGAATTTATCACCTAAATATTCAATTTATATATTATAACTAAATTAATGGGATTAAATTTTATTCTTATTTACATCTTTTGAGAGGGTACCAAAGTTGATATTTTTATTTATTTCAAAAAATAATTTTTTTGAGTTTTAAGTCTAGGATAAATCTTCTTGTTTTATAATATCATCTTAAAATTTTCATTATTCTATTGAACAATGGTATATATAGTAATTTAATATTTAATCATAAATGAATTATATTATTAATTCATACTATTATAGATCATTTACCACATCAATTTTCTTATTCTTGTTTCACCTCTACAGAAATTATCAACAATGTAAGCAACATGGTGGAAAAAAATTCAATAATGTGTTCAGGAATATTTAAAAAAACATAACATCAAATCATTATTTCAGTCAAAAATTTATAAAAAATTATAAACAATTGATTTGTTTACTATTATATTATTTTTAATTGTTATATATTTACTGCACAACATAATCTGAATAATTTATTATTGGATTGATTCTTTCATATTATCTAATTTAATCCATTATATAATAATTTCTTATATTGTTTACAATGATATAAGATATATAATTTTATTAGATAACAGATTTATATTTTCATTTATCCTGATGAGTCACTTGATTTAATATTATTGGGTGAGGTTTTATCATACATATAAATTGAAACATTCTATAAGGTAAAGACATTTCATTTCTCATACTCTTCATCTTCTTTTGTGGATTTCATTTTAGGTTGTTTATTTCTATTTTCTAGTTATATTGATCCAAAAATTATTAAGTAATTGATGAAACCTATATAATATTATACATATTTGTTCCATGCAAAAAAATTATTTGAGATGTATTGGTTTTTACTACCTTTTTTAAATAGTCTGCCATAACTCGATATATATTTTAATTACTCATTTAATATTCCTATTTATAGTGTCTGCATATATATTTGTAAATTTAATATATAATAATAAAATTTTAATTTTATATAAAGAGATACTCCAAAATACTATAAATATCCATTAAATTTTGTTTTTTACCTTGTAACATACTTTATACAATGTTTTCAACTTGTTATTTTTATCCAAAAAATTGCATTTGGAATTATATTATAGGGAAAAAATTCTTGGGAATAATTATACTACACATTAAATCGTTCATATAGTCTCCACAATTGTTATTAGACTCAACTAGTACGAAATTTGATTTTAAATGTTCATTTCATGTAAAAAAAGATCTTTTTCATTTTGAAATTTTTGGAACAAAAAATATGTTTATAAATTTCAGTTCTGAACCATAAACATCACGTAAGAAACAAAGATATTTTTTTTAATTCCAAATGAAGTCTTTGAAATTTAAGAAACTCCTATAATATATTTTTATAAGAGTCATATTTAATTTAAAATATTGTCATGGTGAGAAGATAAACAATCTAATTATAATAAAAATATAATAGGTGGGATGATAGTCCTTGATTTTACTAAAAATCCATAGGATATAGTAAATTAAAAAAAATACATTAGTTCATTATGAAAAATAGAGAGAGAACCTAGTTAAAACTATATAAACAATGTATCCTTTGAAATAATGGGAAGAGATGAACCATTACTAGTGCACACTAGAAACATTTCCCACAATTCCTCCCTTAAAAAAGACAATTGTGAAGTGAAAATAATCCTAGATCATATAACCTATAATATATTTTTTATTCCGTCAAATTACATTAAATTAATTATATCTTGAGGGAATAATCATTCCAACACTTATACCAATAAAATAATAGGAGACTAGTCCTAGAGATTATTAAAATATTATTGGACATGTTTCATGTCACACATCATTAACCCATATTTAATATAGAATAACTCATTTAAATTACCTATGAATCCATGGGTAATATTGTAAATAAATACACCACTACTAAATTATATATATATATCTATCAATTATAGTAATTAAATAACTCATCTCATGAATCATTAAACTCTAATTAAATCATTACTCAAATAGAAGACAAAATGAATTACCATAACAAATTAGCACTGCTTAACCCATCCGTAAATCAAGCATGTCTAATAAAAATTTATTTATCTCATAATTATCAATTATATAGTATTTTAATTCATTTAAAAACTTGCAATACATTTTCTATGAAGTTATTATGATACCTAATTGGTTAATTAATGTAAATAACCTTATAAATACATTTTATATAGTGAATAATCCCCAATATAGATATAGTACCTCATATATTAAATTTTAATTAAATACAAATAACATAGATGTTTATTTATTTCCTATATATTCAATTTTAATTATTCACACCGAATTTTTTACATGAAATATAAACTAAAATTAAATAATGGTTTGATGTTGCCTAATTTGTATTATTAGAAAACCCATAAAATTATATAACACTAAAATATAGTTATATCACAAAAAATTTTAAAAACCACAAAAATAGATCAATTAATAGTTATCAAAAATAAAAACCATAAAATTATTTAAAAAATAAATAAATAAAAATATCTCACACCTTTTCATAAATATGAAAGACACACTACTACAAAATGATGCTTGATTTAAAACACTAAGACCCAAAATTGATGAAAATAAATATGATAGGAATGATTATAGTAGGAGAAATCATCTTCTCTATTTTAGATAAACATGATGTAGATAAATCAATGATATATTAAAATTTTTATTCCCTTAAATAATTAAAATAAACCAGTTTAAATTTATAATTAATTGATTCCAAATAGTAATTAGAGTGGCCAAATTATAGATCTACTACTCTCTTGGTTAACTAGGTTCTTAGTGAGCCCCCATTAGATCTATATTGGGCCACTACTATAACTATCAGACTTATTTTTCCTACTAAAATATAATTAATTTCACAAAAAATACATAATCTTCAAAATACATCCTTTAAAATGTGAATGTATTCCCCAAAAACTATAAATAAAGAAAAATCCCCAAATTAAATGGAATAGGGTTATTTTAATGGTCCATGTTAATGAATCAATAATCAATAAATGATATAATATAGATTAAATCAATCTTTAATACATATGTTTACTCATAATGTATAGTTCATTATGAAATAATATTTTTAAAAGGCCATCAATTAAAGGTTCTAATAAATCATTTACCATGGAACTTATAAATAAATCTTTAAAGTAAATTATATTCATATTCACATACAATTAACATTAGATATATAATAAATATGTAAGCCTGAGACCATATATTTGATATTCCAATATAAAATTTATACTCCTTTTTACACAGAAAGTCTAATCTCAATGTTTATATAATTCCATAAACCTGATATACTTTACACAAATTAAGTTGAAAAAAATATTCTATTTTTTTATTAAATTAATTTTATAGATATAAAATATAACACTATAGTCCTAGACCACAGAATGAGGTCCTATTTTGAGAGATACTTGGACCTTAGGAGTGCCTCCTTTTATGTTAGAGATTGCCGACTAGAAACGAATTTCTAGGGTAGTACTATGGGGGAGACGTTACCCCCATATCAGAGTGAGAAATAACAAATAAATAACCATAAAACATATAAAATAACATATCAGAGTATTCAGAAGTAAAAAATAATAATCATAAACAATATCAATCAATATTGAAGAACATGGTCATACATTATAATAGTCATGATAACATATAAAAACTTATCCCCCAATGATATGATCACATATATTTCACAAGAAAAGACACATGGTTATGATTAGACATATTAATTGATCTGCAACCGAGCCAATAATAGATATGGAATAAAATAATAATAAATATATACATATATATAAGTTCCTCTACTTTTATCCCTAAGCCCCACCTTTATTATTTTTAGGAATTATTTTTGAGTAATGGTTGTTTCTATTTTATGATATTAAGGTTTTAGAGTTAAGGTAGTTTATATATATATATATATCAAAATACCTCAAAATTGTGTTATTGTTTTATTTTGTGTTAACTGATTTTTCTATATATATTTTACCTTTATGAAAGTATTTGTTACATGACTTTAATATTTTGTATGTTAAGGTTACTTGGTTTTATCCTTACATAACTTTGTTATTTTCCTTATGTGAGTATTATAAAATCTTTAATACCCTTACACTGGTATGCATTACCTTTACATACCTTGCATCTAACCTTTATAAATTATTTTAAATTACCCTTATTCATGAATATTATTTTCCTTTACAATAAATTTTAAAATTTCACATGCACCAACATGCCACATTTATAATTATATTTTACCATTATGTATGTATGTTTTTGGTTTCCTTTATGTATGATTCTGAAATATCATAAAAACTTTATATATCCTTAAAAATTTAGTTTTACACATTTTTGATCTTAATTTTGATTTATATTTTGGTCAGGCGGTTACATGAATTACTGCACACTTCATATCTATTCTTCTTGTAGATTCACATTCCACATGATATATCAAGTGACTAAAACTTATACAAAAATACTACAAAACCACATGGTAAGTCAATCCTTTATCTCGATAGTAGATCAACCATGATATATATACTTCTATGATAAGAAATTTTATTGACTATATGGTATTCTCTTGAAGAATTATGAACTCATGGTATTTTTGTTGACCATGTGACAAAAATATATGTAATTTTTAGCATGCCATATTTTATTATTTTGTATATACTGATTTACTACATGATTATTTTATTATTTCAAATATTTTTTTGATTCTATTAATTTATATGAATGATATAAAAATATTTAGAGATGTTTTTAAATTTTATTATAAAAATTTAAATGATATTTTTTTCAGTCTTAATATAGGCTATATATATTCAAATAGAGTTTAAAAATTTCAAAATTATTTGATTTGAGTAATTTTATTGTTTTATTTATTTATAAATAAAATTATAAGACTAAAAATCATATTCAAACTGACCTTATAGTATTTAATGAAATTTTATTATGTTTTTAATTTTTATAAATATATACATGCATAATACAAGTGTTTTGAATTTGGAATTTTTAATAGAAACTATATTTAAGATCTTTTGTCTCATTGAACAATTTTTATAGAGATATTTTAAAAATAGTTAAATTTTTAATTTAAAACTATTTCAACTAATCTTCAATTTTTTAATTGAAATGATAATTGTTACCATATTGGTGGAATCTATTTTCTTACTCTATGAAGATTTGGTTCGGTTTCCATTATTATTTTTATTTGATTTAACCATGGATATTGTTTTATAGTTAATAAATCATTTATATAATAGAATAAGGGAATCATGATTAAAATTAGATACAGATATGATACAATTTAAATGTCAACTATCAAACTCTTAAGTGATATAATGTAAACATTCAAACGCACAATCTATCCTATGTGAATAAAGTTTTCACATAACAGATGATCTCTAAAGGGGAAAAACTATGTTTAAAACTAATAATTCCTTTATAATACATGCCATTCCTTTAATCTAGAACCATAGGTTGTTTTTAGACAATCTTCATCAACTTCCTTGACCTAGTTATTTTCTAGTGTCCATTAATTATTTCTATCTATCCATTTTTTCACTAAAATTGGTATATGATTTTTAACCTAAAAACATTTTATCTCATTGTTTTTGACTTATAGATTCAAATTTCAAGATATTTTATTCATTCTTCAAAATTATTGTTGTCTTCAGTTGTGATTTCCTAAACAAAACTCAAGTGTTTGGGCATACATCCACTAGAAAAGTTATGATTGTAAAGTGTCTTTATTCACAACAACACAAATCAGGTTCATATTAAAAAATCATTATCCCAAGGATTATGGAGGTGTAAGAGTAGATATAGGTTCATATTGAACCAATCTAGTATAAAATTACCTTCATTCATCCAATAAATTTCACTACATATTATCCCCTGTTGTTCCTGATTTTAAAATTTGATAAATTCACATTATATTTAAAATATATCATTTTAAAATTTTAATATAGACAATCTACCCCTCAAGAACATCATATATCCCTATATTGAACCAAAAAATCAAATATCAACCTTTAATACTATTCCATATGTACTTAATGATAATTAATCATTATAGGTTTTCCCAAGATTTTACTACATTAAATGAGATCCAATGAGGTACCCAATATCCTTTTACATCTATAAAAGTTGTGATTTTGAATCATTAAGGAACCAAAAACATGTTTATGTACATAACTGGTAAAATAATGTATGTATTGTGGGATATTCTCAGTATAAATTAGTAATAACTACTAAGACATGAAGACAAAACCATCATCGATCATTGGTTTTTATTGTGAAACATACAATCACCTATACCTAATTTATGCATTTTGGGGTGTCTCTGAATATACTAACCACCCAAGGGATCCAAATCTTTCCTCAAACCCACCTATAAACATAAAATGACATCAGGTAGTACTTGGGTGTCTATGAACATAAGTAAACAACTGGGGAAACAAACCCATACCCCAAAACATGAGAAACAACCTGGGAGAAATATTCCCATACCTGAAACATAAGAAACAACTCACTGGAAATATAACCATGCCAAAATCATGTGAGAACCACTCGTGGGAATATACCCATCCTCAAGATGTAATTAAAAAACATAGGGTAATCCTTTATCCTAAAACCAAATGAACAACCATTCACCATGGGTATAACATCCTTGACCAAGAACCAAGTATCATGAATCCATTACCCTAGGGTTTCATATTGTCCCTATTTCTTAAAGCCACATATATATATATATATAATATACATCTAGGGAGACAACTCACTCAAAAACATAGACATATCACAAATTTATATAAAATATGATCCAAATATACCCATGGAAAATCCTTCCCATAACTTCATATAATAACTCACATATACTCAGGGCTACCTCTTCTCTAAAACACTTAGTCATTAGAATATATTTTACCACTCTATAGAACTCCAAATATGTCTTATAATATTAATCATGTTGTTCATATACCTACACCACCCAACTCATATAATACGGTCCAACTTCCCAATTGCACATCCAATCCTTTATACTAAAACCTTACTGGTCTTAGATAATCAATTTAGCTTGTAATGTGACTCCTAAACTTTTTACTCTCTTTCACATGAAACCCTTTTCTAGGGTTACCTACGACCAAGGAACCCTTAAGGTTGTATGGGTCAAATAATTTCACAAAAAACATACTTGGGTTTCCAAATATTAATCCCATCTATCGATTCAACATGCATCAATCATAGGGAAGAACATACCTTTGTGTCATAAAATTCTCATCAAAACCTATTAGATGTATAACAAATTTCATAATATCAACGATCTAGACAGATGGAATCAATATCATCTTAGTCTTCACGTCATCCAAGGTTGTTACTCTCACCCAACATATCTTCAAACTAGCCAAAGGTTTCCTATCTAGGTAATCATATCTTAATGGAGGAGTAATTTTCTCTACACACCAATAATAAATATCCTAATGATTATAAGGTATCTCAGAACTTCCAAAATGCCAATTCCCCACCTATCAATCTCAATTCCTAACTCAATTATACATAGATGTCCTTGGGGGAACCTATAACTAAGGCCTCCACATCTCATTAATTTTATTTATTTAATACTCATATGGATAAAAAAAACAAGTCATATATTTATTACTACGCCCTTAACCATTGGTGTATAATGCATCAAGTAAATTCTTAGGGTCCATCATGACCCTCAACACCTCATCTAATAATTCATACACATCCATTTTTAACTAAAAATTTATTAAATTAAAAAGGGAAAATTCACCTTAGTGGAAAGACCACATATCACATTAACAGAGAAATAAATTTCATTAACTAATGTGAATATACTCAAGGGACAATCTACCTCATTCAATCCATTTACATTAATAAACAACCTCACAACCATCACATTGCCTTGTCCAAACCCCACCATCTTCCACTCACTAACATGAGGACCTATATCAATGTATATAAACCATTTAAATTAATTAATATCATTTAAAATTAATTGAAAAGTATATAAATAAATTTATTATTTAATTCAATTAGGTGTACATGCATAATAACACAATGGGAAAAATAATCACATCGAAACTGCAAACAAACTACCTTACAATGCTCATGAAGTAATATTGACACCATATTTGAAAAAACATGTATAACTCAAAAACATATTAACCTTTAATTCCATCCAATTGATTCCAAAACCCTAGGTAATATTTATATGGTTATAAAACTCCACCCAAACAACATGTAAACCTTATCTAGAGATTTCCTTTAGTTACACTATATGAAAGCACCATCATATAATGATGATTTCACCATGATATGGTGAAATAATGTAAAATAACATAATCTAAAATAACCCAAATAAAAGGAAAATAATTGGTGATAATATATGATTAAAAATAGAGGGATACATCATTTCAAAATTCTAGAGTGTCTCATATGAAAACATCCTATTCAAAGGGGGGTGATCAAAAAAAGGGCGTAAAAGGGGAGAACCATTGGACTAACATTGGATTGGGAGAAGAAAGGGAGGCTAGGTCTTAATAAATCACTATATATTTTTTGAATGTCATTATTTAGAATAAAATTTATCTAGGCACATGGTTTGGACATATGGTTTTCCAGACCAAGACCCAATAATTCAGTCGGTGTTGTAAGAGTCAACAACCCTTACAAGGTTTGATCACATGGTTTTCCAAACCTTTACCCAATCATAAAGCCATCACTATATAATCCAGCACTCTTCACATGGTTTATAGATATGATTTACCAAACAATGAACCAACATTGAAAATTCCTCTAGAAATAAATTAGACATTCTTTAAGTTTATTCTACAACTACACTCCAAACATGCGATAACCCCCATTAAAAAATAGGATGACCAGTGTGGTAAGGAAAATTCAATGTTAACTATTAACCATTCACTAACCATGGAATCCAAAATATCATTAATAATAGGAACTAAAAATCAACACATGCTTAGGGTTCCATTTGATATCCCATAAACCATGAACACCAAAGCGTGCATGGGGGAAGAATTCATTAAAAATATCTAATTTTTTTACCAAAACATCAAAGAATAACCTGATCACTAAAATAAATTCTCATTCAAATATACATATAAAAAATGACCTTGTGATGATACTACTCTTAGACTCTTGATCTGAATCCTTGTTGTAAAAAAACCTTCTCAATACCAAAAAATTCAAATTCCCTTTGGAATTCCCAACCTGAATAGTGGTGGGTCCTTACAACCTATCCACTATAAAACATATCATCTATGAGAATCTCCTAACATTCTCTAATCACAAGTATTTATTTACTCAATTAATCAATTTATAAGTCACTATACTATTCCACTATAGAAGAACAACCAATATTCTACTACAGAACCCCCAAAACGAGGCACACTATTCAAAAACAATAGATCCACCTCATGTAAACATCCCTAAAATATACATATGATGCGTACCCATTAACATATACACCAATAGAATATGTTTTCATTGATAAATTATCCTCATAATTATTTTGATCCCCACCATAAGACGTAACTCATAAAGGCTAATTTTGAACCACAATGCGGCCCACCAATATAATTTACCCTTGACATTAATTTCTCATTATTCAATGAAATTGATTAGTATGGTATTTATCTCACCATAATAAATAACACATGAAAACACTTATTGAACCTCATATACCTTACAATTCTAAAGAAACCATTAGATGAAAGTACTATTATACTGTCTCATCATTCGATCATGACCCCATGTCAATAGATGAAGAACAGATTCGCTACATACCAAATCCAAAATTAAATCTTAAAACATGATTAAATTCAATGTCTTGACCTCTAATCACTCACACCAACATTCATGAAATCATTTCATTCATAGATGCTTTACTGATTCAAATCACCCTCAGATCGCATCCAAACCACACCAAAACTGATACCAATTTAAAAACTCTTTCCAATGTTTCATTTGAAATCTAAAAATTGATACCTTCAAAGGAATAGAACAAACCATATTCCCCCTACCCACCAACATCCATATGCCACATCAATCATCCGATGAGCAGTCTTAAAACACCCACAACCCTATCAACAATGGGATGATACCTCCATGTACGACACATTATTCATTAATACCCTAATTGATTGGATATGAAAATTCCACCCATACCATATAATCATCATAAAATAACAATCATTACCAAATATCTAATATGATGTAATTTCCTCTTTAATGTCTTCAAAAATTAGATTTATAATGATGGGTACACCCTTTAATAATTAATTGTGATATCACAAAAATATGTATTTCCCAATACTACTTATCGAGTGTAATTCCTGATGGAGTCTTATTGTCCCACAATTTTCACTCCTCACAATCCAAGATACACAATTTGAACAACCCAATTTATTCCACAACCTCAAATGAAAATTTTCACTTCACCCAATCCTTTTCCAAAGTCACCCTCACCACTAAGGG
Source organism: Viscum album (assembly GCA_963277665.1). Lineage (NCBI taxonomy): Eukaryota > Viridiplantae > Streptophyta > Magnoliopsida > Santalales > Viscaceae > Viscum > Viscum album. The sequence goes on from OY728146.1 coordinate 1,835,636,436, forward strand.
GAATATATCATTTCAATAAAACCCTAGCTAAAGAATCATTTAATATTTTTATTAATTCTATCATCCCTTTGCACAAAAATGACCGATAAATGAACTATAAGATAGATTTCAAATTGAATATCTAAAACGGGACATCAAAACAACCCAATGGGCGTGTGTTTCCACACCCTCTAATCATTAAATCCTACTCCAAAAATCTCACGAGTCTCACCACATCGAACCTATTCCTATAGACATAAACTATTAGACATGATCCTCTTTCATGTTAATATAATCTACCCAGAACCACTTTAGTGATTACTTCCAAAAAACAAGGCATACCACACATTTCAAGGAAAATATTAATCTCATGTAACTCATACATCATCATTAATCTAGAAACATATACAGACACACCATTCTTACTAGATCCAACCATATGGGATCATGATTTACAACCCCATCGGGAACCACACCAAAAATCAAAAGGGTCGTATATTTAATTAATCATACCCTTTAAAACTGGTCATTGATACCATAATAACCTTAGTAATTTCTAACATGATATGCCAAGGAATATCCATGTCTATATCAAATATCAGGTATCACCTCACATGCATCAATCTCATCACTAAAAGAATATACCCACTATTACCATGACTTAGAAAATAAAAAACCCAGTCTAACCACTTTGTAGAGTTACCCTCATATACTTAACATGGATCACCAGTATCTTGAGTCATATCTCAAGAGAAATAGGCTCTCCCACCGATCCCATAAAATAAATATCTATTATTTCAGAGCTCAAAAAGAACTTCCTTACTTAATTATTGTATATTACAAGGAAAATCATGTTCCAAAAAACAATATATCATGTTTTGACATATATATAGAAATATCAATCATAACCTGCCGAACCATCACCCAACCAGGGAACTTATCATCATTAGGAATTTTTATGAACCCCTTGAAGACAATAACCTCATATATGAATGTGCACATATATAAATAACAATATCATTCTAGGATTATCTATGTCTAGGAAAACATAACCATAAGGCATAGTTATGTATATTTACACCAAGAAGTTATATTTCAAAACTCTATGTAGGTTTTTATTTAAAATATAACCAAATGAAGACATTTAATTTGATGAACTAGTTCTATGTCATCCATTTCATGTGGTGACCCACTAAGGGTAACTATAAATCCCTTATATGAGTTAATTTATAGTCCTCATCAAGGATCATCCCTCCACTAAATCCATATGTCTTGTCGTCAGAGTAAAAAATATATATCATGGTCTAGATAAATAGAATCTAACCCTTAATTTATATGTGAAAACACCATATAAGTGGGTTTTGAATCATTTAACCCCACAACCCAATATTCCCAGAAATATCAATCTTAATAAAGCACACACATGTCATATAAATCCATAATTCCCAATATGGTATGTGAAGATTCCTCTTACCAATATGAGACTAGTGATAATAACCAATAAATAATAAATCTTGAACCAAAAGCATCATACTATGTGGTATCATAAAAATACAAAGGTGTAAACCATTAAAAATAATCACATAACCCTAATTACATAGACTATACATTGAAAGATGTGTTTCTATTACAATAATTTGAGGTAACATGATCGGACACATCCTTAATATCTATCAATAAAATACCTAAATAGTAAAATATGAAATATCTAATAACACATTTTGATTCCATGGTCTCAAAGCACAAATCAGTATCATGGATGAAAATACATAAGTACCACAGGGGTACCTCCCTATATGCTTGAGAATTTCATCTACCTGTTGGGGTCTAGGTTAATACCAGGGGGAGATTATACGTATTAATCAAAGTGTTAAATAAAAGAAAAATAACCCAACATAATCCAAAAATAATAAATTTGAGTACATAAAATCAATTAACCATTATAATCAATTATAAATACAATTATAGAAGCCCATGATCACATAGACTCACAGTCATACTAGAATATAACAACTGTTCACCCAATGGGTTGATCTTATCTACATAATAAAAAATCCACACATGTTAATTACATCACAAAATTATTAATTTATCACGTGTCTAATAAAATATACATAATAAGAAAATTAAAATATATATATATGAGTCTCTACCTCCGTTAAAAAGCCTCACCTCATCCCAATATACAATCCCATTTGATCCTTATTACAAGATTATGTAACACATAACCTTTTCTATACCTACATTTATGATAAATGATATCTTCTGAAGTACCTAAGCACCATGGTTTCCTATGAATGGTGTGAGAAAATCTCAGTAGGGAACCACCAATTAAATACCATATATAGACATTAAACCACTGATTTTAGAATATTATATTCTCATAAAAAATAAAATACAACCGTGAAATTGTTAATTAATAATTATAATTAATCCTTGGGTACTATTGTGAATCATAGGGTCGATTGTAAATCCTAAATTCAGTGCCAGGTTGCCTTTTCATATTCAACCACCTATGGAGATGCACATCCTTCCCCAAAACCATATCCAAACATAAAACCTTCTTATTCATATTCCGGGGTGGATCTAAACATATTTAACATGCTGGGAGAATTATTCCCTTACCTGAATAATGAGAAACTAGAGGGGGAAGTATATCCATCCTGAAAATAAGAGAAACCACCCAAGGAAGATACACCCAAACCTAAAATATGTGAGACCCCGAGGGGAAATATACATATCCTCAGTATAAAAAGAATTCACATGGGGAATCCATCATCCTAAAACCAAATGAAAATTCACACACCATGGGGGTCATATGCCCCACCTGGAACAAAGTATCATGCCTCCATTAATTGGTGGTCACTTCCTTGTCCTGATGCCTGAACCCCCCACATATATATAACATACAAAAAAATTAAACGTATCACCAAGAACCTTAAAACCATCATTAATGTTTAAAAAACATGCACCACATATACCTAAGGCACACATTCCCTATAACCTCTTGTCACACATCACATATACCTAGGGGTACCTCCTCTCTGAAACAACATTTCATAACTTTTAGGTTGGAAACTCACCGAGAACCAAATTATGTCTCATAATAATAATAAGGGTTGTCCAACTAACCCAACCACCTCAATAAATAATGTATAAACTAATGTGTTCCCAATGTATCCCAACCACTATAGCCTTACCAGACTCTGATCAATGATTTGGGATCTAATGTGACACCTGAAATAAATATTGTCCAATCCCATGATAACCTTTACTAGTCTTATGTATCATAGAGGAACCATCCATCTCACAGATGTCAAATAATAGCAATGACACCCTACAAGGGTTCCTTAATCGCTATATAATTTTTTAGGATGACACCCATCACTCATAGGGAATAAAACCCCTCAAAATCATCATGGAAATATCACAAAATCATTTTCTACTTATGAAATGTTATTAGGTCATCACTCTAGATGGACTGAATAAAACCCATGTAATTTGCTTTGTAATTCTAGGAAAGACTTCACATCCAACCTATCATCAATCTACCCAAGTTCTACCCATCTAGGTAATCCCTTCTCAGTGGGGTAGGAATTATCAACCCATTCATTTGTTAATTACCCCAATTTCTATAAAATATCTCAAGGTGTCCACATGACCAATCCCACGACCATCCATCTCTATTCATAACTCACCTATACCTAGAGGTCTGTAGGGGAAACTATCATATAAGTAACTATATCTAAATAATTTCAGTTAATTAATACCCTTAAGGGTCCAAAAATCATCGGGAACATATTTATAACCATGGACCCAACCGTCGATAGTTGGTGTATCAAGATGAGCCTCAATGTTATTCTTGGTTCTATATTCTTTATCAACTTATTCAAAGGTATCCATATATAACTAAATAATATCTATATTGAAAAGTGTGATTTAACATTGTGGAATTTTCATATATCCCATGGACACAGAATATAAAATTCATTAACCAAGGGGGTGTGAGCGAAAGAAGACTTGCCTCATCCAATCCATTATATTCCAAGAAAATCTAAACTAACAATTAATTATCTATTGAAAACCCAAATATCCACAATCCACTAACAAATGTCCTTATCTCAATCCAATAACCTAATTCAATTAGTTAGAATAATGTATTGTTAATTAATAAATTTACAATTATATTTATAATTGAATTTGATTAGGAATAAAGGCCTAATAAATAACCAGGATACCTTATGACAACTAAACAATGACTACCCCTCACACACATATGGTCTATAACATAATAATGATGCCATAATAGGAAATATACCAATCACATGACACCTAATTTATCAATAACATCATTCAATTAGATACATATTAATAGTAAAAATTTATAGGATGATGTATCTCTATCCAAATTGCATGAAAAAATGTGTAAGCCTCATCTTAGGATGTCCTCTAACAATGAATTGTAAGCTACATATTATATTGTGATGATTACAAAATGATACTATCGAATTGTATAAAAAATGTAATGATAAATTTCCCCAATTGATGTATATGAAATGGGAAGAGAAAAGGAGGATGAACAGAGGGAAACACCACCTTAAAAATTCAAACAACCACCAAACAAAACACCCCTTTTAAAGGGGGTTAGAGAAGAATCGAGTGAGAAGATACCTCATTGAGGCACATATGAGGGCGAAGAGATAGAGAGGATAAATCATAAGAAATCAAGGATGTCTTTTTTCCATTTCATATCATTTAATGAAATTATTCATAAGATATGGTTTGTCTATATGGTTTACTGAACCGTGCACCAACCGTGGGGTAGGAACTATCCAAGAAAATACCCCTTGCATTGCTTGGAAACATAGTTTACCAAATTTTGTGATAACCATGAAGTGATCACTATCATACTCAACACTATTCATATGGTTTGGCCATACAATTTACCAAACTATGAACCAAAAATGAAAGACACCTATGAAAATGAGTTGAAGGTTTATCATGGTTTCATTCTCTACCATATCCTCACCATGTTCCAATCCCCCAGGCTAAACCAAGCTGAAAATTTTAATATAGAACATTCTTATTTAAACCATTACAATGAAATAACAATTAAAATAGAAAATTCATGAACAAAATGATCTAGAAAACTCCTGATACATGAGGTGCCACTTGGATTCCTCTATTCCATGAAAACTATACATTTCTATAGAAGAAAAACCTTCCAATTTCTTTCAATATTAACCCAATGAACTGAGACTCACATGATAACCCAACGAAACTATCTAGCTTTAATACATCTCTACAATTTTCACCTTAGGATTATTAAACCCTTAGATTCTTAATTTGAATATAGGTTCTAAAAAACCCTCACAGAACTCAAAAATTCAAATTCTTTTAGATATTTACAACCTAAAAAATGGGGAGTATTTACATAAAAAATAGGAATATATATATTTAAAAAGTGATAAGGTGTATTTAACCAAAAAATAATATATAATTATATTAAAATACGGGAGTTTTCAAGTGTAATTCAAAGAGAGGATGATGAGATACCTCAGTATGAAAAAACAACTTCAAAGATATCAAAGTCTACTATTTAATCATTATAATGTTTCTACAAGAGATATATGGGAAATAATGGGAAAAGGATACATGATCTTGGATATTGTTGATATTTAATTATGGATTAATATGGTGTAAAATTGAATAATTATAGTAAACAATCTTTATATATTTTAAAATTATTATATGTAGCCTTCAGAAAATGTGTTTTTTTTTAAAATAACTTAAATTTTTTTGAAATGTATTTTGACCCAATATATATATTTTTTGATTCCTTGATATTGTTTTAGACTATATAACACAAAAATAATCCATTTAAAAATAACTGGTCATTAGAAATAATGATTTTCTCATAAAAGATGTTTTAAAATGGTATTTTTGTGATCATTGTAAATCAATAATTTTTTTTTGGGAAGTGAATGCAATTTGAAAAAAATTAATTATTTAACATGTAATTATATTTTTGGTTATATAAAATAGAATTTAAATTATTATATGTTTTTACATAATTGTTATCTCATATTATATTCTATAAAAAGATATTATATTTTAATATTGAAAATAAATATTACATTGTTCAAAATTTTAAAAAGTTCACTATTATACAATTTTTTTTAATAACGAAATTTTTTAAAATGTTTTATTAAAATAATTTTTTAATGATTAGATTATTTTTATCGTAATATAGTACATACAAAAAAATATGTTTTTAGGAATGGGAAAAAATATTTATAATGATTAATTGAAATAAAAAAATATTATTCCAATGATCATTTTAATATTCTAAAAATTACCTTCCAAATTACCATATTTTCCCAAAAACATCAATTCTCTTCAATAAATCCCTTAATGTCTCTAAGAAAAAATAATATCATTTTTATAAATTAATAAGTAAGGGGGTTTTACTTTATATTTTAAAAATACTTATCCAACTATCAATGATTTGTTTCTATTGAAAATAATTTTTATGAAGATACAACTTATGAGAGTCTTTACGCCATAATATATTTAAATTGTGGTCTGTGTTTGTGTGTAAATATATTAGGTTCCCCTTTTATTTGAAATATTAATAATATATTTAATATTTTAATTTGTAATGATTTAATGATATAATAACATAATGTTTGTTTTATATTTTGAATAAGATGGTTGACAAATTTGGTCCCTATTTATGCCCCATATACGTAATTGATGAATCTAAGAATATAGAATATGTTCACTAAATCATGGTATATTCACCACATCCCACCCAATATATAACACAACCATAAATGATTATCAACATGATTTATGACCATTAATATTATTTTATTTTAATAGACACCTCCATAAACAAGTTAAACATTATAAATTCCATTACATAGGAAGAACAAGGGTTGGTGAAAATTTTGATCATTGGATGTGTAATGGATTAATTTTCAATAAACATTAATAAATAAATCTTTATTATAAAATATAATTTTCATTTCCTTGTTTATATTTTCATTAGTTGTGTTTAGTATCACGTTAAACTTATATCTACAATTTTCACATCATTTACCATTGACTAGGAGGATCTAACAGACCTTTGAAGATAAGTGTTCCTACTAAAGCATTTAGTGATTATGAAAACCTATGTAAATATTTAAAGGTAAAAACTTTTTGGTTATGTATATTTATTTTTCATTGACCCCATCGATTTGATGGTGCAGATAATCTTTCAAGAGGTACATATAATTCTATGTGTACACATTTTATTTTATTGATTCATCTCTAGAATGATCATGATATTGGGTTTCATTTATTTATCTTTGTATTTAAGAGTTTTATATGCTTATGAAACTCTTTAATTATATCAAATACATACTAGTGAATAATACACAAGATGAAATTAAAAAAAATAGTATCAATATACAAATTTTTATATAGCATTGGACCATTCACCTTACTAAGACTTTATAAATTTATGTGAATTATAATTTTTTTTATAAATTTGTATAATAGAATTATATTAGAAATATTTAGATGTCATATCTATATATATAATTTTTTTTTCATTTATTTTAATTCATATTTAATTTTCATGCATATAAATGTTCTATATAAGTTAATATGAAGTATTACATTTCTTATAAATATCATACCAACCATATAAATATTTAGTTCTAGGTATGATAAAGAAAACATAATTATCACCCAACTAAAAGTATGATTCTTATTCTAGGTATAAATTAAATAATAAAGGTTGATTGTGATATACATATATTAGGTGTCAGATTTATATTATAATTATTTAATATATTGAATATAATTTAATGAATAATGTGTCTTTGGGTCCGAATTATATTGAGACTTGAAACATAGGTTCTTTATGAAAATTGGGGGAGGGATTTCTATTTCACCAAAATATCTCTTATAGATGTTTTTGTTTTATATGATTATAATTATTTACATGAAATGTTTTAGTGTATGATATATATGAGATGTATTTAGATATGCATGTAGGTAATTAGTTTTATTTTTGGGTAAGTATGAAAAATAAAAAGTTGTGTAAGATGTTAGATATTGAATGTTAGGAATATTTTTCGGTGGAAGGAATAACTATTCATAAAATAAATCATTAAAATCATAAATATATTTATGAATTACATGGGATATAAATATTTCATGAGATGAACTAGTTTCATATGATCTAAATAATATGAATATTAAAATAGTTATACATGAAGAAAACCATTTATAATAATAAGAATTAAATTCCATCTTAAGTGAACACCTCCCTTAATCACCATTTTTCACATGGGTCAGTTTATGATAAAGAAAATTTCCCATATATATTCTTTTATAAGGTGTGTAGGATTTAGATAACCCTAAGATTTAGGTAACCATGCCCTAATGTGAGCTTTGGGTTACACACATATGGGATTATAAAAGATATAGAATACTATATGAATAATGAATAATTTATTTATATGATGTATTTGGTAAAATTTTTGTATAGTAAACTATACAAGAATCATATATGATATGATTGGTATGATATAATTCTTTAATGGATATTCATCTAAAAGACGACAGAATTGGACTCAACAGTTAGTTGAATATGGATATTATGTAAGGGCTCTTCATTTTTGTGGAAGTTTGTTAAATAAATATTCATTTTTAATTTATATGAAACACGATAACTCATCTAATGAATATGAACTTTATAGAAAATTAAATGTATCAAGAATATAAATTGTAGATATTTAATATTTTGGGCCTATAGTCTAACATATTGATATCAAATTTTGTGAAGGTTTATTATAGAGAATCATCTTGACCACATGGATGTAAATATTATAGAAGATAACTTATTTAATTCTAACTAAAGGTTATTGGATGCTATGTTTGAACTATAAATTTTTAAAAATATGAAATGACTAGAAAATATGAGAGAAATTATGAAGGGATAAGTAGATAAATGTGTATGAAATGTGGAAACAATTTTTTAATTAGATGTATATGCTTATGATATAAGTATTCATAGTGTATTATTTTTATAATTTGAATGATGTTATTGTATTACATTCATAATCAAAAATTGGTTTTTTTATCTTTTACGGACATGAATAGATTTTCATTCATGATTAAGAAAAAGAGTTTATAAATATATTTAATTTTAATTTTTCACAACATTTAGAATATGGTAAATGGTTTATAGATTTTAGATATGGATTATCTAAAACATAGCATTCATGTTTTAAAGGTTTAATATGATGTTTTCAATAGAAATTCTCTTTAGAATCATTTCATTAGCATATAAATGAGTAAAATATTCAAATACACCACAAATATTGATTATTGAAATCATTCTGTTATGAATCATTTAATCAATATGATTATTTTTTATTAGAAATAATGACCAAAGGATCTTTTTTGTCTAATTGTTGAGAGGGATAATGGTCTATTAAAAATTAATCATAGTGATGTATATATGCCAGTGAGTAAACAATCACATGGTATTTATAGATACTAAAAAACCTTAACTAAGAAATTTATTTAGTATAGTTATGTGTTTCTTATTTTTAATAATTTTGAAACCCTTGAAAATGACAATGTTATCAAAAATAATGTAAAAAATAGATCTAGAAAAATAAATTAGACTCCCTGTTCATGTTATGATGTTAAATAATTTAGTATACAGTTTACTTATCATCAAATATATCATGTAATAATTTTTAATTTCATTCATTCCAAGGAACCATAGTGGAATGATTCACTAGAGAAGAGGGATCATACATTTTTAGACATAATTTTCTAAATAATGAGTCGATGAGAAAATTTATTATAATTTTGAGGATGTAACTCATATTAATCAATTTTCATACTAAAATACACTCCTTTTAAGGGGTGATACCTATTATGTTCAAGTGGTTTTCTTCAAGAAAAATAATAATGATCATAGTGTGTCTACAGGAATATCTCGCTTGGTTGTAAAAAGGTATAAAAATTTAAGGTATTGTCTATGAGGAGAACTTTTATCCATTTTTTTCAATAAAATACATTTAGATATTGATCAATATAGTGGTTCATTAATATTATAATATATATATAATGAATTTTTAAATCAATTTCCATAATAATAATTTAGTCAAATATGTTTACATGGTAGAACATAATGCTTTTGAGGTCAAAAATAATGCATCTAATGTATGAATATTAATATAATATGAATATTGATTGAAAAAATATTCTTTGAGTTTGAAAATTAAATATAATGATTCAATTAGAAGATTGGTTTTATAAATAATGTTGATTGTTATTGTTTATTCAAGTGGGCGGAGGGAGTACTATATTATTTCTATTATTGTTTACAGACAACATACATTAGATTATAAATCGTATCTGGCTTTTACGTTCTAAAAATTAGTTATTATGAATGAAATTCAAAATTAACACATTCACTAGTAATGAAATCATTTATAAACACATTTCGATATCTATAGTTAGGATTTCCTTTGGACATAGGTGACCCATAACCATGGTAAAAATTACCATGTTTATAAGTGACATTTATTCACAGGAACCATATACCGGTGTCAATATGTTTACTCACATCCCTATGGGAAATAATTTTCTATACGAAAATAGTGTGAGAATGGCCCTATAGACACAATCACCCCATGGATGCGGCTATTATGAATGATATAAGAATGAGCTAGTGGAATCCAGGACTGTAGTTTATGTTGAAAAATAATATAGCAATGGGAACTAGATCTGATGGCTATATGTTAGTCTAGTTCCATATGTGATCCCATACCAATGTAATATCATCTTAAATAAATGGATATTACTATAAGAAACAATTTCCCATTGATTCTAAGGAGATATAAGAATATGAATAGTGAACTGTGACAATATCCTTCCACACCAAAGAAAAAATTGTAATTAATTTGATAATGATAATGAATTTTATCTAAAAATTATATATATACAAGTATGTGTGTGTTTTTGTGTGTGTGTTATAAATTTTTGATTTGGTGTAGTGTTAATGTGTGTTAAGTAATTTGTGAGAAAAATGGTATTAAAACCCACCATGTTATTTTTTATGAAACCCTATAGTTAAAGGAACCTACCTATGACCATGGAACATGTCTACAAAAAATGTGACTATATACATTCCAATAGTACCCAAAAAAACTATGACTGTGGCTATAGACTATATCCACAATCATAGGGGTAGTATCCATGGACATTACTCGTGGATATATAAAATTTCTCTAGTAATCCTTAGTGATGAATCTTATATAATGTGAATAAATATATGTATAGATATATTAAATTTGATTCTTAGATTGATTTAGAACACCTACATTATCAATGCAGAGGCCTAATTTTCTAATTATTAGACTTTGAAATATTTCTATATATATTTCCAGAGCTAAGCACTAAGACTTCATGTGCTTCTGAGGCCCTGTGTGCATAGAATTGATATTATAAAAATATTAAATATATTTTATACTACTCGTGTGTGTTTTTTTTAAAGAAATAGATATCAAAATTAAATGGTTGATCATATCAATAATATGTGACCATGATTAGGTCTGAAACATAGTATTTTTCCATGGATCGACATAAAAGTAATCAGTGTAGGATTTTAGGACCCCTCACTCATTAGAGTGGAGTTATGTGGATTAATTTAATTTAATTTATTAAAATAATTAAATTCATTTGACATAAAATGTTGTCTATAAGTATATCATTAATGGAAATTTTCTAGGCTTGGCCTCACAATTTCTGTATCTGTCAATGATATATCCTTCCTCCTCCCTTTGGATAAGTGAGACCTGTGGTGATGAAACATTAGATAAGATTATATCCTGATGCAACTAACACATAAAATCCTTCCAATCACTACACGAACATGTTTATCACCACCAATCAATCCAAAATAGTGGTAGGACTCATCGTTTAGTGTTATTGTTCCTTTATATTCAAATATTTAGTAGATAATTATTACATCTTTGATCTTCATCTTGTTATGGAATTTGTAGGAGACCAAATACCATATTTCGCATTCTTTAAAAAATGTTTTAACCTTGATGCCCCATTTTTGATCACCGACAATGAATTATTGGCTGGTGATATTTTAAACATTGGTTTATGGTGATTTTCTCCTTTAATTATTCATTTTCTTTTCCAGTTAGATCACCCCTGTCCTTGAACAAATTTTCTGGGTAGCACAGAACTTGATCGGGAACCCGAGTTTGTGGGAGATCCAAGATGGAATAGTGGTTTTGTGGGTGAAGCATTGATCTAGAATTCTGGCAGTACATGTTTGCTCGATCTTCTGGATTATGATATAATATATAATATATAATATATATTATACAATATATTATAGATGAGATATAATATATAATATAATAGATTTTAGATATAAGAAATAAGATACAAGATATGAAATATAAGATACAAGATCATAATATTTGTTAAATAATCATTTATCAAGTATGTATTTTTTTGGAGTTGTCCGTTTGTTGGAATATTAGAGAAAAAATAATCATATAATTGATACGGTCAGTTTATGAATAATGTTGGATATATCTTTTGGACATGTGATTTGAGTCAACGAAACACCCAATAATAAAAATAAAATTATTATTGCAGAATCTTATATATGAAAAATCTCATTATATGTTGTCAGAATGATGAACCATCTATGTTGTAGAAACCCTGAAATTTAGGTGTAAATTTCAAGGAAAACATCAGGTATTTAATTTTCACTCATGGATTGGAAACATGGCACTCCATGTGAGCATTATGCGGTGAAATGTGACTTTTCAACAGATGTCTGATTGTGGTAGGTGAATATCTTATGATGAGAATTTCTTGTATAGAAAATGATGTTTCCCACTATTGTGAATATTATGATATGATGATAGATGTTTTAATCACGATGCATTGGGGTGATACCTGATAAAAGGAATGATCATTCAGGATCACTAGAGCATTCCTGGCTTACCCTCCAGCAGGTTTAGGTAGGGTTGTTCCCCGATAATCTTTCTGAGTTACCCTATAGGAGGGTCGGACAGTGGAGTTCCTTAAAATTCAAGGCTTAGCTTAGAAAAAGGCTAGGAAGTGGCTTTCACCAATGATCTTTCTATCCTACGCTCTAATATAGAAAGATAGTGGAGTTCCCTGACGAACTTACTAGGCTTAACAACATGTAGGACTAGGTAGTGGAAATACCCAATGAACATCCTGAGTGGAACTTCTAGTAGGAATTGGTAGTGGAGTTCCTCGGTGACTATTCATGTGTGACCCTCATCTCATACTAGGGTATAGAATACTTAGCTAGAATTTTGAAAACCTAAACTGTGTGGGACATTAATGTGATGTGGTTTGATGTATCTTTGGACTCACAATGAAGAGGGATTCATTCCCCACTAAGATGTGTTTTTTACTCAAGAACCTTATGCTTGAATGAGTTTACATTCTCTCTGGATGGGTTGATCTATAAGTTTTTTCTTTAAATTGTTCTATTTACTACTTTCATATTCATTTGTATCTTTTCTTTCCCCCCTTAACCCTTTTGAGGAATCCTAATGAGTATTTTTATACTTACCACCGCATGGGATTTTCCTGCAAGTTTCATATCTTATGCAGATGAAAAAATGTTTATCATGAATATAGAGGAGGTTAGGGATACAAGATTCTTGTATCACTTATGTTTGTCGAAGTGAGGGATTCAAGAGCTGGGATCTCTCAATCAATTTTTTACTATTTCATTTTTCTATCAGATTGTGACATATTTCTATTTGGTCATGTATTGTTTGTTTTTTTACTTTTAGTTTTCAGTACTCTACTCTTGTACGTTTTATAGGTTCACACAATTTTGGTTTATTTATATATATTTTTCATATTTTATTTGTTTCCTTTTGCACCTTTTCATTGATTTTATTGTGTTAGAGTGTACATGTTCTTAGCAAAATGCCTCATAGAGTTGGTTGTGCCTTTGGAACTTATTGCCACCCCTGGCCTATGAAGGCAGGCTTGGGATTGTTGTTGCTCGAGACCTGTATTTGGTTAGGTCATGATAGTCAAAGTAATAATGTGTTTTTACAAGAATAATTATAATAAGGGTTCTTTATTTGTATTTAATTTTATGTGAAATTAAAATTCATAATTTCCTTTTCATGTTTTAGAAATGATAATATTATATGGGATTCCTTAGGCATCTTCCATAGGATATATCACATATTCAAAATTGTTTGATCAAGATTAATTCTATAATTATTTGTGTGTAACTAGATTATACCAATCTAGTTCTAAGGATAATTAATAGATTTCTATAAAAATCATACTTACATATTGAGAAAAAGTAATGATATTTTCTTGGTCTTTGAAGATGATAAATATCTCATTGTAAAGGAGTACACTGAATCTGGCATCCCAACTAGAAATATTAATATATGATATCTATATAGTTTCATGTTTATTATATACGGTGGAGTTTTCAAGATGGAGAGTTCCAAAAGGACCAATATGGTTGAGATAAATAAACCGATCAAGAAATTAATCATGGAAATATGTTTTTTCATAATATATTTGGAGTACAAGAGATATAATATGAAAAAATTGATCTTTTTCATATGATAATGAACCTTGATCTAACCAATAGACTGAACACAACCTTCTAAAATACCATCACATTTGATAAATCTATAAGAGGGGAAATATAATGTTTTCTTTTGGGAGACCATGAAAAATAATATATAATATTCCTTATAAAATCCAATAATACAGGAGAAATTGTTGAATAATTTAATGTATATATATTAGATAAACAAGACACTGAATATAATTGTTGTTGACGATGTCAATTTTTCATGGATTTATAGGAAAGGAAATATATATTTATCATTAATTTACATGTGATTTATATTTTAATTCATATTTAATGTTCATCATAGTTTATTATGGGTTGTGATGATTTCTTAATATTATTAAAAGTAATGTCTCATATTAGACTAGTGTGAACTCATGACATACTAAGTTGAGACTTATTAAATTTACTAATCCACCAAAGTATATCATATGAAATTTTATTTGTTTATTGATATACATAGGGTTAAAAGATTTATATAATTATCCATTACTTAAGGTGGAAAAAAATATTAGAATTTGAACCTCCACACTTTCATACAACTTTTATTCCATCCTTGATGAAAAATGAATCAAGGGAGGTTGGGTATGTCACTGATCATATCATTAATTAGGGTCAACCAACATATAATATACCTTATTTTATGAGACGTATGACATTTAATCCCTCTAATATATTATGATAAATTAATACAAGAATACTCTTATTCGAGTAAAATTTTATGTTCTCAATTATATGAATGAATGAGATGTGATGTATTTATTCCATTTAGTCATTCTATTTTAGATGATCGAGAATATATGAGACATAATTTAATATATTGATATTTTCCATAACTACTGGTCAATTAATGTCATTAAAAACTGATTATCTAGGAACACACATACTTTATAGAGATATATTTTGTGGTGGAGATGTTTATATAAAAATATGAGTGTGTTTGATCAACATCATAAATGAACCATTTAAATTTTAATTTATAATGATTTTTTTCTTGAGTATTTTGTTTGATTAAAAATAAGGATGAAGGGATTGATATTAGATTTCAAATTTATAAAGGAATATAGGGTTTTATATTTTAGATAAGAAATAAATATTTTTATTGATAAATATTATTTATCTAAATTTTCTATAGTTTATAGGATAATAATATCGAATGAAATTTGAATAAATTCATAATGAATTGTGAGAATTTTCATAAAATAGGGGTAGATGTTGTAATTGTTAGAGAATTTTAAATATTTTACCTTAATGATAGCATGGCCAACATATTTCACGTGGTATCAAATTCTCTCATAAATTATTATCATTATTAGTTTGAACCATTAATGTTAAAAATGATTAATATACTCTTCCACAAATAATTAAAGTGTTATAAATATTTTTAAATTTGAAGGCTAAGGGGTTTTCACAAGAAGGCCAAAAGTTGGCTATTGGAAATACAATGGTTTTCTATTTTCATAAAAAAGGTTATCCATTACAGAAACATAATTGTATAATTATACATTATAAAAATAAGTGTTCCTTGACTCATTTATGAAATCACTTGTGGTGTACAAGATCATGTAAAAACAAGTTATATATTTTTATTTTCATTTACCTTCAAGTAGAATGTTAAAGAACACTTTTCATGGAAATTTTATCATATAAAACTGTTCAGTGATTCTATTTTCTAGTATATTCTTTCAATGGAATGAAACTTTTAGTTGTTATTGAGTTATTTCCATTAACATTGTAGATTAATTAGAAATAATGATCAATAATTAAGTAGAAATAATTTTTTGAAAAATATATTTTATTGAATAATATTGATAATGATGTTAGTGTTAATTTCAATTTTAAATACACTGTATTTAGGCATACTCCATATAAGAATTTATGATTTTGTGAATTATATATTTTTCAAATTAATATATCTTTATGGTATTTTGAATTTGATGTGACATTGGAAGTAGTTCTTTATATAAATTTATATATTAAAACACTAAGACAGACATTAATTTCATAGAGAACTGACATAGATTGTGCTACAAGAAATACTGACTTGGCTTGCGCTACATGCAATACCAACTTGTCTTGTGCTACAAGAAACATATACCTAGCGTACGTTACACACAACATAGATGTTTCAAAGAAATTACATTTTATGTTTATAATTTTATAAATGATATAATTATAACCTAGAAATTAAAAATATTTATTTTAATAGAAATATATAATTTTAATACATTTTTTAATATTTCTTTACATAGATATAACATATTGGTAATGACAGATATGATTTTTGGTAGTCATTTAATGTTCAAAAATTTTGTTTTCTAGAATAAACCACTTTTAATAATAAAATTTATTTTAGACACAATTATAAATTTAATTTGATAAGAGGAACTTATTTTTGAATTTATAATGTTTAAATTATCCTAGGGCTAATTTTTGGGATTTTTTTGAGAAACATAATTTTTTGATGAATAATGAAAGATATCACTTATTATTTAAAAAGATGCCATTTAGTTTAATTAATTAATAATATAAAATAATATAATAAATTTTATTTAATGTCAAATTGTATAAATTATAATTTAATTATTAAAATTAACATAATTAGAAGCAATATCACTTTGGAATGGAACCTAAAAACATAATAATCTTTTGAACTTATTTATACAATAACAACCTATAATTTCTTCCCCATATGTGGGATTAACATTAATATTAATTCTTATGCATCTATGAAATGAAGTTTAAAAAATATAAATAATCATTTTTAATCTGTATAATATTTATTTTCAAATTAGATCATGATTATTTTTTTTCCAAAATGAATAGTAAAAGTTATTAAAATTAAACATAAATTTTACGGTAAAATTTAGGTTAATTAGGGAATAAATCTTAATCCTAGGAGATTAAATGACCTATAAACTACTCCAAAACACAATTTTTGGACATATATTGGAAATTAAACTTCCATTATTTATTTATTTTGGTTTGGAATAACTTGGTTTGTGTAAAATCAAGTGTACACCTCACCCGTTTTAAAAAATTCCATGTGAGTCCTTTTTCTTCCATATAAAAGGCCACCACCTCTCCCACATCCTAACACCTCTAAGTAATCAAAAGTTATAAAATTTTAAAACTAATTAATTTACAAAAATACCTTCATTATTCCTATAATACTTCCCTTTTATATAAGGAAATCCAAGGAAGCCTCTTCGCATAAACACAAAGATGTTACCTAATTAAGAGGTAACATCTTCTCACAAGTCCATTTTATTTTCCTTCTCCACCCATCCCCAATCATTATTACATGATTTTATAACAAGAAAACTATCCTAAATATAATGGTGTGTTTTTATTTTATTTGTTTTACATAAAATTATACACACCATCATCTAATGGATACCGAACATATTGTTTAACGGTACTTCAAACTACCGCCTCACTAAACGATGATTGTTCAATTTTCCTTAACATCTATCATGGTGAGAATTGTGATGGAAAATATTTCTATATATTTTATATATTATATTTATTATTTATTTATGATTATTTAATATTTTTATCTCACACATATTTTTTATTAACAATTGATGTTAATACGATAATTTTGTTTGAGGAAGTGTGGACTACCACCACCTCAAAGCGATGTGATTCATTCAAAGACTATATAGAATGTATTAAGGATAAATTTAGTGAATATATATGATTTATATGATATTATAAATATACTATAATAATTTTATATATACATATACATGTATTCCTTTTACTTTATTTTTCTCACCATGACCACTAAACAGAAATAATGTTTATGCGTATAATCGACCTACTATATCCATGAATAGTGTCTTCTATTTCCTACAAATATATTCTACAAATAATTATAATAAAAATATAATATATATTGAATATATTTATATCATGGTAAAAATATTCTATTTAGGATATTAGTATAAGTACCAACAATATAACAAATTAAGACCCATAAGAAAAACGATGAAAATATTACCCAAAGTGAAACCTTAACATAGGATGGAGAACAAGATGGTAATATAAGGTTGTAATAAAAAAATATATGGTATTTGATATAATAATATAGTTCTTTAAAATATTTATAATAAATTTATGTTTATTATACAGGTTGTTTGAACGAGTACTGCTAGTATCAAGACACAAGGTATAGAGATTTTATCTCACTTTTTATTTCCATGAGATTCAAGATATGTTCACCAATCTTTCCTTTTGTTTGGGGGTTTTATTTACCAATACATTATTACATGTATCTTATAATTAAATTTATGGTTATAAACATAAACATCTTATTATATTTCTTTTATGGGGTCGACGTTTCAAATGTGACCAAATCGGTGAAGTAGTTTTTTTCTCAATTATCTTTCATTAAGAATCATGTTTTGGTAGGAACAAAAATAATCTTTTGAGGTGTATATAATTCAATTTTATATGTTATATCCTGAATCTATATATTTTCATTAAATTGTAATTTTTATATATGTTAAATATATTTTATTGAGCATATGATCCCAAGTTACCAAGTTATATGAGTTTACTAAGACAATTTCATCATTTTTTAGGATTGTTTATGTTTATGCTTCATTTCATGAAATATTATGATCAATATATAAATAAAATTCATAGAGTTTATTATCCTAAAGTTATTCATGATATAAAAATATAATGCTTCCATTTATTTCTCTCTTTGAAACATAAGATAGTTAATAAAGGGGTTTTAAGAAATCCTGACATTACCCTCTCTTCGGTCAGAATTCTATGTTCCATTAATACCATGTTTTCTAAAAAGGGTTTTCAAGAATAGCCTAATAGACTACTATGATCATTGAAATAAATTTTTACAATTTTTTACGTTTTCAAATGTTTTCAATGGAATGTTCTTATTTATTTTATAATGAAGTAATTTTATAACATTTTGTAATAGAACGAACCACTCTTGTCTGTTAATTTTTGAAAATTCAGCGTTTGAGGTGCTCTTAGAGGCAACAAGGAGTCATGTAAAAAGTTTTAAAAAATATATCTTTTCCAATATAGAGTCATGATGTTTATATTATAACTGTAGCTCATCTAATGGTTGGTCATCCACTAGTAGGTCGTAATGGTGAGTGGGGACCGTTGAGTCAGAATAGTGAATCACAGTAGCGACACACAATAGTGAGTTTATGAGGGTAGGATGAAATGGTAGGTTTCCATTGGTGAGTTTCCAAATAGTGACTCATCCACTTGTTGTTCATCTACTGATGACTCACGATGCTGACTCTTCCAATGGTGAGTTATCTAATACTGAGTCATAGAATGGTGACTCTTCCACCGGTAGCTCACTGAATGGTGAAATATCCAGTTGTGACTCATGATGATGAGTCATAAAATAATATCTAATTCATAAGTTAGTCATCCACTCGTGAATCACTACGTTGACTCATTAAATGGTTAGTCATTTCCCTAGTTTTTCAAAAATTTTATTTCCTCCATTTTTTCAGTTTCACCCCATTTACATTTTCTGTGCCGGGAATTGGGTTTAAATTCCATGTTTAAGTTATTATTATTGTATTTAAAAGGATAAAAATTATATCATTAAATTACTAATTATATGGAGGCTTTTATATAGCTAAAACATGTGGTCTTTGTCGTGATCTAACTTTAATGGATTTTGAAACAATTTCTTCTGTTCAAATAGGATCTGGGCATTCTATACATGAGATCCTATGTTCTCTGTCGGTTTCCCTTTTCTCTTGATATAAGATGTTTCACAAAACTATTCTTCCCTAGTGATCCATTCATATGGGTTACACCCTTGGATCAGGTTCCCCTATAGACTTTTACTCCCCCTGTTTGGTGCAAGGAGGAGGTGTTGATCATATGTTTCTGAAGGTAGGACCCATCCATCCCTCTTATTAGTGTATCATTTATGGTGGGTGTATGAATGTTTACCATGTGAGGGTTGTTGGATCGAAGATTAATAAATACAATAAAATAATATTTAAACCAATAAATAGGTGTTGGAGAATAGTGACACATGATTTGGTTTTATTGTTTATTGATAACGTAAATTAGAAGTGCTATAGGCAAACTAAAATTCATGGTGATTGGTGGTCTTTGTATGCGCACCTGTGGTGAGCTGTGAATTCTTGTAAATGGTCTTCTATCAAATCACTATAAATTTGAAAATATTATTAACCATGTCTATGTTGTTAAATAAATGTATTCCTCAAGATTTAAATTTCTCCATTATATGTTTGAAATTATCAAAGATGAATTATTGAACATGTGTTTGATAAATATGAACAAACTATGTTGTTTGGTGTGGTTGTGTGAAATGTGGGGTTTTTTTCTATCTTGTTCTTTTTGTGGTTGTGTTTTGATAGATTTGAGAGAAAAACTGTTATTTGGGGCAGTATAGGTGGTGTAATGGAATATCATGTTGAGAGGTTGATTGACGATGGAATGGATGAGTACTGTTCTGTAGTGGGAATGCAATTGGGTTGTGTTTAGTTTATGTTTTTTGGTGTGGTGTTTGAGAGTGGGCTTGTTGGGTTTGATAACAATAAATGGAGTTTAAGGGATTGGATATGTTTTAGCCATTGTTTTTTTGTGGTTGAGATGGTGGATTGGGTAGAATGACATTAAATATTGATGTTGGTAGTGGATGGTTTGGGTAGTTCTCATAGAGTCTCTAAATGGGCGTTAAACTATGAGGTAATGTGAAGTGTGTTGTTTTACCATGGTTCCTCCTATTCTATTACTGTGTGACTTGTGATGTGATGTGTTTGGTAGCTTTAAGTGTCGGGAGGGAGTAAATAAATAGATTTCTTAATAAAGAATGAAAATTGGTTAAATGTGTTGGTTGGGGTATGAGTTTAATTGTAGCTTTTGGTGTAGTTGCTCATTTAGAATTAGCATCGATGAAGGTTTTTGGGATGGTAGTTTGTTTTAGTAAATCCCATAGGTTAGTCTGGGTGTTTGATACAGATATATATACTATTATTTCTTTGTGATTTCTATATGCACCCCACCTTAGTTGAGCACTATGTTCCTAACACCTCCATTGTCAAGGGAAGGGTGTTTTCCTAACATCGGGGTGGGAGGATGGATGGATAGTTATTGGATCCTCCTTGCTTCCTCTTTAAGAGATTAGTAGCCCAAGAATCTTCATGAAGGTTGTTGTGTGGTTGTGAGGCCCATGTGTCTGCAGGAAATAAGTTTATTCCTATGTGTTTATAGGATGAGATGTGGTGTGTTTTCCCACCATTCTTCTAGATAAGGTATGGTTGTGGTCCAGGTGTCTGTGGGCGGGATGTGGTTTGGTTGTGTCCTAGGTGTCTGTGGGACAAATGTCGCATGGTTTTGTCCCAGTTTACAGTTGGAGGGATGTGATACGCTTCATTTTCCCATGTTGCAGGACACGATTTGAGGGCCAGGTGTGTACGGATGGGTTGTAACATGGGGCTTGAGGAAGATTATGAAAGTGAGGGGAAGTTCTCTATTATGGTATATGTTTTTAACAATTGGGAAGTTGTGTGGGGTACCCAAAAAATAGGGTTATTATTATATTACTTTACATGACTTGCATTACTTAGGGAGCATGACTTTTTTAAGGTTAGGGTGGTCAGTATTCCTTGATAGGTACTGTTTTTTTACTACAGTTTTCTTAAAGAGGCATTAGAATTCTTATAACACTGTTTATAAGAAACATTGGTTTTACTACTGAGTATAGTTGTATTCTCACCATATATATACATAAATATTGTTCTCAGGTTTCTAGGAGGACTATGTGAACCGTTCTATAAATTTGTAGCTTGGACATGGGACAGTTTTCGTGTAGTTTATTAACCTTGTTTTTGGTATTTACTTTCGAGGCTCATATTTTTTAACAATTTTTTTAACATTCATGTGGGATAGATTTTTGATT
Source organism: Viscum album (assembly GCA_963277665.1). Classification (NCBI taxonomy): domain Eukaryota; kingdom Viridiplantae; phylum Streptophyta; class Magnoliopsida; order Santalales; family Viscaceae; genus Viscum; species Viscum album. Next base: position 1,835,659,046 of record OY728146.1, read on the forward strand.
CATTATATATATATATATACTTGTGTGTGTGTGTGTGTCTCATGGAGTTTATTTTGCATGAACAATGTTATCTCTAGATTTTGAATTTATTATAAAGGGTAATACCACCTATATTTTTATATCTTTATACCCATGGTCCTAGTCGCCACCCCTAGGGCCTAATAGATGTGGGACTTAGGGGGTCATTATCTCTCTTCCTTGATTGGCAGCTCAGGACGAGCATCTTTGTAGGGAGGGGTTCATGACAGAATGGTATCAAAGCCTGATAGTTGATAGATAGGAGGATGTTTGGATTTAGGAATTGTGAGTATTGCATGGTTTGGTAGGGAAATGGTGTTAGGTGATCTTCCCTGACATAGGTTAGGGAAAAACAACTATGAAAAAGGATTTTAGGGCCTTCTGTGATCCAATTCATGGATTGTGAGTTTACTGAATGACCATGTGAGGCTACGCAAATTCCAGGGTTCTGAATCTAAGAATGGTACATGCATCATAATGACTTTTGTTCTTGTTTGAATTGGGTGTCTTGTGGAAATTTTATACTAATAACAAGAAAATGAGATAAAATTAATCTGATATAAAATTCGTTAATACCTTATCATAGGAGTTCCTTATTTAACTTTTTCATCCACGACACCCAATCATCATCTGCGTATTGTATAGGCAGTGGAGGATTAGCAGGATGACCCTATCAGTCGATGGATGGTTGATTGATTAGAGGGGTATGATCAGTGGTAGATGATGCTACACGACTTTTAGTGGCATACTCTAGGAAAGAATGAGGGTAGTGTTTCAGATATAGAGATGGAGAGCTCACTTGAGGAACATATGGTCACCTTTAGTTTGATCTGTTCTCCGAAGGAGTAATGTGTTCTATTGACAATGAGTCAGATATGGGGAACTACACTTCAGTGGTGGACATTGTACCTAGGGGATATGAAAGAGGATGACGTTCTTTGGGTCGATTTCAATGAGTTATGAGCTGAATTACATTCATCAACCATAAAGGAAAAGAAGAGGCATTAGTTACTTTCTCTATAGTAGGGGAGTATATTGGTATGGGAGTTTGGGATCAAGCAGTATAATATTCATTGTAGAGCCCCAAACCACTTTCATGATGATGAATCTTGTGCGAGATGTCAATAGGAGGCATTTAGTACTTCTCTTCAGTACGTGGTTACCCCATTTACTATGCCGACATACATAGAGGTCCAGAAAAAGGTAGAGGTATTTGAGAAGATGCACTCAAGTGAAGTTATACTAAGATAGAGGATCCAGAAGAGTTCTTCAAAGGGAAATACTACCAGATGAAAGTCTTAGGAACCAGTGTGTTTGATGTTTCGACTAGTGGGGAGCCAACCTCAGTAGTTTCAGTTCCAAAGTTATAGTCCTTGTGATATTCTTGTGAAATTTTGATTGAGGTGTTTCTTATTCAGGGACCATGAGTGAGCATCAGAGTTAGTTCCTAAAATCTATTAGAGATCAGTATGGTGGAAGTGGATAGGTTTACAGAATACCAAATCAACAATTTCTAGACAGTCCATTTCAACAGTAGGGACAACCCGCACATGCTCGACTAAGGGATGATGCAAAAGGTAGGGGCCAACCACATCGTGTTCCTCATGGGCCTCAGCCCAAGCATGGATGAGGAGTTGGTCATCAGTAGCTGGTTGGAGGAGATGGGTGTGTTTTGTTGCATTAAACAGTGGCTACAGTTCTAGTAGGACCAAAGATCATTCGAGGTATGATTAGCATGTTTAGTACCCTTTCTTATTTATTGTTTGATTTGGGATCTTTACACTCTTTTTTTATACCCAGTATATCCCATGCTCTGGGAGAATAAATAAAGAGGCCTCCCATTACCTGGGTGGTTAGTACACTATTTAGAGGTCAAACCAAATTTTTTGATGTGTTCCAAGGATGTAGACTGATGATGGGACCACATATGTACCATGCGAATCTTTACATTCTAATTATGCTTCCATAAAATTTTATTCTCAACATCAAATTGTTTTATTCCATGCATGCCAATATCGACTTATTTTGAAGAAGAGTCATGCCATTAAATATAGATGGTTGGCGTGTGGCTTTCATTGGTGAGAAGTGTTATTATATGGGTTCTTGGTGTGTGGAACCTCTATTTCCTTGTTGGATGAGCTATCTGTCAGTGTAGAGGACACTGAAGTCCCCATAGTTGTTGGAGAGTTATTGGTTGTTCTTTTGAGGAAGCTGTGACTATACACCCTTGGCGTGATGTTGTTTTCAGGATAGTATTACAACCCAGTACATACCTAATTTCAATGGATCCTTATCGGATGACACATTCAGAGCTATATGAGTTGAGGATTCAAACAGATGGTTTGATGAAGAAGGGATTTATCTGGCCCAATGTTTCACCTTGAGGTGCTGTAGTCTAATATTTGAAAAATGTAGATGGTTGTATAAGGAAGTTCATAGACTACTAAAGGTTGAATTGAGTGACTATCAATAATTGTTATCCCTCATAGGGATATACAATGATTTCCTTCTACTAAGTAGAGAATGTTTGTTTTTTTATGATCGATCTTCATCATGAATATCACCAGTTGAGGGTGAAAGAAGTCAATATCCTGAAGACTACATTCAGATGCATGTATAGGAACTTAGAGTACTTGGTCATGACATTTGGTGTTACAAATGCACCGGATGTGTTTATGGTGATTATGAACGCCATATTTTGTGAGTTCCTCGATCGGTTCAACATAGTATTCCTCAATTACATCCTGATTTACTTGAGCTCAGAGGAGGATCATATTGAGAATATTTGGATTGTATTACAATTCCCACGACACAAACAACTCTATGGAATGTTGTCCAAGTGTATGTCCTGGACACACGAGGTTCATTTCATTGGTCATGTGGTGTCAAAAAAGGGTGTAGTAGTGAACCCATCGAATGTCGAGGTAGTTGTGTCTTGGGAGGCACCTAATAATGTCATAAAGGTTCTCAGTTTTCTTGGTCTAGCACTATATTATCATAGGATTGTACTTGTTTTCTCTCAAGTTATATCTTCATTGATAGATATGACTAGAAAGGCCTTGTCTTTTGGGTGGAGTGAGCAGTGCCAGACAATGTTTGGTAATATGAAGGGGAATTGTTTTTGTGCTCTAGTGCTCTAGTTTATAGAGGAAGGGGTGATGTGAGAGGTGTTTTTTTGATGATTCCCATATGTTTTAGGGATGTGTGCCGATGAAACAACAAGTAGTGTTATCTTATGGGTCTAGGATGTTACATCCCCACAAACATAAGTATACCAACCAGGATCTGAATATAGTAGAGTTCATTTTCACAGTAATTTTTTGGGTACATTACCTCAATTGGGAGTGTCTTTTGGTCTCCATAGATCACAAGATCATAAGAAATATCTTTTCCCAATGAGATCTAAACATGCGATAATGGTGGTGGATAGAGTTTCTCTAGGACCATGACTTCAAGATATATATCACCTTAGGATAGTAGAATTTTATGGATGATTCATTGAACAGGAAGTCCCAAAAGACTGTTGTTTGGGAATCTATTGATTCTTGGAAAGCTATGGACATGTTTGATTCCTTGATCTTAGATGTAGGAATGGATGGTGGAAGAGGCTATTTGTTTCAGATTATATAGTAATCTTCCATTATGTAAAAGGTGGTGGAGACTTAGTGGAAAGACTTAGAGGAAGAGGTCATTAGTAACCGTGTTTAATATGGTGATGCTCTGAAGGGTTGGTTGGAGGACGGTAAGTATAAAATTATGTTTCATGAATGAGTTTTTGTTCTATTGGAGATGTGTGAGGAATTCATCCATGAGTTAAAAAGCCCACCATTTTCTGTAACCAAAGGAATTTCCATGATTTAACACATATCGAGAGAATAGTTTTGGTGGCTTGGTATGAAATGGGAAGTTGTGGAGTTTGTTTCAAGTTGCTTAGTGTGTCAGTAGGTGAAGGCTAATAACCATGTTTCTGATGGTTTATTACTTCCCAAATATGTCCCCATGTGGAAATAGGATGAAATATTATTGTTTTTCATCACAAGGTTACCTAGGTCTCAAGGAGGATATGATTTCATCTAGGTAGTAGTGCATCGGTTTAAAAAATAAGATCACTTCTTAGCGATTATAGAGCTAGGCACAGTGGATGCCTTGGTAAAGAGGAATGTGTGTGAGGTGCTGTGGCTGCATGGAGTTCTGAGATCCATGGTCTTATATCGAGATACACACTTTACCTCACAATTTTGGATTGTATTACAACATGATTTTTACTGTCAGTTACTCCTTAGCACTTCCATACACCCTCAAACAGATTTAATATAGAACAAACTATCCAAACAATGGATGTCATGTTGCGGGCGTGCATCTTGAAATTTGGTGGATCTTGGATCTCACACCTACCCTAGTTAGAGTTCTCTTATAATAATTATTATCACTCCTCAATTAGGATGAGTTCATTCGAATACATATACAGAAGACCTTACCCATCATAATTGTTCTGGATAGAGGTTGGGTAGACTACAATTCTTGGCCCTGAAGTTGCTCCAAGAACAACAAAGATGATTCAGCTCATTATTGAAAGGATAAAAGTGGCATTGGACCAGAATAAGTTGTATTTCGACCATATAAGGTATCCCTTAGAGTTACAAGTTTGTGAACATTTTTTTGATGGTTTCCCCATGACATGGGTAGTAGAGGTTTGGACAAGGGAGTAATCTTTATCCAAGTTTCATCAGAACATTTGATATATTGGGATGATTTGGAAAAGTGGTGAACTAGTTGGAACTGCTACCATAGTTGGAGAGGATCCACAACATCATTCCCATCACACCACTCCATGGATTTCATCACAATGGACCCCACATTATTTACTAGAGAGAGTTGGATATCGATGATGACATGACTATCATGGAGTGACCCGTAGAGATCCATAATTGTCAGTAGAAGGTGTTGCGTGGATGGACCATTCCCATGGTTTGTGTGTTGTGGAGGAATGGAGTCTTGGAGGGGTGTATTTAGGAGCAACAAACACAGATGCATGCCCAAAACCTAAAGTTTTACCATTTTTTTGTGTTCTATTTTTTCATTATGAAGTCATGTTTGAGCCTTGTTTGTTATGAGATGATATATTTCCTAATTCTCAAACATGTGATGAAGTCCTCACATTTTAAATGAGAAGAACATATTTCAAATTGAGACAAATTTATTGAGAAGTTATTAAAATAATATAGGAAATTCCGTGCCTCCAAAATTGGATATTATATTGACATGGAGGATTCTATGATTTGTGTGTTCAGATGGTGTGGTTGTTTCACTTGTGTGGTGTGTCTTCTGGTCAGTTTGATTACTAGATTTCCTAGGAGATGTTCTTAGATGTTGAGGTTTCACTCCATATTTTGAACAACATAGGGTGGTTTATAATTGGACCTTGAGATGTCAAAATTATAGTAGTGTTTAATGTATATCAAGATCCTTGAGAGGTATCTTATAGGGTGGTTGTCCACTATCATCATAATTATAGGATTTTTTTAATTTATTAGGATAAGAATAGTTTGAGAGGTATCTGATGTATTACCCAAGAAATATCTAGTCTATTCATTTTCCAATTCTAGTGTTTAAGGTTTTTAAGGAGGCTATGATGATATGATTCAATAGTTTGGAAAAATGTATCTTTTCCAATGGTGTGTCATGATGGCGAGTCGCTAACAGTATCTCATATAATGGTGGAACTTCCACCAGTAGACCACAACAATGAGTTTGGACCGGTGAGTCAGTATAGTGACTCACACATATGAATTGAAATAGTGAGTCACTGACGTTAGGTTTTAACAGTAGGTCTCCAGTGGTGAGGCTCCCAATGACGACTAATCCACCAGTAGCTCATCCATTGATGACTTGCGACGATGACTCATCCAACATTGAGTCATCCAATGATGAGTCACCCAACATTGACTCATCCAACGGTAGCTCACCGAATGGTCACTCATCCACTAGTAGCTCATCCATCGGTGACACACGATGGTGAGTCATTCTATGGTATCTTTTTTAGTTATTATTCATCCAATAGTGATTCACCCACTGGTGACTCACTATGGTGACTCTCTAAATAGTGATTCAGTTCCACAGTTTTCCAAATTTTCAGTCTCCTCATGTTTTTCTAGTTTCACCACTTTAATGTTTTCATTTACATGAATTGAGTTTAATACAGTGATTAAGTGATTTTGAATCAATTTCAAAGGATATGAATTATATATTTAAATTCCTAACACTCAAGAGGCTTTTAGATAGTCAAAATGTGTGGTCTTTAATGTGATCCAATATTAAGGGATTTTGAAACCATTTCATCCATTGATATAAGATATGCCCCTTCAAATGTCGATATCCTCTCTTGTCTATGAATTTCTCATTACTCCTTACATGGGATGTTCCCCAGAACATTTCTTCCCTAAGGAGTCATTCATTTTTGGTTCATAATTGGATCATGTTTTCTAGAAGCCTTGCACACCCACAATTTGGTGAAAGGAGGAGGTGTTGATCATATATTTCTTGAGGTAGGTTCCCTTCATATGTCTTTTATTGCGTATCATGCTCTGTGGGTGTATGAATGTTTCACATGTGATTGTAGATGAATCCATATTTAATAAATATAATTGAATAGACATTAATCCAACAATCATGGGATGGGGAAAAGTAGTGTATGCTTCTATTTTATTGTTTATTGATATTTTGAATTGTATGGGATATAAGACTACTGGAAATAATGGCCATTGGTTTTATTTTTATGTGTACCTGTGGTGGCTTATAAATTTTTGTGGATGGACATCTATCGAACGACCAGAGTTATGAAAATATGATTAACCATGCATACATGGTTAAATCAATGGATGCTTCAGGATTGACCTTACTCTATTATAACCCCTATGCTATCTTAATGGAGTTAAATATTGAGTGTTTACTAAATATTAGAACACCATGTTCTGTTTGGTGTGTATGTGTGTTGTGTGAGGTTTGTTATCTCATGTTCCATATGTGGTTGTGTGTTACAAGGGTTGAGATAGTGAGTATAATTTGGGGTTGTATGGGTGGTGTTATGGAATCATAGGTTGATTGATTGATTGACTGTAGAATAGATGAATGGTGTTGTGATGTGGGAATGCAACTAGATTGTGTTTTGTTTTTATTGTTGGGTGGGATGCATGTGCAGCGGGGCAAGTAGGTTTACTTGCGTTAAGGGGAGTTGATGGGAGTGATAGTGAGTTGGTAGTTATTTTTTTTGTAGCTGAGATAGATCATTGGAATAAATAACTTTGATGAATGATTTTTTAATTTTATGGCATGGGTAGTTTTCCTGTAGTATTTGAATATGATTTAAACCGAGAGGGAATGAGAAGTGAGTTGTTTTACCACAATTCTTCTTCCTCCTTTGTTGTGTGACTTTTAATGTTTTGGGCTTAGTATCTTCCCTATTAGGAATGGAATGAAAAAATGGATTTATTAATAAATAAAGATAATTGGTTAAATGAGTTGGATGGGTTTATGATTTGAATTTTTTATTGTTGTGTAGTTGTGCATTTAGAGGAAGTAGCAAAGGTGGATTTTTGGGATGGTTGTTGTATGAATAATCCCATATGTTAGGATTAGTGTTTAATTCATATATATATATTTTTACATCCTTGTGATTTCCATATCCTCCCACCATAGTTGATTACTATGTACGAACAACCCCATCGTCACGGGGGAGGGTGTTTTTTCGAACATCCCGATGAGAGGATGGATGGATGGTTATTGGCTCTTCCCTTCTCCCTATTCAAGTAATTAGTAGCCTGAGACTCCTCGAGCTGGTAGTGGTGTGTTTGTGAATCCTAGGTTTTTTCGAGTGAGGTGTTCTATCCTAAGTTTCTACAAGATGATATATGGTGTTCTTTCTAAGGTATCATTAGGATGAGGTGTTTTTGTGTCCAAGGTGTCTACAGGTGTGATATGGTATAGTTATGGCCTAGAGGATTGTGGGAGGGATGTGTTATGGTTGTGGCACAAGTATCTGTGGGTGGGATATGGTGAGATACTTTTTCTCAGGTTGTGGGACTAGGTCTATGTCCCAGGTGTGTGTAGGTAGTTTATGACATGCGGCTTGGGGAAAAGTGTGGAAGTTCTATGAATGTTTATATTAGGTTATTAGCAGTTAACTAACGAGAAGTGGTGAGGGTACCTAAACAACAATGTGATTGTTATATTACATTACTTTTCCTAAATTACTCAGTGATGATTCCTTTAGTGAGGTTGGTGTGGTTAGTATTTCTTGATAGGTGTTGTTGGTTTCTGTTATTTTCTCATAGATTAATTAGTATTCTTATACCACTTGTGCTTGAGATACATTGGATTTTCCTACTGATTATACTTTTATGCTGACCCTACATGCATAATCACATTTTTCAGGCTTCTCAACGGACTACATGTACGATACTAGGCATTACTAGATCAGACTTGAGATAGTTTTCATTTTTCTATATAACAATGTTTCAAGTATTTATTTTATAAATTCATGATTTGTAATAGTTATTTTTGTAAACATGCATGTGGGATGGATTTTGGATTACTTTTATATATTTTTTGTGGATATTTTTTGGGATGAACCGTATTATCTTTTAATGTTATTTTTCATATAAAGGGTAATGCCACCCATACTGTGAGATATTTGTACCATTGGTTCTAGTCTCAATCCCGAGGCCTAATGGAGGCGGGACTCGAGGGTCAATATATGTCTTCCTTTATTTCATGCTCAATAGGGGAATATTTGGAGGGAGGGGGTTAGGAACCCTTTATTTCATGATAAAAGTAATTTTATTTTTACATCATATTAAATTTATGGATTTATCTTTTGTCAATCCTATGAAGCTTTATTTTCATGTATATATGTTAATTTTTAAGAAAAGTATTATAAAATAAAATTTCAAAGAAATGGTTTGCCAAAATTTTTGAAGCTTCTTTAATATGTTTTGAAGGAAAATTATTTTCAAAATAATATCAAGATTATTTAATATGTTTACATTGAATAGAATGGGATGGCGTCTTGCGGAGACGGCAACGGTGACTCGCGGCGACCTGCGGCTTGGAAAATGGCATTATAAACTCTATATGAAGCTCGGGGATGACTTCCCTCCCCTTCCAGGAGGTGGGAGGGAGGCGAAGGACCGGGTCTCACAGCCTCCAACACCGCGGAAGCCTTTCATTCCTTTCTCAAACCCTATCTACCTTCCTGATTTCCCGTCGATTTCTTTATGCCTGAAAGTTCATGATCTTCATCAGGGTGTTACTCAGCTACTAATCTCTCCATCCATGTTCTCTGAAGCTTCAAGTCACTTGTATTTAACGCTGGTAGCACACTCTGATCAGAGAAGGCCCTCGGTAGATGACTTCGACCGTTTCATCTTCGGAAAGTGGGATTTGCAAGAGTGTGCTATTTTTGGGCTTATCGACAGTCGCCAATTCATGATTCGCTTTTCCTCGGAGGATGATTTGATCTTCGCCTGGTCCAGTTCCCCTCGCAGATGCAACGGATGCCGGTTCTTCCTCCTTCACTGGTCATTTTATTTATACATGAATTGTGATCCGTCAACCACTGCGGCATGGGTTATTCTTCCACAGCTCCCTCTCCCATTTCAAAATCCTGCAATTATTCGCATGATTGGTAATATGGTGGGGCGCTTTCTCTGTTCTGATGTTTGTACGTACACTGTAAGTCATCCGGTGAATCCTCATCTCTGTGTGGAGGTCGACGTTGCAAGGCCCGTGGTCAATTGGGTTTGGATCACCGTTGGTGAGGAATTCAGATGGAGGCAGCCCGTGATTTTCGAATCATGGGTAGGATAATGTAACACCTGCTGTCGTCTGGGGCATATGGAGTCGAACTGTCACTCTGAGGTGCTGAACAGAAGGTCCCTTAACTAGAAGGGGAGGGTGGATGATTCCTACAAGCTGAGATTGGTGTCTGCTAGGGGTGTGGCACCTAGAACTATGTAGGAGAATCGGCTGTCAGTGCCTTTGAGGAGCTGTGCAGAGGCCCCTTTGAATCCTGATGTATCTGCTGTGTTCAGCAGGCTTTGACATGATCTGCAGTTGGGTGATGGGCTGATTCATGCGAATAACAAGGAGGCCTCTGGATCTGGTGAAGGGGGAGGTACTGCAGGTGTAAACATTGCTGTGATGGAGTTGCCGCATGAGGTGTGTGTGTCTACACCTACTAAAATGGCGAGCAATTGGTGCAAGGAAGCAGTGACTGTGGTAAATGGAGAGAAGGATGATGTTGGAAGAGGCTGTGATACGATGAAGGTTTCAGATGGTAGTAATGGGGTGCAAGGTAGGACTGTGATTGATGGGGAGATGAGATTCACAGTTGATACTTCCAATTTGTTCCAGGAGTTGGAAAAGGAGCTAGTAGAGGAGGGAATGTCCAAGACTGAGATGCAGCGTGAGGCTCCTTCACAGGAGGGAGGCGATGGGTCAATGTATGTGCTTCAGGGGACTTTAGTTGATCCGGAGTCCCCAGAACAGCCACGGTTCCTTGCTATGATTGACACCAATGGCCAATTACAGCAGCGTCGTGGTGGGAATGATAATTTTCAGCAGGTCATTATCTATGGAAAGTGGGGGGATTGCTATGAGAGTGATCAAGAAAATAATGGAGGTACGATCAAGCCTTCTTTTAGTGATGTGGTCCAAGGCGGGAAGGCAAAGGTGAGAGGGGATCAAGAAGTCTTGACTGCTCCTCCACGACGCAGGTCAAAGAAAGATTACTCCTATTTTCCAAAGCCATTAGTCACTAGGAGCTTTGGTGGAAACTAGAAGCTCTTATCCTTGGAGCAGATGAATCTGCGAAGAAAATCTGCTACGGTTCTGAGGCATTACGAAAGCTCGGAATGGGAAACAGCCACAGTGGAGGAGGATTATGGAGATGGGTATGGGTTGTGTGACATGTAAGCTCCTTTCTTTTTCCTTTCGTTGCTTGTCTACTGCACCTTTCTTTTACATTAATAAATGGTCAGGGGGTTATCCCCTGGCTGAGCTTTTCTGGTAATATGTTTACATTGAAAATGATTTTCAAAAGGATTTCAATCCTCATTTATAATTTTTTAATGTATTTTTAAAGAATTGGGTTTCAAAACATTTTCATGATTATTTCATATATTTTCATGTAAAAAGGTTTCATAACATTTTCAATCATTTTTTATATGTTTTCATTGTGTTTTTAAAAAAATTGTTTTAAAATGTTTGGATGTTTATTTTATAACTGTTTAAGAAAAAAGGTTTTCAAAATAATTTCAAGGCTTCCTTTTAATTTTTCAATAAATTTTATAATAAGGTTATTTTAAAATAGTACTAAACATTGAAATTACTTTTTGAAAGATAAATGTATAATTTCCCCATGAAACATTTACGAATGATATTTAAAAATTATTTTCCATATAAGATTAAATCCTCTGATGTTACTCATTACCTTCAACGAAATGATCTAAAGGTTCCAATAAAATTATTATATAAATTGGGTTTTCTAATTTCATGGCCTTTTACAAACCTGTTTCGCTTTCATGGGCTATATATTTATGAAATCCATATTTATTTCTTGGGTTATATGTTTATGAAAACAGTTCTCTTGAACATGTTATATATTTATGAAATATGATTCACTTTCATGTGTTATATGTTTATGAAATCCATTACGATTTCATGGGTTATATTTATGAAATCTATTTCTCTTTTAAGGGTTTTGATTTAGGTGAAATTATTATCAAACCTGTATATGTTCCTATGGGCTATTATATTTTTACATGTTTATGATACCCATTTCATTGTAAGGGTTATGATATGATTGTTTTTTATTTTGTGGCGCATGTACATATAATTTCACTATGAGATGGGTGAGACCGATATCTCCCTCTAATACATTGGGTAAAGATATATATATTCTAATATTAACATGGATGAAATGAGAAATGAACATGGTTTATTTTTATAGGGTAGGAATGGGAAATGAACTCGGTTCTGTAATACAGTGTTGGGATGAGGGGTGAACTCGATTTAGTAATATAGGGCAAGAACGTGGTGTGAACCCAGTTTAGTAAATGACTTTTTCCACTAATATGGTCTTGGAAAAAATGCATTGACTACTATTTAAATAATTATACATTCTTATGTGTCTTCCACTATTTAATATTTTATTCCTATGTAATGCTTTCATGGATTATGTTCATTATTTACTAAATATTCATGTCTTATGAACTTCCAATATTTATTATAATCTTTAATATTCCTGCTGCTATCTTTAAATGTTCTTATCTAGTTCTATACACATTATTTAATGTTAGTATTACATGTTTCCTTTATTTACCCTTGATGAATATCTAATCTCACTCTTTTCTTATGTTTCCTTTTCCTAGGTTATGAATAATGGATTTAGATAGAAGAATTAATGGTGTAAATCATTATGGGAGATTTTTATGAGATTTAACTAGGATAAAAGGCTTTTCTTCCATGTTTCCAATAGTACACAAATGATATGGTCTATGGGAATTCTTTTCTAATGTACTTAATATTAATAAAAAACATTGTAATATCCATGTATGTCAAGACTGGGTCACTATAGTTAGTATCAAAGGAATGGTATAGTCAACAATTTTTAACTAGTATGACCAACATATAGTTTGATCCTTGGGTATATTTATAAGGTTATGTATAGGGATGCCTGCAAGAATAAGTATAAGGATGAGTTAACATTTAGGAAAATGTGATGGGAATTTGGTAAATGATAGATTATGTAGTTTCCTTGAAATACATAAATGTATGGATACTACAAGTGGATATAGATTTGGAACACATGTACCTAGGGGAAACAACTCTGAAAATATGTTCTTGGCCTGACTCGGGGAAATCTGGAACACGACCATGGGCCTTTCTGCATACCACATTTGACATTCCCATGTGATTGATTTGTAAATTCACAAAATCCCCATGAACCATCATGAATGATTTAAATAAAAAATTTCAATCAATAACCTAAGATATTACTATGTTTTCATATATTAATGAATTATTATCCATGATGTAGTGGCCCTATAAATAAATTTTCATGATTATATGTTATGTCAATATGATAAACGTTTCTTATAGTATGATTTTTGGTTTCATTCAACATTGAGGACTAGAAGAAACATGGGAAAAATATAATGTTTCAGTTTTGGAAGGTATGAGAAATTTTCAACTTGATTCCCCAAGTGGACATATCATTAATTGAATCATGAAGGTGGTATGAGTATCAGTTATACATCCATAGATAAGATTACAACAGACGATATACGAATGTTATGTGATGTTGTTCTAGTATTCATCACATTGATCATAAGAAGCAGTATCTAATTGAGTATAGGGAACCTTAATACATGATTCTAATTCCATATTACAGGAAATAGGTATTAAAGAATAAGTTGATAAAACATGAGTAATGGTTTAAGCATAATTTTAGATTAATGAAGCATTTATTTTTTGGAATTAAATGATTATTTTATATGAATCTTAAAATGTATATGTATTTTCAGAATATTTTTTATTACGGATTGAAAAGAACATATTAAATGGTGATGAAGACATAGAAAAGTGATTTCATGGAAACGAGATCTTTTGATTTAGAGAAGGAAACCAATAATTAATTCTTGAAATTGAGATAATGATCTATTGGATATGAATAGTTAAATGAGATGGTATAGATTACCATATAACAATGTTTTGAAAAAAATGTTCTATGTCTTCAAGTATAATCTTTACTAATTCTTAGATTTGAATAATATATCCAATAATAATTGAAATTAGGAAGCAAGAATGTTTTTTAAAAGGATTTCATGTAATTAAGGTCGTTACCATGTTTGAAGGTAATATAATATGAGTTTATTCAAATTACTTGAATGCTCTAAATAATCATTACTTATATGATATATTTGGGATCAAGGTTAAGCTGATTTGATGAATTTAATTATAAGGCTCTGAATTATCAACTTTTAGAAGGGTTATGAGGTTAAAAAATTATAGAATGATTTTTTTAAACATTGGATCATGGTTTTGATAATAAATTATTATCTTACCACATTAGGATTTACACATATTGGTCATCATTTTATAAAAAACATTGTGTTGATGATAAACAATGACAGATGAAATGGCACATCATGGATCCCATGATCTGTTACTACTTTAGAAATGATAATTTCACCTTTATTTTTGAAGAAATAGGTAAAGTGGATCCTGGAATAACAAGGGGTGAGGCTCTCCAAAGAACATGCATGTATATCTTTTGACTAAAATTATTTAACTTTAAGAAAATGGATATTGAAACCAAAAAATTTATCTAAGTACTTTCATTTTTGATGAATCAAGTTTCCTTTGAGTACATCACATACAAAGGGTTTTCTGATTGTTATTTTATCTTGAGATTTTTCTCTATCACCACCCATTAAAACATGATGGTTAGATTTTTTTCCATATCCAGGTTTTCAATTTCCACCTATGATACTCTATGTGGAAACCCAGTTATATCTTACTATGGGTAACCATTATGGATCCAAAATTCCATTTTAATAGAATTTTTAATGTTTATTTTTACGTTGTGGGTTTCTATGAATAAAAATTTAATTTTTTGAACCTTTGATACCCCAAAAAAATTAAGAGGGTGTAATTATTTTTTAGGGGGTAGAATTTAGCACATTAATATTTTTAGAATTAGTTTTTTTAATTAAGTTATTTTTTTGATATTTTTCATTTCACATGAGAATAGAAATATTTCATTATATATATATATATATATTAAAACATTAATTCAAACATTCCATTCACACACCACCTAATTGGTATGTTCTAAATTATATACTGACTTGGTTTGATTTAAACGCAATATCGGCATGGCTTGTGCTACATGCACCACCAACTTGGATGAAATTACACGAAACAGAGTTGTTTCTACGAAACATCATTTTATTATTATAATTATTTAAATTAGATAATTATAACCTAGTCCATAAACATAGTCATGTTAATTGAAATTAATAATTATCAAATATTTTTTATAATTGGTTTATATTAAAAACATATTGGTAATGCAAGATATTTTTTTTCTTAATGTCCTTTTAAATTTAAAGATTACATTTTCTCGAATGAACTGATTTTTTATAATAAAATTAATTTTAGACACATTTATAAAATGAATTTCATAAAACAAACTTAATATTATAATTTATAATGACAATGTTATCTTAGAGTAAATTTTTGGGACTTTTTGGGAAACATCATTTCTGATAAAAAGTGAAAATACCACTTTTTATTTAAAAAAACCATTCTGTTTAAATAAAAATTGATGTTAAATTATATAAAAATTTATTTTAAGGTCACATTGGATGAATTATACGAGTATTAATAAAATTTAGGTTATTTTAACCAATTTCACTTTGAAAATTAATATAATAATGTAATAAACCTCTGAACTTCTTTAATCATTAAATATCTATAATATCGTTCTGTCTGCAGGATTATCATTAATATTAATTCTTCCCCTTTGGTGAATTGAATTTATAAATACATAGATACACCCTTTCAATCAGTATAACATTTTTATTCAAATTTTATCATGTTTATTTATTTATCAAAATGATAAGTAAAAGTGATTAAAATTAATCACAATAAAAGGGTCAAATTAAGCCTAATTTTGAAATAAAATTTATTCTTTGGAGACCGGATGACCTTGAAACCTATAAAAACCCATTTTATAGAAATATTTCTCCAAAAAACTTTCATTATTTATTTATATTTATTTTACATGATATTGTTTTAGGTAAGAACAAGTGTACACCTAACTTGTTTACAGAAAATCCAAGTGAGCCCTTTCTATTCCCTATAAAAGGCCACCACCTCCCCCACATCCCCACACATATCAAAATTGTTAGAATTAGGAAATATATAAACAATAAACTTTCCAAAATTCTTACCTTCCTACTAGAAAAATTCCATTGGGTATAAGTATATCCAATGAAGTCTTTTGGAACAATCCAAAAGTTATTACCCGCTTAAGAGGCAACATCTTCTCTCAAGTCCTTCATTTTATTTTCCTTATCAACCAATCCACTCTCTTTATTCCACGATTTTATATCAAAAAAACTATCCTAAATATAATATGATTTTTTTATCATACTTTTTATTCCTACACTTACACACAACTCTATATAATGGGTAAGAAACACACTGTTTACTTGTACAATGAACTACCACCTCTCTAAATGATGATTGTTCAATAATTCTTATTTCCTCTCATGGTGGACTTTATGACGGAAAAAAAATTTATATATGTTTTATGATATATTTATTATTTATTTAAGATTATATATTCCTTTTACATCACTTATATTTTTTACCTACAATTTGGTTTTAATATGATAATTCTGTTTGAGGAAGTGTGGACTACCACCCCCCACAAAGCGGTGTGATTCATTCACAGAATACTAGGAATGTATTAAAGATATATTATTTTAATATAAATGAAATATATTATATAATAAAGATATTATAAAAATGAGATATTTATAAATTTATTTTAATTTTTTTCTCTCAACGCAACAATTAAAAGGAAATAGCATTCATGCATACGTACGACGTACCGTCTCCATGAACTGGGTATTCCTTTTCTTACATAAATATTTCACAGATTATTTTAATATATATACTTAATATATATGATAATTATATCATTTTTTACATTATGGAGTAATTATATAATTATATGGACCAACAATATAGCTAATTAAGTCACATACAAAAAACAATGTAAATATTACCTGACGAGAAACATTAATATAACTTTGTTAACAAGGGGTAATACAAAGTAGTAATTAAAAAAATGGTATTATATATATATAAATATGGTTATTTAGAATACGTAAAATAAATTAATATTTATTATAATGGTGTTTTTAATTACTATAAAGAGAGATAAGAGACAAGGTAAGGGGATTTTATCTCACTTTTTATTTTCTTGAGATAAATGCTATGTTTGGTAGTCATTATTTTTGTTTAGTAAATATAAGTATCACGATAATATTCTATGTATTTTATTCCTAAATTTATGGGTATTCAATAATCAATTTTAAGATCTTTATATCATGATGTTTATGTTTTAGATGTTGGTAAATCAGTGGAATAGTTTTGTCTCACTTTTTCTTCTTTGAGACTCTGGATTTGGTATGAAACTAAATTCTATTATGAGGTGAATATTCATATATTTTACATGGTATATCAATAATTTAATTATTTTCATGATATTTTATGTTTCATGTAATTTCCTTTTCTTATATGGAGAATATGATCCCACGTTACAAAGTTATAAGAGATTATTGAGACAATCCCATTGATATTCAAGATTGTTTATGTTTATGCTTGATTGGATGAAATATTATGATACATATGTCAAGAAAATTCAGTACCTTTATTATCATATATTTATTCATTAATTATTCATATATTGGTATAATTTATTCCACTCTTTGGTACATAAGAGAGTTTAGAAAGTGTTTTCAAGAAAGTCGGTCTTTACCCTCCCTTCGGTCGGAAATCTGTGTTCCGTTAAAATCATGTTTTTTAAAAAGTGTTATCATGAATATTATAATTATATCCTATTATAATTAAAATAAAATTTTACCCATATATATTTTTTAAATTTTTTCAAAGGAATTTTACTGTCTTTTTCAGAATGAGGCATTTTTCTATCCAGTTTATCATACAAAATTGTATGTTTATTTTACCTAATAATATGTGTATGAATTAATCCATTTTAAATCCTTTGAAACTTCATTTTCATGTAAAAAGTTTAATTTTTAATAATTTTATTTTCAAAATATATTCTCAATGAATTTTTTTTTCAAATTTTTTCATGTTTCTATTATATGTTTTTGATTAAAATTGTTTTCAAAATGTTTTGAAGATTCATTTTTAAGTTTTCAAGGAAATTGATTTTAAAATTATTTGTAGCCTCATTTATAATTTTTTGAATTATTTTCAATGAAATGGTTTTTAAAAATTATTTTTTATTCATTCATATTTTTTCATGCAATAATGTTTTTGAAATATTTTTAGTATGTCTTTATAAATTTTTTAATTTTTTTTAATGAAAAATGGTTTTTAAATTTTTTAAATCATGTTTAATATGTTTTCAAGGAAAATGTTTATAAAAATTATTTCAAGTAATATATATATGTTTTTTAATTTATTTTATATGAAAAATACTTTGAAATGGTTTTATACATTAAAGAATAATGAAATGTTTCCTCATGAAATATTTTTGAAAGATATTTCAAAATTATTTTTCATCTTAGAGGAAAGATGTTGATGTTACTCATGCCCTTACAGAAAATTATATAAATGATCCATTAATATTACTTCAAATAATGGGTTATGAATAATGAAATTCTCTTTATATAACCAATTTTCCTTTCATGTGTTACATGTTTTTGGATTCAATTTATCATTCATGGGTTATATGTTTATGGAATCAATTTATATTTCACGTTTTATCTATATATAAAATCTATTTCACTTTAACGGGTTACATGATTATAAAATTTGTTTCAATTCCATGGGTTATATGTTTATGAAATCAAATTATTATTTTATAAGTTTTTATTTAGAAGAAATGGTAATGAAAACAGTATAATTATTAATAAGATATGGTATGTTAAAATGTTTATGATATCCATTTCATTACATGGGTTATGATATGACTGTTTATGATTTTGTTGCAAATTTATGTATGATTTATCTATAATATGGGTGTGACATGTATCTCCCTCCCATGAATTTCATGATGATTTTAATCTCATGAGATAGACATGGATACAACAAGAAATGAAATTGGTTCAGTATTATAGGGATGGACCACGAAATGAACTTGATTATATAATACCATGATGGAATAGGGTGTGAACCCAAATTAGTAAAGAACATTTTCCACTAAAACAGTCTTGGAAGAAAAACATTTTCTACAATAGAAATCATTATATATTCATATGTGTCATCCATAATTCCGTGTTTATTCCTATGTTATGATTTCATGGATTATGTTATTTATTTCCTTTTGAATCATGTATTATGATCTACGAAACTTTATTATGGTCTCTAATATGCAAGGTATGATATTCAAATTTTATTCTCAAGTTCCATGCCATTTTTTTCATGTTATGCATACATGTTTCCTTTATTTACCCTTATAAAGAATATGAGCTCACCCATTTATTATGTTATTTCCAGGTTATGAATAAAGGATTTAGATAGAATTACTAAATAAGGGTATATTTATGTGATATTTTGATGATATTTCACTAGGATAGATGACTTTGTTTCCATGTTTCCAAAGACACTAAAATATCATGGCCCTCAGGAATTTATTTTTATAATGTACTAAATATTCATCTAAAATGATGAAATATCGATGTATCTAAATCTTAGGTCACTATATTTTATCCCTAAAAAACTCTTATAAATGTGTCATCATAGGTTTTCATATAATATGTAAAATATTGGAAATAACACCAAGGGAATAATATTAATTGAATAAGTGGTTTAACCCATTATGAAAACATGTGTAATTTTTAATATCAAATGTAGTACCAAAATAGTAATAGGTAAATAATAAAATATACTAATAAAAATGATAATATCTTACTAAAATAAATTAATTTCAAACAATAAAATTAAAAATTAAAATAAATAAATAGTCATTTTATCCTTGATAAAACATCCCATGAAAAATAAAAATGTAATATATGAAAAATAGAATTACCTCTTGTAAAAAAATGATCTCATAATCTATAATTGTGGTGAAATGGTATCTATAATCACTTAACTCTTCTAATATAATGTTATTGATAACTAACTTCAATACAATGTAAAACCAGACAATTATATAGAAAAGCATAGGTATTAATACCCAATATAGTCATCATAATAAGTGAGATTATAACATTCATAGATGTTAAATTTTTTTTATATATTAATATAAAAATCAAGGAAAATATTGGGAAATATATAATTAGAGGAGTTTGATGATAATAAATCAATATTGGAGGGGTTTTGAAAACTTAAATCTCCCTCAATATCATACATAACTTTTCTATAGTCACTATTCAAATGTAATTGTGAAATTCATATGTTAATGTTCCATATAGGGTGTTTCAATAAATGTTTTAGTTTTCATTGAAATTGAGAAAAATTTATATATAAAATAATGGATTCTAAATATAATAATAAAATACACTAATATCTATAAGCAATTACCTCACATAACATCAAATACAATCAACCCTTCATAGGTTATTTTCTTTAGTAGATACAATATGATTCGACTAAAATCTAGAATCTAATAGTTCTTCCACTGGTTGGACTTTTTCATGATCCCCCTTCATGAATGTTGAAATTTCATTTTTATGCAAAAATAACCATAAAAGATTAATTTTCAAAATGAATTATAGAATATAAATACTAAAGTGATTCACATAAACATAATGTTACGCATTGATTTTTTTTCATGAACATAATTCCATATTCTAATGAAAGATACTATTTATTTATGATGTTTCCATTGGATAATGAATCATTCATTTATTCTGATGATTTCCACTTATAAATGTTTTGGTAACCATGTGCCTCTTGCATGTAAGTGTCAGATCCCATTCCTTTAAGAAAACACAATAATGATAGGATTCCACCTATTATATATGATATTCTATATAGAATTATTCATCTTACTAAAATCCATTTTATAGGGATTGTGGTGTAGGAATAAATTCTTTTAGGTTAGATCCAATTATGATATTTTAATTCCTCACCTGAATTGTTTTAAATCACATTATACTATAACGATACCATCACACAATGTTTTTTTTTCATAAGTGCAACTCATTTTACCAAAAATCTTCTTACTTCCAATCTACACAATCAATGGATATAAGTATGTTCTTGGTCACACTTGTGTATGTCCCATGTATGTTACAATCTATATGCACTTAAAATGCATAGTGTGATCACTATCATATAAAGAAAAAATACATAAATATATTTTCCATGCATGATTTAGCTACACATTTCCCACTCTTACAAGGTTTTGAACGATTAGACTGATTTTCAAGGATGATCAATAATACATGATCTCATGAAATACCTATTTTTTATTTCCGTCATGACATAAAAATTCAAGGCCTATTCGTTAGGGATGAGTTCCATTTCTTTTATAAAATAATAGAAACTATATAAACATCTTAAGAACATAAATAATTTTTTAATCCCTTAATTCGGATAAACATGAATCATCTTTGATGTTTTATAAAATTATAATATCGATAAATTTATTCCCAAGAAATGATTTATTTTTCCCATTCACATTTTCTGATGATGCTTCCTAAAGTATTAAAATCTTTTTCTTTGGAAATGCGAAAAATGATATCGACAACACCTTCCTTGAAAACCCAAAATTCCCAAGAAACACCTTTGGCATTATCTAAATAATAAAATCAAATTTACACGTCATCACCTTCTTGGATGGTTTTAAATTATAAATTAATTTATTATAGTCTTTTGATTAATTTTTTAATAATAGTTACCATTTTTATCCCCCAATATGGTTTTTTATTTAGTAAAATAAAATTAATATAAAATTAATCATAGAGAGAATATACATACAAATAATATATGTAATTCATGAGACTTTAAATCAATAGTTTCTTCCACTTGAAATTAATATATAATAATTTTCTATGAGACTTTAAATCATCCATTTCTTATATAATTCTTTATAATGTGATAATTTTCCATCACACTTTAACCGGTGAGAATCTTCCTATGTGGCATAAAATTATAGAGTTCATATTTGAATGTATATATGAAATATACAATATTCACTGATGGGGTGTGTTATCCATGAATTATGATGGAAAGTGTAATTTTTCATGATATGAGGGGGTTTTCAGCCGTAAATTTTAAAATATTTTATGGGAAATGGAATCACATATAGTAGAATACAGATCTATATTCAATTGTCCTTCTCTATGTAGTTGTTACAAAATTATCTTATTTACTATGGATGTTATCATATATTTTTATCTTCAAATAACATCTTTGGAATCTAATTATTTTCATGAGAATTTTCTATGATATAAATGTCTAGAGGCTTTTAATTGATCAAAATTAATGGTTTATATATAATTAGTGGGGGGAAACATGGAGGTGGACATCCTAGCCTTGAATAGTACAAAGGGAAAAAAATTACTCATCTAATGATGCATTGTTTCTCTCCCATAGATTATATAACTATTGTGAGTTTGGATATTCTAATGCTCTATAACATTATAACCCCTTTAATGTGTTTTTTTATCACCCCATCTCCCACCTGTAATAAAAATATTTCATTTTCAGTGACACTAAAATGCAATTTTATTTATTTTAAATGGCCATGAATAACAATATATTATTCAATTTAAATTAGTTAATTTTCTTTAAAAAATTGCATTATTATAATATAATAACATTCAAAAACACATCAGAAGTAATAAGAACCCATAAAACCCAAGAACAAAATGTGATATACATAAAATAATGTAAAACATAAAATTAAGAAATTATTGGATATTAAAACATAGTTATACTACTCACAGTATCTTCATACCACACATATTAGGAATATATCTTACATAAAATAAAAGGATACCTCCATCCATGGTGTACAAATAGGTTGATGTGAATTGCATGAAATTTGGTTTGGAATCATGTTTTCTCCATACAAAAATATTATATTATAGTAGACATGAGTTAGAATATGAGGGATATAACCATGAGATATATTTTGGTGCATTAAATTCAATATCACAAAGGTTTATCCTCATTTTATAGCATCTTTAGACACAGTTTAGTTATCCATTACATAACACATATGTTATGAAACATAAGATTTATGCATTCAATTTAATAATTCGTTGAACCCTTAAACTATTATGAATATACCATATGATTAATTTAAATAATAAACGTATAAATGATAGATTATTAGTGGTAGAGATCTAGATTTTATCATATAATATTTTTCCACCCAAACAAGTCAATGTATTTTTATAAAAAATCCATCCATGAAAAGTAGAGACTATTATAGTCAATTACTAATGATATTCCCCAATCATTCTCTATGATTGGATAAAGGTAGTATCATATTATCTCATAAAATGGGGAATGTTATTTTGGTAACTATTTGTGTGATATAGTCTTAGAGAATCACATACACAATATATTCATGGTATATTTTCTTAAAAATCTCACTTTAAATAAAAACTCATAGACATAGTGACATTTAAATTTTTGTTTCACCGTATTCAATAACTTATGAAACCAAATACTAAACTACTATTGAATATCTTCAAAAACCCTTATATAAATCTATCAAAAACATCACCTTATATAACATCATATCCAACATATTGTTAATACCCATCCAAGAGTCGTTTTGGATTAACTCTAAATAAATTTTATATAATATCATAGAGTCAAATACAACACCAATTTAGTAAACCAAAATGTGTGAGTACATTGGTCTTTATATCCTTGAAAACCAATATGAACTTCCAAATTAATAAATACATTCAAATAAAATCTTCTATCCCATTATCAATACAACTCTAGATACAATGGTATTTGTCACGATATTCATCAATCAAGCAGATGGATATCTATACGTGTTCCCATAAACATAACTATATGAAATAATACTTTTTAACATGATCTATCTTTCCATGATATTGAAATAATATGGGAAATAATACGTAAATGTGCTATACCTAGTCACATGTAACCTACTCTCCTAGCATAGAATATCTTGGATTATGAATACATAACATTCCATTAACCTTTATTAATGAGTTCATCAAATTTCCTTCACTAGAATAGATAATAACATCATATTAATAATATATTTATGGATATAAAATTACTCAATATTTATATATTCTGATCCCATAAGTGAAACTTGACATATGAGAGGATAAATCCAATATTGGTTGAGTGTAAACCTATTACATGATCAACAACATGCCTATACACCCCTGATTTAGAAAAGACTTAAAAATTGTATTTGAAATGTATCAAGGTATAAAGGTTCTCATAATAGGTATCTAACTATAATTAGGTAGTGGGGAATCCAAATATGTTCCATACACACTTTGTATACAAAATTGATAGTGTATTAAAAATTATGGGAAACTTTGCAGGTCATCAAGAAAGAAAAACTCATTTTGTGCATCATGTTAATATTCCATATCTAGATATAACAATCATACATAAATTGACCTCCACAATTTTTTATAAACTATAACACCACATTATGAACTATGGTAAGGGATTACTCAAATTCATACATTGAGAGGTAAATTATTATTCCACATCTTGATACTTATACTAGTATATATATATATATTAAATATAAAATAATGATAAAGTGAAGTTTAACTGTTGATGACATGATATATTTTATAATACTAATCCTTTTAGAAATACATATCAAAACAATGTAGAAGTTCGTGTTTAACACATCACATATGATTGAATACAAGATCAAACTCACATTTTATTCACATGGAGTGGTTTTGTATTATATCCATATATAATTCATACCACATACTTATGTGAAAACCTAATAAAACCATCCCGCTAAACTCTTTAGTGAGTAACATCTATGTATTATTCTAGTTTTAATAATCAGGGAAAAAGGAAAAAAAATCTAATGTTGAACTCCCTTAACATATTAAAACTCATTTACATCTATAAATCATGTTTTATAATGTTAATTGGTTTTATTGTCTTCATATAGTTCTTACTAAGTACACCATCATCATTATTGGACCCCTTTATAGTAAAATATTTCCTTGAAATATAATGTTACTATTTACATTATTACTCAACCAACATATCCTAAACCATTTAACGATATAGGGATATTCACATTACTATTTAACTAGTATAATATTTTATTTGTCAAATTTTAACCTCACGAAGATCAAAAATACTCCCACTAATTTTATATAAATTATATTCTCTTTAGAATATCACTAAAAGATATAAATTATATTTTATTTTGATAAAATAAAACTTATTTCTTATAAATAAAAATATTTTACTAAAAAAAATTTCATTAATATCATATATAGTATTATATGTTTTTGGATCATTTTATGAAATAGAATATTATTAATTAAAAGTTTCCACAAATTGTGGGGGAATTTCAATTAATTATATTTTTAAAAACATTTTGTTAAACTATTTGATCCTAGATATAATATTTTATCCTTTTACTCATTTTCAAAATATATTAGAGAACATGATTAAGGATAAACCTATTCGATATAATCTCTTATATCATATTTTTCATAAAAAATGAAATTATACAACCATAAACGTCATTTAATATGATCTATATGAGATTGATATATTCCTTTCATTTATTTTCATGATTTAAAAACCATTTATTTCTTCACTGGAAGAAAACCATAAGATCTATTAACTCATAAATTTATTTTTAAATAGTGAATTTTTACAATAATTGTAATGTTTTTATTTTGTATCAAATACCATTTAAAACCTAAATATTAATTTCTATAACACTGGTACCTAACATGAATATTCCCGAGATATTGTCAAAACCCTTTAGGTATTCAAGACCATTCTATCCAATTGAATAATTCATCCTTTTTTCTTAATATCATAAGGTCTAAAGGACCTTAAATTTAAACATAAATAAATAATATTAATGTTCTAAAAAATATTTATTAATCCAATTTGAACTTTTACCCAATTTTATAGTTGAGAAAATACTAAACCAGAACATCCCATAACCAGTTCATATACCCACAACATTGTGGAAAAATAGGATAAAAATTTATTGAACTCATTAAATTTTTTTGAATATTTCTATTCGTGAAAATAAAATAAATTACATACCAAAAAAAATACAAAAATAAAACATGTGTGAATTATTTTATTCTTCTCATCAAAATCAAGATTTAGTTATAAAACAACATATATATTTGGTCACCAAGGAAGGTGTTGTTCTGATCAAATACAATATTTTGTTATATAAGAATTTTTCTGAAGTCACTAATCTGAGGAGTTACTTATATTAATCTTCCTATAATATCATAAACCAAATCATGTCGTCCAGGATAGAATTTCACAAGGCATCAGCTACACCTCCCTCCATCCTACTATTTACTGTCTAGATTTGGGGGTCTCGGTTGAAATTGAGGTGATAATATACCATCTATAATAGTACATAATAACAAATAAATAACAAAAAATAAGATAATGTAAAATAAAATTAAGAGGAAACTAATAACATACCAGCTTTATTAATTGATATAGAAATGATAGACCCATATAGTCAAACTTGGATACAAGAAACTAATTTCCCATTGGGATTATCACATATAAAAAAAAGTAAATAAACAAAGAATAAGAGAGTCAACACCCAACTCTAAGACATGACTCATCCCACTCTCTAGACTCATAGTGTGCTTCCCTACTAGATTATAAACCTGAGGCCTTGAACTAAATTGTACATGAAACATGTGGGGGAATATTAGGTACCCAAGTTCTAGGGACACCTAATAAGGTTGTTAGTAGAAATTATTAAGACACACTCAATTAGGTCCAGTACCCAACTAGTAAGATGCATTTTATGTACATATGATAATATTATCAAAAATTAAAGGGAAAAACAAAAAATTGAAACCAAATCATATATTCTCCAAGAACACCCAAGTAAAAAAACCATGTTTCAATCTGTTTTTTCGTTAAAATGCCACCATGAACATCAAATATACATAATTTGGCTCCATGATAGATGGATAATCATAAAAATAGTTTGGAGAATATAAAACCACATGCTTGGTACACTAGGTATAGAGACCACATGTCAGTTGACATCCTTATGACATCTAGGAAATATGTCTCTTAGTAACCCTAAAACATTGTGTGAACATGTTACTTGACATCACTAGGAATTTAGAGTACATAGTAGTTAATATCCACATGGAATCAAGTAATAATATTACTTGGAATCCACTTGTCCTTCAGTGAACGTGCTACTCAAAATCCAATAGTCATAAAGTGACCATAACACTACGTATTTACATGGTCATCATAGTCCTGAATCCCAACTATCATGGGTCTAACCTCAATGCCATCATGCATATATCATGTTCTCATGACTGTCACCATTTTTTCATTCCATGTTCACTCCCCCTCAAATAGATAACTATAACACAACAGTTCACCTATCTTTAATGAATAGAACAATACCTCCAAATAAACTATGGAATTCTACATAACAAGGAATGAATACATATAATTATGGAGTATTATATGATCATGAGAATATTAGTAAAAACGAGGTGTATAAATAATCATCATTAAACATTGAAAAAACATAAAAACTCATAATCATGAGAAAAAACAACATAAATGGTGTCACAAGCTTTAAATTCTCCCACATTTGATCCCTATCAAGTATGATCAATATGTTATGCCAATAAAATTATCATAACCAGGAAAACAAGAATGAACATA
This sequence comes from Viscum album, assembly GCA_963277665.1. Taxonomy (NCBI): domain Eukaryota; kingdom Viridiplantae; phylum Streptophyta; class Magnoliopsida; order Santalales; family Viscaceae; genus Viscum; species Viscum album. The sequence continues at coordinate 1,835,686,736 of OY728146.1, forward strand.
TAAGTATATTATGTCATATAATAATAAGGGGTTTGAAAAACTATATATGTGATCAATATCAGATATGATTGAATAGAACATCTAAGCATGATCGTGACATAAAACATTATACATTGTCTCACAAGTGATGCACATACACCTCAATTAATCTATGTAGTTTTTGAAGTCATTACTGGAAAAGAATTGACCATCAGTGGATGACATAATGCTAGTGAAAAATGACCATCTTCGACATATCACCATTTTAAATTACATTTTTCATGCTTCCATTATTTGATTATTACGTTAGGATCATAAATTAATTATAGATTATGTATGTCTAAATTAATTAGAAATTTAATGAGGTTCCTTACTATATAAGTGTTAAATATTTTATGAAACATTTATGAATTAGGGGTTCTTCACCCATGGTGGTGGACCACTTATCATAATATAGTAAACTAAGACTTAATAATAAGGTAGAGTACAAGGAACCAACTACCTCAAACGGATCCAAGTCCAAGGAAAGAAATTCCCAACTCCTTCATCTGGGTTGATCCAAGTCTATTAATACTCAATCATATTTTATAAGGTTATTCTCATTCCAAATATATCAAATAAATAAATTATAAATAAATATTACTTAATTATTCTATTTTAAGAACTCAAATTCAAGGGATATCGAACATTATTTGAAAGTATTACTAGATATCACTGTCTAGTTGGAACCTCCTACAACCATCCATGGAAGGTAAATCTCAAAATTCTAACATCATTCTGGGAAAAATCCAAATTGCGTGGAAATAAAACAAGTCTAATTTTAAATAATTAAAAATGATTCTTAGACGATACCACCCAAATTATGAACCTAATCCAAAATTTAATCCAACTGAGATTGAGCCCCCTAGAAACATTCATTGTTCTTAGATGAGAAAAATCCCTAAATAATTCAATAATGTGATGGAAAATTCAACCAAAATTCACCAAAACCGATTTAAAGTACAATAAAGGGACATAACCTCAAAACAACCATCAATGGTATACATTCATCACTCTAGGACATCCTATATCTGTGTCAATTCCCAAACTAATCAATCTCAGAAAATTACATAAAGATCTGATAGAATTGTCATCTTATTCTCTTTTAGGAGACAAACCAATGATTAATAAAGAAACCAAATTATTGAGGGTGAAATGTTCCAATGATAATTGATACATCTCAGTATTATAAGTTCATATAAATACTAATAAAATCATCCATGATGAATGGAATGAATATCCACTATCATAACAATAAGATGAAGGATGTGATCATTGATGAATGACGAATATTTTTAGGGGATGTTCCAACAGATTGAATCGTGATCCTCCCCAGATGAAAGGATACTCTTAGAGGAAGGATGAAATGAGGGTATAGTGGAACTAATCTCAAATATTTGATGTATAACTAGTAATCCCATGTGGATTTGATCGATAAAAGGCCAACTAGACCCCTCTTAAATGAATCCCACTGTATTTCTTTGGTGACCTAATGGTCCACCGAGCAACCAATGGAGGCTCACTTGCAAGTCAATGATTTTTTTGGGAAACAAGGCTATTAAATTTCTCAATGACTATCTTGTTAGTGAAATGGAAACATCGAACTATCATGGCCTCCTCCACTAAAATTTTATGCTTTGTCTTCCCATTGAGATTCCATTCAAGTGAAAAAGTAACTCTTTATGATGTTAAAATAGGAAATTCCTCATTTTATCAATTGGTTCTCCAAATGTTCCATCAAATTGATAGTGTAACACCCCAAGGTTTCATACTATGTTATCTATTTAATGTAATTTAATAGCTTATATTGAACGCAACATCGACTTGGCTTGTGTTATATGTAAGATTTATTTTCTGTGAAACAACACATTAGTTTTATAATTATATAAATGATATATTTATTTATCAATTAAATATTGTCATATGAATAGTAAAATAAATTTTAAATGTTAATTATATTGTTTTCAGATAAATAAAAAATATTTATAATGAAATATATATATTTGATAATATAGTTATTTATTTAGAAAAACTATTTTCTTAAAAGAACAACTTCTTATGTCCTTTTGTGACCAATAATAAAATTAATTTTAGACATCCCTAAAAATTCAATTTGGAAAATTAGACTTTATTTCTTGAATTAGAAATATCAAAATTAGGTTAGGGTGAATTTATGGTATTTTTCAAAAAACATTCCATTTTTGATGAATAGTAAAAAATAATGCATAGTACATAAAAACCAAATTTTTCATTTAAATAATTATTTTTAATTAAAAATTTGTCTTAATGTCAAAATATATATATAATACATATATTAGTCCAATTTAACTCATTGGAGTCATTTTATAATAAGATTAGACAGACAATATTAATGAAAATTTTAAAATTCTTTTATCCACCTTCTAGGAACATTTTAAAATATACATAAAACATAATTATACAACTTCATCGAATTTAATTTCAAAAAATCAAGAGACACAGTTTACTTTAGTAAGTAAAAGGTGGTTCTATAGGATTAAAATAAAATTTGGTGCATTGTATCTTTTTAATTTTATTTACAACGGTTAAAAGTAAATTGGGCAATTAAAAGTAAAATTAATGTTATAATTACCCCAACACATGTCCCAATTATATTGGATATGTGTATTTAGACCAAAATAAACCACATGACAAAAATAAGATACTTTTTATCTATTTGGGTTAGATTAGTAAATTTATTTTGTTTTATTTAAGAAGAGTTAAAAGTGTTAAATTCAAAGTTTAATAACTAAAAAAAATTTAATATAGGATTATACATATGATAAATTTGACTATAAATATTCATTATAAATCTATGCAGATTTCACACATCATGTAATTTTATTTATAATTTTTAGACATTAAATAATTAAATTTATTTATGACAAAATGATGATGTAATAATTACCTTATCAATGAAATATTAAAATAATTGTTAATATAAATGTTAAAATAAATTAATATTGAAACTTTTGATGCCATACAATAATTTTATAGGAGAATATTACATGATAGGGATAATTAAATGTATTTTTTTAAGTAATAATGATCTTATAACTTTCAAAAAAATCAAATACATAGTGGTGTCAAATTTGAAATAAATGAGTTTAAAAATATTATATTATTAAATGATATAATACTCAAAAAAATATAAGATTCGACCAAAGGAATTATATAAGTTTAGATATGTCATTAATTAAACACTATAGGTTCTATTGTAATTTTATAGTTAGGTTATTAACCATGTAATATAAAAATACAAGAAGAAATGGTAAATGTTAATCTATTTAACTAAGATTAAAATCCAAAGGATAAGGTTAATAAGGATATATAAACTCATCTAAAATGTATTGGTTGAAATGATTTAGACCCATAACCACCGTAGCCCATAAATAATATATTTGGAGCTATTTGAAACTCAAAATGATTTTACAATAAATTAATATTTTAAACTTTTCCTAAAGTGACCCCCACCACCCTTATTAAAGGGTACTTCCCATATCTTAAATTCATACCTCCAAAGCCATTTTTATCAGCAAAACCGAAATTGAATCTCATACCAAATACCCTAACATAATCCTTGAGGCCATAATTTAATCAGAAAGGCAACCCATGGAGCTCTTTTTTCAAATCAAAAGGAATAATCCGAAGAAGAGGTAATTATTTCATAACCTCTTTCAAAGTTATTTTCTTCTTCCACTTCCTCTTTCTTTATTGTTTCCATAAAAAATAATAACTCAATTACATTCTACATACTGAGATGTTATTATAAATATGTTAAAAAATACTCAATATTATATCCATCCGATTAATGACAAAGTCACCATACGTGCGTATGTACGGCTTACCGTCTCCACATCATGGTGTAGTTTGTTATTCAATGCTTCATTATTTTGATGTGTATAAAACTGATTATAATTGATTTAAATAATAAATATAACATGTTAATTATTATGTATATATAATATCCCATCTAATTATATAATATTTCACTAATAATGGAATGATATTATTGCTCGTGCAGAGGTACGGCTTACCATCTCCACGATTAGATGAGATTCATTTCCACGTTCACCATTAAACGATGATTATAAAAATATAAATATTTAATAAGTGTGTATTATATGACATAATAATTCTATGGGAAGTATATATATATATACATATATCATATTCACTTACTTCCAGTCAATACGATATGAAAACGCAAACAACATTTATGCGTACGTATGGCCTACCATCTCCATGAACGGTGTTTTACATTTCATAAATCTATCAATTATATATATTTATATTTTGAATAATTTAAATATATAAATAAATTTTTATATTCTAGAAGAAATTAAATCATTATATATGTGATATGATCACTAATAACAAGTTAAAACGCATACAAAAAAAATTATTACTCGAAATGTTATTTTAACAGGGAAATCATTATTAAGTAGTATAATGTCCTAAATGAATCAATTATGATATCATAAATATGAATTTTGGTCATTTATAATTTAATAACATACTATGGTCATTATATAGGAGGATAAACGTAACCTTGACCAAAGGAATGTAAAAGGTAAGTGTTAATTCCTCAATCTCATTACTTTCTGAAATTGTTTATGGGTATGTATTTATTGGGAAATATTTATAATCCATGTCCAAATTATGTAAAAGTGTTATAAAAAAGTTTATTTTTAAGGGTCTTTATAACTGAATCATCATTTTAAATGTTTTAATTATTTATTCTTCTAAAACATTCTCATTAATATTCATGTTTTCAAAATGGTTTTAAGGATTTATTTATATAGACATGAATGTTTTAAAATTTTATTTACGTTAAAAAATTTCAATGTGGAATGGGACAATTTGATTAAAAAATATCTTCTAAATTGTTTCCATTATAAATTTTGTGACTTTTAAAAGATTTCATGAAAAATTGGTATTTATCTCAAAGAGTTTTATTGATCATCTTCAACTATGTCAACATCCTTTATTAGATATTATTCTTGATTGAGGTTTATTTATTATAATAGAATCTTATATACTGTATTGGATGAGTTATGTAATGGTTTACTATGGATGTGTTATTTTTATACCATTTATGATTTACAATTAAATTATTGATATTTCCTATGCTAGTTTTAATATGAATGTTTTTGATATTTTTCACCATTTTCATATGAGGAATGCATTGGAATTTTTATGTGATGAGAGGGCCCTAATATTTCCCCTCGATGTATCAGTAGGTCTCCTGATGCAAATTAGTATCTTGGCACAAGGCCTTGAATTTTTTTTACTTGTAGTCTTAGCATAAGGCCTTGAATATGTGGTTTTGATGTGCCACATTATGCATTCCCTTGTTATAAAATTAGTTATTACATGTGATTATTCGACTACTAGAATATCCATGTACATGTTTATATGGTAATGTTAGAAATACATATATCATATTTTGTTCATGTTTTATTTTTAAAAGGATACTGTTTTAATGATATATTTTTTCATAAAAGTATATATCTTCTGCTGAATTATTTACCCTTACTGAGCATCTAATCTATAAGGCCCCAGCCTTAAACCTTTCTTAATCTTGAGTTATTACAAGATTACCCATTGAGGATCTTTTCAGGTTTAGAGTTTTAGATAATTAGATCATAAAACTTGCATTACATTCCACATTTAAACAAAGTTTCTACATAAAAGATTGTATTCATTTTTACCATCAACGGAAACATATTTAAAATAAAACATGGATTCTTTCTTGACACTTCCTTGACACTGTCATCATATCATGTACCCTTCCCTTGACCTGTGAAAAACATTTAAAAAACATGGGATGAGCATAAAAAGCTCAGTAAGGGATATAAAAATATGGAAAGGAAACATGAGTACATGTATACATAAGAATGAAATCATACTTTACCCATAAAACATAAGCACATTAACATACCTCATAAAATCATGAATAAATCATAGAAATCATAAGACATAAAATGTAACATGAGGCATTCATAACATTCTTACATAGGGATTAACCCTATTGGTTACGTTTGGAATAACCACCACAGTATATTCCCTAAATCTATTCTAAGAAACCTTAACGTTTCACTCCTTCACGTTACCCAATGCATTGGAGAGCTATATAGAGCTCACCCGCCCATAGTTTATCATGGAACCACCCGTTTTCATAATAATGACCAAGAACCATAACATAAACGTATCACATAGAACATGCATAAAGGAAACATAACATTTCCACATTTCAATCACAATATAACATTTTAGTACATTTAAATAATGAATCCATTCAAAAAGAATCCATTTCCAAAACCATTTAATACATTCAATAAAGAGATTTTTGAATAAAAGTTTCCCATACCACCTTGAAGCTTTTAAAATTTTAAACCATTAATATCAATATAAATAAATCCTTAAAACCATTTTTAAAACATGGATATTAATAAGAACAAATAATTAAAACATTTAAAGTGATATTTTGGTTAAAGGGGTTCAACCAAAATTAGAGACACTTGAATACAATAATTGAGGAATAATATTTAGTCATAAATTTATAATATCATTAGAATAAATGGATTCATGATATAATATTCTAAAGGATAGTATATACACCATATAATAATGAATTGGTGCATAAAAACAATTAATTCTAAATAGAAACGTCAAATGTGATGAATTCCCTTATAAAGAAGGTATCCTTAAATTAAGGATAAATCAATCTCAAAATTATGTGTGAAAAATATAAATACACAGAATATACGTGGATATTAAGTGTAAAACAATAAAAGTTCATTCACACATATTCAAAGGATGACATATTCAATAACTACATGTTGAACCCAAAGAAATCGAAATTTGGTTAAAAAGTTCCCTTGGTAAAATTCGACAGCCTAACGACATCACTTCAAAATTAAGAAAATGAGTTGATGAGAGATAAAAAGGGAATCTCATCACTTGGACATAAAATTTACATCAATAAGGATATAAAAGAACATATCCCAACATAATAGTATGTTAATTAAAAGACATAACAAAAGAAGTCTTTTAAAAATAGGAGGGTGAAATGTCCCCTTACTGAGTTGGGTAACTTTCGAAACGCACACCCCATCGAAGAAGTGTCATACAATGAATATGTGAATACCCATAAATGAAATTATAGTAAAAAAAGTTTATAATAAAGGGTAGCACAAAACCACTTAAAGGAAATTGTGGAAAATGTAGCATAAATCTCAAGGGAATAAAAGTGAGATGAAAAATCCCTTACGAAAACTCGGCAGCCTAACGACGCCACTTAAGACTTCCAAAATGGATTAATGAGAGGAAATAGGGTCTCTAATCATATTAACATAAAGTTTACAGAAATAGGAATATAAAATAACATCCCCCAACATAACAAAGAGGAGCTTAAAAGAAGTGACATAAAGGAGAGTACTTAAAAAGAAAGAGAGAGGTTGGATCTCTTACCTCGGGTCCGACTTGACTCGATCGTTCTTTATTCTCATGAATAATAAACTTGAGTTAATTTATAATTCCTTAAGAACCTTTTTCAAGTTCATTATTCATTTTATATCACTTATTACCATGTCATGAACACTATGTAATTATTGTAGTTAATAACATTCGTTTAAACGATCTTTGGTACATGAGTCAAAATATGCTCTTTATAATTACAAGTTGTTCATGTACCCATTATATCCAGAGTTATAATCATGATGTATATATATCATATATATCATATATATCCATTAAATATTCATCTTATACTATTCCATATCATTTTGAGATAAAAAACGAAAAGCACCGTTCATGGAGACGGTAGGCCGTACATACGCATGAAAGCTACTTTCTTTTTTTTTCTTTTTCATATTAATGGAACTAAAAATAAATGATATATATATATATTATAATTCCAGTATAATATATATGTTATATAGGTCACATATTCTCATTAATTTCATTCTTTATACATTCCATGTATTGCATGTACGAGTCAAATCACTTGAGGGGGCGGTAGTCCGCATTTCCTCATATGAAATTATCACATTTACACAACATGAAAAGAATAAAGGTATGGTTTAAATATAAAATACCGAAGCATATAGTAAACATAAATACCATATATATAATATATAAAATACAGTGACATCATAATGGCCACCTTTAAAGGTGTTAAAAGAATATTGAACAATCATCGTTTCGTGAGGCAGAAAATCGCCAACCACAAAAACAGTATGTTCTTTTACCATTAGATGATGTGTGTGTAATTGTAGCTCGTATAATTCTTATAACAACATCCTAGTATATTGAAGATACTGGATTTGTTACAAAAGAAATGAATAAAAAGAGTTTAAGGGGTTGGAGAAGCAAAATAAAACAAAAGGACTCAAGTGAAGACATTACCATAAAATCGGGTAACTCCCTTTGGTTTGAGATCAAAGGCTTCCTTGGGAAGGCTTATGCCCAAAGTGAGGCTTCAAGGAGTCATAGAGGGATTTGGAGAGACAAAATTGTTGGGGGTTGGCCGAGCCAAAGGCTTTTGAAGTGTGGGTAAGGAGGTAGGGGTGGGGGCCTTTTATAAGAGGAGAGGAGGGGCACTCTTGGAAAGGTATAAAATGTAACTTTATTTTCAAATGAATTTCGGATTTTAATGATCCCAAATTGATGTTTCTCAAGGATAAGGTGATAAGAGTTCTAAATCCACCCATCAAATAGGTATTGGACATGTGTAGGTCTTATATTTTACAATATCATTCCATTTTATTTAAATCATTAAATAATGAGGTCATCGGTGCACCATCATGATGTCATAAATAATTTAATTTATTTAATGTATAAAGATTTTAAAAAAATACTATGATGTAGGAAATATTCTTAGATTTTCAATGAATATTTATCTCCCAAAAGATAATTTATTTAGACAAAATTAAAAATATTTTACTTAGGTGATACATTCTTTGTTACATTTAACATTCTTTAAAAAATAAAAAGATAAAAAGTCACTTTCTCACAAAAGTGATTCCATGGGGCCCCCAAGTTTGGCACAAGGCATCCCATGGTCTGCCATGGTACAACTAGTAGCCTTATGACACATTTTTTGGTCATTTTTTTATTATTATAATATTATCTTATTATCTTTAACTACCCGATTACTCATTAATCAATATAATTAAAGATAATTACCGTCATTACTATTCATAATGTCCAAAAATAAAAGAGTATTAATTGCATAATTTGGACCTTCTGATTCAAAATATTTAATCTATTTTACCAAATTCCAAACACATAAATTGAAATAATTAATTTAAAAAAAAATTCCCGTCGTCAAAACAAATAGCGGGTTTTTAGAAACAATATTTATGAAAAGTTTGGCACTTGTTTATGCCTACTTCCAAAGTGAAATTCATCCCAATGACCATAATTGAATTACATGGTAAAAATATAGTCTAATTACACTTTAAAACAAATAAAAAAGATAATATTACCATATAATTAAATTATATGAAAAAGCAGTTTTGATGTAAAATGCAGTATTTTTCACTATTCATTGAAAAATGAACATTGTCACAAAAATATCAAAAATTAACCCAAGGTAAATATAAACTTCCCAATCCTAAATAATATGTTTATTTTGAAAAATAGAGCTTTTAAAATTTTCAAAAAGTTGATTTAAAAGAGGTTCTCTATTAAAAGGCGGTTAATCGACCTTTTAAAGAATATTGGAATGTTTACACTTAAAATTGGATTCATTCGCATTTTTAATCCTATAAAATTTATTGTAAAGAGTAAAAATATTTGAAAAACATATATAATCATTTTTTTTGTTAGTTATGTTCATTCCCGCCATTAAAACGTCTAGGCATTAACTACCATTTAAAATAATAGTATTTTATTATTATAGTGCAATACAAGATTCCCAAGAAACTCATTATTGCGTATTGGGTACACCATCGTGCATAGAGTCCCCTTTAAAGTAATATTAATATTTTATTCACAAATATGGATAAATATGAAAATGTCATACTCTTTATTTACCTGGGGTGTTTCATGATCTCACCCCTTTCTTATGTTTTATTTTCCTAGGATTTCAATAAGTTTATTATGATTGATATGGTGGGTTATTCTAATGGAATAATGGTGTTCTAAATGGATTATTTATGTTGTTTTTTGTTTTACAAAGTGTTAGGTAACATTCATGTATGTAATAAATTTTCCTAGAATGATAAACTAATCGGTCCTTTGGGACAAGATTAATTATAATCATACTAATGTATTAAAATAATACATAGGCTCCAGGTTTCTAGGGTCTTGATGTTTTAGTTGGAATAATAGGAAGTTGAGAAATAACCATGTAAGATAGATTTAGAGAAACATTGAATAAAGAACATTACCCTAAGATAAATTCTTAGGATTATAATATAAGAACATCCAAAAAATTGATAATATTGATATTATATGGGTTTTCCAAGAAATATATCCCTATCTAGATACTAAAAATGGATGTGGTTCTCGCACATAGGTATCTAGAAGTGAAACTTCAGACAAGGAGTTCCAGGATTGACCTAGGGTATCCTTGTACAAGACAACGAGCCTTATTGCACATTTGGGTTAAAAATCCTAGAGGATATGTTTTAGACAATTAAAATTTAATTTAAAAACCATTATGAAGGATTTATGAGTAAATATGACATCAAAGAAACCTTTTTTATGATTATGAGACTAGATGTGTGAAAATATTAAGTAATGTTGATAAATTTTCAACTTTTTGGATTCTAAAGTATTATATGATATAAAATAATGTATTTCATCATTTAGAAATGGTGCCCAGTAGAAGGAATGATAAATCTAGAAATATGCCTTATCCAAAGAGTAAGAAGGATCATATATTTCAAGGTATTAAACCTATATTTTTAAGGGAAATAGTCTCCAACTTATTCTCATCATATGAAGAAATGGTATCATGTGTTAAAATTATAAGTAATTAATTCTATGAATCTTATGGATTGGAATTTATGTAAGAGAAGAAGATAATATCATAAAATAATATGGATAAAGGGAAGAAGGGAAATAATGATTTTCCAACATGTGATAACTATGGAATGAATCACCTTGTTAAATGATTTAAGGGAAATTAAGTTTATTATAAGTGTGGATACAAGGGTCATTAGGAAAAATAATTCAAATTGAAGAAAGAAAAAACTAATTTTCAATGTTTCAACTATCACTAAAGGGGGCATTACAAAAATAATGTTCACAAGCATAAAAGAAATGTAGCTTAGAAGAATAAAAGGGACCATGGTCAAGCATTATCTATTAATATAGTTTACGTGTAATAATTAATGTATTTGTGTTTCTAGGTTGAATAATTTTTCCATTAGAGTTTTTTATCAATGATGTACTTGTTATATGAATTATGGAAATAAGTAAATATTGTACTGCAGTACTATATCATTGAGGCTTTGAGATTGTACGGTACTAAGAAAAGTGACTCAATAACAAGTTAATTTTTTAAAAAATTCATGGTTGAGGGAAGGATAAACCATAATAGGGTCTTGATACTGAGATAATTTATTTGGATAAACCAAATTGGGTATTACTGAAATCCTTGAAACTGATTAATGGTTTTTTTTAAATCAGTTTATACCATCATTATTGGGATTTTTCCACATTTTTGAATTTAAGGTGTATATCCAGTATTCTATGTTTTACATAAGGAATAAAGATTAATGAACATGTTAAATATAGTTTTTTGTTGATTCAATTTATTACCATGTTCTAAGAGAATACACGATGAAGGTATTCACATGTATGTTATGTGTCCTTCATTATAAATTTTGGATTGTGGGTTTGGATAGAAGTATTTTGGATAAGTCTTAAGGTGGGATTAGATTAAGTTGAATATTGGATACTATTTTTTATTGTTAAAAAAGTTATTAATATTGTTTTGGATTTTTATAAAAATGAAAACCCATTGGTCAGGTGACAACCTGTCGCATCTGGCAAGGCTGCAAGATTTGAACATGTAACCGAAGTGTGAAAATGGTGCATCACCTACCAATGGCCTATGTGATGTCCTATATTGTATAATGCAGATTTTTATTAGTGGTCTGAAAGATGAATACTAAATTAATTTTTTATAACCCTATATGATTAGTTTAAAAAGAATATTTTTGAGTTCTATTAACTTTTTGAGTGAAATATGAGGTTGTGGTAGAAATTAATTAAAGGATGGAACTCTACATGCAATGTATTCTTTTTTTATTATTCTATTACGAAATTAATTCTTAAACTTTAGGGAAAAGAACTTAAATCCATAAATGTGTTATTATTTTACCTTATGTTTTGTTAAACTGATGATGTGCAAAATCATCATAGATTTATGGCTTTGAGGACCACAATTTTTTATATTTATTTTTCACTTGTTTGTGATTGAGGACCTCAATCACTCGATATAAATATATACTTTTTCCTGTAATTATATGTCTCTAATTGCCACAAATGTTCTCATATTATAAATCCTAATTTGGTTATGAATTTCTCATTTCCCTCTCCCTATTATTAAGAATAAATTTTATTAACCCTATTTCTGATGTGGGTTTTCCACAATGTTATTTTCTATTTTGAACTTTTTATTTTCGAAAAATATTTTAAAATTGTGAGGATACAATATATTGAAGGAGGGGAGAATGTAACACCAAACAGTTTCATACTATATTATCTCTTTAAAGTAATTTAATATTATATATATCATGCAACAACGACTCGGCTTGCGTTATATGCAAGATTGAGTTTCTGTGAAACTACACATTAATATTATAAATATTTTTACAATATATTTATTTATCAATTAAATATTTTAATATGAATTGTAAAAAATGAATTTTAAATGTTTTTATAATGTTTTCACCTAAATAAAACATATTTATAATGAAATGTGTATGTTTTTTAAAATAGTTATATATTTAGAAAAACTATTTTCTTAAAAGAACTACTTTTAATGTCCTATTGTGAAAAATATTGAAATTAATTTTAGACCCAACTAAAAATTGAATTTGGAAAAATATATTTCATTTTTTAATTTGGAATATTAAAATTAGGTTAGGCTGAATTTTTTGTAGTTTTTTTAAAACATTCAATTTTTGATGAATAGTGAAATATACTACATAGTACAAAAAAAAACGAATTTTTCATTTAAATAATTATTTTTTAATAAAAATTTATCTTAAAGTAAAAATAGATACATAGTAAATATATTAGTCTAATTTATTTCATTTGAGTCATTTTATAAAAAAATTAGACATATAAAATTTTATTGAAATTTTTTAACGTCTTTTACCAGCCTTTTAGTCACATTTGAAAATCTACATAAAATGAAATTTTACTTATTTTGTGAATTGTATTTCAAAAATCTGAGAGACATGGTTGAAATCAGTATATAAAATTTTGTTAAATAGGAGGAAAATAATTATTGGTGAATAGTAACTTTTGAATTTTATTTACCACGGTTAAAAGAAAATAGGGTAATTAAAGGTAAAATTAATTTTATAATTACCCGAAAACATTTTATAATTCTATCAAAAAAGTGTATTTAGACAAAAATAAACCTTTGGAAAAAAATTAGATCATTTTTGACCATTTGTGTCATATTAGGACATTTATTATATTTTATTTAACTAAGAGTTAAGAGTGTTAAATTCAAAGATTAATAACTAAAATAATTGTAAAATAGAGTTATACATAATATAAAGATAACTATAAATATTATGTAGAAAGATAAAAATATTTCCTACTTCATGGAATTTTATTTATAATTTTGAGACATTAAATAATTAAATTTATTTATGACACAATGAAGATGCAGTAAGTACCTTAATAATGAAAGATTAAAATAATTGATATTATAAATATTAAAATAAATGTAAACTAAATATTTTTATTCCATAAAGTCAATTATTAGGTTGATATGGAATGGTAGGGTTTTTTAAATATATATTTTTCTATGTAATAATGTTTTTCTAACTTTCACAAAAACCAAATACTAAATAGTGTCAAAATTTACAGAAATGAGTTTAAAAAAATTCTATTTTATTAAATTATATAATAATCATAAAAATATAGTATTCAGAAAAAGGAATTAGATATGGTTATATATGTCATTATTGAACCACTTGATATTCTCTTTCAATTTTATAGTAATATTATTAACCATGTAATATAAAAATACCAAAAGACATAGTAAATGTTAAACTATTTTACTAAGAGATAAATCTAAAAGATAATGTTAATAAGTCTACCTAAACATATCAAAAAACCTACTGGTTTAGATTGTTTCTACCTATCCCCCATATACTCTAAATAAATAAATTTTGAGAATTTAGAAACTGAAAATGATATTATAATAAAATAATATTTCAAACTTTTCTTAAAGTCCCTCTCACCTCCCTTATAAAAGGGTAATTCCCCTTACCTTAAATTCAAACCTCCAAAGATAGTTGGATCAGTGAACCCCAACTCATATCTAATCCCAAATACCCTATCTTAAACTTATATTAATTAATTTGATTATAAATCCAACTTACATAGTCCTTTTTTTCCAATCAAAATGATGATTCTAAAGAAGGGGTAATTATTTCACCATTTCTTTCAAAGTTCTTTTCTTCTACAACTATTTATTTCTTTGTTTTTTCCATTGAAAAATAATAAATCCATTACAATATATAGACTTAGCTATTATTATAAATATGGTACAACTATATTCATTATTCTATCCATAATATGAATTCCAAAGTCACCATACGTGCGTACGTACGGCATACCGTATCCATGTCCTGGTGTAGTTTTTTTTTCAATGCATTATTATTTGGATGGGTATAATAATGACTATAATTTATGTAAATAATAAATATAACATGTTAATAATTATGTATATATAATATAAAATCCAATTACATACTATTTCACCATCAATAGAATTATATCGTCGCTTATGAGTACGTACGACTTACCGTCTCCACGAGGAGATGAGATTCATTTCCACGTTCACCTTTCAACAATGATTATAAAAATATATATACATACTATGTATGTAATATATGACATAATAATTCTACTAGAAATATATATACGTATATTTCATTCACTTACTTCCGTTCAAAATGATTTGAAAACAAAAACATCGTTTATGTGTATGTACGACCTACTATCTCCATAAACAATGTTTTCCATTTCATATATCTATCTATTATACATATTTATTTTCTGAATACATATTATAAATATATATATTTTTTATTCTGGATGAAATTAAATCATGATATAAGTGATACAACCAAGAATAACAAGTTAAAACAGGTACGATAAAGAAAGAAATTATTTCCGAAAATGTTATATTAATATGGAAATTATTATTAAATAACTAGTATAAAGTTATAAATGAATCATGTTTGATATCATAAATATGAATATGGTTCTTGTATAATTTTATAACATACTATTGTCATTATATAAGAGGATAAACATACCATCGACCAAATAAAAGTACAAGGTAAGGGTTAATTTCTCAATCACATTATCATCTGAGATTGTTTATAGGTATGTATTTATCAAAACATATTTATAATCCTTTTATATGTTTCATAAAAGAGTATTTAAAAGGACTATTTTTAAAGGACTATTTAACTAAAACATAATCTTTAATGTTTTAAATATTTATTCTTCTAAACCTTTCTCATTAATGTCTATGTTTTAAAAATGGTTTTAAAAATTTATTTATATAGACATAAATGTATTAAAATATTAATTACTTTCAAATGTATCCACGTAGTATGGGAGAATTGTAATCAGAAATATATTTTAAATTTATTCCATTATAAATTGTTTGAATTTTAAATGATTTCATGAAAAATTGATATTTCTCTCATAGATTTATACCGATCATTTTCAACTATGTCAACATTATTTATTGTATATTATTATCGATTGAGGTTGATTTATTATACTAAAATCTTCCATATTGTATTGAATGTGTTTTGGTATTTTTGACTATGGATTTGTTATTTTTATACAATTCACTGTTTATGGTTAAAGTATTCACATTTTGTATTCCAGTTATAATTCGGATGTTTTTGTTACGTTTCACCCTTTTCATATGAGGAATGCATTGGGCTTACTAAGTGATGGGAAGGTTCCACTATATCCCCTCGATGCATCGGTAGGTCTTATCATAAAAAATTAGTGTCTTGGCAAAAGGTCTTGAAAAAAATTTACTTGTAGTCTTGGCACGAGGACATGAATTTGTGGTTATGATGTCCGACAATATGAATTCTCTCGTTATGAAATTAGTTATTACATGTGATTACTTGACTTATAGAATATCCATGTGCATGTTTCTATGGTAATGTTTGACGTACTTATAGCATATTTTGTTCAAGTTTTATTTTTTAAAGTTTGGTGTATTTATTATGTATCTTGACTTAAAATTTTATAGAATCTACTAAATTATTTACCCTTACTATGAATCTAAGCACACCCCTTTCTTAGGTTTTATTTTTCAACGATTCCAAGAAGTGTATAATGATTTATATTCAGGATTAATATAATGGAATAATGGGGTTCTCAAAGGAATATTCTTGTTGTGTTGTATGTTAGAAAGTGAAATAATATGTTCATGTATGTAATATATTTTCCAAGACTTCTAAAATGATCGGTCCTCCGGGACCTGATTACTTATAATCATAATAATGTATTGAAATAATGTACTAGATATAAGCTTCTAGGGTTGGGGCGTTATATATAGAATGATAAAATTCCCTCAAAAAATACAACCCATAATAGAACATGCCATTTCAAACCGCTACCATAGTAGTTCATATTCTCATGAGGTTGTGGTTGTGTATGAATAACTCCTTCCAATATACCTCAATCATCATTTACATAGAGTTATATAAATTCCACCTTAAAACATAAAACACACAGTCCAGGAATCACACAATCTAGAACACCAATCACAATACTGTTGCACAACTCCAAGGAAAAAATTAGAAGATGATTTACAGGGGTTATACCTCCAAACTTTACGAATGAGACACCAAAACAACAAAAATCAACACACCATAATTTCCTAAATAAATTACCATATTAATATTCACATGTTACAAGATTACTATATTGATACATCACCCTTGATGTGTTTTAGTCATATCAGACTCATCCAATGTAAGACACATGTTATTTGTCAATATGAGAACCTCATTACCAGTTACAAGACAAACCAATAAGTCTTTACTGAATAATGATACAAAAATAGGAAAACCATTTCTAAAATGACTTGATTGATTTCCAACACTAAATTTTTACTGACATGATGTTCTTAATAAATCCCCAAATGAAAATTCTAAGGTATATTCTGAAAAACCTATGAATATGTTTCCATCCAACTAACTTAAAAGGTACCTAGCCTATATGACTAATTCTCAATTATCCACCAATTATGAAACCTTATGACTTAGAGAAATCAATAAATTTATTATGAATCCACATAAATGACTAAATTTACATCAATGGAAAATCCCCTAGTTGGTTCAATATCTATTCGAACCAGCCATACAACTCTCAATCATGCATTAACACATCAATGCTCCAACTCATTCGTAGTTTGCACTAGTTTCTCCCAAGTATAAAGCCCACATCTTTTTTTATAGAGTCACCATAATCATTTAATGAGTGGTCTTATATAATACTAGGAAACATCCCATACATGAGTCCAATAACTCAAAATAAGTTTATTCTCCCCACTATAGAAGTATCATTATTATTTCCCCATGGCTCTTTTATTTGTCTAACATTCCAATGAATGGTTTATCATTGAACATGATAATTACACATGATTGTCCATTCAGTCATTATTTCCAGGATGAACTAAGAAATTCACACACCTAAATTGTTATAATTTAGTTAACTATATCCAATGATCCATCCTCAACATACATTTTCCTATATCATCCTAGACACGAGTTTTGACTTTTGATCCAGATGGGCCACGTTCCCCAATGAAAGTTGTTACAAAAAAACATGAAATTTCCATATGAAATAATCTTTGGTTGGCCTCATAATAGTACCCAATCCAATTTTTGATTTTTTCCCATGAAACCAATACATATATTTAAACATAAACCTCTTATATTCCATGCACTATGAGTTTGATGATAAACACAGAGGTTACTAACAGTAAGTGTGACCCCAAACCAAAAAACAGCAGTGACCTTCCATCAAAAACTCCACTAGGCTCATCCATATAACCATGAATTTATCAAAAGTCAATAAAAACCTAATCATTCACAAATATATGAGTATGCACTACATGAATTATGATGACTCATGTATTTCCCAACATGTAATGAAAACACCACAATGCACTAGCTCCATTAAACCAAGAACTCACAGAACTCATCTTTTGAAAAGGAAAATACATGCTATCGAGTTTCATTGTACAAAACATATTGAATTTCCCAACACTATGAATTTTTACGAGGATACAATGAGGGTTACATTCTAAACCAATAGGAAAGTAATCCTCTGGTACATTCCTCATCAAAATAAATATCTAATAACTCTAAATAAATTCATATAGCATGGCCAATATCACACTATGATCTCTATACTCTCGAGTTGAAAGTAAACATTAAATGCCTTTATATAACCCTTTTAAATGTAAAACACATGAAAATGTAATTTTCATCAATGAGAAACTCCAATGAGAAGTAACCATAGATATCCCTTCATAAGGAATATCCTCAGTCATGTTACATCCAAGAAGTATGAGTCCTCTACCTACTAGTAAGAAGTGAATAATTTCTGAGACAACAATTCATTTCACCCCACTTGCACAATGTTTAAATAGGAGAAAAAACCAATGAAAATTATTCAAGGAGCTTCACTAAAGATATTTCATGATTGAATCACCATTAGAATAACCAGGCCAAGAGTTAAGGAAACATAATTTTGTTAAATAGTATGCCACTAAGTGTCGTATAGAAAAATCTGTATAGACTATATTTGAATCCTTAATCAAATAGAAATATTCATAGGATACATGTATAATATTAATAATAAGGTAGTTAATTCCAATATTTTACCATCAATGCATATTACACCATTCGTGCATAGAGGGAGTGAATTATCTTCACCTTTTTCTTCATCACCATCATCCTTACATGGGTGCACTACACAACAATGTTGTATGATCTTCTATTGTAAGTAGAAACACATAGGGTTTTAGATGAATAGAATATCACCAAGGAAATAAATGTGTAAACATAGTAAAAGTTTTTGACGCTTAATATTTTGAGTCCTCCATCATCATTAAAATCACAAATAAGAAACACATATTTCATGTGAACACTTCATGCCCAATATGAATAATGTGATGCATATTTCCATTATTTCTAGGGTTCAAACAAATATTAAATTATGAATTATGAAATAATTGGGTTTCACAAGAGGTGAAATCATATACAATGATAATAGTTCCATCCTTGAATATTAATCACATTCCCTAGTAACTTGGTCTTCCATAAGAAATGGTGTCCCCAACAATATGGTCCTAGTTTAGTTAAACTACTTGACACATTCATATGTCTTATATCTACCAACTCCAAAAAAAATATGAAAAAATAATCCTATTATTTAATAAAAATTTCAACTTCTTGACAGGAGTTACAGTGTTGGAGATTGAATAACATAAGACCTTAGGTGTGCCTCTACGCACACTAGTGGCTTCCCACTAGCAGAAAGTGTCTCAATTGGAAAAATTTGTAGAATATACCCTCTATTAGAGTGTAAAATGATAAATAAGTTACCAAAATATGAAAATATAAAATTAGAGTAACTGGAAAATAATAGTACCCCAACTCTATTACGAAATGAAAAAACAATATACCTGAATGGTTATACTTGAATACATGACTCTGATTTCCCCCAGTCCGATCACATATACAATTAAAGAATGTAACAAAGTATAAGTGGATTTTAACACAAATACAAGTCACAAACTATATTGTTCTTAAGACTCAAAGTTATTTATATTGTTATGTGATCAACCCTATGTCTCATTCTAATATGTACTTCCTATAGGTGAAGGATGCTCGAGTACCAATGTTCCTTTGCCTCCTGAGATGAGTGTGAGTAAAAATTAGAAGGAACCCAACAACTTATAGTAGTAACGAACTGGTAAGATGAAATTTAATTTCATGTGACAATATTAGCATGATGTAAATTGAAAAACAGAATTCTGCATTCATATCGTATAATCACCTAGCATACACAAGAAAATAAATCTGTGTTCTAAATAGTCTTGATCTTTCCAAGATATCATAAACCCATATTACACTAGATTTAGATCCATTATTGAACCACAATAATAACATATATTGGAAATAAATGATTTAAAATCATAAGGCTTTTGAACTAGGGATCAAGATAACATGTCACTTACCATCCTCAAGGAATCAAGGCAACATATCTCTCAGTAACCACAAGTAATTCAGTGAATATGTTACTTTAAATCACTAGTTATCAAGAGTATTTACTACCCAAAAATCAAATATAAATCATGTAAACTTGCTACATGAAATACAATAGTCCTCAAATGAACATGCTACTCAATATCTATTAGACGTCAACTAATCATGCTACTCTATATTTATAAGGTAGTCATAGTCCCCCTTCCTTGGTGCCATAGGTTTGGAATTAAGGCCATCATGCCAGCGTATTATGATTGGGTATGTCTTCTTCATCATAGTACATGTACACTATCCCTCAACAGGATAAACATATCATAATTTTATACTTGACATTGAATACCATATCTATACCTCCAATGAAAATATGAAATATTATGAAGCAGGTAAAGAATAAATTTAAGCACAATGTAACATATCATCATGGAAATAGTATAAACAATAAAATATCCATGACCACAATAAAATAAGTAAATAAGTTAAATAAGAATACTTATAGAAAAAATCAATATAAATAGTCTCGTGGGATATACATGAACCAACATGCGATCACTTTCAAACATAATAAATACTATACTATAATATAGGTATCATAATATGGAAAACAAGATTTAGCATAAAAATAGGGCATGGAATATTATCATGATTTGTAGAAACTAAGAATGTGATCAAGATGAAACATGGTCTAATAAGAAATCTAGGCATACTAAAAGCATAAATCCCCATACATAGTCTCACGACCTATACACATGTGTATAGATAGTTCTATGCACTCTTTTGTGTTCTAGCTATATCTATCAGTGTCTGATATCAAGATAGTGCACAACGGTCTATCATGTCCATTGAAACCTTGTATAATTAAATCGTGCACGATTATAATAATTGTTTTCGATTCCCAAATCATTTATTAATTAGTCATTTGAAATGACTCCTTTGATTAGATAAGGATTGAGATTATTAACTAATTAATATTTTAACATGTCATATGAAATTTAATAATTATGGTTCATTCAACCAAATGTGGTGAAGCATAGATCCCAGGATAATAAAGAATGTATAAACCATTGGTTTGAGTACATGGAACCACCATCTTCAATCAAGTCCAACTCCAAGACAAGAAAATCCTTCTAGCTTATTTTGAGTTGATCTAAGTCCATTTATCCTCAAACATCCACCAAAATATTCTTCTCATTCCAAATATTTACAATTAATTAATTATAACTGAATCATTATTAATTAAAGGATGATAATAAATCACATTCAAGGGAGAAGAAAAACCAAATGAATGACTTACGATATATAACCACCTAGTCCAAACTATTATAATCTATCCAGGGAAGGATTATCTCAATCATCCAACTTCATTCAAGGAAAATTACCCATTTTGTTTCGACAAGGCAAGTATAATTTAATATAAATAAATTAGAGCCTATAGAGGAAACCAAAAAAACTATGAATCTTAGAAATACTTTTATCCAACAGAGTTTATCCCACCCTCGGAGAATTCTTGGTTTTAAATGATAAAAATCCCTAAATCAATTCATTGATAGTAATCTCAATTCTACAAAAATTGAAAAAAAAAACATAGAAATGGGTTTCAAGGAACTCGCCATCATAAAAACACCCATCAACAATAATATTTCTTCATCACATGACTTCTTCGTGAATTTTTTATCCATAAATATATTAGTATAATTATATAAAAATAATTATCTGATATAATTACCATCTAATTATATATATATAATGAATCCAATGAAAAAAATGAGAAGATGATATGATTTATGGGGAAGTTATCTCAGTGTATTGAGATATAAAATGATCATAATGGATTAGCCTAACCAATATAATTATCCATGATGAATGAAATGATTATACACTACTATAAAAGGAAGAAGAAGGACAAGGTAAAAGAAAAAAATGTCTTCCTTGGGTTCAATTTTGAATTACTTCATGATATATATTGGTTCAAAGGAGACTATCGGGGGGTGGAAGAGATGGAATTTAGGACGAATAAATCTATTAAAATTTTGATTTGATTAGTAATACTAATGGGATTTTTTGAATAAATATACAAGACCACCATCTTAAACTAATCCCACTCCACATCACTAACAATATGGTGGCCCAGAGGCCACCTTCTGTTGGCTCACCAGCTGTCTAATGAGACATTCGGACCAACCATGCTTCTGCCGACCCCATCAACTAGTCGGTGGGGGTTATCAACTTTCTAGTGGATTTATAATTTACATTACTTATTTGGGCCTCATTTTTTGAAATCGTAATATCCTTTCCCAAACAAAGTATTTTCTGAAATTTAAAAACCCTTATTTATGATTGTTGACAAAGTATCACCTTGCTCTATCACTTAGTTCTAATAGTAATCGATCCTAAAGATGCTAAGTTTAAATTCATCATAAAATAAAACCAATAATGTAGTAGGCTACTACACTACTACATTTGAAAGGTTAATCTCAAAATTAAGTTGGTTAATGAAGTTATTTATACACTAAACCTTTTTTATTAGATGATTATCATGTTTTACAAAATTCCAATAATTAAATTTTATTAAATGTACTCACATTGAAATTATGACCCCTTTTGAACTCATCGTATACAATATTAGTCCATGATACCTATTTCACTATGAAATGAGTATTCTATAGTGTCCCTCTAAAAACATATTTTTTTTACGTGGGGCATCATCCAAATCATATCATACATTTATATTGGATGGATTAGTAGAAAAATAATTATCCAATATATTATATTTATTGAAAACATCAGTTCTATGGTATCATTGCTTATAGGGTTCCCAAAAATTGTGCAACATAATTATCACATTGTGATTTCCGTTCATGAAACTCAGGGTTATAAACAACCACCATTCATTATAAAAGATAATCCATGGGAACCTTGCTTTGTATGAACGTACTCAGTTAAACAATTGAGGTCTTGACATGTGTTTACTTTTTAAAGAATCTAACCAATAGGATTTTTGGAACCCACTTGGGGTTATATATTTTATATTTTCAAAGAATATGATATTAATATGTGTTATAATATAATGATTGGATGGTGTCTTCGGTACCCAATATTAGTAGGATAAGTTATTAAGAAAATGTGTTAATATGCGTTAATGTTGAACAATGTTGAGGTTGACAAATTGGAGAAGACCTTGAAATTTTGAGTTTAAATTTACCTCATGTTTGACCAAAAATAAAAAACAATTAATAATATTTAATAAGTAATTGCGTTTCTATAATTGTTTACATGTAAAAATATTTTTGATGTGATTTTCTTACATTATAGATATTCTTGGAGATGCATTCATATATGTAACATTATTTAATTTTCTTCCACCATTACATGATGGTTATTTTTCTCAATGCTTGCTAAAGATAATTATAGCGTGAAGAAGGCACTGAAAGGATCATGTGAAAACTAGTTTAAGTAGTGTTGAGTAGTTTCAGGAATAATTTTTTCCCATGGGGTATATATATTATAGGGTGTTATATTCATTTTAAGAAGTTGATAAATCAATCTAATGTTGTTCTATCCTATGTTGTATAATATAGTGTTAAAAAATGTTACATTAAAAATATACATGGATGATGTTTAAGGAGGAGCTAATGTTTTTTATGGGTATGGAGAACCTTTGAAATGATCTAAAGTGTATTTTTATGATCTATAAGATTGGGAATTATTATGGTATTAACTGATTTTTATTTTATGCTTTTCGAAGGTAATTTAAAGATTTTAGTTTTTTTGAAGATT
Organism: Viscum album; assembly: GCA_963277665.1. Taxonomy (NCBI): domain Eukaryota; kingdom Viridiplantae; phylum Streptophyta; class Magnoliopsida; order Santalales; family Viscaceae; genus Viscum; species Viscum album. The sequence goes on from OY728146.1 coordinate 1,835,711,074, forward strand.
TTTCGAGATGAGTTGTAGAGATACATTATAGAATTTCTAGATTATGGATAATTTAAAAATAACTAAAATATAATGGTATTCTATAACCTATAGATTCGAAAATTTAAAATTTCTTTGATGATACCATATATGTAAGAGTTACTCTAATTATCCTGGAAAATTAAAAAAAGTAATTATATAAAATAGTATCTCTATATAGATGATTGATAATTCAATAATGTATTGAATTTGTATTGAATATGTAAGGGATATTAATTCATATGTTTTAGTTTATAGATTTTTTTATTTATAAAATCATGGAAACATATAAAAAATATGAGTTATCACAAGGAATGAGAAATGGTTCTTAGAGGGTAATGATTTTTCTGAAGTCCCAAGTCAGACTGTAATACCTGTAGGTACTTTGTGGGTAGAATGAATTTTGAAAAATTACACATGTCATTGTGACACAAAAGGGATGATCCACAATAATGTTTTTATGTATGGGTTGATCCAAATGGCATGTATGTGTTTTCTATTAATTGATGTGTTAAAATTAAAAAATTACTAAATAATAAATATGATATAAATTTGTTAATAGGATTATATGTAAAGTTTAATAGTTAGAATATATCTACATTAAAAAAGACTGGATTTTCAAAATGAATATATATTATTCAAATAATAAACATAATGATTAATTGGGATGATAATACATTATCCAAGTAGTTGATCTTAGTGATGATTACTGAAGAAGATTTATTTATTATATTTGGTGGCAAAGAAGATCACCCATTGATGTGACTTTAGGATGGAAGAAAAGTTGAAGCTGTTTCTGTTATTTGAGATATAGTGACACTATAAAGTGAAATCCATTCCATAGTGTGTTATGGATAGAATATTGTAAGATTAATTTATGTCACAATTGGATATGTTATATCATATTCATAAAAAAATAGTTAAAAATAAATATTTCATCACACCATGATAATATACTTCAATCTATTATAGTTTCATTACATGTTTTTATATAGACATAAAATATAGTTAATGTAGTTATTGTGGAATGAGAAAGTTATGAATATTATGGGATATCTTGTATAATATATAAAATCAAATTTTGAGTTAAAAATTGAAGAATTTATCTGGATATTTTGGCTTAGTTACAAATGGTGATTAATTATGTAACAATTTAAGGGGAGGTATCAATAATATAACTGAAACATTAATATTAATGTTGAAATATGAGTGGAAATGTTAAAAAAATTTAAGAGTTTGTTTAAAAACAATATATGAGTAAATTAAATTGTTAGGATTATTATTTGATCTCTTCTAAATGTGATCCTTAAATATTATAATAAATGGAATGTATTGAGGAAGTAATATAAGAGATAAATGAAATGTTGTGATTTTATACATATTATGTGTTTCAAAGTATAGAGAGTTCCAAATTTTCAATGAAAAAGATAAATCTTGTTTTTCCAAGATGAAATAGATAAATATGTGAGAGGGAACTTATGCTACATCAATATTTAGTATTCTATGAGTTAATGATAAAGATAAATATGTGAAATACCAAATGTAGTGATTACGTTGGAGAATCTCTATGTCGAAGGATACTGAGATTTAATTCTTCTAAAAAAGTGATCATTCTTCTGAGTTTCAGAATAAGAAGAAGAGGTTCATATAATATATTTCTTTTATTCATTATCATTAATTATGAATGAGAATAAGTGAGAATTATGACTTGTGATACTTTATATCATAGGGTTTAATTAAAAAAGATAGACTATAATATCACTATATCATATGGACTAAGTATATCAGATAACCTAGTGACTTCTATGTATCAAGAAAAATTGAGAATTGTTAGCACTATGTAAAGAGATTAGATTAATTTAGTGTAGTAAAAGTAGTATGGGTTAAAATTAAGTCCCTTACATGAGAATTATCTTGACAAAAAAGTAGAACCTATTTACGATTATGATAAAATCAAGAAACATCAGGGATGAGACCATATATATTGGAAGAAAACCTCATTAAAAGACATTTGTGAGCTATGTTGTATACTCACTACTTATATTACTTCCATAAAAACCAAACATGATAACAAGTGAGATACATTCAATGAATATGTGTGAAGGTAAGTTATAATAATTTATTAAGTCGTAAACAATCACATACACTTATTCACACCCTATTAGTGTGGTGTACAAGTCATAGTTGAAGACAAATTTCTTTGAAATACATTATCCCACCTTATATTATATTCAATATAATATAAAAATTTCTAGATTTTATGTTTAGGGTTTCTCTATGAAAATATTTATGTAGTTCATATTTAAATAATCATGTTAATTCCATTTCAAAATAAACCATGTAAAAAATACCTCCCATGACATTAACGAAATTGAATAAAATAAATGAAAATAAATTATGGAAGGCCTAATCAAAGAAATTGGTGAAAAATGAATTTATACAAACTAAAGGTTATAAATACAAAATATTTTTTTTAAATTTATTTAAAAATATTCTCTTGAAGTAATTCATGGTGTAAGAACATCACTTGTGGGTAAAGAGGGAGAAAACACTACATCCACATGATATCATTATAGGGAAGTTAAATCTAACGTGGGTGGAGAATATGAAAGAAAAATTAGGGGAGATCATGTAATGTGGCTGCTTTCCACTTCACTCAATTATGTTTTGATAAATATAAAATTATTATTTTATTCCATCAAACATGTGTAATGATATTCTTTTGAATTGAAATTATTGTAAAAGAAAATATTTTTATTAATTTTTATTTAATATTTAATCACAATAAATATGATATTTATTAACTAATTTTTTGAGAAAATATATTTTACATTAAGTTGTGTTATGACTCATATTATGATGTTTTCATAGTTAGAAAATTAAAATTTCTAACAACATTATTTTCAAATTATTTTTGTGGTTATTATTTTTTATTTGTATTTTGATATTTTTAATTATTAAATTCCCTTGTATTTATTTTAAAAAATTCATAAATTATTTTTTTTTCAATGTTCAATGTCATATATTATGCATTTTATAAAGTCGTATGGTTTTATAAGACTTATGATTTTTTTTAAATTCATACTGTATTTTGAAGGCATTTTTTTAAAATTCATACATTCACTCTAGAAAATACATATAGTATGAACATAAAGTATTAGGAAGCGAATATTTCTACAAGTATAATGAAATATGCATTGAGCTGTAGTCTAGTACATTGTTTTCAAAATTCATATGATATTAATGAAAATAATTATTTACCATTTAATATAAAATGATTTGGAATAAAATTTATACTAAATATAATTTAGTATATATCTTATAATGTCTTACATTTTTTTCAAATATTTAATCTTGGTGAAAAGTCAACGAATATGTTTGAAATTATTATGACAAGGAATTAAAGTCTTATAGTAGAATAAAGTCATACAAAATGGAGTCTTTTGATACATTGAGTCATAAATTTGAAAATTAAGTCATATAAAAATGAATCCTTATGAGATTTAGAAGTCATATGTGAAAGGGTAAAGTGTTAGAAAGAATTAGTTTATTACAAACTAACTATATAATTATAAAGAAATTGTAAAATTTTATGATTTTAAGAGTGCTATTTTTTTATGAGTGATCCATTTTTTGTGAAACTGATAAATGTGCTCTGTTCTGATTTTTCTTGCATATATCGATTGACTAATTATTTATATTGCATATTTCAAATAAAATATTTTATTTATAATTCCTTAATAATTATTTTAATTATATAAAAAATAATTTGTGATTTTTTATATATTTACATGATAGTCATAAAGGATGAAATCATACTTAAATTATAATGTTACTTTATTTAAAATTAGTCATATTCAAATTTAAATTGTTTGAAATATTAAGAGTTTATCTCCTGTGATTTACGGGTGTATTACAAGGCCATAGATATCGATTATTATGAAAATATTAATTAATATGTTAATATTTTTAAGGATTTTATTGATATATTTTTATTTTTACAAATCAATGAAGATTTTCTCAATTTTGAAATAGTTTCTAATTATTAAGAGATAAAAATGAAATTTCATGGCAAAGATAAAACAATAATATCTATGCAAGAAATTTAATTTTATTTAATATGTTATTAATGTTGAAAATATATATATATTTTACAAAAACCATTTCAATAAATCAGGACTATAAACATTTTAGCTGTAATGTTCAATACTATTTTATAATAATATTTTTGGCTATTTTCATAGAGAACCTCAACATACTAATCTTATTCTTGGGTTGTGATATATACATTAAAATTAAGTGGATTTAAGTTTTTACATGTTCCAGAAAATTTTAAGGTTGGTTCTTCATGAATTTCAAAATGAAGGTTCATAGTTGCCCCTCATAGTTTGAAAAAGGCAAGATAGGTGTTGGGCATTCAATTTTTGAAAAAAAAATTTAAAGTGGTTTGAATTCCTTCAAAACTAAGGAATCTTATATAGTGTGCACCATAATCTCAAATAAAATTTTCAGAGATTATAAATAAGGGAAAATTGATAGAAATTAATAAACAAATTCTAATGTTCATTTTTATTTTCCACATTATAATTATCATATATCAGGTAATTGTTTAAAATTTTATTATTTAGTTAATTTACCCCCTCTAGAACATTTATACATTATCATATCAGTACCAAAATAAATTGTATCAGATAAGGTAAATTAATGTATTATTATCATATATATATATATATATATTTACAATATTCTAAACCTAATAATATGTGGAAAAATAAATTTGACATAGGATGAACTAGGTCTAAAGATATTTGGATATGTCAAGTAATACCATTTTTATATGGTATAGATCTGGGACACAGGAAATTCTACATGGAATTTGGAAAAAAGAAGCAAATCATAGATCACTAACCCAAATGGTATAACCATAACAGATACAAAAAAGTGAGATAAAAACATTGACTAATAACGACCCTTTTACATATGTTCAACATATAATGTTAATAAATATTTCATATTGTGTAATTACAAGATACATGTTTATTTAAATATAGTCAGGTAAAACCACACATTATATTTGGATAATATTTCATGTGTCTTATTATGGAACTAAAAATCTAAAAATTACTAAACTTTTTTTTGATAGAGATGAGTATCACAAATTTGAAATGGGTGAAGAAGAAATTATTTCTAAAGCATATAACCAATTTACTAGTGTTGTCAATGGTATGAGTTATTCAAGATAATAACAAAATAATATAGTACATATAGATATATTTCATATATATTTAACTAAAATTTTGCATTATAAAATTTTTTAATCAATAAAAACAAGAAAATTAATGTATATGATCTCGATAATCTTATCAGTCATTTTCAAAAGTGTTAGATGAAAAGTAAAAAAAATATTGAGAAAGAATTAACTAAATGGATTGGTATCACATTTTAATATATAATGGTTTCTATTTAATCTTAAAATATTTAATTATAGGTAAAATAAAGTGAATATGTTTCTCATGTTGGTAATGGAATTTTCAAAAATAATAAAGGTTATTCGAAATGAAAAAAATGCACAATCCCATTAATGGTCATAATGGTTGACAAAAAATTAATTTTCATACTAATAATGTTCTAAAATTAATGTGTTATAAATTAAATTTGAAATAAAACATTAAAAAATAATTACCTAAGTTGATGAAAGAATGAAAAAATATGAGCAAAACGTATAAGATAACACATTCAGCTATATGGAGTTTCACTAAAGACTATGATTCTTGTGATGAATATTGTTCCAAAAAAGAATCAAAATAACCATTTTTATGTAATATTAAAATTAACTAAATGAAAATTATTTTATCTCTTCTCGGTTTTATTAAAAAATATTTTATTTGATTAATATTGTAAGGAAATTGAAAATAATATTGAGTGATATACATAAAATTTCAGATATACAAAATTATTTGAATATTAAGTATAAAAAACTTTTTAAATGAAAAATATAACACTTGGATACAATAAAATTTGGGAAATATTACATTTAATTCTAATGATAATGGTTCTTCTGATTTGGAATTATTTTCAAAAATAAAATCATAAAACATAGGATTAGCTTTCTATAAATGACGAGTCTTAATAAGTAATGTTTAATATTATTCTAGATAAAAAAATGATAAGATGAGAAATGAAGTTGAATAATTAAAATAATATTTTTACATATCATTAAATATAAGAGAAATATAAGCTCAAAAGTTATGAATAAATGAAATAAAATAATGTAAGATTGGTCTTGGATATGATAATCATTTAACTAAAATTTTGAATTCAATTTATTGTAAAAAAGTTATAACGGAATTGTTTCAATAGTTAATTTTTCTAAATGAGGGATGAAGGGAGATTATGTAAGTGAATATTATATTAAGATTTAGATAAACTATATAATTCTAAAAAAAATTATTTACAATATTTTATCCTCTTTATAAACTATAAATAAATTATTGAAGTCATTTTGGGATCCTAAGTAATATTTTTTAACCATATTTTACCATGTTTTTTCATATTCACCAGAGTTAAATTATATTTTTTTACATATAAGATATTTTTCTTTTTATTCTAAGAAAGAAAACCCTATATATGGATAATTTTTGTTCATGGAACATGAAAGGTGAATATTAACATTTTATATCATTCAAAAAATTAAAAGGAGGTAATGTTTCATTTGTTGATAATTCCAAAGATAATTTTAAAGGATTCGATGAGGTTTGAATTTTGAAATCTTTTATCATTTCAAAAGTTATATTTTATGAAGTATTAAAATATAATTTTATTATTCTTTCTAAACTATGTGATGTTGGAATGAGTAAAAAATTTCGAAAATGATATTTTCATAGTTTATAAATACAAATATATCAATTTTTATGAAAATTGAATGGAAAATATTTATTTTATAAATTTAAATAAATTGCATTTATAAACTGTTTTGTACTGAAGTGTTATTTAGTCAGATAACAACATTTAACATAGGATACTTGGTTCTTTAATTATTATAATACTACATAAACTTTATAAATAATTTTCTCTATATATTTTATTATTAAGGATGGTAACAACAAAAAAATATAATTGTTATATAAATGGAAAGAACCATAAAGAGTCTTTCTAACCTATCATCAAAGTTCTTATAAAAAAGAATTTACTACATAAATAATACTAATTTTTTTTGGGACAATATATAATCATAGCCTCAGTGGTAAATGTTATTCCTGTTTGATTTATGATAAAATTAGAATATTTATATTGAATTACCCTCTTTCCCACAATTATAAAACCTTGTCTCTATTTATCAATTATTTTAATATAGTAAAAAATAAGAAGAGATATTTAATTTTATTTACATTAACAAATATTGGTAGTGAGTTATTAAATCTATAATTTGACAAATTATAGGAAGTGAATGTGTATTTACGTAATTTTTCATCCCCTTGGACTGTATCATCAGAGTTAATTATAGAATAATCATTTTCTATATTTATTAATATTCATGAATTAGATCACAATTTTTACATTAATATATATCCTATATAAAAATATTTACCCAAAAAGCAATATTAATTTTTTTTGAATCTTTTTCTTTACACAATCATGATCTATACCGAACAATAAAATACTATTAATATTATTATTTTAATATGGTCATTTTTTTACCATTTAATGGGACAATAACTTATAAACTAAAATTTGAAACATTTAAAATTTTTGTATCACTAAATAAAATTATTTTTTAAAATTTAAATATAAAAATTTCCTTTGTGTGAGTTTTGGTATTTTAATAGAACTTTCATATTTTTATGATAAGTGAATACTATTAAATTTTAGTTGAAAATGAATCCTTTATCCAAATTATCTATATAGTTAATAATTTCTTCAATCATTTTAAAGTATAATTTTTTCAAAATCATATCATTTAAACCAATTTTTCCATTTCAAAAAATTTCATATTGATGTTATTTATAAAAACATAGCAATCATTGGAACATTTTTTACTTTCAAACCTTCCTATGTCATCTCATATGTGTGACTGATTTTAAATTAAAATCTACAACTTATGTGATTGGAATTTTGAGAAATGAATTTAATATTTGGATTACACATAATTTATAACTTCTAATAAGGTCAACTTTGTTTTTACCAAAAATACTAATGTAGTTTATTAAAATTAATTACAATGATTATATATAACATCTTATATATAATTATGATCATTATTGGAGGCACATGATGCAAGATAGAACTCTCCATAGTGTTTAAATTTCTATATTTACTCGAATGCCACACCCCCTCCACTAAAAAAATGTATTCACCCTCCCCACTTTTCATTCCTTTAAATCATTTTTCTTCTCCAAAACCTATCCAAATAAGAAAAAAAATCCCTCCCATCACCATATAGGGATAAATTTCAAAATAAATCCTACCAATAAGTCTATTGGTTTAAACCAAAAGAAGTTACCTAAAAAAATCTAACATTCTTCAATTTGCATTTACATTTTATTTCTTTTTTAACCCCTTAATTTATAATTATTACATGAGTATATAAAATATAAGGGTGTTCAATATAATAATGTGTTTTTATGTTAAGGTTTCATTCTAAAAATACAGACACATACAAAAAATGGGTATCATACTTAATGTTCGTGTGTATAAATAACTACCGTCTCGCAAAACGATGCCTTTAGTTTTTTTTTCTTCATCACCTCTCATGTTTTGGAATTATGATGGGAAAACTTTTTTTAAATTATATATATTATATTTCATTTTTTATTCATACTTCTTGAATTTTTTTTAACACATACCTCCATTATTTCATTTTTTTGTTAATATGATTGAATCATATGTGGACATGTAGACAACCACCTCCTCAAGACGATGCAATATGTTCAAAAATTACATGAAATTTATTAAATATGGTTTTAATTAAACATATGTTAAATGTATAAAATATATATTATATTCATAACATAAATTAATATCTCTAAATATAATGTATATTTTTCTTTAACATTATTTAACACACTAAAAAATGTTATAATGTCATCCATGGATTTCTTGACTACCACCACCTAGATGTTATGTGATTCCTTTTATATCTAAAAAATTATACAGGATTGAATAATATGTTTTTTTTATATAATTATTATTTAATGATAAATATTAATTACCATCTTTCAATAATGATAATTGAAAAATGGGAATGTCACTCATGCATACATACGACCTATCATCTCCATGATTTTATCATTGGTTAATTTTCCATGACCATATTTCATGATTGGTTTTAAAAATAATAATTTATATTTTAATATTAATATTATTTAGTTATTATTATTTTTTATATGTTTATATAATGACCCGTTTGACCATAGTTGACCTACCAATGTCATTTTTTACAAACAAACTAAATATGGTCAAAACAACCGACATAAACTTAATTTTTTATGTAGTTTTATGAAAATTGTAATAAGAAAAATAAAAGTAATTAAAATATTAAAAAATATTATGATGAATTTAAATAATTACCATAAGTTTATTATTTAGCATGACAATGAAAAACTTGGCAAGTCAGACTCATGTCAAAAGATTTTGTCACAATTTCCTTTCGTTGAGGAATTTCTTCATGATATACACATTTATTATTTTATAAGGTGTATATAAATCCCCTTTGAAATTATATATACTACTTTATATTCTTTCATGTAATTTTTTGTTTTTTTAATTTTATTTTTCCATGGACCTTATCATTGAAATTTTCAAAGAGGTAATGTACAAATAGAATGGTTAATGATTTAATTATCAAATCATTTTCTCCACATAAATATTCTTGATATTATTTGTAAAAGGGATTATAAAATTTTTTTTATGTATATTATTAATTTCATAAAAAATTTATTCAGAAAATTTTTTTTAATGTGTTTTATAATAAATTTTTTATCTAATGAATATGGAATTTTTAATTTTTAATGTACACAATGATAATAAATTTTACACCACCATGACCAATACTTTATTTTTTGATTCCTTTTAGTGCTTTCATGTTTTATTTAATGACAATCACTATTTATTGTTTTGGGTATTTTCATATTGAACATTGTTTTTGAAAAGAAATATATACATTGTATTGAAAATGAGATTTTGAATGTAAAGGGTATTTTAATATCTGAAAGTGATTTTTATATAATCTTAAAACAGTTTTCAAAATGTTGAAATGTTTTATTTGATGTTGTTGTTCTTAGACATTATAAATGATTAGTGCTCCCAAATATTTCTAGGTGTGCCTGTTTAGATTAAACGATTGTTGTACCCAAATATCGCTCTAATGTATTGTGTGATGATTATATTCCCCGAATAATTATTTTAGATGATTGATATTAGGTTATTACAAAATGTTAGGGTTGTGTAAGGGTTCAATTTGAAAATTTCCCAAGGAAACGACCTTAATTTTCAAATTTTTCCAATGAGTTTTCATTGAAATAATTTTTTTTTTCAAATGATAATATAAATGATATTTATTTATTTTTATTATTCAATTTTTTTTAAAATGTTCTATTTTCATTAAAAGGTTTTATATGAGATTTTTATGTTTATCAATGGAACAATGATATTCTTTTTTATTTCCTTTATTAAGATTATTTTTTTCATTCTAAAATTTTAATTTTTTTATTGAAATTAATGAGTAGGGTATTTGAAGATATCAAGTTGAATTTTGTGAAGAATTGAAATAAAATATATGATTATTTATCTTTTAGACGTTTTATATTGAGAAAAAATTGGATACTATTTGGAAGTGTCAAATTCTTATTTTATGGTTTTATTATTTATTAGATATAAGAAAAGTATCTAAAACACAAAATAAAAAACGATCTGAAATGTTAATGTAATTAATTTCATGACTAGAACTCAAGATTATGTAATGTTTAATGATAAGTAATTATTGTTTGTATTAATGTTTGGTTTAGAAAACTATAGTTGTTATGGTAATATTAATAACATTCCTATGAAATATTTTACCTCATGGTCAATTTAAAATATTATAGCTTTTTATGATTAGCATGGTTATTTATCAAAAATATGTATATTTTAATTTTTTTATACATAGGATGTAGGGAAGTTGTAGTTAAAAGGAACCTAAATGAAGTTATCCATCCAAATTAGTATCTTGAAATTGTTAGAATCGTAATTGAATAGTTTGTTACCATGATGGATCAGTTGAATCAGCTGATAAATAGTGGTGGTATCCTTGCCAGAGGGGAATCTGTTCTACCCCAATGGAATATATATTTTATGGAGTATTCCAAGAGGAATCACCACCCTCATTTCATGGGTCATCTGAATTAGTGAATTCCAATGGATAGATAAATTATATGGAAAATATGGTTGATTTAATGGGATATTTATAATGTAAAAAGTTAACCTTGTAAATTTTAATTTTTATGGTGAATCTGATTAATGGTGGTATTTGGTTACAAATAATAAAGACAAATATGACATGAATACCATGGAATTGGAAACCCTCAACAAATGTTTCCTTGAGAAATATTTCTCTAAGTGTTTTTGACTATGATTGTAAAAAAAATTATTGACATTGGGGAAAAAGTTTAATATTCCAAATATGAATATAAAATAAACATAAAAATACTTTCAGAGTACGTTAAAAATTTTATTCGAGAAAATGATCGAAAAATTGTTCATTTTTACTCAGTAATGATAAAAAATTCAACAAACAACATTTTCCATGTGAGAATTTAAAATATTTGAGAATGTTTTTTTATTATGAATAAACTTTTGAGATCTTGTTTTATGACTCTTATGTTCCTCATGATGATTAATATTTGATATGTTCAGGATGACTGACAATAGGTAATGAAAAAACAAAAAATTTGTATGCAAGAAAATAATGTTCCATTTTTTTATTAACACTGGAAAAAATCACCGTAGAGAATTTCTTCTGAAGATAATGATGCATTAACAATGTGGAAATTTTGGCCACATGTCCCATGAATGAAAGTAAAAAAAATCACAAGGAATATAATAATGTGATTGCTAATATCTATTCCATGGTAATATGTTTTGTCTTTAATGATATGCATTTTTATGCTAATGCATGTATGAATATAGTTGAACATGATTAAAATTTTCATGATCATAAATAAAAATGTGGATTGAGGTCATTTTATACTAATACACACAACTAAAAAAAATTCCCTATATCATCACTCAAAACAGGCTTTAACAGAGCTAAAAAGCATTGTAAAGCTCATTGCTAATATAGGGGGGGGGGTCTCTTTTATCATCCCTCCAAAAAGTGCAGATAAAGGCAACATTTATCAGTGCTAAAAAAGTGCTGATAAAAGGCCCCTTTATCTGTTCTTTTTAGCACTGATAAAATGGTCCTTTATCAGCGTATTTATAAAATCACTGATAAAAGTAAAAAATAATCATCAAAAAATTAAATAAGGTGCGGGGAGAGCATTTATCAGCACTTGAACACCCATTTATCAGTGCTAGGAGGTCTCCAGTATGCTACCTTTCTCGTGCATCCTTACACAAACACACCACCTTGGCCTCCACCCATACTCGAACCCGTAACCTCCCCCTTTTGCGGCTGCACCTTTACGACTATGCTATTTATTTTTTTCACTATTTAATGATATATATCTTTATATATATATAGTTATATTTATTAATATATTGATATAGATTCATATTAGTATAAATATGTTTATTCATATATTAGTATATATATATTCATTCGTATATTAATATATATATATATTTATATATATATTGAGTTATAATTTTTTATCCGTATAGATATTTGTATATTAATATATACTTATAAGATTATTTTTAAATACAGTAATGAAATATTCTTTTTATGTGGGTCTATAATTAAATAAATAAATACATACATACATATATAAAACACACACACACACACAGAGAAAAAGAAACATACAAATAAATACATATATATGTGTCTTTGGAAAGCCATTGAATGGTAAAACGACAATAAATTATAATCGAGAAGCCCATTTCAACTCAACAACCAGTCAAATCGAAGGAAATGAAACAATATTTGATATCATATGTGGTACAGTCTTAACAGACTTCTGGTTCAGAATATATATCTGTCAGAATGCTATCAAATCTGGGTATCCCGACTAAAAACTCAGTTTTGGAGGCCTTCTGGGCCTTTTGGGATCGAAAAATTTGACAGAGGCTTTTCTTGGGTCACTATCGCGTAGATACAATCACAGGATTTGATTTGATATGCTGTAGAGCTCTAACAGAAACATGGATAAAAATTTATGGTCGTTTGAAGTTTGAGTTACATTTTTAAATTATTTTAAATATTTTATGAATTTTTTTTTGATTTTTTGTGTCATCAAATTGTTATTAAATGATTTTTAATCGATAATAATTATCAAATTATTAATTAATAATATTTTATTAAAATTTTTTAATTCCATTTTCACTAAATTTATTATATATTAAATGTAATAGTCTATTTATACGTATATAAAACATATTTAAAAAATTTATATTATATTTATATAAGAATAATTATACTTATATAACAATAATTTATTTTTCATGAATTTATTTTGAAATATAAATTTTTTCAGCGCTGATAAAGCCCCCATTTGTCAGCGCTACAAAAAAGCGCGGATAAGGGGCAGCTTTATCAGCGCTTTTTTCTACCGCTGATAAAGGCCACCTTTATCAATGATTTTTTAACACTGATAAAGGGGTAGCAATTCCCATGCCAGTTTTTGTAGTAGTGGCAGTATATTTTGGTCCATCAAATGAAGTAATTAATGGCATGCCACTTGTGAATTCAACATATTTCAATACGCAAATTAACTCTGGATCTTAAAATTATATAATTTGTGAGATACTTTCATTTAAATTTTGAATATCACATTAAAAAATTAAGATAGATATTTTGGTAAAAACTATGAATGGACGTATTAAAGTAACCTAGATTTTTAGGAATCCTCATATTGTCATCAGTGGGATGGTATTTCCAAACAATCATAGTTAACATGCCATAATAGAGTTTGATATCACTCTTTGTATGGATTGGCATTCATTTTGTCATGCTAAGAAAGATTTAAATGCTAAGAAAGTAGTTTTAAATTATTTCATGCCTTTGATAACATACCAAGAAGCTGAGAAATTTAGTATATATGCAAATAAAATTTATTTAGTTGAAATTATTGAAAATTACGATATTTATTAAATTAGTGATGTACCAGTAGTAAATGAATAAATGGATGTTTTCGTGGATGGTTTTCCTAGTGGTATTATTTCGTGAGAGGTTTCATTTACTACGGATTGAGTACTCAATGATAAGCCATTTTATAAACCCCATTATCGAATGAGTCAAGTGGAAATTATATATATATATATATATATATATATTGATGTTATTAGATTGATTTTTAATCTCTTACATAACATCACCATGGGGATATCTTGTCTTTTCTGTTACAAAGAAATATGGATAAATGAAACTTTTCATGATTATAGATCCTTGAATAACAAAATTATTAACAAAATGTATCTTTTCCTCATATCGATGTTTTATCAGGATATCTATAATGAGTATAATATTTTTTTATGTTTGACATGAGTTTGCGGTACTGTTAGTTTAATGTAAAGGAAACTAACATTATAAAGACTGTATTTCAAACAATATGTGGCCACTATGAATTTCTAGTTATATCATTTGGGTTATCTAATCCACTTTTAGTATTTTATTGGTTTATTGAATTGATTTTTTCAAGTGTGCTTGTGTTTTTTTGTAGTTTTGTTTATTGATGAAATATTATTATTTTACAAAAGAGGAAATGAACATTAAAGAAAACTAATGGTTACTTTTAAAACCTTAAAATAAAAGGCACTATATATTAAATTCAGTAATGAAAAATTTTGGTCGAAAAAAATATCATTCTAAAGTCATATTTTTTATAAATATGGAATAACTATTGATCATTCTAAAATTATTGTTGTTGATGAGGGGAAAAGGAACACAAATATTACTAAAATTCATAGTTTTTTTATATTTTTGGGTTATTATCAGTGGTTTGGTAAAATATTTAGTCTATTCTCTATCCCACATACTATGTTAACATGAAAACGAGTTTATGTTGATATGGACAAAGAAATGTGATGATTTTTTTCATGAACTGAAAAGAATATTGGTAAATGATCATATTTTGGTATTTTATTCAAGAAATAGTGAATTCATCACATGTGTTGATGCTTTTTGAAAAGGCAGACTTCTGTGACAATGTTGAATGATTAGGTAATTGCTTATGATTCATTCCATTTGTGACCTCAGGAGCTGAATTAACCAATACATGATTTGAGTTATCTATCTTTTTTGTTTCATTATTATATGGAGGAAAAATGTTTATAGGGTAAAGTGTGAAATATATATTAATTTCAAAAATATGATGTATATTTTCACATAGAATGAATTGCACATGAGACTGAGAAGATAACTAGAACTGATCAACTATTTATATTGCACATTTCATATTCATCATGTAAAAGAAATAAAGGAACATAATTCATTGAGTCAAAAAATTAATAATACATTACAAATGTTAATTTTGGAATGTTATAATTTGGATAATGATTTGATGATTTTTTTATAATTTTTTGATGAAAGTACACCCTCTATTTTATTTCAAGTTTATGTGGAGTCAATATTGTTAGAAATAATTAAGATAGATCAGAAGGGGGATTAATATTTTTAATAAAATCATAAATTTATTAAAAATGTTATGTTTCCAAATTTTAAAAATGATGATGAAATCATTTCATGATTTTTAAGAAATGATTATGTATTCCATGTGACTCATAGTAAAAGAAGGCATTTTTAAAAAATCTCAATGTTATCTTGTTTCCATTCATCCAAGAAACACTAAGATGTAAATAGACCTTAATGAGTATTATTTTAGGGATGAAATGAAAATAAACATTGTAAAATAACTGTGTAGTGTTTGACTTTTCAGTATGTTATAGTAGAACAAAATATACTGAATGGGATTCTTCAACTGTTTCTAGTGTTGGAGTGGAAATTTTAGAATATATCAATGGATTATGAGGAATTATTGACATTGAATTATCATGGTAAAAATAAAATTTATGTTATTTTTGGTTGATTAAATAATGCTTCCCATTTTCTTCCCATTAATTATACGAAATAGGAATGTTCTATTTTTAACAAACACGGAAAGAATGACTTTTCTACCATCACGTCTATTATTTTACATTTAGCATCATTTGAATGATTTCATGTTTTCATAAATGATTTTTTTTGGAATTTTGGTTTTGAAAATGTGTCATCAAATTAATGTTTTATTTTTTATTTAATGTGGGATTTTAAAAGAAAATAATAGTTTAATATTAGAACGTGAAATTTATAGAATTTATAATATTTTATCAAATGGAGAACTGTTTTACTTTATGCAACTTTTCTTGGACATTATAAATGATGGGTGCACCTAGATAGCATCAGGTGATCCTAGTATAGCATAAAAGATGGGGGTACCAAGATAACTCTCTAATGCATTGGAAATGATTATATTCTTTGATGATTTTTATTTGATGTTCGAGGTGTAGTTATTCAAATTTGTAAGGTTCTTTAAGTTTTCAATGTGATGATGTCCCAAGGTACCTACATTAATTTTATATTATTTTATACTGATCTTTCTTAAAAATAATTTGTTTTTATATGGTAGAATAAATGATATTTATTAAATACTTATATTTACCTATTTGGGTAAAATTTTATGTTTTAAAAAAGTGGTTCTAATGAGTTTTAATAGTTATCAAGGGACGAAAAATTTCAATCTTTTAATATCCATTATTGAGATTTTAATTCTCATCCAATATTTTTTAATGGTTGTTACATGATTTAATGATGAGTAAGGATTTGGAAAAGGAAATGTTGAAATTTTTGAAGAGTGTTCATAAAAGAGAGCACGTTTTTTAAATATTTATATGGTGGAAAAAATGTACACTATTTGGATGTTCCCAGTTTGTATTATATGGTTTTGTTATATATTGAACATGGCCTAATTCTCTAAATCTTTAATATTTAAAATATCATCAGTTTTAAAGAGTGTTATTTCTTGAATAAATCTTAGGATTATATAGTGTTTACAAATAGGGACTTATAAAGACACTACACAAAAATGGTGTTATGGAAAGAGAAAATAGAACATTATAATAAATGACTGGATCCTTTTGAAAAAAATTTAATATACTGAGAAATATTTTTATAATAAGATAAAAATAGATCTCTATATTTGATTAATATATTTATTTTGAGACAAAATTTATATACCACACATTATGAACATTTGAATGAATGAAAACCAAAAGTTGAATATTTTAGAGTATTTGTTTTCGAAGTCTATATTCTTAATAGTAGGGATTTATTTGATAAATATTATAGAACATGAGAAAGAATATTTTTTTATTCCAATTACATTAATAAATCTAATTTTTATAATAAAATAAATTTAGTAGTAAAATAATACATAGAAGTTAAATATTATGAATATTTTTAAAATAAAATAAATGTTGAAAAAAAATATAAATAGGTGATTGGTGATTTTTATGTTCGAAAATTTAAACGCCAAAATGAAATTGAAAAATATGATGAGGGATAGTCACCCTCATGAATAATAATCGAAATCACATAGATATCATCCTTAAGATATACTAATTTGAAATGTTGATTGAAGAATAAAAAAAATTCTTTAAATATTTTTGTTCTTATCAAGGATTAATTTTTAATTTCATTCCTATTAGTATTGATGAATATTCTAATAATTAAAACTTTATTACTTTTAAGAATAGTTAAACTAGTTTTCCTGAAATAATATCTGGGATAATGTTGAATGACTTAAATATTCTCATTTAATTCTTACTAAATGAATATTCGAAAACAAACATGATGAATCTGAAAATAATTTTTTTAAAATGGCCATATATGTTGAATCAAAATTAATACAATAAAGAATTGATAATGTATATAAATTCATACTGAATGAAATATTACAGGCTATATAAATATTTTTTTTATTATGATGATTATTATTGTTTATTTTTTTCCATTGGTTATCAAAATATTATTTCTAAAAGGATTTATTTTTGAAGATTTTATTATGAAAAAACCTTGTTTTTTATTATAAAGTTTATCATAATAATGTTATAAAATTTTTTAAATCATATTAGAGTATTAATAAAACTCCATGATTTGGGTATGACATATTTTAATATTCTATTTTGTGAAGTGTTTATAAAGGTAAAACATGATAAAAATTTGATTAAAAAGAAAAGTTCAAATGATATTTTTATTTTTCTAATTTATGTTGATAATAATATTTTCGAATCTTATAATGATAATTTCTGTTATGGGTTTTTTAAACTGATAAAAAATTAATTTCGTATGATTCTATGGAATAATTAAAATATTATCTAGGTCTAATATGTTTTCAAATACATGATGAGATAATTTTAAATCAATCCATTTATGTAAAGGAAAATTTTAAAATATTATGTCTAGATAGCTGTAAATGTTCATACATATCAATGTGTACTTAATTTAAAATAGATGTTGATGAATTTGTAAAATTAATAGATAAGAAACATTATAGAGGTATGATATGCAATTTATTGTATTTATCTAAATATAATCCTAAATTACTGTTTTCATTTTGTATCAATACTATACATCAATGAAATTCAAATGAAATTTATTTAAATGTAATAACATAAATATATTAAATATGCATTAATTTAAGATAGGTATGTGTTTAAAGTCATTCAAGAGGTTTTTAGGGAATCTGGGTTTAAAATATATATATTGGGAGATGGAATTTGTGGTTCATGGTGGGTTCACTGTTAGTTCTAAATGTGCAGTAATCATGTGAGTTGAATATATGATTTGAAAAAAGTGTTATTTATGGTTATTGATACTGTGTGGATCACTTGGGTTGTTTATTTGAGGAATTATTTTTAATTGGGTTTCATAGTTTAAACAAACTATGTCAGTGGTCACAAGTAGACATGCAACTTGAGACCCTAGACACACATTGTTGGTGCATAATTTGTCTAACCATGCAACATAATTTTGTATGAAACTCAGATCCATTAAAAGGTGGTTATTCCTAACCACCAATAAACTCATTTTAGTAAAACCCAATCCTTCCCCAATTTTTAGCGAATTTTTAATTGGGATTCATGGTAATCTCACTTCATTCATGAGGGATCTCAACATTGAATATTTTATTCTTGAAACAATTTTCCCTTTTCTTTATTGATCCTCACTAAATATCTCTAAAATCATCTTATAGAACCCAATGGGGTTTTATAGTGGATATTAGGTGTTTTATATATGATTTATGTGTCTATTATGTGTATAGGAACATGGTGGCCAATATATTCATCCTTAATCTTGATTTTTAAGGCAATTTTACTATCTCCATTCTTGAGGTAGGTGTTTATATAAAAAGGATTATTTATTTTAACTACATATAATTCATGTAATTTACATTGAGTTATTAAATATATTTAATTTGTTTTCAGGATGTATTTTCTTAAATGGAATCAACTTTTTAACGGTGTTTTAGTTTAAAAATATTTTTTTCACTCTTTGTATTTCATATAAATATAGAAAAGTAGTTTTGGTTTAAAAATGTGCTTTTTAGAAACTATGTATATAGTATTTGATTTGAAAATGGCTTATAAATTCTGAGTATGTATTTTAAAATGTATTTTTAAAAAGAATTCACATTAGGTAACCTTATGTGAGTTGGTAATATATATTTCACTCATAATTTTTTGTATTCCACATGAGTTAATCTTTCACTTCAGTGTTTGTACTGCAACTAGAGGTTGTTTTGGTTAGACCCATCATAGGAATGTATTGAGGATATATTTTTATTTATAGTACATATATTAATTGTTTATATCCAAAATGGTGTGCCTTTATATTTATGATTTTATTATCACATGATATATTGTGACATGGTTTTTTATCATATTCTTTCACATAATAGATTATGTTATGGATTTATTACTTACCTTCTTATCTTCTGGTCTACCCAGATATTTTCTTTATCATTATTTCATTACTATCACATGTACTTTTAAAATTCCTTGTATTTTGAATATGAAATGATTTTATGAAATCCAATAGGTTATTTATAAGTTGTTTTTATTTTTGAAAATGATTTGTAAAACTGTGATTCTTTTAAATATTGAACTATTTAATTGTTAATATTATACATTGTACTGATTTTTTAGTGGAATCCCCCAAGGATTTGTTCTCACTCCAAATTTTTTCCATTTCGTGATCAAAGAAATTATTTTACTATATTCAAGTATATGGAAGATCAATGTTTACAATTCTAACATCTCTTTTTGTATTTTCTTTCTTATATGGATGGCTTGGAGGTGATGGTTGGTCACATGGAGACTTTTTGATCCTTTCGCAACAAATTTTCTATGGTTTATCTAGTCTGGACTGGATTTTATGTCCCTTTGTTTTTTGATCTATTATTACATATTATATTCAGGTTGTATTTAATGTTTTCATATCTATGAAACTTGTTTCTTATATCTTATTGTACCTCACCACATTGGGATGGGTTGGTTAGGTTGGCCTGTATTGTAGTCTTAGGGTACTTCAAAGAATAATGGTATCATATAGAATGCCAATACAAAACTATGATAATACTTCCTTTATTGAATTATACGACTTGGGTAGAGTAGAGTTATCACACTTGGGATTCATGTAGTCAGTGCGTGAGGGTTCTTGACTAGATCAACTTCGTGTTTAATCTCAAGATACTATGGGTGGTTGGAAAATTTTTACAATGTTTGAGAATTGGAGTTTTAGGTCATTTTAGTGAACTAGATGGGGAAATAATACAATTGGTACTATTACATCTTAAATTTTTTTGTTTTATCAGTAGAAATCATAATGATATAAATTATCACTAATATAAGGAATTGGTGTATATTAGTGAACATGTTCTAATGATCTTGAAATTTTCTATACTTCTAATTAGTTATTTCCATATTTTTATTTGATGATTACTCATAAAATAGATCATACAAATCTTAGTGAGAGATTTTTAATCCTTGTTCTATAGAATAATACTATGGTACATCTTTTTTTGTTTGAATTTATATTTTAAAAAATTCGTACTCAAGGGAATGAGTGTGTCGAGAACCCTATACATGTGGTGGACCATGGCTCAGAATTTACCATACAGTATCCATGCTTCTTCTATGGTGATAAAGGAACCCACGAATATATGGTGTAGACTGATTATATTGAGATTTTATTTAATATCTTTAAGAATCATGAGGTCATTAAGGTGGGTTTTTTTGATGAGCATGCTCGAGGGACCATAAAGGTGATAGTGGTTCTCCATTGTGAAGGTTATGTTTCATGTGGATCTTTCCAGGATTTCATTAAAGAAGATATTAAACTAGTATTTTTAACATGGGATGGTATAGAAGAAAAATACTTTAGAGTTTATGAGCGTGGATAAAGGGGATAATACTGTTCTATAGTATTATTCCCATTTTGATGAATTGTGAAATTTGAAACAAAATCAAGTGAACAATGATTACTTATTGGATTGATGTTTTGAGTTAGTACACATGAATGATATTAATTCGATTTTGATTCTAATGGGATTTATGAATATTTGAGAGGTAGTAAAAAACAACTTATTTAGAGGAAGTGATACATAGAAATATTGGTTAGGGATATTTAGTTAGTAGAGGTATAATTTAGGGTGCATCTTCAACCATAAGAGGAAGCACAAGGGTGGCCTGGTTTATTCTGGGATATTTCAGGGTAATCATTAGGAAAGTTTAATGATTTATACTATCAATATAGAAGGAGAGGTCATACCAAGCCAAAATATATTGGAACTCATAATACTTATAATATTTTTAAACTACTAGTCCATATGAGTTATTTTTGAAATGGATAATACATGGCACTAAGGATAAATCCACTCTCACCAAGGTTTTGTAGCTTTATATCGATGATTCCAAGAGTTGTGTTATTTTTCCCTAGGAAAATGGGTATTTTCATGTGGATAAGAAATTTTAGGGTGGAGTATAGACAAGAAATATTTATTTAGTGGAGTTTGTGATATAGGAATCTAATGTAGGGTTAAATACTAATATTGGTACAATGTTTATTTCCCCTTTAATGATGCTCTATTTGTTTGACACATGGTATACTCATTCATTTATATCCTTATTTTTATTTGACAAGTTGGGATTTAATTCAGAATAATTTTTTTGTTTGAACATTCCACGCCTTTGTGAAAGCTGATTGAATACTGTTTAAAGTGTCCTATATGATGGGTGATGATAAGATATTTTTAGATGTAATGGGATTTCATATTTAATCATATTGTCATATTTTACATGAAAATTGGAATTTATTTTTTGATAAGAATTAATTCTCATGTATAATGTCGTTGTTGTTGGGATTTTTTATCTTCTGATGGTGTCAATCATATTTTCTAGGGTGAGTAGGACTCTAGATTATGATGGGTAAGATCTATTGTTCGTTATGATGGGGTAATCTCATGCGAGTTGTAATTTTTTTCTAGATTATATTGAGCCATGTTTGTGTATTCTTCTTCCTAATGTTGCTTGTGTGTACCCTGAGGTGTTTCCAGATGATGTTATGTTTTATAATCATATAGTTATGTTTATTTTACCATTTACCCACTCCCTGGTATAACACCAATCACTTTGTCATCTTATTGTATAACACCTGATGTGTTGATGGAAATTATAATTGAGATTACGGATCTTGAGTTCAAGGTATTTATTTATCATAGTGTTTCACCATAGGCATATCATGTATTCCTTGTTTACAAGTAACTTGGAAGACTTAGAGATCACATAGATTATCAAATGTTAAACCAAGTGACTAGAAATAATAAATAACAATTGCCCATGATTGGTGATCTATTTGATCAACATAGAGGGGATAATTGGTTATCAATTTTTGACATTCGGTTAGGGTACAACTAGATGAACATTTATGAACTGGATATACATAATACATTTTTTATGAGTTAGTATGTGAATTTCATGTTTCTTGTTGTGACACTCAGTCACAATAACAGTCTTAGAGTATTTATGAAATTTATGAAAATGATATTTCACAGATTCTTATATACTTTTTTTTTCATGTTCATGGATAATATTTTGGTGTACTCTAATTTTTAAAGGATTATATAGAAAACTTGGTTATCATTCATAGATGCTCGGTGGAAAATCATATGTATGGAATTCTTTCCAAATGTGAGTGCTCGATTAGGGAAGTAAAATTTATGTGGCATGACTTATCTAAGATGTAATTATTAGTGGGTCCCAAAAATATATAGGATGTTATGCCCTGGGAGTATCAACAAAATGAATTTGATATCTAAATATTCTTAGTATTGGTTAGTTACAATAGAATTTTTGATCAATAATTCTCCAAGATTTCTTCTCTGATGACATATTTGACCTATAAGGGTGTAAATTTTCAGTTTAACCAAAAAATTTAGAGATATTTTGGAGAAATCCAAGTGAGGATGAATTCAACACTAGTTTTGATTCTTCTAGATATAAGTTTGGGTTATGATGTTTTATATGTATTTTATGGTATGTGGTTTGGATATTTATTTATGCAGGGGTAGTATGTAGTGTATTTTTAACATTAAAATTAATCTCCCATGATAAGAAAAACCCTAACCATGAGGTTGAGTTAAAGATGGTTATTAATTCACAAAAAATTTGGTGTCACTATCTGTTTGGGGAGATGTTTATAGTGTATTCTAATCATAAGATCTTGTAATATATTATTATTCATCTAGAAAAGAACTTGCAACAGAGAGTCATTGTTAAGTATCCTTATAAATTTGATTTTGATATTTCATATACTCATGAAAAGGGATTTTGGTCTCTATGGATTTGAGTGAAAAACTAAAGACCTAATAAATGAAGGAATGAATTGAGTTGTGGTCTCTGATATGTTTTTTCATTGATATGAGCTTGATAACGAAGGTGGTATATATACATTTTTTCTATTATTATATCAAATAAGAATCATTTTTTTAAGTGTGTTCATCTCAATTTCAGGATATAAACTGAGTTACAAGGATTTAGTAAAATAATTCATGGTGGAGAGATCTTGGGTGAGTGTCATCTTTCTCCTAGTGGTGAATTTTTCTTCAACAATAGGTTGGTTGTTCTGATCCTTATATGGTAGGTGTTTATGGATAGATGAAATTGGTATTGTTGGTCTTTTCACCCTTAGGGTACCAAGATATATCATGAATTGAATCATTAGTATTAGTTGACCTGAATGAAGATATGATTTGTCGATTTCATATCATGGTGTCTCAATTGTAATAACATTATGGTGGGACACAAAATACTTACTATATTGATTCAATGTTTACTCATTCCGGTATATTTATGGGTTGATATTTTCTTTAGACTTCATTTTAATTTTTACATGGACTCATAGTGGGCGGGATTTGATTTCAGTAACCATTGATTGACTTGTTAAATAGTCTCATTTTTTATAGATCATAATGATAATGAAATTTGAACTGCATAATGGAATGTGTGTGAGAGATATTTTGAGACTTCAAGGGGTTCCATTTTTTTATTTATTCTGATAGTTATATGATGCTCACATCTAGATTCATGATTGTTTTAGAAGTTCATATGGGTTAGAGGAGGTTATGGGTTCATATTTGAAATTAATGAAGAAATATCATCTAATGATGGATGGATGAAAAGATAAGGCTATCATGGTTATTGGAGATATTCATCGGTATTACATGCTTAATTTTGGGGGATATTCAGAAATGAATTTTCCTCCAGTCAATCATTCCTATAAAAAATGGTTTAATGATTCAACAAAGATGGATTCACATAAAGTGTTGTATATGAAGACATGAATATATCCTTATTATAGGAAGAGTTAGGATATTTGTACTTACTTAGGTCATATATCATTTAGGATATGATAAAATGCACAGTTGGACCAACGGAGGATGGTCACAATAAAAAGTCCTCAAAATTCCTAGGATGACCACCATTATCTATCACTGGAGTTCAAGGATTATGATCTAGATTTTATCATGGTTTCAACATTCTTTGGACATCATTCGTTGGGTGTTCTAGTTAGGATAAAACCATGGTTTGTGTCCACCATTTTTATTGTGGAGGGAATCAGAAAAGTGGAATATTATTTATACATACCATTACATTTGACTTTGATTCATAACGTGTTAACTTTTTTACAGGTGAGGGGGTTTCAAAAAAATCCTTACCATTTGATTGACTAAGAGGATGATGATATTGATCATTATTCAACCTTTTTTTAGGAACATGTTCAAAATAAATATTTCAAGGATTATGTAAAACATAGAAAAATGATTCATTCAGCTTGATTATCGTGGTAGTTCATAAAACACAACCATGAGGCATGGGAGAAAGATTCGTTGATAGGGAAATGATTACGTTATATTTTGAGATTATAGAATCATATATAATTTATGTGGAAAAAATAGTTCATGGTGGGGTGAATTATAACTCCCACCTGATCATAAGTACACATTAATTTATTTTTGATTTGTCTGTAATGATGTTTTGTTGGTTTTGGGGGAACATGTGCCTAAAATTGAGTTTTTTATATAGAAATATAGGCACATAGTTTCTAGACAATTATTTCTAACCATATAGTAACCATGGATTGATGAATCTGTGTTATAACAGAGACATTTTTCATGGTTTTAGAATAATTATCCAAACCATAACACACACAGAAAAAGACAATACACGGTAAGAGTGTTCTTTCAAGGGGTTTTCATGGTTTTACCAATCTATGTTGCTAGTCCTAGGAAGTTTTACAACATAGGATAGTATCTACATAGGATTAGAAAACCATTTCTCAAAATTTACCGCGCACCCATTCAAAAAACTATGAGCTTTTCAAAAGATTGTTTTTACCATATTCCTTTGGACATTTTTATTTCTAATCACCACATAATCTCATTTTGTATTGAATTGATACTTACCCATTACTATAGATAGTTTTTCTTTGGTATTTCTAATGATTTCTATTTTTCATGATAGATCTCATCATGGTATGTTGTGTTCTTGATCCATTGTTTCCTTTCATTCATAGAACTCATTGGATATGTACATATATTATCCTATGAGACCCAAGGGCGTTTATTTTATATAAGAGGGTGCTGATAGAGGATTTATGTGATTCTTCTATATCTAGGATCATGAAGACCAAATCTAATATTCCATGGACTTCTTTTTTAAAGGAGATCAGTTATATCTCATTTCATAAGGTGGGTGCCTCTATACAAAGGGATAATCCAATAAATTTGTAATTATTATTGTAATTTCATAATATTTATTCATTTTATTTAATTTATTTGTGATTAGAAGTGATTTTCTGAAAATATATAATTTTTTTAGTAGTGATTTTATTTTAAATGTTTTGTGCACAGCATGGGAATTATAAAATTCATAAATGGTGGATTTGGTTTAAATATAGATATTCAAGTAGTGAATTATATTTTATTTTCATTGAAAATGTTTTATAAATTGTGAGCGTGTATTTTCGAATCGGTTTGGACGAAAATATAAAATTGGGTAACCTTGGGTGCATCAAGAATATACTTTTCACTCATAGTGTGAGTAATTACATATGAGGTTTTATTTAACTTCAGTGTGTGTAATGAAATTAGAGGTTATACAAGTTTGTACATCCATAAGCCTAGAATATGGTTTTATTTTTTATATCTATTATGTATACCCATAGGTTAGAACCCAAATATTGTTCTCATTTATTAATTATTATATTATCACATGATAGATTATGTCATGTTTTTTTCACAAATTATATTTCATAATAAATTATGTCAAGGATATATTTCTTACATGTTTTTTTAATTGTGTTCCCAGGGATTATATTTATTATTCTTTAATTCTGTTCACATGTACATTTCATATTACCTTTATTATGAATATTAAAAGATTTTATTAAAAAAAGTATGATTTACAAATGGTTTGGATTTAAAAAAATTATTTGTAAACTATTTTGAGCCTCAAGACTAGTTATACTAAGTTTGATCGTTATATAAAACCTGTAATAATAATAATTAAATATATTAATGGTTTCCCAAAAGTATGTTTATTTTATTATAGTATAATAAATTTTAACATCATAAGAAATTTAGATCTAGAATTTTGTTAATATAAAATTGATATAAAAATAATAATTGGGCCTCACCCCTTTTCTAATTTTTTTTTAATTTCATGCATTTCTAAGAAAGATAATCATTTTTTATTTTCTACTATAGAAGAAGAATAAATTTCTACGACACCTTTTTATGCTCATTTTTATATATTAATAAAACCTTGATAGATTTTGATGTTTTCAATGATAAGTTACCAATTTTTTGTAACAATTACTCTATTATTGATATCTGAATGAACCCTTTACATCATTAAAAATAAAAAAATTGATGTAAGATATCATTTTATAGATGATTTTCAGAAAAATATACTTATGTTTGGAATATTTTCTTATTATTGACAAACATATATAGTTCTTTACAGAACCTTTAGAAATTACATAGATTTATAGTATTTAGTATTAAATTCATATGTTGGATTTTGGAAATTTATATTTTAAGAAATTATATTAAAATATATTTGATACTATTTGTGGTTGGCATGTGTCCTTAAAATTTTAAGGAATTTTTTATTAGCTATAATCATTTCACATTTATAACTTTATTTCATTTAAACTTTAGTATTCTCATGTTCATTGTTGTAAGAATTATTAATCTACTTTTATTTTACATTTTTCTTTCTAGTACAAATTTCTATTTTATTGGAAGTGAAAACTGAAATTTTTTTCTCTATTTAATTTCATTGAATATATATTTATATATATTATCAAATATTAGTTTTTTACAATTCATTTAATATTAAATAATATTTTGGTGTCCCCTTGAATCTTTTAATGTTTTTATATTTGTGGAGTTTCTACTAATTCATTAAATTTGGAATTTCAAATATATGTACATAATTTTGAATATTTTAAAGCATTTTTGTTTACTTTTCATTTTAAGTATATTATTAATATATAAATTTAAGGGTATATTTAATGTTTAAATCTAAATTGGTATATTCTAAAATAAAGTGGATTTAAAAAAATTTCTTTTTATTTTATTTTCTAAATTGATAAAATGATTTCAGTTTATGTTTATAATGATTAAAAAGATAATATTTAATAGATTATTTTAATTTTTTTTTATAATTTCATAAAGGGGGATAAGATTGTAAATTTATATTTTGTTTTTTAAAAACAAAAAGAGAGATATTTTTTAGTTTCTTCTATACACTTCACTAAATTATGTTTTGATAATAACCAAATAATTATTTTATTCCCACCAACAAGAGTGAGGAAATGTGTTTTTATCATGTACTTATTATAGATGAAAATTTTATTTTTAATGTTTAATTAATTACTTTTAGTTATGTGTCTTGTAAAATTATTTTTTAGAAGCATGTAATTTAGTTTGAGTTGTGTTATGAATCATATTCTAAGGTTTTTTATAATTGGTAATTATAATTTCAAATAGAATTATTAAATTATTTTTTTTTGAAATTATTATTTATTCATTATTTTATTTATACTTATTATTATTATTTATTTTACTTATTCTATTCAACATATTTTTTCCATAGATACTTAGTTTTTTTAATGTAAAAATTCATATATTTTTCATTTTACATATTCTTAATATTATATATGTCTTCTAAAATTTACGAAAGCCATAATGTTTTTTAAAGTACAATCTTTTTCTTAAATTCATAAACACTCCATATAAAATTCATATAGTTAGACCTTAAAGTCTTAAAAAATGAAAAAAAATCTATGTATAAATTTAAAAAATGAGGAACTAATGTATGATGTATAGTTTTTTAAGGTCATCTTTAATTTGAGATAATATTCACACCTTTTGTAATTTTATAATATTTGGACTCAAATTATTACATAATATAATGTTATATGGGGATTATAAAGTCTTATGTGGGCTGCAATGCAAAAACACTACGTTCAATTTCATATGCAATATAGAAAATTCTTATAGTTTGGAATTATAGTTTATCATTTTCATCCTTACATAGACGTCAGTATTTATTATTATGATAATGTTAAATGATTTAATAGATGATCTAACTTATTTTATTGTAAAGATATTTTATGGTTTATATATTTTTAAATAATCCACCAACTTTGAAATAGTTTATTATGATTGATAAGGAGGGTTCATTTTTATGTAAAAGATACATCTTTAATAGTTAAGAGTAAAGTAATAATTATTAATGATTTTTTTTTCATATAGGTACTCTATATATATATTTCTGTAGAACCTGTTCTTGAAATCTATGTTGTGGAAATTTAAAATATAATCTATGAAACACTTTTTACATTATATTATATGGGATTTGGAATATATGAATTCATTATACTGATCATGTGATTCCAAAGTGATCACATTTGCATATTTAGTTATGATGTCAATGTCTAAATGGTTTATGTAATACTAAATTATTTGTACCTATTAGGTGTGAATGATTTGTGGTTCATGATTTTTCCATTGAAATGGAGATCTTAGTTTGATTTTATATGAACCCAAAAAATATACGTGTATATTTTACATCTAGGCGCAAAAGGAATTTATTGGGTTAATTATTATCCATTAAATGTATGTGGAGTATTTTGTCCTTTAGAGAATTGAAAGGTTGGTTCTCCCATCTCTTTAAAAGGAAGGTTCTAGGTCTTATATATTATTGTGAAAAAGGAATTATAACGGGTTGTGAATCCTGTAAACAATTAATATACTTTTATAGTGGGTTCCATACTCTCACTTTGAGAGTGTAAAGAGTAGAAATAACGCCATAATGACATGAACTACTATAAATGTTCTTGATCTGGTTTTTTATTTACCGTTTAATAATTATATTAACTATGATAGCTATTTAAAATTTTATTTATTAGATAATTGACCACATATTGACAATTATGCATGTTCATATCTGGACTAATGTGATCTCATATGTGATGATTCACATGATGAATCAATTACCATTTTTAATGATATAATTCATATTTTTCCCAATCAAATAATATTTTTCATTTGTGGATCTTTTAAAATCAATTTTAGGGGAGACACAGAAATTAATGTATTTTAAAACATGTAGAAGTATTTGGAATAAATGGTGTTGAAATGTGTGAAATTATCCAAAAATGGTGGATCCATTTGTGCCATGAATATGGGTCTTAATGAATGTTACTCCATATTTGAGAATAATTTTCACAATATAATTAGTGAGAAAGAAGAATATAAGAAAGGGATTTAATAAAATATCCATGAAATAAAAAATAAAAACTAGTAGAAAATAATCTAATTTATATAAAATATAATTATTCAAAATATATTCACAAAAAAAATTTAGTAAAAAAATATGCATGGGGATAAGATGAGAAAATTAGATGTCAGTTTGAAGAAAATATGTGAACACCTAGGGATAGAAAAAATATCATCAACATGATGTGTATTGAGTTTGAATTAAATTTATAATATTATGATTTGAACTAATGGAATAAAAATAAATACAACATCAATATAAAAAATTTTGGATTTTATTCAAGCTTTACTGACGAAATTTTTGAATCTGTTTATCTCAAACAAAACTGAAATTCATTGAAAAATAAATTAAACATACAACCACAATGATCATAGTACTTGATCATGCTTTCCAAAAACAATATATGATGTAATTATATTAATTTAATGATGAAAATGATATTCTATGTTGATAGAGTAAAATAACAAAGATTATAAGATTACAATGAGAAATAAGTAAAAATATCTTGCAATGTAAAACAATCCAACGAAGATAGAGAAGGGTTCTATAACAAAGAGAAACTCGTTTTATTATGGAATAAGAGGAAATATCATTAATAATTGGAATATTTTTATTATTGTTTGTATTAATAAAATAAATAGAGTGTAAAAAAAATACTTTATGAAATTAATAAAAGCACAGATCAAGTCGAAACCATTTCTGAAAGACAATGTGGATGTTTTAAGAAAGACATGCATGAACTGCATCATTATGAGATTATTTGGGAAAATCAAATATAAATGGAAATAAAATAGGATAAATCACAAGTGAATGTTTTTTATAATAAGAGATATGAAATTCAACATGACTAACTGAGATTGTATTAGAGTTTTTTCAAAAGGATTAACCAAGGAACTCTTAAAGAACCGTGCGGGAGGTGAAAGCATGCCCAAAATGTCTCAAAAGACTATATAATCCTATTACCATATGAATAAAGAATATAAAATAATATGAATATATCACTAGGATATTTATGTTCTTTTTTTGGATGATTTAATGATGAAATTTACACATAAATACGTAGTTGGAAGAATCCTGGAATCCATACTGTCCAAGATTACTATATCGAAAATTTAAAATGAAATCATGGTGTTTTCACCTAAACATTGAGTTGGAAGGAAATATATATCTAGGTTTATAATTTACCCTCAACATAAATTCTCTAAATAATAAAATAATATCTACCTTATTTCCATAAAATGATTTTTATTATATATAAGGAGTTGATGTTAATTTGTAATCAACAGGGAGAAAAAAATTGGCAAATCCAGAATGACTATTCCATAATAAATGAATCTGAACTTAATTAATATAATATAAATTTTTGTATCTAAAATCATATTTGATATAGAGTTCTATCATAATGAAGTAAAAGCATTATGTATCTCTTATATGGGAGTATTTGAGAAAGCATACATAATATTATGTATTAAAAACCAAGAATTTTATAAATTTGATTAAAATATATTTTTGTGAAAATTTATATTTGAATATTATATCATCCTTATTTTAGATTTTAAACTTCTTTCTCTGTGTTGGAATAATTATTTTAAATTATGACGTATGTAATGAAGACAATTTCTGATAAGTTCACGAGATGATTTAAAAAAGGATGTTTTCTTGTATATTTTGAATGTTTTTAACCTATTACTGAGATGTGTGTAGGAATTTAGGTTCAAATATCATATATTATATTAAATAATTTAGTCTGGCTGAAAATATAATTGGATTCATATGAGAAAATAATTAGCAGTTAGTAACAAATTCTTGTTTGATTATGGACAGCTTTTATCACAACATTACCCACCGAGGCCCGCTTGGGTAGGGAAAAGCCATGAATTTCCCCAATCTCTCCACCAATATTACATGAGATTTAGACCAATGTTGATTAGGAATAGAACACACATGGTAGGCCTCAGTCTAAGGCACATGTACACAAACACATGTCTCCAAATATCGGTAAATGTTGATAAGTAATGTGAGTTGATAAAAATGCATACATAAATCTATATCCAACATCAAAGTCTGAAAAAGTACTATAAATAATAAAAATTGAAAATATAATCTCACCATAACTGATATAAGAATCTAATATGCTGAGAAATATGGAACTGATATCAAATGAAGCACCTAATATTAACGACACTATGTCTATCTCACTACGCTCAACCTACTCTTGGTCCTCCTAGGAATCCATCAATGGGAATATCTTATGTATAATAGATGACAATTATGGGACGAAATCATATATGGGTGAGTATATACATACCCATTAGGGTCCACAATAACCCAAATAGGCAGAAACGAGAAATAGTCATCTCAACCAATAAACAACCCAAGAGAGTGAGAATAGAAATATCCATCTCCATAGCTCAACTAATAATGGCGAGTCAACTCATCATCACCATGGTATGCCAATTAAGATATGATACATAACATCAATTACCCATATATCCCACAATGGTCTATAAGAATCCAAGTGGTCTCAACCATAATGACAACCATAGGATTCTAGGAGAGGATTTAAGGTAATTATAATCCAAGAGATGTCACTCCATGAGCGATGCTATCACTGATGGAACCCATATGAGTTATTGTTATTGTCAGGATTTCCATGTAGATGTACTCACTAAAACTCACAAGTCCTCGATGCACATATAAGGGATCAGACCTGTAATCATGGGGAAGAACTAAAACCCCAAATGGGATCACCAACTATTCGCGGAATAAATCCATACATATATAGGGGATCACACCCAATACCACTATAGGGAATTGATAACCCAATATTGAAATCTAAATATCATTATTAATAGAGAGGGGATCACACACATAGTCATTCGGGACACGACAAACACTATATAGAATGACAAGGTAAGAAAGGTATCATATTTCCATGTATGTTGGACATAATGATTACTAAGGAAAACCCCAAGTAATATGATGTGATCGGGGAACCCACCCAAGGTCTCTCAAGAGGATTTAAAAAAACTATATCTATACTAATACTATATAGGGGATCTTAATCCTATTCCTAGAATATAATTCCACAATGTACCCTTGTTGGAAGGGAATATAGGATCACCAAAAACTAATACCAGTATACATATCAATGAATGAATAATACATATATCAATATCACACATCATATAACTAATTAACAAACAAAGGCCACCATCACATTCTATGTTGAAAACCATTGTGGATAGGCTAATCATAGGCCTCAATCTGAGTCATGAAGAAAGTGATCCACAAAGAATAAGTATTTAGGGAGTGTACATTGAATGTATTCCTAGGGAACATGGCGTGTCTCACTAGTCGGTATGTCATCTATGTCCCCCCATGGTACATTGTATGTATAAGAAACATACATGGCATGTACATGTGTTTACATAGAATATATCCTCGCATGGGAATCTTGGCTTGTCCTCACCCACACACGATATGGCTACTATGTGAAACTACATTGTGTGTATGTGGAGAAAACGACATGTGCTATCATCCTAGGTGTATGTTCATGTATTTTCTCCCATTACCATGTACTAAGCATATTTCCAATGTATATGGATGTGTACTTCTACAAGACCATGTCCCATTAACATGGATTTTTTATATGTTCTTAGCTTTATGGAAAAGTAAAACAACCTAACATGTACTCTCTATAAATGGTTTGTATCTCCAAAAAAAATCATTCTTCCCTTAATAGGTAGAAAACGTGGAATATTATCATTCACTATAGGCCATGTGATCATGATTTTTAAAAAGTAAATCCAATAAAATCTCCATGTAACCAACATTTTTTCCCAATTACTCAATGATTGACCCAATGGGTTCCTTATTAGTGATAAAAGGGATAAAAACACTAAAAATATCCATATATATATATTTGGATCAATATATAAAACTCCTAAATCCACCTACCATATAGAAAAACTCTGAAGCCTAAACTCATGATATGTTCCCTCAAGTTGATGCACCATGATCTGGTCACAAACATCCTCAAAGAGAGAGTCTGATAGTGCCTCCTCTCTTCAACCTCAATTATTCCATCATGAAAGGGGATCCCAATTACTACACCACACTTTGAAAATAATGGTGATGTTGTATTATAATTCTAATAACTATTTAATTAATTATTTTTAATTAATTAAATATCACATCCACCAATGGCCACCCTCCACCAAATGTACAACACTGCCCATGTTTATGTCATGCCTATAATAAAACTTGTATACCATATTTAATAGAAATATCATATTTTCTTTCTAAACATCGATTTGGGGTTAATGTAATAAATTTTAAATCCTATACGTGAATGATATAATATATTTTATATCCCTAATATTATCACAGTATGATTCTTGAGGACATATAATTATACACTAACTCTGCACCCGACTCTAGAAAATTCCTAGAAGTATTATAATGTCATACCCACCAAAAAAAGTGCCATTAAATTATCACCACTATCAAATATTTTCATCATAAAATGTAAATACTTAGTCACAAATTAGGATTTTGATATTTTAACAAGGTTTCCCACACCCAGTATCCATCCAAAGGTTTCTTGTGCGATCAGAAAGTAGTCACCAATGAGACAGTCATTCTTACGATTGGGACTTTATAGTTGGTTTTAAAATGAATATGAGAACCACAAAAAAGGAAACTCTATAGTGTTAATAAATATTATCCTATCAAACATTGTGCAATAATGTGTTCACATGTCTCCTCATACATGACACATGGAAAACAACCAGAACCTAGTAAAACTATAGTCACAAGGTTAGGTGGTACTCCACAACACTAAACCAATAATGTATCTAGATGAAGGGCCTATGAAACATAGTGATAGCCTAAAAAACTGACCAAATACCCGTAATCCACGTAGAGTTGAGATCTCGAAGAACACATGATCTTATATTCTAACTCCAAAGGCCACCATCATCAGTCCAAAAAGTAATAATAATTTTTTTCAGTTGTCCTCATCCTTTTGTGGATGAAATATAGCCTCCACAACCATCACTAGAACCTACTCTATGCCCATAATAACTATCTATGACTAGATCCAACCACTATAGCCGTGACCTATAGTGTCTCCCATATAAGGCCTCAAATGGTGCTATACAATTTTGAAATTGGAAATGATTGCGATACACAAAATCGAATAAGGGTAGGAGATCCTCCAAGATGTGGATAGAAAGTATCACAAAAACCTAAATCTTGTTCTTAATAACTTTAATGGCCCACTTTACCAAGACACATGTATGGGTTATAAAATCATTTATCAACCATAATGAGTCCTAAATGATCCTCAATCCTTTCTATAATAATTACATGAAGTGAGAATCATGGCATGAAATTTTCAAAATGATAGTTAAATTAATATGTATTACATCATTCAAAAACATGCATACCAAACTGTGTACAATGATATGTTCTTAGTTGGTTAGGAAGTGGGCCAATTTCTTGATTCGGTCGATGATCACTAAGATAAGTTCATTACCTCTCGTTGGTCATGGAATCCCCATAACAAAAACTACAATGTCACTATCGAATTTCAAATTCATTTAGGACACCATAGTATTCACATATTTATAGGTGAGACATACTAGGTTTATCTTAGAAATAATCTGCAATATCCTTGGCCACCAAAAAAGATGCTAATTGATATTGGTATGTCCACACCTCTTCTGGGTGTACTAATTAGGGAATGAAAACTCCATAGAACCTTCTATCACTGCATGACTAATGTCAATGTCCTTCATCAGAATTAGGAAACACTCTTCACATCTATAAAATCCCACCAGATCATGTATAGTGGAAATGTCGTCACATAAGACTTCACAATTGATACCAAAGATGTGCCTCCATTAGGTGGTGAAAAATTGAAGTGGTAAAAACCATTAACTAGAGATATGTTTCCTCATACTCACGATCAAGGTAAAACTATAAAGGGTCCATCTAATCCATTAATTCAGTCAAAAATAACTGATGTAAAAAATATTTTAAGGAAATGTTACCTCTTTTTTTACCTCATATGGATCTCAAGATTACACTGACTCAACAATTTTTTTCTCTGATGTCACTATGTTGACACCAAAGAATGAGTATCATGCACCTTTTCATTGAATTCATGGTTGTATTATCATTTTTATGGAAGACTGCTCCACAATGAGGGATAAGATATAAAATCCCCCCCTCTCCAAGAGTAGCCAATGGATTTCAATTATTGATGATAAAAAGTTGTCGATGAAGAGAAAAATAAATTTCGGTGTTTCATCTAACTATAAATTGTGATTTACCATCATAAGAACTGTAGATATCTTCATGAAGTTCGATTTTTCTGGTCACGAAGCCCAAATAAACATACAGATCCAAATTTATGGCACATGGAAAATGGATAAACTTAAAAAAGGGACTTACACAGAGGACCTATGCAGAGGACCTATGCAACAATATAATTTCTACACCCCTATGCAGAAGAGATACCCGGAGGAACTAGGCAGAGAACCCTCATGGACAACTTTCCTTCGACAAGGTCCCCTTTATTTCTATAAATAGGACCCTTGGGATCCACATTTCAAAGACATTTGAAGTTGGAATAAGTCATAAAGCTCCCGTTGCATATCTCTTTCACCAAGATCCCCCAAATTTTATCAGGTAGCTCTATAAAACATTAGAGAAGAGAGAATTAAAAGGCTAAACATGGTTCAAAGTTCTATCCAGTTCTAGATCACATGGAGCTGCGTGGAGCACGTTCACAACACACCTACACAGAGCCTCTACACGATGCACCTACACAGTGCACCTGTACGACACACCAGATAGGAGCACCTTCATGTCTCACCAGTGCAGACTTTTTGGGTCTAGTCAATGATGTTTTCAATTATAGGATTTATGCGGCCCAACATCCTGCCTTTGAATACCATGGTTTGGGGTAATCATCCACACTTAATGATGTTCCTTGAGTTGAATTTCTCATCCTTGATCCATTCACATGTTATGAGTTTGGACTCTCCTTATGGATTCCCCATGTACCTTGAGTTGATACACTCCTCAAGAAACTCCTCAAACATCATTACCTGACTACTATACCAGGTTATATCCCAAATGGGCATCCTCCTCAAGTGTAATCCCCAACCAATCCCAAATGGGCATCCTCTTTATGAGTAATCCTTAACCAATTCTCAAATGGGAATCCTCCTAAGGAGTAAGCCATAACCAATTCCCAAATGGGGATTATCGTCATATGTAATCCCCAACCGAATAAAAAATGGGCATCCTCTTTATGATTATTCCCTAACCAATCTCCTTGGGCAGCCATCCCTATGTAATCCCCTAACTTCATCATTTACTCCTTTCATTGGACCCTTATCAAATGTAAAGTGAACATAGGGATGGCTTGTCACCTCACCCTCTTCCTGGGTCTCCTCGACCTCGTTCACCCTCTCCACCATAAGTGTTCCCTCTTCCACTAATGGAGGAGGAAAATTTTAAAATTGCCTTTGTTGAATCTTCCAAATACTATTGTTTCTCACAATGAGTATGAATCACATGAGATTAGGAATTTTTAATTATTAATACTTGGGAAAAAACACCCATGGTGAAGGAAATATGAGAACTTTGATTCTTGTTCAAACTAGGATACGTAGGAAGCCCATTCAAGGGCCGAGCTCCCTGGATATCCACTTCAAGAATCCATCCTTAATTCTCTAATATGATCATCT
Organism: Viscum album; assembly: GCA_963277665.1. NCBI lineage: Eukaryota > Viridiplantae > Streptophyta > Magnoliopsida > Santalales > Viscaceae > Viscum > Viscum album. The sequence goes on from OY728146.1 coordinate 1,835,749,440, forward strand.
TCTTTAGGAATAAGTCCCAAATTAAACACCCAAGACACCATGGAATCCTTTCTAGAAAGTAGGCCCAAACTCATTAATCTCAAAAGACTATATTCTATTGTTAGACTTATCGAACTACATGGGCTTTAATTCCCTTATATATGGGATATGTAAGAAAGATCCTTGAGGTTAAAACCCAATAACGTAAATCAACCTTGTTCTCCTTGGGCCATATTCCTAATAGGGTCTGATCCAACTTGGAATATCATATCCTTTCCATGTTCCTTAGGCTGCTTCAGCATATGTCCCACACTCTGTTTTGACTATGCACATTTCACTTAGATGTCCATACCACATGACATTAAAGTGTATGGCTAGGTCCTTATCACATAACCTTAAAAGGTGTGGTGTGTCCCATTCAGTGGCACCGAACGAAAAGGGTTCTAATTTCTTTCACAAGGACATGTATGTAGCCCATTTTATGGTCATGATCCCATGATCTAACCAAACATTCATCTCTATAGATGACAATAAATTCCATAGTGCCCCACTGAGTGGCATAAATACCATTATCATCATAATTATGATTAAAAAATCTCTATGTAGTATGTGAGAGGATACCATTGACGGAGAACCTTGAACACATATGGATATCTCCATTAATGAAAAACCTTGAATACATATGGTTGATTTTAAACTATTCACATGCTATATATGTGATAGAAATATCAAGGGATACATATGAAATACTTGGTGAAATAATAAGGATTCGTGAAAATATATTAAATTATAAAGAGATTCACGAAGTGGAAAATAATTACCCCCAAAAGTGTGTGATGAGTCTGACCTCCCTTCCTCTCAACCAATGCACATTCATAAGTATCATGAAGTTCAAACATAATGAATGTCTGCCATTGGAAAGCATGCCCCCTTTGGATTAATAATTATATGATGTTTTTAGTTCCATAAATAAATCCAATGGAAACCGTCAGGAAGTGGTGATTGCTAAAACTATAATACATGTTTCAAGGAACTAGGAAACAAACTCCCATGTCATTGAAGACACATCACAACAAGTGTACCTCAGAAATCTAGATCATAATTTATGAGGTCGTCCCATAAATCTGGTATGGTCTGAGTATATCCTAATAAATAATCAAGTGTCTCAGAAGCACAAAATCAGACTCCAAGTACAAATTATATTGTTGAAGAATATTACCACAATATAATCCATAAAGGGTTTAATGGAATATGTACATAAGTCTCTAAAACATAACATGGGAATCCATCATGATGAAAGGTATCACCATGAACTCAAAGAAACTATAGTTTCTTTAGAAAAACACATTCCAAACACCCTCATATTGAACATGATGTAATTAAAAACCTGTCATGAAGATAAACTATAAGAACCACTAAAAACATAATAGCCTGTAAAATAATTTATTGATTGTTGAGGGGGGATATTCTTCCCTAATGGATTCTTAGTTTTGGTGATGTAGATCCACACAAAATATCAAAATCACATTCACCTACAAGGATAACAAAACATGACTTCCTAGGTGACACACTAGGTATGACTCACCTTTTCACTACAAATCGTATATATACACCTTTAGACCATGAATCTTTATAGAATCCATTAGAAATACTTGCATAGATATCATGGTAGCTTCTTGGTTCATGTATATGTATATTTCTAACGCTCAATTTGGAGTAAAACAAAGCAAATGACTATACTCGGCCACAATTAGAAGATGCTGAGACGATAAAATCCACCACTTAAAGGGTAACACAAGCCAATTGATTAATAATAGGCTAAATACTCATATAATTGAGCGCATGTAGCTCTACCTGAGTTTCCATATCACGCGTTTAAATAAAACTCCCATCCCAACTCTGAGGACACACCACAAAAATATACAAAAAATAGTAAATCAATTCATGAACTTTTAATATCCCGTACCTACCTAATATGATGTTATAAGGAATCATTTATATTATGAATTGATCCTACAGGAAGTTATATAAAAAAAAGTTAGATCACACCATTAGAAGAATTGAGTGATTGTTAAATATCATCTATTAGGATTCACTAAGATCAATGTTTAATCCAATGGATCAACCATAATATCTAAGTATTAAATATGATAATTTAAAAGGAATAGAGTGGATCACACCTATTTCTACCAGTACTACAACTAAAGTATAAATAATATATATCATATCTCTAATCATTTATGGATCATCTAGATCACAGACCTTCATTGAATGTAGTTATCCATTCCTCTAATAACCAGCTAATTGAGCATGGAGTAGACCACATAGGGGTGTTAGTGGAAAAAGGATAGACCATTTACCACCTCCTTCTACTCCCCTAACACCCCTAAAATATCTATCACCATTCATACCTCCCTACTCATTTAACACTATCTTCCTGGGTGGTCCATTAGATCTCTCTCTATCAGATACATGATGGGTTGGAAATCCAACATCAGATACCCTTCACCATCAAAATAGAAACACCACCCCTCTCTCTATCTCTTAGATGACTAGAACTATCTTGAGAGCCCCAAACTATAGAACCTCTAAACTAATATTTTCTCTTGAATAATCTTACATTCTAATATACATGTGTATTCCAATAGCTACATGTTGAATATATATTTTCGCATATGTTCCCACTACCAACACCAACATACATCATATGCTCAACCTCGAAGATATCTACCACCAAATCATTCCCATGAAAACCTTCATACATGGGAAGGGAAAGAGATGTCACTCCACCCCTGATATCATAGAATAATCCCCAAACAATGATTTTTGATTTGATTTAAAATTAACAATTAATCAATGGGTAGAATCTTTTTAGTAAAAAAATCATACAACAAAAAAATAGCTTCGGGAGGATTATAATGATAAAAGCAAGGGGTAACACCCTTGAATAAAAGCTTAAATATATTTGGAAGTGACCCCAGATGAATGTAAACGATAAATTTATCTTTTCATATTACATGGATTGAGAGCACTTAAACCACTATGTTACCTTTCTTACACGTACGACTAACAATGACTCATTTGTTAATAAAAATTATACATCTCCTAATCAAGTATGCTAACAACCATGGTACATTAATTTTCCCTTAAAATATCTCGACCAACAAGGATATGTATGAATCATTTTATTCTATATAAAAAATATTGTTTACAAACAACATTATTATAGATTCCACATCTCGGTCCTCTACTTCAAAAAAAAATTTCCCATAAAAGGAAGTAAATCCAATGAGAAACATACTCATGGTCTATGATTTGAATAATTGATCTTGAACCATATACATATATTATCATGAGTTGATTTTGGATCAATTTAATGTTTATGATACCCTACTAAAGCTGAAAAATCTCATGAAAGCACACCACTCATACCATGGCAGGATAATACTCATCCCTGATGATATGATCAAACATTTACGAAGGGAGATATTTCTCATCATGATTAATAGAACCCAAACTCCACCATAGACTTAAAAACCCCTAAATAAGACTCTTCATTAGGACCACCATCTAATTTGAAGGTGTCATAAAGTGGTATAAAAATAATAAAACTACATTTAACCAATTCTCACCTACATAGGGATATAGTTTTCCCTGAAACCCTAGGGTTATATACCAAGGAAACTCATAAAGTCCACTAATCTTATGCACATGGTCAACCAATAATAAAGACACAAACAACTACTAAACAAGTGGTAGTATGACTAGAACCCACCCAGAGGAACCACCTTCTTTGAAAACCTATACACTGAGGCCTCATCACTAGGTGGATCATCGTTATGATCACACTATGGAATCATTGTTGTCTTTCATTGTGGATGAATCCTGAAATAGATATTATGTACCATGTTAAGAGAGTATACAAGGGGATATGACTCAAGGGGGACATGGGAACTGAATCCAATTCTTATATAATACATTCAATAATATCTTCCATAAAAACTGTGTCTATAAATTTTGATTCAACAATCAGGTTGTCAGAGTTTTGTTGAAATAATACATTAGCTGCTATAAAAATTCTGGAGTCCCTAAATTAAGAGCTAAACTGGAAACACATAACATTGTTGACCCATTACTCAAACCAAAATAACATCTAAATACAAATCCATAAACTAAATGATGAGAAAACCTTATCTAATACCAATATGTCACATCCCAACCCATCAGGGAATCCCTACTCTATGATAATCCATTTGTGGCACCCAATGCTCGCATCCAGTACTCAGTGGGTCGATGACCAATACCGTGTTGACATATCACACACACAAGAGGCACTAGAATAAGGTTCATGTATAAACACACACATATCAAAATACCCATTAAATGAAGAAATTTAAATTGAAATAGATACAAAATGCATGAATACATATATATTCCAATTTATAGTATGATAAAATGAATGAAAAGAATAAAGGGGAAATCTATAATGCCACCATAACCGACAAAATAATATAACATGATATGAATGATGGGACCAATTTTTAAGGTCAACACCTGCTACAAACCGAAGTCTACACATCTGAATATGCCCCAAATGACATTTTTCCTCCATGGACTCCCTAAAATAAATCATGTTGTATGTATGGAATGATTGATTTTAGAAGAGACCATACCGGGTTGAGTATATACATACCCCCTAGAAACCCAAAGACAGAGCAATAAAAATATTCATATGAACCCCTAAAAAACTTAATAGGGAGAGAGAGATAATATCCATATTCATGAATTGAGTTTGAATGGTCAGTCAGGTCATCATCACCACATTATGTCAATTAAGATATGTGACATAACATAAATAATCTAGATATACTCATAATAGACTCTGTGTCTCAATGTGGTCGTAACCATACTGTTAGCCACATAATTCTTCTCATAGATTCAACGCAACACTCATCTGAGAGATATCAATCCCCAATCCAAGCTATCACTAATGAAAATAATCCATGAGATCATGATCACATGGATTTCCCTTTATAAGCACCCAATTAAAATCATTATATCTTGATACATAGCTATGAGATCACTCCCACGGTCATGGAGAAACCCAAAAAAACAATACGGAATAACCTTATAAAACCTATAATACTTATATATAAAGATTGGGGATCACACCCAAGGCCCTGAGGGTACAATACATTTTGAGATGATAGAATATCATTCAAAAAATTATAGAAATATTTTCAAAATCATAATATATTTCATTAAATGTTTATATTTTAACATGTTTTCTATTTACCTACATATAATAATGTTTCTATAGAATGTTTTTTTTCTGGATATAGAAATACCAATTTATGGTATAGAATTATTTTTTGTAAACAGATGTACAAATTTTAGAACATTAGTTGAGTATTAAATATTTAATTAGATGTACATGATTGGAATCATTGAACAAATTATTTCATATTTCATTATATAGTGATTTACAATAGACTACATGTTAATGTATAATGAAATACAGTAAATAAATTTATGTCGAGATAATCAGAATAATTTTAATATACAATATTTGACACTATCAATAGATAAACGTTAATTAAATCTATTCAATGGAGAATTATAATTTTATAGGATTAATAATCTCTATTCTGAATGTATGAAATTCATATACACTATAACTGTATGAAAATATATGAGAATTACATAGACATGTAGAGAAAAAAATTCCAAGTAAAGAGGATGTTGTCTGAGGTTGTTGCATCTACCTCCAAGATTTTATTATTTGATCGTTGATACGTTTCTAATAAATTAGAGTAATGTTCAAGGATGATTGTTATTTTTAACGAATACTATCCAAAGTCTAAGTAATGAGTACATAACATCTTGTTACATTGAGAGAAATTCACCTTAATATTTTTTAGATACATTTTATTAAGGAATCTTGGAGAGGATAATTTTTAAATTCCTTAAGATATTCTATGATTATAATTGTATTTATAATCATGCAGATTGGGGGCTTCGAGGGAGGAGAAGTTAGAGGTGTGTCTGATCTTGCTGATTCAGGGATTTGGGGGATATTTTCATATAAATGAGTAGGATCATGTTGATCAAGGGCTTCTAGAGATAGGAAGACAAAGAAATATATGATGTCTGTATCAAGGTATTTCTTATTTTAGGATATAATGGATTTTTATATAGTTGGATTCCATGGATATCCAATGTATGGGTTTATAACTTCCCATTCACATAAGGTTAAAGTGTGAAAATATTTTATAATATTTTTATATGCCATTTTTAGTTTATTTATAACATTTTTATAATTCTTTTAAATATTAATTATAATTATTTTTAATTGTATTGAAATGTTTTACTAATTTTAAATGTTTCTTACCTCAAATAATTAGATGTTTATTTTGTCTGATATATAACCTATGAAAAACAGATGAAGTGTTTTTCTGATTAATCAATATATTGAGGTGGAAATCATTATTAGTTTTATTTTATAAACATAAATTCACTCCCTCTTGTAGGTAAAATATATACCCCTTAAATACATCATTTGGTATCAGAGAGGGTTCTAATAATTTTTCAATATAGTTATTATTTATAAACTGATATTTTTTATACAAATTATTATATTTAATTAAATTTATCACACTAAACTATTAGTATAATAGTTTTTTACTTTTTTTATAAGTAATGAATTTATAAAATTGGTATGTTAGAGAAACTCAATCCAATATGACCATCGATTTTTCATGGTGCTGATTATGAGAATATTACTACCCTGCTTTTTATTACACACTTAGACCTGATTTATTACATAAAATTCATTTGATTATACATAGAAGATGGAGAGGTCTTGTGTATTTGGGTCTAATGATCATTACATAACAACACCAAACATGAAAAACAACATATTTATTGAAAAATTCCTTTACATGACCACTACATTCCCTTGTACTTAGCATTGCATGGGATAACCTAAGTACATGCCTAAGAAAATGGTGAGATATAAAACATAGTAAGGGAATAATCATGGAATAACATGAGGAATAGAATACATGATAGAAAAGAGGAATATTAATATAGAAAAAGAGAATCATAACCATAAATTCATGGTAAATAATGATAATCATAACATTGAAATGTGTCAGCAACACTTAACATGGAATTAGCATGAGCCAAGGCTCATTGCACATGGAGCATGAGTAAACCCTAATTGCACATGAAGTACAAGTTGAACCTATTTTTAATTGAATTAGAATGATTCAACACCCATTTCACATGAAGTATGATGATACTATACTTTACTCAATGCTTTGGAGCGCTATAAGGGCACACCCTTCTGAAACATTTCATTTCATGCATAACTGTGCCACATGAATCATAAAACATTGAATCACTCAACAAAATATTTTTTTTCCATGATAAAATAATGTGGAATTACTACATGAAACTATTTAAACAATATATAAATGTGCATAAAAGTAAATACCCTTGACAGAGAAATGGTCATGGTATTCACTACACAATGACTTTTCCTTGGAAGAGCGCAGTGCAATTTCGGCAGCATAATGGCGTGACATAAGAACTCAAAAAAATGGTTGATGAGAGGGAAAGAAGAGTATAATCATATTTAAATGACACCAATATTAATGGGTAATATATATACATTTAACAAAAAATGTAATGGAATTTAGGTTCATGATACAAAATAATTTCTTGAATATAAACAAGGAGAGATAAATTCCTTTCGGAATTTCGGCATAGTAATGGGTGTACATGGGAGGAATTTAATGAGGGAGAAATAGGTCTAAAATCATCCAAAAAATAAAGAGGGATGTATGGGGGAGGTTAGAAACCATAACACAATATTTATAATTGAAATTAAAAGGGAATAACAATTTAACGAATATTGGACAAAAATGAGAAAAAAATAAAAACCCTTACATGGAAGTGTGCTTCTAAAGGATTGAGAGAGGCTTGAGAGGGGCTTCATGGGATCTTGAGGAACCTTGGGAGGATTTTAGAGAGAGGAGGTCAGATTTTTGATCAACTAAAAAGGCTTTGAGTGAGGATGAAGTGGGATCTTGGGTGGGTTAATATAGGAAAGGTGAGGGAATTCTTTATTATTTAGGTTTGGGACACCTCACATTAAAATAATCCAAACCACAAACCAGCCCAGGTTTTTTGCCCATGATTTTTATAAAAGGGAAGTGGAAAAAAATATTTTATAAGGCAAAACTCCGAAATTATTAAAATAATGGGGTTTCTTATGTGGAGGTGAGTCACACTCCCAAGGAATACAATTTAACAAGGCAAAATATTTAATAAGTCTTGAATGGTCCACTAATTCTATGTAAAATAAATGAAACAAAACCGAAATCATATTATTTTAATGTTATAACATATATTTTCCAAAATTAAAGATTATAGTATTTTATTACATCACTATTGGGTCATTATGATGTCATAAAAGACATTATATATTTAAACGGTATTTAATTTTTACCCAAAAATTTGACAGTCTCAAAAAATTATAAAATTTTTTTTGTTGGATAATTTCAACGTCCTGATTATTGAAATAATATTAATTTTATCTAAATATTTTTCTAAATATGTTAATTGTCAATTTTAAAATAAAAATGGAAATTTTTCTAAAATTCATGGGTTTTGACAAAAATGGCATTCAATCCTTAGTAAAATTTACAATTGCATTCATAAAATTATACGATCACTTATATTTAATAAAAATTAACATAATAAATATAATAATATTTTATTAAATATTATTTAATTTAAAAAATCCATTAATTCATCCAAATTGATTTCTTAGTTGAATATTAAGTAAAAATATAATTTTTGCTTTAAAACTATTTATAAGGTAACAATAATAAAATGAAGGTATATTCATTATTATATACAAAAATTATGTACTTAACCATAGTTCTATGGTCTTGTTACTTAACCCCTTATAACACTCACATGAGACCGAAGAGTAATGTTTACGATGGTGACAGACTCTTGGGGTGGCTCGTATAACATTGCTCTAGATGTAATCTCTATCAATTTTGTTGGACTCATCATGTATTAATAATGTTTTAATGATCAAAAATCCTATTACTGTTAATTACTTTCAATAATAACTACTCATTATGTTCTAATGATAACAAATCTTATGGATGTTAATTACTCTCTTTATTATTTACAAGTCTTATGCATGATTATAAATATCACATATATTATCACGCCCTTATATTTATGATTCAAGTTCTTTTACTCTCAAATTATTAAGCCTAATCCATATTATGCTTATTACTGTCTAAGTCCAAATATAGATATTTGTCTATGTATGGACTCACCGTGACCCAAATACCGTGACACAGACATCGTGAAGGACTCACCGTGACACAGACACCGTGAGGGACTCACCGTGACACATACACCGTGAAGGACTCACCGTGATACAGACACCGTGACCCAGTCACTGTGACACAGACACCGTGAAGGAATCACCGTGACCCACTAACCATGAGATACACACCGTGACATGGACATACTGTGAAGCTCATACCATGAACCAGATACCGTGATGAAGAAACCATTAACATAATCACTGTTACACCATTTCTTAACTTTTTTTCAATATTATTTAAATAATTCTAACGGTCATATTTGATGTCTTTAATGCAATTAATGTTATTTTATGATAGTTGTTGGAATGTCAGAAAACAGTATCTCGTACCTATGAAAAGGGTATCATTCCTACTGCCAGAACGTGTGGAATATAAGGAAGATTGAGATTCAGTACACATGCATGAAGTGTGATGTGCAAGTGTGACGATACAACAAGAAGAACTTACATACACCCGAGAGCACTGTGCTGAACAAGAAGAACAATAATTAACAAGAAAGAGATTGCAGGACTTTCAAAGAACTCTCATGAATGAAATCCAATACTACTGAAGAACACACGACGAATCAAGAGATTTTTCTCACTCCTGTAGAAGTCAATCTGAACTACGACACTGTGCTTTTCTATAGAAAAACCAGAGAACTCAGAAGCATTCCTACTGAATCAAACGAGTCCAGAGCTGCATTGATAATCACTAGAGCTTTATAAACTCTTATATATCTTTTCTGAGTGATTTATTTATTAACTTTCGAGTTGTGTGGTGTACTCTGTATATCTTATACACACACTGTCTCCTATACTTAACTGGAGGATATCAAAACCTCACTCCAAAACTCTTAACTCTTGTATACCCCCGTCAACTATGGAAGATTCCCTTGTGTGGCCTGGTCATTGTTGTGTTTCCCGCGAAGAAAAGTGGTAGAGGTCCCTGTGTGGACTAGACAGTTTGGTAAATTGTTGTTAACCCCGATCCAAGGTGTGGATCAAATTTATATAAATTTGAGAGGACTAAGTCTCGGCTTGAGAGTGAACCTCTTGTTATATGTATTGTGCATCTTTAGTTTAAGATCACAGTATACTATATATATCGTATTTATTCCACTGCTATTACTTTAAAATACAAAACTATTTTAAAGATACTTTGATAATTAAATTAGCAAGTGTTTAAACATGTTGTAAATTAGTAGGTTAGTTTCAAAAGTTATTTTGTTCTTGTTGTTAAATTAACTGAGACCTAATCAATTTTTGAGAATCTAAGTGAAAATGTATAATCTATATAAATTCACTATAGTTTAACTTATTTTATAAATTGGGGGATTTTAAATAAGAAAATATTTTAACAGAAATTTTAATTGGAACTCAATTCACCCCCATCTTGAGTATCCACTCCGACCAACATTTGGTATCAAGGGAATTTTTTTTGTTTAAGGAATTTTGAAATACACTGTTTTTCAACTTTGATTTTAGTTCCATCTTTAAAGATCTTAAATTTCTGTTAGGTCTAAATTTTATCTCTTTAAATTATCTTTCTAAAATATATCTATGGATAATGGACTAGAGGGTTCTGCCACTAACATGCTACCTTTCATTAATGGTACAATCTATGCTCAGTGGAAACTTAAAATGAAAATTCATTTAGAAATCATGGGTTTTGATATCTGGACTGCTATAGAGTCACAATATAAAATTCCAGAAAATGAAAGAGTAACTTGGGATGAACCTAAAAATACCGCCTACAATAATAATTGTAAATCTATGAATGCCATTTACTATGCTCTAAGAGATGATGAGTATAATAGAATTTCTGCTTGAAAAACTGCTTTTGAAATTTGGGATACTTTGTGTGTTTCTCATAAGGGAACAACCAATGTTAAAGATATGAGATTAAACACTTATACTATAAAATATGATAAATTTCAAATAAAGACTGATGAAACTATTTCTGATATGTATATCAGGTTTAATGAGATAGTCAATACAATGAATTCACATGGTGAAGCTGTTCCAGAAAAGGAACAAATTATGAGAATCTTGAGATGTTTACCAGACCTATGGAGAGGCACATCTGTTTGAATCAGAGAGTCATGTGACATTGCTGCTCTACCTGTCAAAGAACTCATTGGTATGCTTATGATGTATGGGGAAGAAATCAAGGTGAATAAAGATGAAGATGATGAACTTAAGGGAAAATATGTGTCTTTCAAGACTACTGCTACAAAGAATAAGGACAAAGAAAAAGCTCAAATACAAACAGACAGTTCAACCAGTGAAAATTCAGACTCTGAGAGTGATACTAAAATGGATCAGATAGCCAGAAGGTTTAATAAATTTTATAGGAATAGGATATTTTTCAGCAAATCAAATTATAAAGGAAACTATGACAATAAGGGTCATTGGAATAAGGATTGAAAAAATCCAGATAAAAGTGATGAAGTTGTTTTCTATGAGTGAAAAAGTAAAGGACACATTAAAGCAGACTGCCCAAAGCAGAAATTCAATAAGAAATATGATTACAAGGACAGTAAGTACAAAAAGGCTATGAAGGCTACCTAGAGTGCTTCTGAAGACAACACAAGTGATTCTGAAATGTCTAATTCTGAAAAGAATCGTGCCAATATGTGTTTCATGACAAACACATCTGATGTAACCTTAGATACTCCTATTTTAAATTCTTATTATTCTGGAGATGATGCAGAATATGATTTTGATTCTGAAAATATTACTAGTGAGGAGTTATTTGAATAATTTAATATGATCGAAGAGACATGCAATGAACTTAAGGATAAATAAAAATCATTAAAGAAACATCATGCTCTCACCACTACTACTAAAACCGAACTTACTATTGAAAAAGAGAAAAATGCTAAACTTTTAAAAGAGAACACTGAAATGAAAATGTCTAATGAGAAACTCAAAAAAGACTTAGAGAAGGTCACAAATGGAAAGGATACACTAACTCAAATTCTAGGAAAGAATGTGGCACTAAAATACACTACTGGAATAGGCTACAAACATGGAAAAAGGCAGATTAACAAGAATAGAATTATTCCTAAATCTGGACAGAATACTGCTAGTTCTAGTTCTAGACATTTATATGCTTCAACTAGTTATTCACATAGTTATAAATTAAATAAATTGTATCTTTCAAAATCTTTTGATTCTGTAAATTATATGAGACCCATAAGACAAATTTGGGTACCAAAAGATTTGATTGATAACCTGTCTAGACCCACGAAGATCTGCGTACCAAAATCATTTCCCATCTAAATCTGTTTTGTAGGAAACCTTCTTGAAGAGTTCCCACAAGAAGAAATGGTATTTGGACAGTGGATGTTCAAGACATATGTCTGAGGATTACTCATGTTTCAAAAATTTAATAAAGGTTGATGGAGTTCATGTCAACTTTGGTGATAATTCTAAAGGAAATATCATCGGCCTAGACCAAATTGGTAACACTAATTAAGTTTTAATTTCTAATGTTTTATTTTTTGATGGAATTAAATATAATCTGTTAAGTATTTCTCATTTGTCTGATGATGGTTTTAATGTCAAATTTGAAAATGATTCTTGTAATGTTTTTAATTATAAAAATGTTTTAGTATTTTTATGCTTTATGAAATGAAAATATTTATGTTTTTGATTTAAATTCCTTAGCCAAGAAAAATGTTACCTTTTTAAATGCTTTTCATAAAGAATCTTCATTATGGAATAGAAGGTTAGGACACTGCAATGTACCCTCACTTAGAAAACTAACTAGGAAGAACTTAGTTAGAGACCTACCAAAACATGAGTTTCCAAATGACAATGTTTTTAATCCCTGTCAAAAGGGAAAGAAACCTAAAGTTTCTTTTAAATAAAAGAAAGAAGTTTCAACTTCTCAACCTCTCGAGTTGGCTCACATGGATTTGTTTGGACTATATATAGTTTCTAGCTTAAATGTGAAGCACTATGTCTATGTCCTAGTAGATGACTTTTCTAGATATACTTGGGTATACTTCTTAGCTCACACAAGTGAAGCTTGTTATTACTTTGTAAAATACTCCAAATCTGTAGAAAATATTAGTGGACTTAATATTAAAACTCTAAGAAGTGATCATGGCTGTGAGTATGAAAATCATGAATTTGAATCCTATTTCTCACACAATGGCTATAGTGATAACTTTTCTTCTCCTTGAAAACCTCAGCAAAATGGTGTATTAAAATGAAGGAATAAAACCCTTCAATAAATTGCTAGAACTATGATTAATGAATATGACCTGCCTATTTACATTGGGGATGAAGCTGTGAATACAGCTTGTTATATTATTAATAGAGTCTTAATTAGACCTATTCTTAAGATGACCCCATATGAGTTGTGGAACAATAGAAAACCTAAAGTTAGTTACTTTAGAGTCTTTGGATGCAATGTCTTTATTTTCAATACAAAATATATTATTGATAAGTATGCTTCTAATAGTGATGAAGGAATATTTTTGGATATTATTTGACCAGAAAGGCTTATAGTGTTTTCAATAAAAGAACCAATTGTGTGGAACAATTTGTTCACATCATGTTTGATGAAACTGATCCACATGAGCCTAAAACCTCTCTTGAAAATCTTGAAGAATATTTATTTGTTCTGGAACTAAATGATAGAATCAATGAACCTACTATAAAGACAACCAGTTCTAGAATTATTCCAGAATCTGCTCCTAATGAACCTGAACCTAGAGGAGAACCTGAAGTTTCTAGCCCTACCATTACTAGATCAACTATAATTCTAAAGAATCATCCTTTAGATGCGGTTTTAGGAAATCTTGATAGAGGGACACAGACTAGAGTTTCTCTTAGAAATCAGGTTGAATATCAAGTCTTCTTGTCACAGCTTGAACCTAAAAACATTGACGATGCTATTAATGATGAATTTTGGGTAATTTCTATGCAAGAAGAACTCAATCATTTTGAAAGAAATAATGTTTGGAATCTTTTTGAAAGACCTAATGACACATTCACAATAGGCACTAAATGGGTGTTTAGAAATAAAGTAAATGAATATGAAAACATAGTTAGAAATAAAGCTAGGTTAGTTGCACAAGGCTATAGTCAAGAAGAAGGTATTGACTATGAGGAGACCTTTTCTCCTGTATCCATATTAGAATCTATTGGAATTTTACTTGATTATGCTGCACATCTAAATTTCAAACTATATCAAATGGATGTCAAGAGTGCATTATTGAATAGATATATTGTTGAGGTTGTTTTTGTTGAAAAATCACCTGGATTTTCAGACCCTCATTTTCCAAATCATATTTTCAAATTGTCAAAAGCTTTATACGGTTTAAAGCAAGCTCCAAGAGCTTGGTATGATAGATTATGTACTATTCTAATTACAAAAAGTTTTACAAAAGGAATAGCTGATACTACTGTGTTTATAAAGAAGATTTCTAAAGATGTTTTAGTTGTATAAATTTATGTAGATGATATAATTTTTGGATCACCAAAAACTACATTATGTACTGATTTTTCTAAAATGATGTAAAATGAATTTGAAATTATTTTAATGGGTGAACTTAAATTCTTTCTTGGATTTCAAATCATTGACAATGATGATGGAATCATTTTAACTCAAACTAAATATACTAGTGATCTTTTAAAATGTTTTGGATTGGATAACACAAAATGTAGTGACACTCCCATGAGTACAAG
Source organism: Viscum album (assembly GCA_963277665.1). Taxonomy (NCBI): domain Eukaryota; kingdom Viridiplantae; phylum Streptophyta; class Magnoliopsida; order Santalales; family Viscaceae; genus Viscum; species Viscum album. Next base: position 1,835,764,522 of record OY728146.1, read on the forward strand.
ATGTAAGATGGATCTTTATGAAGATGGTAAATCTATTGATCAAACCACTTATAGAGGAATGATTGGATGTCTACTCTACCTGACTTCTAGTCATCATGACATTATGTTTAGTGTATGTATGTGTGCTCGTTTTCATGAAAATCCTAAAGAGTCACACTTAAATGCTGTAAAGATAATTTTCAAATACCTCAAGCATACTTCCAATTTAGGACTATTTTATCCCAAAGGATAATAATTTTAATTAATTAGTTATTCTGATTCTAATTTTGCTAGATGTAAGTTAGGTAGAAAAAGAACCTCTGGAACATGTCACTTTTTAGGCAAGTCACTAGTATCATGGTGTAGTAAGAAAAAAAAATCCGTTGCATTATCTACTGCAAAAGCTAAATACATAGCTGCTAGAAGTTGTTGTGCACAAATTTTGTGCATGAAACACACATTACTAGACTATGGATATCAATTCAGACATGTCCCAATAAATTGTGACAAACCAAGTGCTATTAATATTTCTAAGAATCTTGTTTCTCATTCTACGAAAAAACATATTGATGTAAGACATCACTTTTTGAGGGATCATTATCAAAAAGGTGATATCACTTTGGAATTCATTGGTACTGAATATCAACTTGCTGATATATACACTAAACCATTAAATTATGATATATTAGACTAAATCATACATGATTTTCATATGATTAATCATAAATATCTTACTAATCTTAATGTTTAATACTTTATTGTATTTTACTTTACTGTTCATGGTCACTATTTCGAAGTCACTATTTTATACTCACGGTCTCACCGTTAAGAACTTATGCTGACGGTCTGTCTACTCACTGTATCACCGTGACAACTATCAACTATCTCACCATGATGGCTTGTTTTGATCACACCGTAATGCCTACTCACGATCTCATCGTGATGTTTTTTTATTCGTATTTTAACCCGTATCGCGGTAATTTTTATTTCACCGATATTTGTTTTCCCGCGTTTTTGTTTTTATGACATTTGACATTCCCAAATGATAAAACATAAGGGTTTCATTTGATTCCTTACCTGAACTCTCTCTTGAACCTTCTATTCCCTCTCACCCAAACCATCAGAGGATGCCTCGGATGAAGCGTCCATTTTCACCCTCGTATGAGAAGCGCCGCACTAAGAAACAGAAGAGGATTCCAAGGATAGCTCTCAATGGACCTCTAAACCCAAACCTGGTAAGCCATACTATTGTACTTGAAAAAGAGGTTTTCCATGAATGGTTTTTGTTTATCAAATCATTATTTTTGAGTGTTTTAAGAGAACAAGGATGGCTTGAATGGTTCTCTGGACAGAATAAACCGATTTACCCAAGATTGGTTTCTCAATATTACTAATATGTGATGTTTTCTTTTGAGTTTGGAGAAAGCATTATGGTGACATGCTGGATAAATGGTCAAAAGTGCACTTTATCTTCGAGACTGTGGGCTGCATGTCTAAGGATTACTTATGAAGGATTTTGTGAAGATTACCAGAGAGAACCTCCTCCAATAACCGACATCTTTGACCTGGAGATTGCTTTGGAAATTCTGACTGGAAAAGGCACCAAGCGAAGGGCCATAGCTGCTGAATTAGATGTGGAGACAGGGCTTCTCTTCAAGTTTGTTCAAAATTTTATTAGCCCGAGAAAAGGAGATTTTTCTATGATGAAGTATCAGGATGTGTTCCTGATTCACCTGTTGAAGAATGGCCATAAGATCAACCTATGAAAGTATGTTATTAACCATATCTGTGAGATGATCAAAGTGACTTCTAAATCCACCTCCTTGTTTTACTCAAGGATGATCTCAGCTATGTTAGTTGCTAAAGGGATGGTTGGAACGAATGAAGAAAAGTTAGGGGACTTTGATTTCTGCCTATCCCTGCCTATCATCGGAAGGATGAATATTAGCTGGAACCCCTGGAAGAAGTAGTGGGTTGAGAATAATGATCAAGTGTATAAAACTTTTAATCCTGTTAACTATCCAAGAAGGCCTAAGAATCTGTCTGATCCTGGTTTGGAACCAGATGAAGTGGTTGAGTATTCAGAAGAAGAAGAAGAGGAAGTAAAAGCTGAAGTATCTCCTAGAGAAGAAGCTGAAAGACCTCCAATGGAAACTGCTCCTATTGAAGAGGATCTTTCTGTTGAGAAAGAAGCAAGTCTGGAAGCTCAAACAGTGGAACAATCGGCTCCTGAGATTATTCCCTCTACTAAAGAGAGGATGGAAATTTCCTTTCAGCTGGAAAGGCAAGAGTTTGCTGAGGAGATCGTGGATGATCCTGTGGATCTTAACCATGTTCCTTAGCCTATAGTGTCTGAAAGGGAAGCACAATTAGAGGGGGATGAACCTCAAAACCTTGATATTATAGGAGATGGGTCTTTTGAAACTTCTCAACCTTCTGTCTCATACTCTATGTACACTAGATATGAATTCACAATCTTTTATGATGTAAATGAGTCACAGCAAGTGACTACAACTGGAATGGATCTTTCTTCTCTATTTAAACTGAAGTTTATAGCTCATCCAGAACCAAAACCAGAGCCCCAACCACAATCTGAATCATAATCTGAGTCTGAAGATGACTATGAACCTCAACTAGAATGTGAACCACTCTATTTAAAAGCACCCTTACATGAGGATCACTACTTTTTGAATAAAGATGATCTGAAATTTTTGGAGAAACATTGTTAGTTGGAGTTGAGAAAATTGTCTCCACTCATCCTCGTCCAGTGACATAGTTAAGTCAAGAAGATACATCAATTCTCTTGGAAAATATTATCTTGAATATTAAACCAAGGATGATCCGTGAAATTCAAGAAGTCAGAGTTGAGAATAAGATACTGAGTACTGATGTTTCAAACCTGAAAAATATGGTAGAAAATTTGCAGAATGAGTTATCTGTGAGATCCGAGCCTGCTCCTGTTTCTGCCACTGCACCAGTTGCTAATTCTCTTGAGCCATCTGATTCCCTCCTTGCTAGGGAAATTCTATCTCAAGTTCATCCATATGTACTTTATTTTGATGAGAAGATTGGAAAAAGACACACCAGGATACTGGAACACATGAGGGTGGTTGTAGAAAATCTGAATAAGCTTACAGATGAATACACTGGATGCCTACAAAATGTTCTGAAACAGATCAACGTTCTAATCGAAGCTTTCAAGGATTCTCCTACATCTGGTCAGACCTCCACACCATCTTGGGGTGATTCTCTATTGAGATCCATAATCAAGGACAAAATTCAGAGTGCCTTCAGTGGCTTGGATCTATCTTGTTTGACAGAAGTGGTTAAGAACAGTGATAGAGCGTTGGACTTGATTAGGATTCATTCTAAGATAGACAATGATCCAAAGAAGAGATCACCAAGAAAGTATATTTGTATCTCTCCCGGATTTTCTCTAAAAGTTATATGACAAATCACTTTAGGTACTTGTGGAAAATTTGATAATCCCTCTGGTGACTCAATCTTTTAAAACTCATGTTCCGAAACATACAGAGTGCACGAGGTTGTTATGGTGGTGAAATCATTACTAATTTCATCAATCTTTTGAAGTTGTATCTTTATGTGCAGGGCACTGCTATAGTTTCTACAGCTGCTACACCTCTTAGACCTGGTCTACCTACCTTAGCCTACACTGCCATGACAGTTAGCCAAGCTCTATCTTAGATCCGGAAAGTTATTCTTGACCAACCACAACCTAGATATTCTACTACTCCCACATTGGCTCCATCTTTTTTTAAAGGTCTACCCTTCCCCTCTTTGTCTACCACATCTATGCCTTCTTTTACTTCATCACCAGCTCATTTTGTAGATAAAGGAAAGGAAAAGATGGATCACTGAAGAGTCTAGGGACTATTTTCTTTTTGATGGGATGTCATTTATTTTTTACTATTTGTACTTCTCCTATATGTTCTATTCTGAACACCTTTAAATGAAAAATGCAGTGTTTCGTTTCAATTTCTCTACCTTTTGATAATCCAAAAAGGGGGAGAGAAACAAAAAGTATAAAAGGGGGAGAAAAACTACAAGTTTCATTACTATAATGGTTTTTTCTATTCTAATATTCTATGTTTCATTAATATTATTTTTCTTTTATATTATGACCATACATGATTTGTGATCATCAAAAAGGGGGATGTTGTTGGACTCCTCATGTATTACTCATTATGTAATGATCACAAATCCTATTACTGTTAATTACTTTCAATAATAACTACTCATCATGTTTTAATGATAACAATTCTAATGGATGTCAATTACTCTCTTTATTATTTACAAGTCTTATGCATGATTATAAATCTCACAGATATTATCACGCCCTCATATTTATGATCCACGTTCTCTTACTCTCTAATGATTAAACTTAATCCATATTCTTCTTATTATTATCTAAGTCCAAATATAGCTATTTGTCTATGTATGGACTCACCATGACCCAGACACCGTGAAGCACTCACCGTGACACAGACACAGTGAAGGACTCACCGTGACACAGACACCGTGACCCAGTCACTGTGACACAGACACCGTGAAGGACTCACCGTAACCCAGTCACCGTGCGCTACACACCGTGACATGGACATACCGTGAAGCTCATACCGTGAACCAGATACCATGAAGAAGTCACCATTTAAATAATCACTGTGACACCATTCCGTAACTTTTTTTCAATATTATTTAAATAATTCTAACGGTCATATTTGATGTCTTTAATGCAATTAATGTTATTTAATGATAGTTGTTGGCATGTCAAGAAACTGTATCTCATACCTATGAAAAGGGAACCAATCATACTACTAGAACATGTGGAATATAAGGAAGATTGAGATGCAGTACACATGCAAGAAGTGTGGTGTGCAAGTGTGACGATACAACAAGAAGAACTTACATACACCTGAGAGAACTGTGCTGAACAAGAAAACAATTCTGAACAATAAAGAGATTAGGATACTTTCAAAGAACTCTCATGAATGCAATCCAATACTACTAAAGAACACACGACGGATAAACAGATATTTCTCACTCTTGTAGAAGACAAGCTGAACTACGACACTGTGTTTTTCAACAGAAAAACCAGAGAAGGACTCAAAATCATTCCTGCTGATTCCAATAAGTCTAGAGATACATTGATAATCACAAGAGCTTTCTAAACTCTTATCTATCTTCTCAGAGTGATTTATTTATTAACTTTCAAGAAGTGAGGTGTTCTCTGAATATCTTATACACACTGTAACAGCCCAAGATTTTATAAAAAAAATATTCTTTTTAATTTTATTAATGTCTTGTGTTGTACGCTACACCAAAAGGAGCTTGCACAACACACATCCTTGACTTGACTTGCATTACACGCAATCGCGACCTTCCTCGATAGCGTGTGTAGTACACAATACCGAGTTTCACTAAACAACGATATGCTATAAAAATATTATTAAAACTAGCCGTTATGAATAGTAATAACCACTTTTTGAAATCCAGTAAATTTTATTTTTCAAAATGAACTTTATTTTTGGATTCGGAGTATCGAATTTAGCCTAAGGTGAAATTTTGGTACATTTCGGATAACTTTCATATTCTGATGAATAGTGAAAATTACTAAATTTTAATTAAAAACAACTTTTTTAATCGAAATTATTAATAGTGATAAATTATTAATTTGAGTGGTTTTAAAGTATATTTAGAATATATTTTTACAATTTAATACAATGTTGGTCATTGGTTGTAATTTCACATTTAAACCAGACATAATCCAGTGTCAATCTTTTGATAGATATTGTTTCTTAAAAACACGCTATTTGTTTTAACAGCGGGATTTAATTATAAAATTAATTAATGCAACTTTTGTGTTATGAATTTGGTAAAATAGACTTCATTTTTGAATTCGGAATATGAAATATAGCTTAGGATGAAATTTTGGCATTGTTCTGAAAAACATCAATTTTTGATGAATAGTGAAACTACTAAGTGGTAGGTTAAAAACTGAATTTTGCATAAAACATAATTTTACCGCTTCTGTGAATGGAATTTCGAAAATCCGAGAGACACGGTTAATATCAAGGACTAAAATGTGGTTCAATGAGATGAAAATAATTTTTTGGTGAATAGTAACTTTTTATTTTTTTTACCGCGGTTAATAGTAAATAGGGTAACTAAGGGTAAATATGATATTAATATTACCCTAACACATGTCCTAATCCTATTGGACAAGTGTATTTCGACCAAAAACAAACTTAGGAATAAAATATGACCATTTAGGCCCACTTGGATTAGATTAGGACATTTATTATTAATTTATTTAAAGAAGGGTTAAAATAGTTAAAATCAATGTTTAATAATTAAATCATTTTTAATATGGGGTTATACATAAGTTAAATTCGATTGTAAATATTAATTAGAAAGCTAAAAGGATTTCCTACATGATGGTATTTTATTTGTAATTTTTAGACATCAAATAATTTAATTTATTTATGACACAACGATGATGCAGTAATTATCTTTTTAATGAAATATTGAAATAATTGATGTTATAAGCACCAAAATAAATGTAATTTGAGATTTTTTATGAATTCCACTAATTTTCTAGGTTACTATGATATATTAATGTTGATTTAATCAACTTGTTTCGAACATTTAATTCTGTTATGACTTTCACAAAAATCATATATCAAATAGTGTCAAAATTGACACAAAATAGTTTTTAAATCAAATATTATATTACTAATTGTTATTTTATTCCTAAAAATCTAAGGTTCGGCCAAATGACTTAGATAAGGATATATATATTAATAATAAACAATTTGGGGTTCGTTTGGCATGTTATAGTAAGTGTATTAACCATATAGTGAAAGAAAACAAAAAGACACGGTAAAAGTTAAATTATTTAACTTAGAGTTAAATCTAATTGATAAGGTTTAAAATAATATCCAAACATGTCTAAATTTGATTGGTTGATGAGATTACAACCCTATCGCATCTAATCTTCGAATATGAGTCATTTTTGGAGGTTTTTAAGTGGGGTTAGATTTATTATAAATTAATATTTTTAAGAATTCCTAAGGTGCCCCTCTCCTCCCCTATAAAAGGACACCTCCTCCCCCTCCTCCTCACACCAATTTGAGCACTCAAGCTCGGCCAACCCCTGCCAAAATCTCTTCTCCACTTCCCTAGAAACATCCTAGAGGTTCTGGTCTTACTCAAAGACCAATTTTAGTTCCCTAAGAGGAGGTCTCCAAAAGGCCCTTCAAAGAAGAGGTAATTACCGTTACCAATTCTTTCATCTTTATTTCTTCTTCCACTTCTTCTTCTTAGGTTGTTTCATTATGAAGTAATAACATCAGTATCACTCATATACTGATATGTTATTATAAGTATGAAACAACCCTATTTCACCATCTATCCATCCTACAGAAAAAGAAATCACCGCGCGTGCGTACGTACGGAATACCGTCTCCACGCCGTGGTGTAATCTATTTTCCACCACCACCTTACATGGATGGGTATAATGGTGTAAAGAATAACTATACATAGTTATTACAACATAATATTGATTCTGATATATTGTATAATTCACTCCAATTCAATTCAATATTTATAGAAATGATATCATCGCTCGTGCGTACGTACGGACTACCGTCTCCACGACGCGATGAGATTCATTCACCATGTTAACCATTTAAGAATGATTATAAAGTATATATAAGAAATAATAATGAAATATATTACATTATAAAGCTACTGTATTTATGTATATATATACATATGTATGTCGTCTACTTACTTCCATTTCAAGACAATAAGGAAAGGAAAACAGCGTTCATGCGTACGTACGGACTACCGTCTCCATGAACGGTGTTTTTCATTTTATTTATCTACCTATTATATATATATATATACTGAATATATATGATATATAAATCATATTTTATATTCTGGAAGTAAGTAAATCATGATATAAGTAATGATGATGTCAAGAACAACAAGTCAAAACACCTACGATAAATGAAACGATTTTACCCAAAACGCTTCTTTAACATGGAATTTACAAAAGAACGGGTAATATAATGTCATAAGTGAACCATATATGATATCATAACAATGAATATGATTCTGTAATAAGTCAATAACATGATTTAAATCATTATACAAGAGGTTTGGACACTTACAAAGCAAGTCGGACCTAAGGTAAGGGAAATATCACAATCTCATTTTTATCCGAGATTGTTTATTCGTAAGTATTTACTGGGGTTTATTTTATCATCCACGATAATGGAGGAAATGATGGACAATGGAATGATATTCTTTATGAGCAACCATATTAAATGGGATTTGGAAGTCCAAACATCATTATTATGCCGAATCAGCAATCTCATAATATGATCAATAAAGTAAAATTTGGTAAGTTTCCTGACTCGGCTAATAAGTGAAAGATGAAGTTTCATGATGATCATAGAGGAAAGAAAGTTAAATTTCCCCTATGTAAATCATGTGGGAAGAGGCATCAAGGAGAATGTTTCAGGGGAACTAGAAGATGCTTTGGGTGTGGAAAAGAAGGACACAAAGCAAGTAAGTGCAAAGGAAAAGGGTCGGTTAACACCATGGATGAGGATAATGGTATTGCTACGACATCAAAAATGGTTAAGTGTTTTAAATGTGGAATGTATGGGCATTATGCAAACAAATGCCCTAAGGGAAAGACTCATGAAGAGAATCAGTATGGTCATATGGGTAGTATTTATGTGGATGATGATGAAGAGACTACAAATGATATGTGAGATGAAAAAATTTTTGAAGCTCGGTCAATGGTTTAAGAATGTAGTGGAATGATTATATGTTTATCATGTGTAATGTTGTATAAGTAATCTCATGGTACTATGGAATAAAGAGACATGTAAGGATTGTAACATTGTTGTCTGATTAATGTTACCAGTATCCATGAAAGGTTATTCAGATATTTTTGGAATGAAGATGATATGCGCATAATGAAGGGATTAGGGGAAAATGAAATGTTTGACAGTATTCATGAGCTCATGATTGATATAAGGACTAAGTGATATCATGGTTTGAGTATATAGAATTTTGAGGATTTTGGTTTGTGGAAAGTGTTTACTTTTAACTGCACTCATGTTTTCACTAAGGTATTCAAGAGAATACACGATTAAGGACTTTGAATGTTTAGAATGTGACCAACAAAACATATCTTATGATATATGGGGATCAACGATGGTATTAAATCTCTGGTAATCGTTTTGACTATGTTATGAGAGTGGACTGTAGTATTATGGATAAGCCTAAAGATTAGACTGGATTATGTTGGACATAAGTTAGTATTGTTTAAGGATAGAAGATTTTCGATATTATTGATGGGATGTTATAGTAACGTAGTTTTAGAAAAAGGGACAACCTGCAGGACGGGCGACAGCCCATCGCTTCGGACAAGGCTATAGGAATTGAACCCACAACCGAAGTGCGACTGGCCTTTATCGCCTACCACTGGCCTACAGGAAGTCCCTGTTTAGTAGAAACTAGTTTTATTATATTAATCATCATGATATATGAAGTATAAGTCCATTTTAGGAACCATATATGATTAATCTCACTATAGAATGACTTATGTATATTTAATAACTTTTGCTAACCTTTTGTTTGAGACAGATGGAATGAACAGTCATTCTATCACATGATCTTCTAACACTTCACAAATAACAAATTCAACTTCATTTATTTAAGAGATGAAGTAGAAATTGTTCAAGGCACGAACAAAAGTGAGATTGTACCAAAATAAAGTAAGTATTTATTCTAATTCAAATTTTCAACTTTAGGGAGATGATCTTGAAAACCAAAAATGTTGTCCTAGTGATCTTATACCTGATGAATCAGATGGTACCTTAGATCATCACAAATTTATGGATTTGTGATTACTGGCTTTTCCATAGCCATGTTCTCTACCACTCTCCATCAGAACATAATGGTTAGATTTCTCTTCCATATCCATATTTTCACCTATGTGGAAACCCAGTGATTAGTTTATTTGGGTAATCGTTACATTTCATACTTTAGTTTTTAAATCCAAGTTTTGGTATTCCCTTTTACGATGTGGGTTTCTATTAAAGAAACTTTCAAATAGTAAACCATTTATAACCCCGATGAATTTCGAGGGCGAAATTCATTTTAAGGGGGGTAGAATGTAACAGCCCAAGATTTTATAAAAAAATATTCTTTTTAATTTTATTAATGTCTTGTGTTGTACGCTACACCAAAAGGAGCTTGCACAACACACATACTTGACTTGACTTGCATTACACGCAATCGCGACCTTCCTCGATAGCGTGTGTAGTACGCAATACCGAGTTTCACTAAACAACGATATGCTATAAAAATATTATTAAAACTAGCCGTTATGAATAGTAATAACCACTTTTTGAAATCCAGTAAATTTTATTTTTCAAAATGAACTTTATTTTTGGATTCGGAGTATCGAATTTAGCCTAAGGTGAAATTTTGGTACATTGCGGATAACTTTCATATTCTGATGAATAGTGAAAATTACTAAATTTTAATTAAAAACAACTTTTTTAATCAAAATTATTAATAGTGATAAATTATTAATTTGAGTGGTTTTAATGTATATTTAGAATATATTTTTACAATTTAATACAATGTTGGTCATTGGTTGTAATTTCACATTTAAACCATACATAATCAAGTGTCAATCTTTTGATAGATATTGTTTCTTAAAAACACGCTATTTGTTTTAACAGCGGGATTTAATTGTAAAATTAAATAATGCAACTTTTGTGTTATGAATATGGTAAAATAGACTTCATTTTTGAATTCGGAATATGAAATATAGCTTAGGATGAAATTTTGGCATTGTTCTGAAAAACATCAATTTTTGATGAATAGTGAAACTACTAAGTGGTAGGTTAAAAACTGAATTTTGCATAAAACATAATTTTACCGCTTCTGTGAATGGAATTTCGAAAATCCGAGAGACACGGTTAATATCAAGGACTAAAATGTGGTTCAATGAGATGAAAATAATTTTTTGGTTAATAGTAACTTTTTATTTTTTTTACCGCGGTTAATAGTAAATAGGGTAACTAAGGGTAAATATGATATTAATATTACCCTAACACATGTCCTAATCCTATTGGACAAGTGTATTTCGACCAAAAACAAACTTAGGAATAAAATATGACCATTTAGGCCCACTTGGATTAGATTAGGACATTTATTATTAATTTATTTAAAGAAGGGTTAAAATAGTTAAAATCAAAGTTTAATAATTAAATCATTTTTAATATGGGGTTATACATAAGATAAATTCGATTGTAAATATTCATTAGAAAGATAAAAGGATTTCCTACATGATGGTATTTTATTTGTAATTTTTAGACATCAAATAATTTAATTTATTTATGACACAACGATGATGCAGTAATTATCTTTTTAATGAAATATTGACATAATTGATGTTATAAGCACCAAAATAAATGTAATTTGAGATTTTTTATGAATTCCACTAATTTTCTAGGTTACTATGATATATTAATGTTGATTTAATCAACTTGGTTTGAACATTTAATTCTGTTATGACTTTCTCAAAAATCATATATCAAATAGTGTCAAAATTGACACAAAATAGTTTTTAAATCAAATATTATATTACTAATTGTTATTTTATTCCTAAAAATCTAAGGTTCGGCCAAATGACTTAGATAAGGATATATATATTAATAATAAACAATTTGGGGTTCGTTTGTCATGTTATAGTAAGGGTATTAACCATATAGTGAAAGAAAACAAAAAGACACGGTAAAAGTTAAATTATTTAACTTAGAGTTAAATCTAATTGATAAGGTTTAAAATAATATCCCAACATGTCTAAATTTGATTGGTTGATGAGATTACAACCCTATCTCATCTAATCTTCGAATATGAGTCATTTTTGGAGGTTTTTAAGTGGGGTTAGATTTATTATAAATTAATATTTTTAAGAATTCCTAAGGTGCCCCTCTCCTCCCCTATAAAAGGACACCTCCTCCCCCTCCTCCTCACACCAATTTGAGCACTCAAGCTCGGCCAACCCCTGCCAAAATCTCTTCTCCACTTCCCTAGAAACATCCTAGAGGTTCTGGTCTTACTCAAAGACCAATTTTAGTTCCCTAAGAGGAGGTCTCCAAAAGGCGCTTCAAAGAAGAGGTAATTACCGTTACCAATTCTTTCATCTTTATTTCTTCTTCCACTTCTTCTTCTTAGGTTGTTTCATTATGAAGTAATAACATCAGTATCACTCATATACTGATATGTTATTATAAGTATGAAACAACCCTATTTCACCATCTATCCATCCTACAGAAAAAGAAATCACCGCGCGTGCGTACGTACGGAATACCGTCTCCACGCCGTGGTGTAATCTATTTTCCACCACCACCTTACATGGATGGGTATAATGGTGTAAAGAATAACTATACATAGTTATTAAAACATCATATTTATTCTTATATATTGTATAATTCACTCCAATTCAATTCAATATTTATAGAAATGATATCATCGCTCGTGCGTACGTACGGACTACCGTCTCCACGACGCGATGAGATTCATTCTCCATGTTAACCATTTAAGAATGATTATAAAGTATATATAAGAAATAATAATGAAATATATTACATTATAAAGCTAATGGATTTATGTATATATATACATATGTATGTCATCTACTTACTTCCATTTCAAGACAATAAGGAAAGGAAAACAGCGTTCACGCGTACGTACGGACTACCGTCTCCATGAACGGTGTTTTTCATTTTATTTATCTACCTATTATATATATATATATATACTGAATATATATGATATATAAATCATATTTTATATTCTGGAAGTAAGTAAATCATGATATAAGTAATGATGATGTCAAGAACAACAAGTCAAAACACCTACGATAAATGAAACGATTTTACCCAAAACGCTTCTTTAACATGGAATTTACAAAAGAACGGGTAATATAATGTCATAAGTGAACCATATATGATATCATAACAATGAATATGATTCTGTAATAAGTCAATAACATGATTTAAATCATTATACAGGAGGTTCGGACACTTACAAAGCAAGTCGGACCTAAGGTAAGGGAAATATCACAATCTCATTTTTATCCGAGATTGTTTATTCGTAAGTATTTACTGGGGTGTATTTTATCATCCACATCCATGTTCCCTCAATATATAATATTGTTTCCATCCACTTACAATATTTTAAATCCAATTTTACCCTTAGGTGAGTTTTTAGTAAAGAATATGAAAGGAATCTTTTGTCGTTTTTTTTATATACGAGGTACTTTTTGACTTTTCCGACAAAAGTACGAAGAATGTTTTTTTAACTTATACGGCACAAACGGATTTATACTGTTTTATAAAGCCTTATTTTCATGAAGCTTCCTCTAAAAGATTTCATGACTATTTTCAATAAAATATTTTTCTTTTAAAATTGCATGATGTTTTGTGAAAAGAAATTGATTTTGAAGAAAAAAGGATATTTTCCTCAAGAATTCATTTCAAGTGTTTTATCAAAATTATTTTCCATCTAAGATAATAAAGGGTTCTGTTTCTATCCATATTTTTACATTTATTTGACTATGTTGTGATGGAATTATGTTTATGAATTCCTTTATCTTATATGAATGGTTTTATGATGTCATGTTGTTTAAGAATCCCATTTTTATTACATGGGTTATGCAATGATGTATGATTTATGATTTTGTGGCACACATAAGAAAGGATTCATTATAAGATGGGTGGGACCTATATCTCCCTACAATGCATTGGGTAAAGATTTTATATCTCATGAGATAGACATGGCTGGAATGGTAGGTTATACCGGTTCAGTGAAACAGGACTGAAACGAGGATTACTCGATTCAGAAAGGGACTTTGTCCACTAAGATAGTCTTGGCAATGAGTCTTGACTAACAAGAAATGATTCACTATGATTATGTGTGTATGCCACAAAGTTTCATGTTTTAAGTTATGATTATTGGGATTACATTTCACTTCTATGATTTAGCCCATGTTATGAAATTATGATCTCTTTTGCAGGTTAAGATTTTCAAAAGCTATGTTCTTATGTATATGATGTGATTGATATTTCTTTTTTTTACCCTTACTGAGCATTTGAGCTCACCCTTTTATGATTTCTTTTCCCCAGGATATAAAGAAAGGTTTTAGGTAAAAAAAAAGGAATATCTTTATGGGAGATGTTGAATATCTTTCACCACGATTAGAAGATTATAGTCCGAGTTTCCAAAGACACTAAACTATTATGGTCCTTGTGTGTGTGTTATTGTAATGTACTAAGTATTCCGCAAAAGTAATGATGTTTGGACTTCCAAATCCCATTTCAATATGTGATATTATTTCCATCCAACTACAATGGTTTAAATCCAATTTTACCCTTTGGTTAGTTTTTAGTAAAAGATATGAAAGGAATCTTTTGTCGTTTATCGTACGAGGTACATTTTGACTTTTTCGACAAAAGTACAAAGAATGTTTTTTTAACTTATACGGCACGAACGGATTTCTACTGTTTTATAAAGCCTTATTTTCATGAAGCTTCCTCCAAAAGATTTCATGACTATTTTCAATAAAATCTCTTTCTTTTAAAATTGCATGATGTTTTGTGAAAAGAAATTGATTTTGAAGAAGAAAGGATATTTTACTCAAGAATTCAATTCAAGTGTTTTATCAAAATTATTTTCCATCTAAGATAATAAAGGGTTCTGTTTCTATCCATATTTTTACATTGATTTGACTATGTTGAGATGGAATTATGTTTATGAATTCCTTTATCTTATATGAATTGATTTATGATGTCATGATGTTTCAAGAATCCCATTTTTATTACATGGGTTATTCGATGATGTATGATTTATGATTTTGTGGCACACATAAGAAAGGATTCATTAAGAGATGGGTGGGACCTATATCTCCCTCCAATGCATTGGGTAAAGATTTTATATCTCATGAGATAGACATGGCTGGAATGGTAGGTTATACCGGTTCAGTGAAACAGGACTGAAACGAGGATTACTCGATTCAGAAAGGGACTTTGTCCACTAAGATAGTCTTGGCAATGAGTCTTGACTAACAAGAAATGATTCTCTATGATTATGTGTGTATGCCACAAAGTTCCATGTTTTATGTTATGATTATTGTGATTACATTTCACTGCCATGATTTATCCCATGTTATGAAATTATGCTCTCTTTTGCAGGTTATGATTTCCAAAATGTTATGTTCTTATGAATATGATGTGATTGATATTTCTTTTGTTTACCCTTACTGAGCATTTGAGCTCACCCTTTTATGTTTTCTTTTCCCCAGGATATAAAGAAAGGTTTTAGGTAAAAAAAAAAGAAGATCTTCATGGGAGATGTTGAAGATCTTTCCCCACGATTAGAAGTTTACGTTCTGAGTTTCCAAAGACACTAAACTATTACGATCCTTGTGTGTGTGTTTTTTTAATGTACTAAGTATTCCGCAAAAGTAATGTAAAGTCCTTGTACGTCAGGCTTCGGGTCTCTACAGTTGGTATCAGAGGAAAGGTTTAGTCAACCTTTGGAAACTAGGATGTGAGAACGTTAGTGAGATCCCTAGAGATATTTCTAAGGTATGTCTAGGGATGTCCCTAAGGATAAGTATACGTATAGGATATATTCCTAGAACTACGGTAACGATCTTAGAATTTAACCTAATATTTTAGATGTTCAAGGTACTCCCCCTTTATTATGTTGTTTTCCCTAGCATGATTTTTGCCTCTCACGCTATTCTTTTTGGGTTTTAGAAAATGGCTGGAAACAAGGTGATTCACGATAATGGAGGAAATGATGGACAATGGAATGATATTCTTTATGAGCAACCAAATGAAATGGGATTTGGAAGTCCAAACATCATTATTATGGCGAATCAGCAATCTCATAATATGATCAATAAAGTAAAATTTGGTAAGTTTCCTGACTCGGCTAATAAGAGAAAGATGGAGTTTCATGATGATCATAGAGGAAAGAAAGTTCAATTTCCCCTATGTAAATCATGTGGGAAGAGGCATCAAGGAGAATGTTTCAAGGGAACTGGAAGATGCTTTGGGTGTGGAAAAGAAGGACACAAAGCAAGTAAGTGCAAAGGAAAAGGGTCGGTTAACACCATGGATGAGGATAATGGTATTGCTACGACATCAAAAATGGTTAAGTGTTTTAAATGTGGAATGTATGGGCATTATGCAAACAAATGCCCTAAGGGAAAGACTCATGAAGAGAATCAGTATGGTCATATGGGTAGTATTTATGTGGATGATGATGAAGAGACTACAAATGATATGTGAGATGAAAGAATTTTTGAAGCTCGGTCAATGGTTTAAGAATGTAGTGGAATGATTATATGTTTATCATGTGTAATGTTGTATAAGTAATCTCATGGTACTATGGAATAAAGAGACATGTAAGGATTGTAACATTGTTGTCTGATTAATGTTACCAGTATCCATGAAAGGTTATTCAGATATTTTTGGAATGAAGATGATATGCGCATAATGAAGGGATAAGGGGAAAATGAAATGTTTGACAGTATTCATGATCTCATGATTGATATAAGGACTAAGTGATATCATGGTTTGAGTATATAGAATTTTGAGGATTTTGGTATGTGGAAAGTGTTAACTTTTAACTGCACTCATGTTTTCACTAAGGTATTCAAGAGAATACACGATTAAGGACTTTGAATGTTTAGAATGTGACCAACAAAACATATCTTATGATATATGGGGATCAACGATGGTATTAAATCTCTGGTAATCGTTTTGACTATGTTATGAGAGTGGACTGCAGTATTATGGATAAGCCTAAAGATTAGACTGGATTATGTTGGACATAAGTTAGTATTGTTTAAGGATAGAAGATTTTCGATATTATTGATGGGATGTTATAATAACGTAGTTTTAGAAAAAGGGACAACCTACAGGACGGGCGACCGCCCATCGCTTCGGACAAGGCTGTAGGAATCGAACCCACAACCGAAGTGCGACTGGCCTTTATCGCCTACCACTAGCCTACAGGAAGTCCCTGTTTAGTAGAAACTAGTTTTATTATATTAAGCAGTATGATATATGAAGTATAAGTCCATATGTGATTAATCTCACTATAGATCGACTTATGTATATAATTTTGCTATCCTTTTGTTTGAAACAGATGGAATGACCCTTCATTCTATCACATGATCTGCTAACACTTCACGAATAACAAATTCAACTTCATTTATTTAAGAGATGAAGTGGAAATTGTTAAAGGCATGAACAACAGTGAGATTGTACCAAAATAAAGTAAGTATTTATTCTAATTCAAATTCTTTAACTTTAGGGAAATGATCTTGAAAACCAAAAATGTTGTCCTAGTTCTCTTATACCTGATGAATCAGATGGTACCTTATATCATCACAAATCTATGGATTTGTGATTACTAGCTTTTCCATAGCCATGTTCTCTACCACTCTCCATCAGAACATGATGCTTAGATTTCTCTTCCATATCCATATTTTCACCTATGTGGAAACCCAGTGATTAGTTTATTTGGGTAATCGTTACATTTCATACATTAGTTTTTAAAGCCATGTTTTGGTATTCCCTTTTACTATGTGGGTTTCTATTAAAGAAACTATAAAATAGTAAACCATTTATATCCCCGACGAATTTCGAGGGCGAAATTCATTTTAAGGGGGGTAGAATGTAACAGCCCAAGATTTTATAAAAAAAAAATATTCTTTTTAATTTTATTAATGTCTTGTGTTGTACGCTACACCAAAAGGAGCTTGCACAACACACATCCTTGACTTGACTTGCATTACACGCAATCGCGACCTTCCTCGATAGCGTGTGTAGTACGCAATACCGAGTTTCACTAAACAACGATATGCTATAAAAATATTATTAAAACTAGCCGTTATGAATAGTAATAACCACTTTTTGAAATCCAGTAAATTTTATTTTTCAAAATGAACTTTATTTTTGGATTCGTAGTATCAAATTTAGCCTAAGGTGAAATTTTGGTACATTTCGGATAACTTTCATATTCTGATGAATAGTGAAAATTACTAAATTTTAATTAAAAACAACTTTTTTAATCGAAATTATTAATAGTGATAAATTATTAATTTGAGTGGTTTTAAAGTATATTTAGAATATATTTTTACAATTTAATACAATGTTGGTCATTGGTTGTAATTTCACATTTAAACCAGACATAATCAAGTGTCAATCTTTTGATAGATATTGTTTCTTAAAAACACGCTATTTGTTTTAACAGCGGGATTTAATTATAAAATTAATTAATGAAACTTTTGTGTTATGAATTTGGTAAAATAGACTTCATTTTTGAATTCGGAATATGAAATATAGCTTAGGATGAAATTTTGGCATTGTTCTGAAAAACATCAATTTTTGATGAATAGTGAAACTACTAAGTGGTAGGTTAAAAACTGAATTTTGCATAAAACATAATTTTACCGCTTCTGTGAATGGAATTTCGAAAATCCGAGAGACACGGTTAATATCAAGGACTAAAATGTGGTTCAATGAGATGAAAATAATTTTTTGGTGAATAGTAACTTTTTATTTTTTTACCGCGGTTAATAGTAAATAGGGTAACTAAGGGTAAATATGATATTAATATTACCTTAACACATGTCCTAATCCTATTGGACAAGTGTATTTCGACCAAAAACAAACTTAGGAATAAAATATGACCATTTAGGCCCACTTGGATTAGATTAGGACATTTATTATTAATTTATTTAAAGAAGGGTTAAAATAGTTAAAATCAAAGTTTAATAATTAAATCATTTTTAATATGGGGTTATACATAAGATAAATTCGATTGTAAATATTCATTAGAAAGCTAAAAGGATTTCCTACATGATGGTATTTTATTTGTAATTTTTAGACATCAAATAATTTAATTTATTTATGACACAACGATGATGCAGTAATTATCTTTTTAATGAAATATTGACATAATTGATGTTATAAGCAACAAAATAAATGTAATTTGAGATTTTTTATGAATTCCACTAATTTTCTAGGTTACTATGATATATTAATGTTGATTTAATCAACTTGGTTCGAACATTTAATTCTGTTATGACTTTCACAAAAATCATATATCAAATAGTGTCAAAATTGACACAAAATAGTTTTTAAATCAAATATTATATTACTAATTGTTATTTTATTCCTAAAAATCTAAGGTTCGGCCAAATGACTTAGATAAGGATATATATATTAATAATAAACAATTCGGGGTTCTTTTGGCATGTTATAGTAAGTGTATTAACCATATAGTGAAAGAAAACAAAAAGACACGGTAAAAGTTAAATTATTTAACTTAGAGTTAAATCTAATTGATAAGGTTTAAAATAATATCCAAACATGTCTAAATTTGATTGGTTGATGAGATTACAACCCTATCTCATCTAATCTTCTAATATGAGTCATTTTTGGAGGTTTTTAAGTGGGGTTAGATTTATTATAAATTAATATTTTTAAGAATTCCTAAGGTGCCCCTCTCCTCCCCTATAAAAGGACACCTCCTCCCCCTCCTCCTCACACCAATTTGAGCACTCAAGCTCGGCCAACCCCTGCCAAAATCTCTTCTCCACTTCCCTAGAAACATCCTAGAGGTTCTGGTCTTACTCAAAGACCAATTTTAGTTCCCTAAGAGGAGGTCTCCAAAAGGCGCTTCAAAGAAGAGGTAATTACCGTTACCAATTCTTTCATCTTTATTTCTTCATCCACTTCTTCTTCTTAGGTTGTTTCATTATGAAGTAATAACATCAGTATCACTCATATACCGATATGTTATTATAAGTATGAAACAACCCTATTTCACCATCTATCCATCCTACAGAAAAAGAAATCACCGCGCGTGCGTACGTACGGAATACCGTCTCCACGCCGTGGTGTAATCTATTTTCCACCACCACCTTACATGGATGGGTATAATGGTGTAAAGAATAACTATACATAGTTATTACAAAATCATATTGATTCTGATATATTTTATAATTCACTCCAATTCAATTCAATATTTATAGAAATGATATCATCGCTCGTGCGTACGTACGGACTACCGTCTCCACGACGCGATGAGATTCATTCTCCATGTTAACCATTTAAGAATGATTATAAAGTATATATAAGAAATAATAATGAAATATATTACATTATAAAGCTACTGGATTTATGTATATATATACATATGTATGTCATCTACTTACTTCCATTTCAAGACTATAAGGAAAGGAAAACAGCGTTCATGCGTACATACGGACTACCGTCTCCATGAACGGTGTTTTTCATTTTATTTATCTACCTATTATATATATATATATACTGAATATATATGATATATAAATCATATTTAATATTCTAGAAGTAAGTAAATCATGATATAAGTAATGATGATGTCAAGAACAACAAGTCAAAACACCTACGATAAATGAAACGATTTTACCGAAAACGCTACTTTAACATGGAATTTACAAAAGAACGGGTAATATAATGTCATAAGTGAACCATATATGATATCATAACAATTAATATGATTCTGTAATAAGTCAATAACATGATTTAAATCATTATACAGGAGGTTCGGACACTTACAAAGCAAGTCGGACCTAAGGTAAGGGAAATATCACAATCTCATTTTTATCCGAGATTGTTTATTCGTAAGTATTTACTGGGGTTTATTTTATCATCCACATCCATGTTTCCTCAATATGTGATATTATTTCCATCCAACTACAATGGTTTAAATCCAATTTTACCCTTTGGTTAGTTTTTAGTAAAAGATATGAAAGGAATCTTTTGTCGTTTATCGTACGAGGTACATTTTGACTTTTTCGACAAAAGTACAAAGAATGTTTTTTTTAACTTATACGGCACGAACGGATTTCTACTGTTTTATAAAGCCTTATTTTCATGAAGCTTCCTCTAAAAGATTTCATGACTATTTTCAATAAAATCTCTTTCTTTTAAAATTGCATTATGTTTTGTGAAAAGAAATTGATTTTGAAGAAGAAAGGATATTTTCCTCAAGAATTCAATTCAAGTGTTTTATCAAAATTATTTTCCATCTTTGATAATAAAGGGTTCTGTTTCTATCCATATTTTTACATTGATTTGACTATGTTGAGATGGAATTATGTTTATGAATTCCTTTATCTTATATGAATTGATTTATGATGTCATGATGTTTCAAGAATCCCATTTTTATTACATGGGTTATGCGATGATGTATGATTTATGATTTTGTGGCACACATAAGAAAGGATTCATTAAGAGATGGGTGGGACCTATATCTCCCTCCAATGCATTGGGTAAAGATTTTATATCTCATGAGATAGACATGGCTGGAATGGTAGGTTATACCGGTTCAGTGAAACAGGACTGAAACGAGGATTACTCGATTCAGAAAGGGACTTTGTCCACTAAGATAGTCTTGGAAATGAGTCTTGACTAACAAGAAATGATTCTCTATGATTATGTGTGTATGCCACAAAGTTCCATGTTTTATGTTATGATTATTGTGATTACATTTCACTGCCATGATTTATCCCATGTTATGAAATTATGCTCTCTTTTGCAGGTTATGATTTCCAAAATGTTATGTTCTTATGAATATGATGTGATTGATATTTCTTTTGTTTACCCTTACTGAGCATTTGAGCTCACCCTTTTATGTTTTCTTTTCCCCAGGATATAAAGAAAGGTTTTAGGTATAAAAAAAGAAGATCTTCATGGGAGATGTTGAAGATCTTTCCCCACGATTAGAAGTTTACGTTCCGAGTTTCCAAAGACACTAAACTATTACGATCCTTGTGTGTGTGTTTTTGTAATGTACTAAGTATTCCGCAAAAGTAATGTAAAGTCCTTGTACGTCAGGCTTCGGGTCTCTACACACACACTGTCTCTTGTACTGAGGTGGGGGATATAAAATCCTCACTCCATAACTCTTAACTCTTGTTTACCCATGTCAACTGTGGAAGAGCTACTTGTATGGCCTGGATTTTGTTTTTTTCCCACGAAAAATAGTGGTAGATGTCCCTGTGTGGCCTGGACAGTTTTGTAAACTGTTGTTAACCCTGATCCAGGGTGTGGATCAAAATTATATAAATTTAAGAGGACTAAGTCTCGGCTTGAGACTAAACCTCTTGTTATATGTGCTGTGCATATTTAGTTTAAGTTCAAAGTATACTACATATATCTTAATTATTCCACTGCTATTACTATAAATTACAAAATTATTTTAAAGCTACTTTGAAAGTTAAATTAGCAAGTGTTTACACTTATTGCAAATCAGTAGGTTAGTTTGAAAAGTTTTTTTTGATCTTGTAGTTAAACTAACTAAGACCTAATCAATCTTTGAGAAGCTAAGTGGACATTTATAATCTGTATAAATTCACTACAGTTTAACTTATTTTATAAATCGGGGGATTTTAAATAAGACAATATTTTAATAGAAATTTTAATTGGAACTAAATTCACCCCCCTCTTGAGTATCCACTCCGAACAAAAAATTTCCACTTCTCTTATAGGATGTCCCACTCAAGCATACCATATTCAAGGTCAGCTAGGGCTTGGACAAGAGAAAATCCCAAAGATGCAACCTCCTTTCAGAGCTCTGACAAATGGGTTTTTTTATGTGGTGCATTTACTGGATGAGGTCATTGCTTACTTTTTCTTGGTAAATTAGATTTGTTGGAGCCCTATATTTATACTAATAATGTGATCATTGTTCAAAAACTGTATTAGAAATTGTTACAGTCCATAAAAATATTTTAAAATCCAAAAATACAAAACCAATGAAGTTGATATTTTATATAAGAATTTTACATAAAGATACATTTAATTAAATCAAGAGGGATTTATAGTAATGAAAGTTTGGGTCGTTATAGTGTATTAGAGAGAACATATGAAATGATTTGTTATTAACATATCATTTGATAGTTTTTTCATTTTAACATGTAACTATCAGATTCCAGAAAAAAATTGTATCTACTCTAAAAACTATAAAATCTAGTAATATGAACATAAACGTAGAGTTAATAATATATTTTTATACTCAATCACTAGAAACATATATAATCTTATTTATACTTATGAGGATAGAAAAAATATTTGGAAAAATTAAGATGTCAATCACTTTGTTAAAACAAAAAGTTATCAAAACAAGACTTCCAATTATTAGAGATTATTAGGAATAATTTTTCTTTCTATATGAAGAACATGTTAAAGAGTTTCATTATAAATTTATGACAATCATGAATAGTATAAAATATCTGGGATACAAGTATTTGATTAAATTAAAATATTGTTTAAATGATTATTGATATTATTCCTAGTGAATTGGAATCTTGGTGGAAAATCTAGATGATACTAAGAACATGAAAAATCATAAGCTTTATGATCCAATTGATACTCTTATATAACATTAAGGAAGACTAGAATGATATGACGAGAAAGAGAAAAGAAAAAATGGAGTAGTTTATTCTTCTAATTATTATTTTTTAGAAGAACTCATTAATAGAGAATATTTCTGAATATTTAATAAAAAGTTATGATTAAGAATAAAATTAGTTTATATGGATATATTGAAAATGAGAATTTTAATGTTTAAAAGAGAATGAATAATGAATTTTATATGAAATATTTCAGTAATAGATATAATAAAAATCATATGGAATGGATAGAAAAGAAATGTTATTCTAAGATGATATGTTATGATTGTAATAAATTAGGTCATTATAGATTGAATTATCCAAGACACAAGATAATAGATAATAATGATAGAAGTTATAAAATGATCAATGATAATAAATATTGTAAATATTTATAAAAAATTAGATACTTGTATTTAATTTGGATGAGATAGTTCTGATAACTCTTCTAAAACTGGTAGTGATTATCACATGAATTTTGTTTTCATTGCTAACTTTCCAAAGAAAAAATGAAT
Organism: Viscum album; assembly: GCA_963277665.1. NCBI lineage: Eukaryota > Viridiplantae > Streptophyta > Magnoliopsida > Santalales > Viscaceae > Viscum > Viscum album. The sequence continues at coordinate 1,835,788,597 of OY728146.1, forward strand.
ACATCCTAGAAAATGTATCTACTGAAGCTCTTTAAAAATTTAAATATAAATGAAAATTATATTGATTTTATGATAAAATAACAAATTCTATTGAAATATAAAATGTTATTCCATTTAAATATGAGGTTATTTTACCTATATTTAAATAAGTTACATGATTTTTAATTTTATTATGAATTTTTCTAATGTTTTTAAACAATATAATGATTCAATGGTTGAACATGATAAATACAAGTCAATAATTTTTATACAATATATATAAATTTAGGATCTCAAAATGGTTTTAGGGAAATATAATTCTTGAACCAATAATGAGGATAAAGATTTATTTGTTAAACTAAATTCAATTTTTGAATGGATAGATTACTTTCAAATTTTACTTCTACAAAGGGAAATTTTGATCACATATATAAAAACATTATACCAGAATTATGTATTTTTGTTATTTATTTTAAAAATGAAAAATATTGTTTTTAAAATAACTATATTGTTCCAAAAAGTGATCATTTTTTACAAACTCTGAAATTATTAGACATTAAAAAATTAATTGATATCTAAATAAAGTATGATATTTTTAATTTCATAAATATAAATTTTCTAATGAATATAAAATTTTATAATAAGGAAATGATGTATAGATTTATATTCACAAAATTCTATTTTATAATAATTTTGGACACCATAATGATTGGTTATCAAAATCCCAAAACTTTATTTTTTTAAAAAAAATAAGTGCCCTGACAACAACTATTTTTTAAATGGATTGTTTATTTTCGTAGAATATTGATAGAAATAATTAATTTTAATATAATATAATAATGATAAATGTTGGAAAAGTAAAATTTGGAACTAGTTACCTAGGATAAATATATACAATAGAAAATATTTATGTTCTTGGAAAACTGTTAATTAGAAATGATTTATTTATTTCTTCCCTCAAACCGAACCTTATAAAAATAATACAATTATGTGATGAAGGTTACCTTGTGAAAATAAAGGAAGAAAAATATACTATTCATTGTTTATAAGGAAAATTAATTCTTTGTGCTAAAAGGTTTGAGGATGGTTAGACACTCAACATGAAAGAACTTATGATCTATAATATAACTTACCATAGTGTAATATAAGATAATTATTGGCTGTGAAAATTAGTTTATTATATTTTAATGTTACAATTTTTACCAAACATTATATGGAATGACTATTTAGAGATTGGTTGTAGATTAGGTTAAATTACTGAAAATTTTTTATCCTAATAAATTTGGAATGAAACATAATCCCTGGTTTAAATATGTTAGTAAAGATTAAAATTTTGATAATTTATAGGTCGTGAACATGGATTTATTTTATCCGTCACTAAGTAAAAGTATTGGTTGGTAATACTATATATATACATGTTTAGTTTAATGACTACAATAGATATTAATGGGTCTATTTTAAATATAAACAGTCAGGATCCTTTTATTGGTTTTTATTTTTTTAATGATTGCGTTAAAAATGAAAAATATCTACTTTAATAACTATTCCATGTGATTATAGTTGATAATGTCTAAATTATGATTTTGAAACATTTTTTCATAAAAAAGTTATATTACAAAACTTCTTATCTACTAGAAAACATCAGAAATGGGTTACTTAAAATAAGAAATAGAGTTCTTCAGAGAGATTAATATTACTATGTTGAGTCTGAATTCAACTTCTAATTTTTTTTTAGTTTAAGCAGTTAGTACTTACTGTTATAAAATAAATTTATTTTTACTTTGAATTTCTAGTAATAAAATTCTTATGTTTTTTGGGAAAGAATGAAGCCAAAACCTTTTAGTTTAATGTTTTTAGATTCACTATATTCATTACGAATAATAAAAAAAAATTATTTAAATTTACTTTGAAATTTATTAAATGGATTTTTTTGTGGATATTCTATACCAACTAAGTCATATAGAAGATTTAATAAAAATAAATGAACTGATAAATAAATAGTCCATATTAAATTCAATAAATCTATCCTATTTTCAAACACTATTTACCACATCTACTTATGTTATTTAGAAAACTATTTTTTACCTACGTTGGAAAATTATTTTTATGAGAGAACACGTGAAGAATTTTTTATGAATTTTTAGCTTAAGATTCTATTCAATGTGTTTCTTAAGAAAAAACATTTTCAAACCCAGGGAATCAAGCAATCCCTATGAAATATCCTATTTTTAATATAATTGGTGATGTATATAATCAAGGAAAAATAATAATTTCATTAATAAATCAATGTGAAAATTATTAATTTATACAAATATACGATCCTAATACTCCTGGTGAGGATTTGGGTGAGGAATATTTGATAAAATAAATATTGGATGAACTCATATATTTTAAGATGAATCAGGTTTGGACTTTGGTTTAATAACCTGAAGATAATTATATATTAGGTGAAAAATGAGTTTTCATAAATAATTGAAATTAAAATAGAGTCATAGGTAGAAATAAAGGAACACTTGTTTCAAAGGGTTATAATCATTATAAATGAATTGATTATAATGAAAATTATTCTCAAATATCTAGACTTGAAATAATTCTATACATAAAGAAGATAATAAATTTTTAAATATCACCTTTTTTATATTTTTGTAAATTATGGATTCCATTATATATTATGTGTAGTATTATGTATATGTATTTGAACAACCTATTTTTGATAAAATTATATGAAACATGTTTTTAGACTTATTAAGGATGTTTCCAAACTCAAAAAATTCCATGAAACTATGTATGATAGATTAATTAGATTTTTGTTAGAAAATTGTTTTGTTAAGAGAACAATAGAAATAATTAAAAAAATAATTAGAGATATTATCATTTAAAAAAATATATTTTATTATATTTGGTTGAACTCAAAATTCAAAAACTGAATCCTTTATAATATTATGAAATATGAGTTTTAAAGGAATGCGATATGAGAATTATCTTTTATCCATAGTTTTAAATTACTCAAAAACCATAATGATCTTTTCAATGTCATCAAATATATACAGAATATCGAATTATTATTTTTTTGATAAAAAAATACTAAATGTATTAGTACATCTACTAATAGATAAAATACTACTGGTATTGATAAAACTGAGAAATTACTTGATCAACTAATTTTTAGGGGAATGATTAGTTGTTACTATATGATACATGTAGTCAACCATATTTAATTTTTTAATATATTAATGTGAAAGATATCAACAAGATAAAAACAATACAATATTATTACTTAAATGAAGTTTTCATTATCTTAATGAAACATAGTATCTTTTTTTATATTATACTCCTCGAAATGATTTTGAATTTCAAAATTTATTAGATACAATTTTTTCAAGATATTAAATGGATAGAAAATGTATATATAAAACATTTAATTTTATTGGATATGCTTTAGTTTCATGGTATTATATGAAATAACATTCTGTAGTAATTTTTAAAAATTATGTAGAATATGTGGTAGTTGAAAGTTATTGTGCTCATGTTTTCTGGATGCACCACACACTCACTAATTTTGTATTACATTTTAGTAAAACACAATTTTATTATGATAAAAATAGTAAAACATAATTATTTAAAAATACAAAACATCAATCACAATCTAATAACATAGATATAAGATATCATTTTCCTTTTAAGCTCACACAAAATGAAGATATCATTTTATAATTCATTGTAATGCATCAAAAACTTTGTAATTTTTAAAAATAACTAAAATGTTTAACTTATTTGAATACATTAAATAGAATAAAATAATATTCAATATAAATGATAATTCTTATATAATTTCAATTTAAAATATATCTTTATTGTAATAAACTCTTAAAAAATTGGGAAGTATATATTTTTCGTAAAATGTTATGATTTTTTTGGAAATACTTTCTAATAACTTTTTTTAGATCAAAATTTTTCTCATATATTGTTTGGAAAAAGTATTTTTATGAAAACGTTCTGACGAAATTTTGGTTACCATTTTTTTATAAGGTGTTTATTAAATTTCTAGGTAATTTTATTTAACATTATTTTATTTTTGTAAAATTTTTAAAAAAACCCAGAAGTACAAATTTCATAATTTTATTTTGAATGAAAATTTAAATACGGTTCTCAAAAAGTAAATTTCTAAATAGTATATTTAAATAAATAATTTTTATACATTCTTGTATGTTATTTAAACTATTTGTAAAAATTTTAATATATTTTAGGATTTATTAGACTGAATATTAGAACAATAATATATATATTAAAAAAAATAAAATTCAAGAGTTTATAATTTTTTTTGAATATTTTAAGGATTTTTGAGAGTCCCCGACTATTATTAAGAATTTTTTTATATCATTGGATCCAGGGAATACAAATATTCTCTCTCCAAAGGCTATATATGTAACTGGTGGGATTTTTTTATTCTCAATATTCTTTTTATGTCAAGCGCTCTAACTATTTTTATTTTTCCCCAAATGATCTTTTCTTATTTTTCTAATCATCTATACCATCATATCTAATGGGTTCCTAATATGATTTTTCCAATAGTATTTCAATAAAATAAAGGATGATTGCAAGATACTAGTTTGAAATGTATGAATCTTTACTAAAAAAGATGGTAGTTTATAAAATTTGGGAATCAATTTCAATAGAAAATGACGAGTTTTACTTACATTCACCGTAGTTATTTATATATCTATACACTTATAATATGTTTAGTGATAAATATGGTTTGAATATTTCTTCTTATTAATTTTATAGAAAATACAAGATGTTAAATATTAATATCATATCCGAATTAGTTAAAATATCTTAGGAATAAGGTGCTAATTTATTAATGTATACATTTCCATATAATCTTGGATATTTTGAGAATATGAAATATAAAACATCAATTTTTTCATCATTTAATTTTTTTAATGTTTTCCATCTCAGTCTGGAAAAAGACCTTGTTAAAATTTGCGTTCAAAATTCTTTTTAACCTAGAAAAGGTGATACGGATATGTTAATTATAAATATGTTTATGTTCTAGATTTATCATGAAACATGAAGATTTTTTTAGTAAATTATGTTATAAATTTTAATGATGACGTGATGAAATGATGTATCAATGTTTAGATTATTCTCTACTCAAATTTCAAAAATGTAATTTTGATGGAATTTTAGAAAATAATATATATATATATATATATATTGATGTTAGATTGAAAATTTCATTGATTGGATGAGAAAAAATTATAAAAATTAAGCTGAGTTATGATTCTTCTCAAATAATCATACATGAAAAATCATAAAATGCAACATCCAAGAAAACATTTTAAGAAACAAAAGACAAAAATTAAAAATAGATAAAAAGTTTATAAACAACCAAATTTTAAAAGGAATAATCAAAATCAGATGTCAGATAAATAATTTTATGCTTTTATAGGGAATGATGATGATAAAAATCCTTATGACCCTTTGTTTGGGCTGGATAATTAAGAATCATTATACATTAAGGAAAACATTTTCCATGATCATCAAGATGATGAAAATAATATGAGATAAGCTCAAATGGAAAAGCTATATAATTTGTCTAATGATTTCATTAAATTGACAGTAGTATTTCAGTTAAGAGTTAAAACAATAACTAATGAAAAAGTTTTTTTTCGTATCATCTAGAAGAACATATATAAATAGTTTAAAGAATAAAATGATTCTATTTCTCTTTAATTTTTATTTATGGTAAAAATTAAAGAAGTTTTTGTTGTTCATGAAAAAATATATATATAAAAATAAAATTATGGAACTACATAATCATCACCAATGAAATATTTACTTCCATTACAAAGTAATAGAAGTTCGAATAAGAAACCTCAAATTTTTTATGATTTAAAATAAAATCTAGATCATGAAGAGTTATTGAAATCGCACTGAACTTATTTATTTTTATATTATGTTTATAATGACTCATTGGATAATTCAGAAGAATAATAATAATCATCATAATAAGAAAATAAAAAACATTCCAATGTTTAGCCTTTAAACAAACCTCTATCCTATATTTATGATAATGAATATAATGTTACAAATGTTTTAGATGACGATGATGATGTTTCTAAAAAGGATGCCTCTCCAAGTCCACGAGTACCTACTCTTTGATGTTCTTCTAATTATTTAATAAATTACCTTATAAGTAATTATATTTAATAAATGAAAATAAAAATAGATAATCTTAGCGAGTTAATTCATAGTTGGGGTTATATTATGGAGAATTTCCTAAATATTCAAGATAGTTGAAAATATTTGTAAGCGAAGTTTTAATTTCTGGAAAATTTAAATCCATTTAAACTTTTTTATGATCCTGTTATCGAATATAAATCAAATTTAAAATATTTAGAATCAAGGTGAAAATATTTTAGAAGGAAGTTTAAAGAGATTATTATTTATGGAAGGGACACTGAAGAAGATTTGAATTTTTATGATAATCAAACATACGGATTTAATAATAATCTAAAAAAACATCATGTTGTCAAGGAATATTTTTTGTAATGTTTAAAAATCATCAATAATGATTGGTAATATCAAATTCATTGTTTTGAATTAGAAAAAATGTATAAAAAAAGTATGATGTTTAAATATTTTTTCAAAGAATTTGAAATGTTTAATAATGTAGTTGGTGTTAATGAAGTGAGTTAATAAGAATTCTTAAAATTTTGTACTATGGACGAAGTTGTTTTAAATATGTTGAATATTTTGGATTTTATTCAAGAGAATCAATCTGAATGTTGTGATGTATAACATTTATAAGAAGCAATCATGGTTTTGAAGAGAGAAAATTAGAGGATTCATGTTCTTGAAGAGTATTTTTCATGTTATATGAAAGTGATACCATAGTTTGAAAGATATCAAAAGTATATTATGAATATTAATATAATAATCATTAATATCACTAATAAAGTGTGATAATTTTTTTCTAAACTCATGATATGTTTTGTAAAAAATACTTAATATTCTCTATCAATGTATTTTATATTATTCATGTTCTTCTTAACATTGTTAATATATGTTTCCAATTTCACTGTTTATAACATTATATTAATTGTGGATGAATTTCATTCTAGATTTTTTTGTATAATTTTTATTGTAAATTAATTATTTCTAAAACATTTCTGAAAAACCAAAGTTACATCATTCTTTTCTAAAATCACCAAAGTGTATATGGGTATACATATTTTTAAGAGAATAATTATATGGTTATTATAAATGTATAAAAATTATGACGTAAAAATATAAAATATATAAAAAAAATTAGTAAACTATAAAACAAAAGTGAATAAATAAATAAATAATAAATAGGTTAAAGGGAGTTTGTATGATAAGGGGGGGGTATGTTTTTCTTTCATTAGTTTTTATCTTTTAAAAATTGATTTCTTGTTCATTCCAAAAAGTGGGAGATTATTGAGTCAAAAGAATATATTTCAGAAATTTATTTCATTATGATTAAATTTAGAAACAATTTAATTAAAATTTTATATTTATAAAAACTATTCTACTTATTTTATTTTATTAATGTTTTTGTAGAAAAACTATTTTTTGGATAATGAGATATATATTTATCAAATGGAATTGTTTTAAGAAATAAAAAATATATGTTTGGGATCAATAATATAAGATTTTATATTTACTCAGACAAATGTATTTTGGAACATTGAACCATGTAATAAATAATTTTTCAGATTAAGATTTAAAAAAGTATAGTAGATGATGTAAACCCATGTCCATGAGAAAATGATATATATTGACGATAAAAAAATGTTTATCAGATGGATTCAGACATGATATATCAATTAACATATGTTAATTTATTGAAATGGGGAAATATAATTTTACCAAATGAAAATTTCATATTTAAACAAAATAGTGTTCACATACACTGTAACTTTTTATAAAACTATGAGCATCATAAAAATTGGAGGATCATAATTATTTCAAGGACAGAGGATGTATGTCCATGGATGTTGAATCCACCTATGAGATTTTTGGATATGACTATAGGGGCATTTCTTATAAATAGTAGTTGAATTAAATTAAGATGGATATTTTGTAAATATGACTATCCAAATATCTTATGAATATTTTTTAACATATTATTTATTTTATAGACTTTAACATTAATTTTTTTGTCAGCCATTTTCTCTAGTAATTCATGAGATGATGTTTTTGAAATTCCATAAGAAGACATATGTTTTTAATTTTATATCTAATAATTCTGATTGGTGGATTCGAGGATAGAATTATAGAGTTATGTCCAATCAAGTTGATCGAGGGTTTAAGACGATATTAAGAAAGATTTCTGTCTGAAATTTATGATCAAGGGCTTCCAAGGATAGGAAGAAAAATCCATTTATAATATTAGTAGTGAGGGATTACTTTTTTTTTGAAATATAGACATTATGGTAATGTTAAAGTCATGGATATGTAAATCAATGTGTTGGGGACTTCCTATACACATAATAATAATTTCTGTTAATATTTTATAAAGCCTTTTAAAGTAATTTTTTTATTGTTTATACACTTTTTAAACTTTTTTATGTTTTTATATCACATTGGATTTTTATAGAATTTTTTATCTTATTATAGACATTTAAACACTCTATTTAGCATATGATCCATTTTTATAATATATTAACTCTGAGAATAATTTTTTTTTATCTCTAATTAATATCCCTATGAATGTTGTAAAAATAATTTTTATTATTATATAAAAAAAATTCATCCCCCATCTTATTCGTAAATTGAATAATATGTTTATCATAAACCAAAATACAAATGTGGAACTCTGAAAATATTTATACAAAATTTTTGAAGCACATCCATTGTAATGGGGGAAACTATATCCTCTATCCAGAATAACCTACATTTTAGGTGATCATACAATTATGTATATTGGTCATAATGATACTAAAACACCATCTTCGGGATAAAATGTGATATAGAGTCCAACCCTAGGTCACATATTTGTATTTTTAAAAACACTTTGTAAACTAATCTCTTATAGGGGTTCATAATCCTATATTTAGGACATAATGACCAATGAACTCTCCTAGGGACAGACCAAGTGATGAATCCCAAGTGATACAAATATATGCATTTATAAAAGACGATTACCTTTATCCTAACCTCGAATTTCAACTATAATTCCAAAGTGATGTTCACCAACATTTTCCAAATGTAAAACCACTCAAGATATGAAACACATGTGCCCCAATCTGGGTACTCATGAAAGTGAACGATGAGGATGAATTATTAGAGGGGAGTACATAGTGTTTCCTCCTATGGTATTTAAAGTGTATCACTAGGATGTACATTGTACATGTCCTGTTAATATACAATATAAGTATATGAAAACTACACAACATTTACATGTGGTCACATGGAATTTATCCATTCATGGTTACCTTATTGTGTCATCTTCTGCACACAAGATAGATATCTGTGTGAAATTTCACAGCTTTTATATGTACTTTATTTATTATTCTATCAACTAGGGAATATGGTTTTTCCATCTAGGAAATTCATATGTATGGTTCCATGTTTTTATGAATCTATTCATATGCCACTACATGGACATGTTCTCTTAAAATGGTGTGTCTAAAAATGTTATCGGCCACACGTCAATGTCTCGCTATAGAGAATGTACACTCAGTACATCATCTGATGCTCCAAAAAGTCATTCCCCTCCATATGGGAAGAACACAAAGTGTGCGATCCTATACTATATTCCATGTGATGATGATTTTAGATTGGGATATTATTATCAACATCTAGATAACCTAGTTTCCCACAATTACTAAAAGATAAACCCCAATGGATCCTTAGAAGCAGTAAAAGGGGGATAAAACTATTAAACAATTGATGAATGGGGATCATGACATAAAAAATCATAAATCCACCTTCCTCATATAAAAACACCAAATAATTTGGATAAATATATCCTCTATATCCATTTCACCATGATCAAGACTTGGTTTTCATCAAGTACGAAGTCCAGCATCACCTCCTCTCATCCTCATTGGTTCATCCATAATGAAATTAGTGCCCTATCTCTATATCTTGCATGGAAACTAAATCTATATGGGTATTCTAAAAATTTTAATTAATTAAATAAATTATTTTTCTTATATAATTATCACATCTCTCAACAGTCCCCCTCTACCGCACTCCCGAACATGGCCATGTTTACGACACCCATAGGGTAAAACCTACATCCATGATTTAATGGTTGCCTAAGAATTTATATTTTATAATATTCTTGATAGTTATTAAATTATTTATGGTAAAATCATCGTGTTTCATATAATATTTTGAATATATATAATATCAAAAAACCAAATAAATCTAGGCTTCAAAATTCCACATTGTCCCGAAACCCAACTCCAAAAAATATCCTTAGAAATTTTTCAATGTTATACAAGGAAAATTAGAATTTTTAAAAAACTTTGTTCTATGCTAGTCCATATTTATTTATATAATGATAATTTATCACATATATTTAGAGTGGAATGATTGATTATAAAATTGATTATGTGAATTATTACATCCCTTTTAAAAGGTTCGTTGTATTTATTTTCAATAATAGAGGGAGGAGGAGCATAAAATGATATTGTAATATAGAAAAGATTTTTCTATATTTTAATGAGAAAATATCCGTAGGGGGAGGTTATTGAACCCACATGGTGTTAATTTAAATTTTTTCAATGTGTGTGAACTAATTTTATATATTAAAAGGAATCTAGGATAGAGTATCGAATAATATTGATTTTTTATTGATGTTACTAAAAAATTATTCAATACGTGTTGATGTTGAGATTTTTTCGATTTGATCAGATCAGGGATAAACAAGAAAATTGAAGTAAAATGTTCACTCAAATTTGATCCTTAATAAAGAAATATAAATAAGTGGGAAAATATAACTGAGTTTTTAAGATTGTTTATATAGAAAAAAATATGTAATGTGATATTATTTCATTATAGATATTCTTGATGATCCATTCAGATAATGCAATATATTTGAGTTAATTCACCCATTATATAAAGATTAATTTTTTTATAAAAAGTAGTAAAATATCATAGTAGTGTAAATAATCTACTTTAATGATCATGTGTAAGTTAGTTTAATAATATTTAATGAGTTTGAGAAAGAGTTTTTATTCCATGGAGTATGTTTATTTATTTATATTATCTCGTTGCGAAGTTGTTTGGAATTATAGATGATGAATTTACATCTTATGTATTATCATATAGTGAAGAGATATGTTAAATGAAGAATATAATTTGTTGATGTTTATGGTTGGGATAAATTTGGTATAGGTAGAGGAATAACCTTTGAAATGATCTACGAATTGTTAATATACTTCATATGATTTAGAATTTTTCATGTGTTGATTTATGTTGATTTAATGGTTTTTAAAAATTATATAATGCATTCAGATGTAGGAATTATTTTTCAAGAGAATTGATAGAGTTAGGTTATAGAATATATATATTTTAATGAATGGAAACGTATTATAATACATAATGGTAGTCCAAAACTTATTTCCTAGAAAATTGAAAATGTATTGGGAGATTTTATATATGTAAGATTTAAAGTGGTGATTATAAAAAATTGTAAAATGACTCATATGCAAGAGCATTTATATGTTCTAGATTTATAATTATGAAAATTATTTCATATATATTGAATATTAAATGATTATCAATTCAATCCTATGTGTTTTCAGAAATGAGTAATTTAGAAAAGTAATGAACTATACCGCAATACATATATTTTATCAAAATGGATATATAATGATTCTCATAGGTTGTTAACATTTTCAAATATGCAAGTCACAATATTATATATAAAGGAACTCTTTGGGAAGAATTAAATTTGATAAAGTACACATGATACTATGAAATTTAAGAGTTTATCCCTAATAAAGGATGTACATATTGGTTGATCCATATAGAATTTAAGGGTTCAGTAGTAATTTATCACTGATAACTTGAAATTTCATTGATCATCACTATGATACAATAGGGTTAATATGAGGATATGTAAAGGATGTTAGTCAGAAACAGTCAAGATTACTAGAGGCTAAAAAATAACTACACAGATCTTTTTTTTTAAACTTCATGATTCATTTAGATGATAATTTATGATCCATGAAACTGGCATTGGTAATGAATAAAAAGAAAGAATAATAGATATGAATTCAGTTGAAAATAAAAATGGTTTTATGTAGTTTGATGAAAAAATAAAATCCAAATAATGTTCTATTAGGTGGAATGTCATAAATCTTTGAAGATAAAGAAAAAACTTATAATGAATAGAATATTTTTTTATTACTATATGCAATGATATGAAATGTCAAAACATAATCATAATGATGTAAAACATAATGAATATTTGATTTCTCTATGTGAATATTATTCATGTAATGAAAGTGTGATTTTATATTTTTTTGAAGACATGACAACAAATATATTTTGTTAAGGTGAAAATATAAATCGATAATAATTATTTGATTTAGATCAGAATATTTGAAATCATTTTTAGAGATAAATGTTTTATCTTTTATGAGGAGAAAATTTGACCAACTATAAATGGTAAATAATTCATCCAAAATTTATGGTAAATTTTCTATATTCAACTATAGAAATAATAATTATGTGTATATTGGTTTAATATGGTAAAAAAGATATAATACAATCACTTTTGGGAAATAATAGTTAGTTTGTTGAAAAAAATCGATGTATAATGAGATGTATTCTACATAATAATATTCATACATTAGAGAAGCCACAAAGTGAGATGATAATGAAATAGGGGAGATATATTTGATTATGTGATTATTCTACGTATTATATGTGTTAAATAATATATATAACCAAAACTGATGAGAGGTATATCATTCTTATGAATTGAATTATAATAACATTAAGATATTAGAGAGAACATACATTGTATCTATCACAGTGACTCTATAAGTCATATAAGAGGAGGTGAGAGACCCAATAATTTGATTATTCTAAATATTTTTTGTGTTTGAGATTAGATATATCAAAAGATGATATGAAATTTTTCATTAATATGGACTGGAGAAAAAAATGATGAGAGAGTGATATAGAGAGAATGGGTTTCTTTTTCGGATTATCATTTTGGTCGAAGAATAGGAAGTGAGAAGACCAACGTAAAATAACTTATAACATAACTTCTAATTGAGAAATATGTCCTGAAATATCTATATATTGTAATTACTAATATTATGAAATACATTAGTGATTTCCATGTGTGAGGAAAAAATTATATTGTTTAACACTACAGAAGGAGATCAAATTCACAAGGTCTAGTAGAGACTCAATCATTCTAACCGATCAACTTGTAGATGAGTAGGCTAAATCTGCTATTTTATATTGTAATGACTGGTTGATTTTAGAGGCTAAAAAAATAATTTTCATTCACTCAATGTAAATATTTGGTGCTATATATATGTTAAATGTCATACCCTTACTTGATATTTATATTTATAGTAAAACGGTATTCTTGAATGTGGGATGAATTCCAATATATATTGGGGGTGTATCCATAATGTTGGAGATAAACCTCATTAAAAAGTAGTCATGTGCTTTTTTTTCCATTACTAATAACAACATATGCTTGAAAACCATCAATGGGATTGAGTGAGATCATAAAATTCTCTAAATAAATACACATGGATTAGGTGATCAAAACACACTCTTTACAAACTAGATTTGATGCCAACATAAGCACCAAAAAATTAATCATCTATATTTAAAATGTCAATAACAGATACTGAGTTATTTTTATACCAAAGAGCCATTTAGGTATACCATTTTTAGGAATTAGGGTAAACTATTTACTTGAAAAACTCGTGTATTTCTCATCAAATGGGAAACTTTTCAATATAGTAGTAACATCGTATTTGATCATAAATATATCTAACATACCACAAAAAATAATTAGAACATGGTATTATTATTTTCTTATTAAACTTAATACCATTCATTATAAATTGGGGAGATGGAAACAGAGGAAAGGGAGAGCGTAGTTAGTCATTAAGGGTAAACAATGATGATATTAATAAATTATCATAAGTATGAGTGATAAATCATAGTGTTATGAGGTCACGATCATATATTAATAAATAATACCCCAAAATTCATAGAATGTCAATCATGAGTAATGGAATACAGAATTTTCATAGTTAATAATATCCATAAGAGTGCATAATCATCAATAATTAATCATGAACCGTCATAGCATACCATGAGCATAAATCATATGTTTGTGTCATAGGTAAAAAATTATGCAATCAAGAAAATGTTGACATAGATAACTATATTTATCTTCACCAAAACACTTATGAACATAGATACCCACTATTATTTTCACATACTAACTATTGAACATAGATAACCGTAGTCATGTACATGTTCAATCATTTGATTATAACTACACATAATCATTTTTACACACAAAATTAATTATATAATGAGATATATAACATTTACAAATGCATTTGAAATATATACCAGACTCTACCATCACATTATTATAAACATTAAATATGTATGCTACAATATAATAATATTCAAATTTCCCTTATAGATTAATTAACCCATTGTAAAGAAAGAAGATTCATGAAAACCCTATTAAAACAAAATTATAAAAAACCATCAATATCAATAAATTAGATGGTATCATAAGATCATATCCCAAATGAAACATAATATTCTTTGAAGGATAATTATATATATAAAAAAGAGTTTTATAAACTCATTAAAAATATGCATTGAAAAAATAAATGAAATATCATTTTATATTATATCATTTTAAACCAAAAAATTACTAGAAAATAATAAATTAGATTTTATTTTTAGAACTAATGAATTTCATAAATTAAATTAAATAATTATTTAAGGACATGATATATATAAAACCCATGATTCATATATATATTAAAAATAAAACAATATGTTCAGACATTTGTAAAGAAGAAAAAGTGGTTAGTATAGAAAAAATTTAAAATGTTTCCTTCAAATAACTTTGATGGAAATAAAATGAAGTAAACATGAACATAATAAAAAATTGAATGTATTGATAAAATATTTCAATTTTTGTTAAAAACATGGTCATGAGTGATAATGATTCCGACAAAAAAAATGGTTGGTTTTTATAAATATAATATGTATGTTTATTTGGTTACCCAAGATTATGAAAAGGTAAAAAACTATTGATGAAACCAATAATAATAATATTATAAATAATTATTTTAGTTTTTAATACAAATAACACACATCATCTAAAATGTAAATTGATATATAAATAATCCTAGTATAAAGTGATATTGTATCACAAACCCTTACAAATTTTTGTATCTTTTGAATCAAAAGACTTTGAAAGATATAAACTTATATGCATTAGTAAATACAAATAATTTTCATAAATGTTATTATAAAATACTTTCATGGGTAGTATATAGGAGACAAAAAATAAATAATATGGTTAATATTTAAAAAATATCACTGAAGTAGAATTGAGATGTGGAAACAATTACCTCATGATACGACATACGTAATACACAACCCAACCTCCTATATAATAAATTTATACCTATTATAAATATATATAATAAAAATATATAAACATATCTCACTATATATCATTCCCTTTTTATTTATGAATACCCATTTATTAATAATAGTTCAATAAAAATAATTTTCAGGTGTCAACTATTTTGTTTTCCATGTATTTTTCTATTCAACGATATAAAGCCCTAGATTTTTTGTTGTAATTATTAAAATACATATCTACATAATTTTTATTTATGGGTTGATTGATCAAGTATTTTTTGAGTATTTTGATTATATAGTAAGCTCAAAAGTTGGTTTTAGATATTTTAGGTCTTAAATAGGAAACACCACAACCATGGTGCGGGATGTGGTGGGACATGATGTGGAACGGGAATGTGGGGATAACTGTAAAAGAAATATTTCATGGGGAAGGTATTGGTGGACCAAGACCTAGGATACCACACAATGTTTTTGAAATGGTTGTAGTGAGGTAAAAATAATTACATTTTTTCATACCATTGAATTGATTATTCCAGATTGTGTGTTCATAAACACCACAAGTATGGCCATGTCATGTTAGAGTTCATGGATGTGTCTGGAATGAAATTAAAATGGATAACTGGCCTCATAATTAATAATATATTGAATATTGGAAATTATAAATGAATATGGATTAAATTTGAGGTAATTAATGTGGTTTTTACACTATATGTGTCACTAATAATCAATTCATCATTCCTCTTGATGATTTACTCAATTTAGAGATGATTTTTTAGAATCTCTAGAAAATATAATTCCTTCCCTTGTGTGACCATTCATGAAGATTAAACCATTCTATATTGAGACATATTTCCTTCTATTAGACTCATAGGATCCTCAAAACTCCACCATTATCATTAGTAAAGAGATATGTTTCTTCTAATTTATTCAAAATTGAAGATGACCATTGATGGTGGAGGTTGTAATTGGGCATGTTGATGTGAACCAATCATTGTACTTATTCCTCTCTTGGAATATTCAGTCTAGAAATCATTCCATTGTTGATTATAATTGGTTCAAGGGAATCATGATGTGTGATATTCTTCTAGTTTGTTGGGGAATATTGTTTGGGTGGCGAAGATCTTGATGAACCTTGGCATTGACATCGAAAAACATGATTTAGGAATTTATTTACAATTTATAGGCCATGTATTTGATTTATTAGTGTTATATTATTTTTTGTGATTATATCATTAGAGAAGACTTGAGATTCAGCAGATTTTTGTGAATTCTAATTCATGAGACCCTGTTTCATGTTTGATAATGTGTGTATTCATGCATAGATTGTGAGACCCAGGTTTGAGTATGATCACACATATGTGTGTGTGTGCGGTTACTAATGATTATTCTTGTAATTCTTTTTATCACTTTACATAATATTCCTATTATGTTTGATTTATGGACTGAAGGATTTACTTGTAGAAGAAAATTATTGGTGAAACTCCATGTATTTGTTAACCCTTTGATGAGTATTTTGTTGACACATAAAGATGACAATGATGTACTGAGACACTAGAAGGGGAATGCAATCCTTGATCCTTGACCCATGACCGAACATCAAGACGCATTGTCAATGTTTTCTCACCTGAGGAAATATAAGATTACAATGTCCTTGTTTTAAGAAATGAGAGATATGGATCTTGACAAACCTGTGGTGTGACATGATACTCATTAGCATTTTTACTTCCAGGATATATATGTGGTGACCATGTGGTTGAATTTAGTTTAAAAATTATATTTTCAATACATTTACGCCAAGGAAATGAAGTAGGTATGTTTGGGGGTTTGTGGAGTATTTGTTAGTGAACAGCCACATGATATGTGATTGTATGTTTTTTCAAGAAATATTAATCATTTTCATGACATAAACACTTATAAATGTGATCTCAAGTTAAGGAATAATTGGTCATGTTCAACTAGGTTTATACACACACCATTATTGGGCATATTGATGTGTGTGTAAACCATTTGAGTAGGGGTATTCGAAAATGAAAATCCCTTGTGATAGGGAGTCGAGAGATAAATCATGGGGATCAAAGATAGTATTAGGATGTAAACTTGAGTGATTTTGTAGTTTTTTATTTATTTACCAACCATATTTGTAATATTGTTGACCTTCCACTTTGTGGATATTGGATCATTTTTCAATATGTCTTGAGATATATTTAATGCTTTATATTTTTAAAACTATTTACTTATTCAACAATTTTATTATATATTCATGGATTTATTGATATTGACTATATAGTATCCATACTAAAAACATTAAGACCCTAACTTCTAGTTGACAACCTCCTATGTAGGGGGAGGCGCAAATGAGACCAAGTGGCACTTCGGTTTGGAATCAGTGACCTGGTATTGGGCGTCACTAGTGATTATATTCCATACACCATTGTCATGGTTTCATATTATATCGAATTTTAAAACAATAAAAATTAATATATTTATTCATTATGTAGTCTTTTAGAACCATCCACGTAACTTTATGATGATAAATGGATCACATAACTTCAATGAGGCATAATTTTCACATATAGTCCTATAATGTTTTCATTTCACAAGGGATGTAATCTAAATAAGATAAATAATAATTTATCGTTAATGAATCATAATTATGATATAAATATAATATATATTCATTTAATACTTCATTTTATCTATCCCTGTGATATAGGGAAGAAAACAAATTGCACCACTTTCTGGAGGTGGTAATCATCACACACACATGGTTGGCATTTTCACTTTCCATCAGATTGGGAGGGGTATAAAATATTTGTTCCATAAAAATAATAACATTTCTGTATATTAAATATATTTATTTAATTATTTTTGGACGATCATAAAAGATTTTAGGATTTATATGAATAATTAAACATGAAAAAACTTTTTTAATATTTTACTAATTCCTTGTAAATCCACCTTTAGATTGAACTTAAGGGCATTGAAAGAGAGGTTTTTGGTAACACTATGACCATGGTAAGGTGTTATGAGATGTCAGTAGAGTTATTTGGGAACAATTTTGAGATAAAATAAGCTCATATTTTCCATATTAAAGGATATATTAGGTCCCCAATGATATAAATGAATAATGGAATTTTCGAAAATATTATGATATTAAGGGAATTGAATCTAATTTAAGAATATAAATTCCAAAAAAATGTTTCATGGATTAAATTTCATTCCATTTAATATCCTAATTTACCATATATATATTTATATATTTTTTCTTTTCAATTAATGAAATAATTTTTAATATTAAACATATTCATAGTCATTTTCAATACTATTATCAAAATTTATCTTTTATAAATTCTGAATAATGATGGAGTATGAATATATAAACATAAATAATGGATTATCCTTCATAATTATTTTTAAAATTCATGTAAAACCAAAATTTTTCCAAACCAAATCACATTTAATGTTTTTATAATTGTTTATTTATTTAATACTTTCAAAAATATTGTTTTCATGCTTCAAAATAATTTTAGATAGTTTTAATATAACATAAAATGAAAAATAAATTTACAAAATATTATTAATTTCATCACCATAAATATTATGAGATTGGACCATTAATAAAGTATTGTTTATTCTTATATTTATCATGAGAAAATATTATGTTAGTGAGAGTTATAACCTTTTTAGAAGCTTCCTTGTCCAAAATGATAAAGGCATATATTGAAAAAAATAATTGAATAAATATTTTTGAAAAAAAGATTTTATTACAATCCCATTAATGAGTTGTAACCAAGTAAGATGGGATATCATCATACTATATGGGATACATAAAAAATAATTTTTTGGACAGACTGCCTGACATCAAATTTTATTTTATGTAGCCACGTGTGTCAATGAAATTGGGTCCCATAAGGATTTCCATACATCCCGTCTACCAGGAAGTGGGTATCCATGAAAGGTTTACCATATCATATATGATATGATTAATAATTATTGTTGAGTCTGTTTGGTGCCCTAAATTTATGAAAAAAATTGATCTTGATAAAGAAACAAAATTAATGATTCCTTTAATATCGGCTTTAAGGGATGATTCCATTCCACATTATCTATAAAATAATCCATGAATCCTTCCATTATGATAACAAAAGATTTCAACAAACCTTGAGGGACCAATATTCCATTTCAATTCTCTACCTAATTTTAGTTTTATCCTATTATGAAGGGGAGGATACCAAAAAACTTCTACAATTCCAAACGACACAATAAAATATCCATAAATGCCTAATTTTATATGAGCAATGAAATCATGAATGATGCTATCATAATAACCACTTTTTTTTACATTTTTCTCTTTTGTTGAAACATCTATTTTTCTACAGCTTGATTAATATTGGAGGAAGATAAATAGTGTGATATAACATTTCAACTAGACTATATGACATGAAAAAACACAGACACTACCACCAAAAAAGTATTCAATGTCAGAGGGAGAGCATGAATTTAGTTAAATGATAAATTATTATTCTAATGGACTCCATGATCAGTATCTTTAGATCAAAAATATCAATTATCTCTTTACACATCACTGATGAAGGATCATAACAGTGAAATAAATGATTTTCAAGCTCCCTATACTGGTTTCTTAGATTACGCCTTGAATCAAGAGAAAACCCATGATATTGAAAGCAGTTATAATTTACTATTATATTATCTAACAATGTCAAATTATATTCAAGAATGATGCTTTGGTCCATGATTTATAAATTTTTTAATCCAGTCAAAATAATTATTTCAGTCTCCAGAAATATACTGGTAACATAACTGACTATTCATAATTCTATTCCCAGTTGGATCCCAATCCATTATATCGGGGAATTAATAAAAAGTGTATCCACTTAAAATATATCTCATACAATCATATTAGTATGGAAAATAGGTATAAAAAGGTTCTTTAATATTAACATGAGAATCAACAAAATAATTATTGATGAGAGATGTAGTCTTATTGGAAAATGATAATTTGAGTGAATAATTCTTGTTTTTAATCATTCTTGTGCATTCCATGATGTTATGGTAGGATTCATTGACTACTGTTTATATGGAAGAGTCCATTATGGTTATGTCTCCCAATTACATAATTTACCTTAATCTAACTCTAATAATTCTATGTATTGTTGAATTTATCTTGATATGTTCCAGATAAATTTACCCTATGGAAATTCATTAGTGTAGTTGATGTATTAATTCGTATACCCTTATTGGGTTGAGGTTTTCAACAATTTTTAGAGGAAAAGTGACCATATTTTTGTATATAATGATACCACTCCAAATAATGTTCTTGATAAAAATACTAATACTTTTTATCTACTCCAAGGGTTATTTTTTGTATCCTGATATAGTATACCGGTTTAGACATGACTATGAATTTCACTAGTAAAAAATATCCATAGATAGGTAATTAAAATTATAACTTTTATATTTAATATTGTTATGATCATTAAGAATAGCAGTGTTGTAAAACTATAATATGACCCCAAGATAGAATAAGGTAGTTTCCCCTTTTTAATGTCCATCTATGAAAAGATACATTTTAATGGAAAGGTGAAATATCTTACCAAATTAGATGAAAGACTTATAAAATGTAATTGTTTTTCCAAAAATACATTCATAATGATATAGAGTGCACTTAAAAAACTTATTTAACATTTTAATACCATTAAAAAAATATTTTCATTATCATAAAAGAGTATGAGTTAAAATAATGAGGGACCATGAGGCTTACATATGTTTGAGCATTTATTTACTATGTGAGGGTGAATTCAAATGAGACAGTACTCATCAATGAAGAAAATTATATCTAACATGTATGGTAAAAATTATTTACCCCTATATATAATTTTATGTATCCCATATGAGAACTATTTATGAGATCTATGATGTGTGTTGAGACAATAAGAGACTTCACCTAGATTGTGAATGTACTGCTGAATCCAAATCAGTGTAACAATTTATTTATGAATTTCAAATTTATAGTGTTGAAACACATAATAATATCAATATTGAGAGAAATTATACCACCTATTCTTAACATTTTATGTAGATTGATACGCTATTATTTATTTATAATGAAATTTCGAATACACATTCTTTCATAAAAACCAAACAGATTCCATGAAATAATTTTATTATAAATGAAAGAAATCATGTCTTCTAGAATCTTACTAATAAACTTATATATAGTATTTACAGGTGCCATGGGACTGAATATATCCATATCATATGGATTTTAAATCTATTAAATCAAAATTGGTAATCAAGCATTGAGTCTCCAAGTAATGATTCCACTCAGAAAGAATGATTATACCATATTTCATACATCAACAAATATAATTTCCCAATATTTATTGAGGAATAAATTGTTGATACTATTTGGGCCAAGTGAATTACATATCTTGTTTATGAAAAAAGTATCTTTTATTTCAAATTAGAGAGTAATACTAGTGACCTAGTTTTTATCACTATGTCTGACATGTCTAGGGATTATACCCTCTATGAGGACCCCATCTATTCCAGGACCATTTGAGGGGATTGAGTAGTAAGAAACAATATAATTTGAGATTAACACATTATTATTAATGACTTGGTACCCCTCATTCAAGAAGGATATAATCATTCTAGATTTCTGAACCCTCTGAATAGATTAACAAAATATCGAGTTCCCATCACCATTTTTGAACAATTTTATATTAAATATTACTTTATGAATAATTTTATTCATTGATATAGTGGAATTAAGCTTGGAATAAATGTAAATATCTTAGGGGATATCCATTTAAAATTTTATATTGTAATAATCATCCTGAACATATTTAAGGTAGGCCTAAATAAATGTTATTTCATTATTTTTCATGCTATGGGTTACTCTACACTAGATCTATAATATATGGTTCAAGAGTTTCAGATTTAAGATACAAGATATAACATCATTTAACCAACACTTCATACTATATAAATATCAGATGATCCTCTAACATTCATAATTGGAAACCCATGAAATTTTATTCTAAAAGGGATGTACAATTTTAGGTCCCTATTTATTAAACTGACTACTATGGTATTTTTATTTGAGTTGATATTTGGAACGGTGATTCTTGAGATAATTTCACAATTCTCAAGTGTTATATCATTGTAAAAGGCATTGCATATCATGATGGAATCCATTTTCTAAGATTCCTCCTATTACAATATTATTTTTCACCAACCTGATTAATTTCTACTTATTTATTTTCATTGATACAATCCATGAATTCTCTAATAAAAATAGATGAGTAGATTACACCAATTTTTCGCTGGGTTATATGATAGTGATGAAGTATCCATAGTTAATCCATATATTTGAAATAAAACCTCCAATACTATCAATAATTTTCCACAAAATTAATTATATTTTAATATATTACTATAATTAATGGAAGGGTAAAACATATTCACACAATTTTATTGAAACAATAAAATAACCTTATCGACCTTGATTTAATATGTAAATAAAATTCCAATAGAAGTGTGATCAAAGACCTAGGGTTTCCACAAAGGATAAAATTATACTAGCACTAATAAGTTGGTTACCAATTTTATTTTGAATAGAAATTGAAAATGATAATGAATCATTTGGTTCTGATATTCCCCAAAGTTTGGGTTCTTTGATCTGAATATATATATATACAAAGAGTAGGTTGTTTCAAAATTTTCCCAATTGTTGAAAACTCCAATAATGAAATTATATTTGGAGCATGTTTTGAATTGATAATTTTGATATTTATTATTCCACTTGAATCCATTTTTCTTGAGGTATTCATTGAACCCCTAGAAAACTTAAATAAGATTATGGTTTTTATTTTACTTACAGTAACAGTAACATCCTTGACAGAATCAAAAGAGATGTTTCCCATAATGGGGTGATTTTCCATCCACTCTGGTATCCATAGAGTATATAGATCATTTTGGGGATCCCTAGAATCCATTGGAGGAATCAATGACACCTCTTTTTCGTCATTACCTTCAACCATTTTACTCGAAATCTTATTTGGTTCATTCATAAATACATTGCAGTAAGAAAGATATCCATCTCTTGGAGGAGCATCACTATTCAGATTAGATTTTTCTAAGAGATATGGTGATGGATTATACACTTATAGGGAGAAAATATTTTCCAAATAATTATATCAAAAATTCAGTGCACCTAGAATTTGAATATCTAAAAATGAATGGAGAGTCTATGAAGCTCCAAAACTTTCAATAATGACATTTTGACCTTGAAAATAAATCCGAAAATAAGGCATTTCTCAGTAAAATACATTGTCTTAGGTAGGGAAACTTTTGAAAATGTATTAGGGGTCAAGAAGTAATCACCCTTTCAAATAATTGCCTTTTTTACATTATCGAGCTTAATTTTTATAGTAAGAGGTAATCCTACAAAAATACTGCCATAATATTTTATATGCATTTTATAATATATATTTTTATAATAAACTAAATTAGAACCAAATAAAAATGTAGTTTCAATATTAATATAAATGAGGGTACAAATAAACTCTAAACTAAATGTTAATCATGTTTTATGTTTAGTTATGGCTTCATAATATCGTTTAAACCCTCATTTATCTCTTTAACCATGAACAATGTGAATGTTTTTTACTATGGAATAATTAATTACGACTGAAAATGAGATAGATATTATTAAATAATTTAATATTTGGATTCTAAATATAGAACCCTTTCTTCAAGATTGAATATCTTGATGCTGTAAAAATTTATTTTCATATAAGTATTCATAACAAAATGACAATAGATTTTACTATAAATGATTTTTTAGAATAAAAACTTTTGTTTGAAAAAATAATCAATAAGATTAATACACATGAAATTTGTTGATTTATAAGTAAAAATTTGACATTAATTAGAAATTTAGATGAATAAAAAATCAAATTTATCATTCCAACAATCCAATTAATGTAAAATATTAAAAAATATTTTTTAATTAGATTAAAATATTGCTTATATTCAAAATATTAAAGCATGGGTTTCAAAATTAAATTCCACAGATTTAATTTCAATATTTTTCTCCTTAAATACATATATTCTATGAAAAAATGTATTTTCAATTTTTTATTTTTGAAAATTTTATGAAAATATCAAAAAATTAATGATATTTGTAAAATTCGTATTTTCACTATTCACTGAAATTAAATTATTTCAGGAAAATTTCTTGAATTCACCCTAATAAAATATTATTACAAAAAATTCAAAAATTATCGTTTTTTATCAATTTTAAATTCAAAAATTAATATATTTATCTTTTATATTAGTATAAAATATATAATTTAACATGGTTCTATATGAAAATGAACCTTTTAGACTTTTAGTGTTCTTAACTTATTTTGTATAAATTTCAAATGAGTATTAATTTGTTTTAACATTGTATATTAATAATGTATAAATGCATACCATTGATTTTAGTAATGTTTTAAACACTTTAGTTTTGGTTTTTCATATAACATTAGTTTTCAAACAAATTATTATTTAAAATAAACAGCATTCAAAAATCAAGGGGTGCTACATTCTCCTCCTCCTTACAGAGAATGTGCCCTTGTAATTTTAATTATTCAAATAAAAATTAAAATATCATGACATAGTAATAAAATAAGATGCATTTTTTATCATTATAATTAATTTCAAAGTCACTTATATGAAACCTAGTAATTCTTCATTAAATGTTATTAATACCATATATATATATGATTAATAGACTCTTAAATTTGATTAGGTTTCTAGAAGCATACCATTATAGTTGATTGAAAATAAATAATAGAATTATCTTAATATTACTATAATTAATGGAGTATTTTACCAAATACATTGATAATATTCGAAATATACTTAGATTATTTATTTCTATTTCATAGGAACAAATTCATCTTTCATTCTTTCCTTGTGCAGTTTTCCTCTCCCTGATCTCAAATAGATAACCACGATGACCTTTTTCATGTTTGAATCTCTAAAACTGACATTTACGAGATCACATGATCCATCATATGATGTGATGTTACACCTGCTATTTATATCCATTAATTAAAACCAAAAAGGTTATCATAAGTTTAGATATTATATAAAATTTTTAAACAATAATATAAATAAATAATACATTAATATTCAATACCTCGACAATAACACCAACATTTTATCACAACCTAACCCTGAATTTTTTCACTTATTTCAAATTGTTTAATTACATTCTATAATGTCTTAAAATTTTAGGATGAATCAAGTGTAAAATTAATTTTCATGGAGTTTCTTTAGGGCCAGTTTTTGGACAATGGTTAGTAAACATCACATGATAATCATGTGAATGAATATGGTTATTGAAAGAGATAAAATTTATAGTTGATGTAGGGATTTTATAAAAATTCATCCTACACATAAGGGGTCATATAGGTCTTTATGTAGGAGAACATTCCTAGTGCATTAATTGGACAACCCCATGGATGATCCATGAATAGTTATAAGGATGATAATTGTATTTTGTTTTTAATTAAACTCCCTTCTCATTTTTAATTGAAAAAATATTATAACTCTCTCCCTCTCCATTATCCATCATAAGATATCCCAAAGAGAGCCCCAACCTTAAAATCCTTCCTTCATGATCTCTTAGATCTTGATTACTATGATTTTGATCATGATTAATGTCTTTATCTTAAAGTAATATACTCCTTCCTATCCTATTATTATTTTCCCTCCCATTTCTATCCTCCCTTTAGTAAATGTTTACCGTGAAAAAACCATAATTTTTTTGGGGTGATTTATATTATTTTTTGATTTCAATTTATTAGGGTATGTGAGACCCATATTTAGGATGATTATTTTGATTACCATCAATAGAAATGATTTCTACTGGATTTAATGTATGTTGGACAATGTTTCACCCTTTAAATTATGGAACCATTAATTATATGTCTTAAAATCCCCATTTTTTTGTTTATTGATATTAATATATATATATATATATATATATATCTTATTAGAATGAAAACTATTTTGACATGGTTTTTTGGATTAAAAATAATTTTCCCTTTAAATATGTGTTTTAAGTCTGTTTGATTATTTCTTTTTAGACAAACTATTATGTAAAATTCCAAAATATACTATAGAAGTAAATTTGGAATTTTAAAAAGGTTATTTTGGTTCTAAATGTATATTCTCAATTAGACCATAAATTTTACTATATATTTAAAGAAATAATTAAAATTCCATGTATTGTTAAAGTGTTTAATATGATTTTTGAATAAAAGTGTGAGGCATTGAAATTACATTATCTGATTAAATGGTTATAAAAACATAAACTGTTTGACACACACACACACATAGATATATATATCTGTGTACCAATTATAATGAATGTGTGTGCATTTGTGTAACACAAGATATATATATATATATATATATATCTATGTGTGTGTGTAAATTTGTTTGAGTATAACAATAGATGGGAACATTAGAAATCAAATTTTATATTCAACATGGATTTAAAATAAGTTTTAATGTATATAAATATATATATATTAAATGGTTTGGTTGAAATGGTTTAATTCTCATATACTTTTTCATAGGGAATTTTAAAAATCCTAATATATTATATAGGTCTTTTGGAAGTTCTATATACATACTAGCATTACATGGAATTCTATATAAATGAATTGGTAATAATTTTTTTATTAAAAACATGATTTGGATGTGATTAAATAAATGATCATATGATGGGTATTTTTGAAAGGCCTTTTTAAAATATAATTTTCTTTTTCAAAAATGGGTAAAGTACCTAGGAAGTTGGTTTTCTGTGGGGAGATAATAGACTATATATCACATTATAATTATCATCACTAACTAAATAATTAAACATGGATAATATGTGTTGTGTCATGGTAGTTCTTCACCACACTACTAGGTTAATCAGTATACTCCATTATGTTAGATTTGATATTGTTTCATTGAAAAAAATCAAAACTCCACTACAACATGACATTTTATCTTTATCAGTTAGAATATATAGTGGGATATTAACTAATTAGATTACCCAACACAAGGATCTATAGATCCCACTAACCATTGATCACCAAGGGGTTTTCCTAATGGATCATGTTAATGTCATGGTTATTTTCCTAATACTTTACTTCCATTATATTTTTTTAATGTTTGGTGATATCTATATTTGGCAACTGGTCAAATTATGATAAATAATTTCTTACATAATCGATATGTAAAACCATTGAAAAAAATAATGTTTCAATAATGGATTTCAAATGTGGATTTGAAATGAGATTTTTAAATAAATGTGTCATAGGTCGTTGAAATGTTTCTGAAGAAGTAATTTTCATTTATTGATAATAAAAAAGTTTCATTTATAAAATTATAATGATATTTATTTTAGCATGAAATGATACCATGGTTTTAATATTGAATATGAAAATGGAATAAAATGATATTTTATTTGAATATGTTAATTTGGGTGTGGTTTTGTTTTCCATACCTATTTATAATTATTCTCAAAAATATAAAATAATATCAAGGTTCTAGTTTTTTATTAAAACTCATGATTCGTTTAGGTTTTACAAGTGTATAGTGTATTTTAATTACACATGGACGTATGTATCTCTTTATTTTAGATTTATTTATCGCATAAACCATGGTGTCATTTTTCATACATTATATTACATTAATTTGTGGTGAATTATATAAATGGAATTTATAGTTGGACTCAGAGATAACAATAGGTGAGGGAGTCTAGAGGGAGATTTTAGGGATTTATTTTTTGAAAATTGTTTGAATGAATTTATTTTTTATTTTTTATTTTTAGTTGGTAAATGGAACTCCAACCAATGGAGTGGTCATGACCAATTTTTCACTACCTATTTAATTTATATTATTCTTGAAATCATTCCCAAGTGGTATTTAATATATTAATAAGAACGTTTATTATCTTTCTGGGATGGGGAATACACTTTAGGTGTTATCATGTTGTAGCCCGAGTGTCTGACATATAGATGATTGGGGTTGGTTCATAAAAAATTCAAATAATATCATTCCAAAAATAACTAAACATAAAACTATTCAAAATATTTCTATCAAAATTTGAATACCAAAAAAAGGTGATAACATATTTTTACAAGAAAACATAAAAATTATCTCAAAAGAAAAATAATCACTAATTATTTCATGTACCAACGATTTGTATTCCCTAATAATATATTCTTAAACATATATTAATAGTTTCCAAAAATAACTCAATTCCACATAAATTACAAAAAAGTATCATATATTATTCCAAAAGTTGACTTAATAATTTTTCCTCAATTAATATGAACTGCATTGTCATAAAATATCATACTATCCAACAAAATTAATATTCACCATGATTCTTATATTGTTGTAAAAAATATATTGATCTTTTTAAAAAATAACGTTAAACACCTAATTGTTGGATGAACACTAAAATATACATGAATGAGATGTATGTTAACATGAATATGATTAATGAATTATAAACATCTATAATTATATTTTTTATAGTTTAAATTTTTTATTTTATATATGAATTTTCCATTAATGTGATGAAAGGATAAAATATTATATTATAATTATATATATAAAATTTTTTTATATGAATTAGATGAATATAAAATTTGATTCATGTGAAGAAATAATTGTTTCTTCCTCTCTAAAAATGGTTTTCATCATATTAGGCCTAATTTTTTGTCCTTCCATGCATGGAATTTATTAAAAAAAATTGAATAAGATGAAACATATAATATGATATGAATTCATATAAGTATTATATATATTGTCCATGTAATTTATTCATACGTTTTAATATATGAATAAATGAGACAATATTTTAGGAATCGAATTTTATTCCTATATAAATCGTTACCATTGGAATGAAATGTTTGTTCGGGTGCAATAATTGTATGCTCTTAAAAATCTCTTTTATTTATGAGTACTATTCATCTCATCCTAAAAGGTTCTAGCACCGTATTTATTTCTTGGGTATCCTAAAAAATCATTTTCAGATCCAATAGGTAGTCTATCACCTCACAATAAAATAATATCCATTCACTACACACAATGATCTTACTGAAAAAGTATTCTCCAAATAATTAAGGAAGAATATGTTGTTCAGATATTCTAGGTACTATATTTTAGGGATATTTCAGGCAATTTAATTTCTAATGATAGATATCCCTATCTTTTTATATGTATTCCACTAAAAATTATCATTAAATGTCCATATAAAACTCATGAGTGGTATCAATGGGAGCATATTCAAGAATGAAATTATTATTTATTACTATTATTTGAGAAAAAAGGAAAATCAGATAAAAATTAAAGAAAAAATGGATTTGTTAACATATCATTACATGAGATGTATAAAAGTATATATTATTTTTTGATATGAAATACCATTACAAATATGGTCTCCATAATAGTAGCCTCTTTTTCTCATAACACCATTGGTTTGGGTAAAGATTCTGACCTAACAAAATGAATTTACATTGAGGTCATTGGCAACATAACCTAACATGCATATGTATCAAAAATTCTAGTTAAAGGTCCTTGGTGTTTACATTTATAAAGCTTAAGAATCATTGATATTACCTATAACAATAAGAGACACATAATGGTATTACATATATGTGAGGTGCTCCATAAGAGTTGTTTCCCCCTAACCATTATGAAATTTTCATTACATAAGGGTCTTACACTTCCAAAGAATATTTTTGTAATGGTAGAGTTTTTTTACCATTATGTAGAGTGTATATTTAATTCTAAAGGGACAATAACCTAACATAAAATATGGATTTCAGAAAAGGTTAAATAGGAAACATGTTTAATTTTGTTTTTAAAATAATAACTATTAGTTATTGTCTATAAAACATTTATAAATGAAAATAAAGGGTTTTTTAAGATATAATAATTTATAAAGATTTTATAAATAAAATAATTATATATAAAGTCATTATAATTAATCAAATTAATGTTTTTGAAACTTTTTTTTCAAAATATTAAGGGTTAATATTTTAAAATATCGTTTGATAAATTATATAAGATATGTAATGATCTAAAAAATGATTATTTAGAAATCATAAAATTTATTTTCTTAAGAATTTATTTATTATAATGTATATGAGATTTAGATTATATATAATGTTTATATGGAATAAACCTGAGTTATAAAATTTTTATACTTCATGAAATATCATATAAATTCAATATAATCTAAATTAAGAAGGGGTTTACATTGAAATGGATACAAAATATTTAGATAATTTTAATTTATAAAATATTTATAATTAAAATTTATTTATGAATATTCTAGAAATGTATCTTAGTTTGGAAAATAAATAAATGGTTTAATTATTTTTTAATTTATTAGATATAAATGTTTATTAATTTGTTTATGGAATATGAATACCTTGTATTCCCATTTGTTAAATCAATATCTTATAGGATAGATCCTTGAATATCATTCTAGGTTTCATAATATAAAATTTTGTTTTTCTACCTTGAAATTTTTTCTTATTTATTGTTTTCAACAATGGAAAAGTTATTGGGTATAGTTTTTCATACTAGGAGTTATACATTTCATAATTAGAATTAGATCTTATGTAAAGTCTCCTATGTTTGGGGGACTCGGGGTCAAAATACCAACATTTTAAGAAAATTATTCCTTATGTAGGAATGTTATTAAGGATAGATATGTATTTGTCTATTCAAACTCATGTGGACTTTGTAAAATTGATAAAAATTTATTTCCTTATATGAAAAGTTTTTGTTCCTTGGGCATATGATTCATTTTCATATTTATTAATATTTATAGATTGTATTTTTGGAAATTAACACATATATGTGGATTTTGTAACTGTAGTGATACTAGAGGAATAGAGTTGACTGATTCAATAAGATAGATTTTTATAAGTGATTATCTACACAAATGTTCTATAATCATAAAAATTATGATTGGGATGATTCCCAAAAAAATTATAATGGATTTTTTTTTCTTGATAACCTAAGTATGTTATAATTAAATATCGATCTTGGACAACTAAATAGATATGATGTTTAGTGTCATAATGTTTTTGTCGAACATTAATTTTAATCCCTTAAAGAATATATATAATACATGACACTCACCTACTGATGTTTCTATGTTATAGATTATTCCATACATCACAATAATTATACTGAGATAATTAATAGGCATGAAATGAAAAATATATAATAATATGTATCTAGGATTTATAAGTGCTCACATGGATAAAATTTATAGTTACCAAATTTTAATGTTATTGAAATCAATTTCAATAACTCTAACCAATGAGTAATAGATACTGGGTGGGTGTTACAAATTTATGCTAAAAAATGAAAACCATGATATAATATTTAATATATGAAGGATGTAACTGATCTTAGTCTAGAAATATTTTTTTATTAGAAGTTTGTACGTATGAGAATATTTTACCAAGTCGACCAATCATAGAATATAATTTTTTTTTATTAAATTCCCTCAATAAAAATTAATTTGGTTTATATATCATGTTTGGAAAAGATGTGATTTTCATTAATTATAAAAAACAAAATTTATTTTATATATATGAATGAAATATTTTATGAAATTAGGAATATATATAAATTTAAAATAATATTGTTATGGATAACCCAATTTATAATATTTATAATAGTTAGGTTTGATTTTATTTTAATCCCACCTAATATGGCATTATCACGTTGGATGTAAAAACATGAAACATGTTCAAAGACTCTATAGAAATGTATTTTTGGACGCATTAAATTATGAATCATTTGATACATGAGAATATTGTTTATTGGAAAAATGAAAAATCACTTTTTGGGGGATTAGGTGAGAGGTATAGAGGATTATTGGATCTCTTACATAGTGATATATGATAAATTATGAGTACACCACAATGTGGTTGTTTTTGGTACTTCATTAATTTAACAAAATAATTTAGTCGATATAGGTTTGTGTTTATCATGAAACACAAGAATTAAACTTTCTGAACATTCAAATAATGAAGTATAGAATTAATTGGGGAAAATTATTAAACTCATCCGATTATACTTGGGTGCGGAATACTTGATCTAGTAATTATTACCTCAACTATGATATGATGTAATTGTTTCAAATATCACAAAACATAGAATTTCACATTGATTTAGTGTATATGAAAGGAGAAATTGTATCTTGTTAGACATGGTTATATTAATGAATAGTATATTCCACATTTCTATTTAATTTTGGGGTTATGCTATGGATATATCACTATTTTAACTAAACCATGTCCTATCTAATGTTATAATAAAGACACAATATAATATATGGTATAAAAAATAACATAACTTTTTATAGAGATTTAGGGGATGTTAAGAAATAATATGATGATAGGATTCTGAAAATATTTAACCAAAATATAATAAATAATAATTTATTGGTTTTCTTAATGAAATCATGGGACATTACTTTTATAGTAATATTGAATCCAATGTGTTTGTGACCTAATGTAGTGTTTCCCATAAGAAGGAACACGTGAGCTGAGGTGAAATTGGAAGGAAACGTGATCTTTGGGAAGTTCAAGATAAACAAATGTGAATTGTTCATGAGATATATGTTAACTCGGTTCCACAAAGAGTGGTGGAAGAAGAGACAAACCAAGTTACTAATGAAATCCAAATGTTTTGTAGGAATCATTAGGATCCTCGGAAATATGGATTTATCATGGGTAATGAGGATGAAGTAGTATTCATAATAGATTAACCTAATTCCTATAGATAATCCATTTAGCTTTGGGATTATGATAAATCATAAAAATTAATTTAATCTTAAATAGAATCCATGTACACTAAAAATTTATAGAACTTGGTGGATGCACCCTAATAATTGATACCCATAGTATAATTTTTTTTCTCTACTAGATAATTTAAATTAATAATAGCATGTCTTCTAATAAATCATATTTTATGGAAATATGTTACAAATAATTACATGGTATTTACTATGAATATACCTTTTGACATATTATAATGATAAATTACATTCAAAATTATCTATCCATAGACACACATTATGATGATGAGATATATAAAATGTATTTTTAAATTAAATTCTTTAATAATAATTTATACAAGGACATGTATATCATAAAATTCAACGGGTTTGATGTTCCAAATTAAAATATTAGGATGTTAAATTTGCAACTTTATATTTATGCGCCAAAAGAATGCTCCTTAGAGCTAGAATATATTGTTTAATGTTGGAATCAAAGTGTTTTTTATCCATAATGTAGATGACTCCTATTATACAAGTGGGTTAGTATGTGTATAGTAGTGTTTTTGATACTATATGTATATGATATGATTTTCATTGTAAATGATGTCCCAAAACATCAACCTAGGAAGATGTGGTTGGGTAAATGTCTCTCAATGAGATACAAGGGTAAAGAATCATACAAACTTTGTGAGTGCATCTACAAATATAGATTTAATAAGTTACTTGTAATTACTGAGAAAATGTATATTGATAATGTTATTAAGTGTTTTAGCAAAGTGATATCCAATGTAACACCCCATGATTTCATAGTACGTTATTTCTTCAAAGTAATCCAGTATCTTGCGCTACATGCATCCCCGAGTTCAAGCGCATCACGACCTATAAAACTAGCCATTTAGAAAGAGGTTATGAATAGTATTAACCAAATTTTGAATATTATATATATTCATATAATTTTAACATTCATATTTTTTATTTCTTATACATAATAGAAGGAAAAATTAATTTTTTTAGATAATATAAGTATTTTTAAAAAATGATTTTTTTCCTTTTAATGGAAAACCCTTTTTGTATACACATGCACATGGATATTCTAGTTTGTAAATAATCACATGTAATAACTGATTTCATAATGATGGAATGAATAATACCGTACATCATAAACATAGAGAAAAGGCATCATACCAAGACTGCAAGTAAATGTTCTTTGAAGGCCAGGTTCCAAGACACTAATTTTTTTCATGAGTCCTACCGATTCATCGAGGGTCTATAACAATCTATGCCTGTTACTTACTAAGTCTATTTCATTCCTCATATGAAAAGAATGTGAAACATATCAAATACGTTCTGTCCAAAACTATCATACGAAATATCAAAACTTTAACCATAAACTATGAATTGTATTAAAATAGAATATACAGATCCATACAAATCATAACTCATTCAATAAAATATGGAAGATTGAATTTCAATAAATCAACCTCATTAAAGAATAATATCTATTAAAGGATGTTGACATAGTTGAAAATGATTAGTAAACCGCTTTATGAGAAAAATTATTCATGTTGAATTAGATAATATATTGGGGCTTGTGTATGATAATAATCAATTCATTAGTTAGAGTATAACTATGAGGGGATATTTATGCTGGAAAAATAAGTTAATCCCATCTAGACCTTCATTTAATTTATATGAGGTAATACATAAACAATATATTTTATTTCACATGTGATGTTTAGAACTACTTGGATATATGACATGTCATATAATTATTAAATAGATGAATGACACTTGATGTAGTCATCTAAATGGTGTGTTTTTTTAAGAAAATCATAGTAATAATGAGATTCAAAATAAGATTAATAAGTTCCATGTCTAGTTGTTTCTTGATGTCATGTAAAAATATATTATAAGTGTTTATATATGATTTGTATGAAATATATTGTGGTGGAAATTTTCATATAACGATACAAGCATGTTTCATGGAGATCACAACAAACCCCTTTGTTTCTTGAGTTGGATTGATGTTTTTCATAGAGATTCTATTTTCATAAATCTATGAAATAGGGATTTCTTACTATTTTTTCAATTATAATAAAGCCTCTATGGTGACATAGTTTTGAAGTTTTATAAGTACAAAATTTTATGAAAAGTGTTTGTTCAAAATGAAGGGCGTTTGATGAAAATCATATCCTATTGAGTTTGAATAGATTCCAAAAGAGTTGGGAAGATTTTCATAACATATTTATGGAATAGTAGTGGAAGTGTATGATTTTTGGATTTGAGCTAAAATATTTATTCTTGAATTCATATACACTTGAATATAATTTATGAATTACATATATATAAATCTATTATATATTATTTTATATTTAATACATGTATCTATGTATTTTTTGATGCATGTGATGTTTGGATATAATATAACATATATATATTATATTATTTACACAGGAGATACAAATATAAAATGTTAAATGCAATGAAATAACTATTTATTATTATACCAAATTATTTACATCATATTAGAATTAAATTATGGTTCTATTAATGCTTGGAATTTATTCAGAAACCATTTTATAAGTTGAAACATATAAGAGGAATTGAAATTAAATAATGAATATATATATATTGGAGATATCATTTATTTATATGTTTTTTTAGTATGAATAAATGATGCATAAATTATGGATAATCTATGTTTTAATAAATAAAAAACTTCCAAATTAATGCAAATTGTGTTATGGTGTGATACTTGGGATCCTCTTCCAAATCTCTCTTCCTCTTGACCACTGCTCATATCACCCAAGAAGGCTTTATCACAACTATAATTACTTTGGTATCCTCACAAAGAATTCATGTAACAATTGAATATTGTACCACCTCAGTGGCAGGGTGCGTTCATATAATTCTCATCACGGTGCTCCTAAAAGACTATACACAAAAAATGATGCAAGATGATGTTGTTAACATTTTATCTGTTCTCTCTTTTTAGGATATCACATGCATTTGATTTCTTGAAGATAGATCTGCATGTTCTTTGGGGTGTCTTCCACTACATGTGATAATTTTATGTTCAAATAAAACCCATAATTAATCAGGCATCACTTTTTTAAATTCCATAATTATATATTAGATAAAAAAAATCGGCCAAAAAGAAAACATATTTTATGCCTATTATAAATAATTGCCACAAAATGAAATATCTCATTATCCATATAGGTTATCTATAATATAATTATTTTATCACTAATATAAAGAAATTTTCCCCAAATAACTTTCATAGTAAATGACATGATAAAATGAAGGGTTACATATACCTCAATCACATATTCATCATAATAAATAATTTATGTGTGCCAAAATATACAAAATCATCTTATACTCACAACTTATAAAACCTTAAAAGGGAATATAATGATTTAAACTTTTGATGAATCATATAATTTTTTACTAATTATCGTATATAAAACCCTTAAAATATCCTCATTTTATAACTACCTAACCTCTAGATATATATAAACAATTACTCTAAAACCAAATTTAACACTCTAGAATCGTACACCTGGATCAGGTGTTAAAAAAAATCGTTACACACTATATTTTATACAATATTAAGAAACCCAAACATAGACAACTATATTTAATATGTTAATAAAAAATATAAATTAACTTATATACCTACTTCCTTTTTATGTTGATAGTGTTATATGATTAAAAAACACTTTATATAATAAAACACACCCCTTTTTTATCAAATGGTAAAGTTCTCAATTATAACAATAAATTAATATTCAATAAAAATACTAAAACATTGCTAAAAAATTATCCTTACATGGAATCCTTCAAGACATTTGCAATTTAATAACATTCTTCATTACTATGGGAAATAAATACACAAGGAAGGGTGAGTTTAGAATTCCATTAATGATAAAAATGGGATATATGATTCACCAATAATATGGGTGCAGAATATAAGAATATGTGTATGAGACCATCATCATAACTTGTAAAAATATACCCAAAAATTCATATACCATAAATTAATATTAATGGAATAGGGATTTATAAAAAAAATACAAGTTTCAAAAAAGAGTGGGGAATCATCAATAATAAATCATGATACATCGGTGGACATCATAAACAGAAGTCACATGTTTGTGGTATAAATCAAAAAATAGAAAATCAGAAATATTTGAATATAACCAACTATAATAATATTCACCCATAAACTATTTAACATGACTACAATCTTTCATTTCCAACCACTAATTAATGAATAATGTAAATTACTATCACATCCATGCTTCATCATGTAAATATTAATATCTATAATATTTAATTCATAATAATGTCAATATCTCATGACATATAAAAAATTTCTTAATTATTTGTAGGAATATAATAAACCTACCCATTTCATAATGATCATCAATATACATGTATACCTCATGACGAAAATCAACATTCTTATATATCTTAATTAACCCCTCAAAAAAATAGGTTTAATAAGGACTTGATTAGAAAATCATAATAATAAATCACCTTGACAATTAAAGTGGATGATGTCATATGATAATATCACCAGTGAAGCATATGATACCTTAAATAATGTTAAAATAAATGAAAATTGTTTTTTAAAATAATTTTATAGATTCTTTGGAAACCAATAAAAATATCCATTTTTTATAAATTTTAAGACTACAAATTCCTAAAACAAATTAAATAATATTTTTGTTTTAAATCCTTGTAAAATTTAAAATAAATTCAAATTATGTATAATGAAAATTATAGTGGAAAAATATGTTCATGTTTTATACATTAAAAAGAATTCAATATTTTTACAGTTCTGTAAAAAAGTAGAAGTGAGTCATAAGAATACATTTAGAAATACTCCTTTTATTTTTATTTAAGGAATTAAAATGATTTTAATAAACACATTAATAAAAAATATGGATAGATAAAAACATCAATTAAAATATTTGAAGAAAAAGAACATGAAAAATAAATAGTCTATACCAAAAAGGTTAAATACGACCTTACATTCATAAAAAATTTCATTTAGACTTTTCAAGAACCAAATTGGATAATAATGGAAATAATACTTTATAATCCTGATAGAATTAGACAATAATAAAATATTTTATACATAGGATAAAAATATCACACAACTAACCCCATAGAAATTGAAAAACAATCAATCCCAATAAAAATATAGATTATATCATATAACTTAATAGATTCAGTCACATTAGAATCATAATAATTTGAAAGAGATAAAATTATATGTATTATAATTTTCACAAACATTCAAGAATGGTGTCAGTAAATACATTTATATTAAATATATACATGAAAAAAAATAATAGTGATGAATATATAACATATGTCAATGAAGAAAAATTGAGATGAGGAAACCCCTACCATAATTTCTCAAATAATATTTAAAAACTCCTACGTACTATATAATTAATATATAATTATTATAAATTTATAATAAAAAGATATTATTATTTATCTTATTATATATAATTATTTTATAATTTCAAATATCCCGTTTTTTAACAATATGTTATTAATATCAATAATCTGGTGGCAATTTTTTTTTCGAGAATGATTTAGTTCATCAACTCTTATTCTCACACTATTCAATGAATCATCAAATGAATAACCATAATCAGGACATTATTTTCATACATTTTTCATTATAATATGCATTATAACCTTCAATCAAAGGTAGTGACGAATAATTAATCAAATATTTTCATGTAAGTGATAATCCTCCCAAATTCACATGTGATGTTTTTATTTTTAATGGATGTAATTAAAATATGGAAAATAAAATATTATATTTGAAAAATCAAAATTATTCTATAAATATAATACATATTAATTGAATCTATCCTTATAAATATTTGTGTGAGATGTTGATGGAATACTAATTACATTACATTAAGGATGTTGTATTACACACGTACGCATGAGAAATTTTTTTTATTAGAAGGAAAGGATGAATAAAATAGTTGATTAATAAACACAACCAAAATTTAGTATATTAATTATAAGAATATACTTGGTGTATGATTAAATAAACATTAAATAAATATATTATGTCCTTTTCCATGTAATTAATCATTTCGACTAAATTTATGTCCTTTGAATGTGAGGGTTATGGTCACACCAATGGATTAAAAACATGGTTATAGAAATGATTATATATATTTTGGAAATATTTTAAGATAAAATTGAACTCATATATTATTTATTAAATGTATGATTATGTAACCTTTATCAGAAAAACCTTATGGTGTTTTTGAAAATATCAATTATTTAAGGGTCTTGAAAGAAATTATAAAAATTAAATGTGGTTTTCAAATAGACCATGGATGTAATTTTAAACCATCAAGAATCACTATTTTCCTCCTTTAATATTTCTATTAGTTTTAAATCTACAATTAATATATTATTCTTCATTGAGAATCCATATTGAAATTTTCAGTACTTTTCTTATAATTTTTATTTTAAATTAGCAATACAGAAATGGAGTTAGAATATCAAAACATAAATAATAAATTATACTTCATAATTATTTTTAAAATTTATATAACAACATCATTCATGCAATCCTTATCAATTTTAATGGTAGTAAATTATTGGATTTCTTTTTATACTGCTTTCATAAGTTAAGTATCAACAATATGTAAAAATTTTAGATAATTAGATTATCATTTAAAATAAAAAATATATTTATTTTATTGATAATCAATATTATGATCTTGAACCACTGAAAATAGGTTTTTTGTCATTATCATTACGCTGACAAAGTATTATGAGAGAGAGTGAAAATTTTATTTATATTAACATTATAATATAAAACAATTATCATAGTAAATAACTGTAAAAAATGGACAATGTTTTAATATATAATAGGGGAATGTCAATATAAAATAATATAATTAAATATAAACAACTTCTATTCATATTTTTGGCCTTATCAATTAGTTTTATCATCTTAGAATTCCTTTTAACCTTTATCATATTGATAATTTTTTACTATAGTAACTATTCGTTATGACAAAAAATTAGATGTTCCATATTGCATAATTATTATATTCTAAATTCAAATATTTAATATAATTTTCATGATTATATTTATATAAGTTGTAAAAAATTCTTTTAATATACATACGTCTAATAATAAAAAAATAGATTTTATAAAAAATTGACTTTTAAAAATAAAAATTATTCTACATCAAAATCATGTGTAGAACTGATCCCCCTAACTTTTTTTGATTTAACAATAATATAATCAAGGTTATTATACATTTATTTAAATATAAAAATTAACGGAACCTTTCAATAAATAAATTAAATGTAAATAACTAAAAATATTTTTTATGTTATGTAAAAATACAATATTGGTTATCAAAAGTTATGCCTGGGTTTTCAAATTCAACATAAAAATTTAAATTATTTATTTTATTAAATTAATAAATATTTTATTGGGGTGATTTTTTTATAAAATTCACATCCTATCAGGATTAATGTTTTATTTTTTGATCCTTAAGTTGTTTTTTTTGGGTGGAGATGGGTTGATTTCTAGTTGATTGGTTGCGAAGGGTTTTCAGGTTGTATGGAACAAAAGGTAATTGAGGATGACTTTTTTCAATCCATGTGGAGCTTGGTTATCACCAATGTACCATGAATATGACCAAAATTCCCAATGTGGATTACAGTTGCAGGCATGTTGTTTAAGAAGTTTCACTATGCACCATAACTAGTTTGGCCTCCACCACATCATGGTGGATGGAATGGTGTCTGCAAAACTAAAATCCTTTATGCACCATGATGTAAACATTCATCCAATCAGGATACATTTTGTGGAACAATATAGGCTAATGGAGGCTTGGTTAGTTTCCACAAATCTTGGAATAGCTCGTTTTAGAGTTTTGATATTCCCGATTCGATTGCCTATTCATTCGGAGGGGGTTATTCCCGTTACTCAGGGTGTGTGTGATATTTGATGGTATGGATTAAACTCATTTTGAATTGGGTTTTCCTATATCAAAATCCTCCCATTTATTCCATTTATAGGGTTTTTTATTCATTTAAATTTCTAGGCATGTTAAGGATGCATTCTTCTTTATTAATACTTATCCTTCGATGATCACACAATTCAATTTTTTTCATCAATTGGAGTTCTAGCTATGTTATTAGTCTAGAGGTATGTGGTCATTATTTCCACATGTTAATGAAGAGAACCTTGGATTTTAAATTAATGATTTAGGATTATTGTTTTATTGTTATTCGTTTGTTCCTTGAATCCTTGGTCTCATTGTTCATGGATCATGTGTTTTTGTTGGAGAATTTCAACTGTTTCAAGATGGATAGATTCAAATAATTCCTTTGACTTAAAACTGTGCATGATTACTAATTTTATGTTTTTTCTAATATAATAGAATGAAATGATTTATTTTATGTTGATAAATACTTGTTTTATGATATTTTTTTGAAATAGTAATTCCCCGAAATTGTGTTGATGTATTTTTTTTCAGTGAATGTAATATTTTTATTAATGGAAATCATAATTAAAGTTGTAATTTGTTGACAATTTTAAACAAGTATGTGGAATTATGTGGAAAATTGGTAGGAAATATTGTTGTGCGATGTTGAATGGAATCCACCTATGGGTTTAGAATGTTGGTTTTTTATATTTTATTGATCTCTATATAGGAAGAACACATAGGAACCATGAGTACATAAGAGGGGGTTAGAATTAGGACACAAATGTTAGGAATGTTACATTATGATTATTAAAGATATATTATTTAATACTTATGTGGACTATGTATGTCATGATACCATTAGGGTGTTCACTTATCAAGGATTTATTCAGACCCTTTGTGTTTTTTGACCTAGAGGCTTATGGTGTGAAATATTTATGATTATTCACTAAGATGGGGTGAGGATGCTTGCTAACCTAGACCTATTGATTCATATGACACATTTATATGTTGAAAATATTTGTGATATAGTTTTTTATATATTCTTGTATATTTTAAATATTTTAAATGACTAAAATGATTTGTAATTCTTTGAAAGGAAAATGGTTTCTATGAAATATTCATTGA
Organism: Viscum album; assembly: GCA_963277665.1. Lineage (NCBI taxonomy): Eukaryota > Viridiplantae > Streptophyta > Magnoliopsida > Santalales > Viscaceae > Viscum > Viscum album. The sequence continues at coordinate 1,835,831,245 of OY728146.1, forward strand.
ATATTAGTTTCCATGGAATGGTTTTGTGAAATTGTTAAAATGAGTGAATATTTATGATTTTATATAACCTATGAAAATTTATTTAATGAATCTTTATTAATTAAATGAGAATTATTGGATTATCATTCAGATAATTATTATTGAATACTTGGTGGGACCACATTGGGCTCAATATTCCACAGTATAAAAATATTGTTTGGTCTGTTTCAATTTTACTTTAACTAATGCAGGTAAGGGAAAGAAGCAACAATGAGGTGGATGTTATCCATGTTAGTAGGGTGTGAGATTTTGGTAGTGTGATGGTTCACATAAATATGGGTTATTTATCATTTTTAAGTAATTTTGTTTTTTTATTTTAGTCTGGAATATGTTTTCCCTTGTACTCATTGTATTAATATGTTATAGAATATTTATTTTCATGTTGAAAAAAATTTTATATTCTATTTTTATTCCCTTGATTCTATGTTTGTGTGATAAATCATTCCCAATGGTAGTTCTTGATGTCTGGTACCTTTTAACTAGCCCATGGGGATTAGGGATTCCCTTTGGGGAATACTACACACTATATTGGGTTCCTGGTTCTGTTTTAATGTAGGTTATCTCATGATAACAAATTTTTAATTCAGGAATACATCATGATGATACCAAATAAGTTATGGTATTTATCATTTTTCAAAAAATAATAATCATTTCCAATAAAAACAAAAAAATGTACCTTTAGGATATTTTTATAAGATTTATTGAAAAATTATTTTCATTTCTTTATATTAAAATTATAATGTTCCAAAATATAACATATAAATGAACATAAATAATATAATTAAAAACAACTTTTATAAAAAAAATTACCCATTTTAATCATTATGTGTTCTCAAAATTCATTCTTATCAATTATCAATGGGTTTATATTTTTTTCCCACAATGTATATTCAACTTTTTTTAGTTTTTACCTTTAATTAATGTAATTTATTATACAATATAGGTATGGTGATGCCTAATGTTTTTTTATTGAACTAAATATTGAAATAATGGAAATTAAATTCCAAAATCATTGGGTGTTATGGATCTATTAACTGAATAGGTGCCTATGTAAGAGATAATAAATAGTTTTAAGTTATAAAAATTCACTCTCATTGATTGAAACCATCCTCTTATTGTGGTGTACTAAACATAGTAGAATTTTATTAAAGGGTATTTAATATAACCATCATATCTCATGTAAACCATTAACATTTATGAATGTTTTAAATTATTTTTATAGGAATATTATTCCTTCCACAAAATTAATATGGTAATGCTATATTGATGAGTTACACTTTAAAAAATAATTTATTTTTAACTAACTCAAATTAGAAGTTAACTATAGTCCAACATATCCAAAAATATCCCATGAATATGGTACGTGAAACTTGTACCATGTGGAACTGGAATCTACTTATTTGATGCTAAGCCCTTTCTCAACATGACCTCAGGCATGCATCCCCATATTTCAAAGGCATCCGAATATTTGTGAGGGTATTATATAACTCATATGAAGAGTATACCCACTTTAATAGAGTTATAAACATACAATGAAACACAAAATAAAGGAAACACATACAAAATAACCATGCATCATGAATCCATCTCCCAAAATTAGATACAATCCCACAACCAAGCAGTAAATTTGCACTGTAGTGTCACACAGTTACAAGTGCAAGGAAAACCCAAAATCTAGAAAAAATTAAGAATTAAAAAAATAGTTCTTGACTATCTTTCTAGATACCTCCTCTATATACATCCACTATCCCTAAATCAACAATCTATAATTGGGCCTTTTACCTTACCTGACATGAAACCATGAAGTCTACTTTGTTACCAAATGGTGGCCTAATCAGGGTGTGAGTAGAACTCAGTAGGAAACCACTAATGGTATCTACAAAATATATAGTCTTAATATGTATTATATTAAGGTATATAATGAACAAGAATTTTAGAAAAATAATAATCAGGATTTATTAATAAACACATTTCACTTTATCCTCTTCGACTATTTCTTCCATTGGATTGAAATTTTAACAAAATAAAAATATGCCTAAACAGGTCATATAGATGATTAATAAGGGTAAATAATAATGTTTCCTACATAATTAAAGAATATATTACAAAAAAAACATAACACTTACTATAGAGTCTCATTGTAGGTGTTCATATCCCATATATTTTATAGGTTCAAAGAGCCTCAGTCAGACTCCCTAAACCATGGATTTAGGGGTGGGAATTAGAGACCCCATATTTTCGAACCCATGAGAATAGAGCGTTGATTACAATACCCCATTAATACTACTAAATCATGTGAACAATCTCCTTTAACTATTTAACACAACTACCATCTACAAACCATAACTTATTGAACAAATTGAGCATTTACAATCCATATGTCATTCAACACATGTACCATCTTCATCCCTTAATCCATTAACCAAATTACAATTTACATTCCATACCTCAATTAACAAATATACCATCCACAATATATAACTCATTAACAAATATACCATTTAAATTAATTAACACATTATCACATAGACTATTCAAAATTAATAATTCATTTAAAAAATATACCTTATAAAAGATTACACCTGATTCCATGTTGTCAACTAACAAAAATTAACATCCGTTTTCATTTCACAATCGTTGTTAACAAACTAAACAAAATTCTTGTTTTTTTACAATTCCTTAAACCATTTTAAAAACCTGCACATAACAATCATAGTTTCTATCCCATAAAGCATTCAATTTCATATTTAATATCCCAATCCCATGTTCATGAATGTGGTACACACCATAGGTGGACTCCTTCATAGTCTAATCCACCTAAAAAAATCCCTAAAGGATCATTGGGCTTACCATCCATGATTTAGAAAACCCATTTATCAATTAGTACAAAGGTGATACCATAGAAAAATAATACTCACATAAACCAAATATCAACACAATGGGATTAAACATATAAAAATTTTATTTATATTATTTATAAAAATCATCACTCATCCATGAAAAATGATTTTATCTCAAACAAATTTAAAATATACATCATAGAATATACTTTAAGAATAGTGTTTGAGAAATTTGGAAGAAGAAGAAGGATTTCAAAATCCCAAATCTAGAAATAGGAAGAAATTGGTGTGTTACAATCACATGAAGCAACAATCCACACCCAATGACGCTCCAAAAACATATCAACAAGAGCAATAGATTATTGGGGTGTTTATAAAGAATTATTCATAACCCATGTATGATTTATGAAAAATATGGAACAGATTTTGGTTAGAAAATGTAAAGAATGATGGGAAAAATGTTAAATTTCCCCATTTTTAATGAGGTTCCCATTTTCGCTGCATATTTGGCTAAAACATGTTCCAACCATGTGAATCACTATTATGAATTAGAGGTAGATCACATAGTCTACTAAAGATTCTATACAATTTCAGAAATAATGCAGTATCCATGTCTGATGGCCTTATCCAATCATACTCATTTTGGTCCCTCCTGATTTTTTTTACCAAATGTGTACCACATATTCTAGGAAATCACGACTATGGTTCATGTTTTATAATAAAAATATACCAGCCCTAAAACCTGAAATGTATGGATTACTATTTCTCTATACATGTACAAAACCCTTGGGACACCCTCGAGCCTCCACATGGACCTAAAATCAGTTCATCAACAAACATGAAGTGTTTTAAACCATTTTTTTTTACAACAACACTCCTCAATAGAAGCCTAGTATCTAAAAAACCGTACCTTATAATGTATCATATTCAAGGTGCACTCCCAAATAACACTGGATATCCATCAGAAAATGATTATTCTACCAGGAATGAACACCAGATTCCCTTTCACAGTTTTCCTCATAAATAATATCATCAGTACACCACCAACCCGATCTTCCCGACAATTTCAAAAGAACCCATATACAAGGTTGTCAAATTAATCCTTTTTCCAAATGTAATGGTTATCCATCCTTGGAAACACATGAAGGAACACACTATCACCCATAATAAACTGAATAGGTCAAACCATTCGATCAATATAATACTTTTTTCAACTTTGATTCATAGACATACATTTCCAAATCAACTGAACCTAATGTTATGTATTTTTCATGAGACTCGGTCCCAACAACATTTATTCCCGATCTTACATTCAACATAATATATATTTATAAGGCCTACCATAGAGCTCCGTATATGGTTCATTATGAATTGTCACCTTGTAATAGCTATTTTAAGAAAAAGCAACCATGACTATGTTCTTATCCCCTGATCCACCAATGTATATGACACATTCCCTCAAAATTTCCTCCAACACCAAAATAGTACTATCTGACTGTCTGTCTTTCTATTGGTGGAAAATACATAAACAAAAACACATAGGAAATAAGCACCGTATATAACTTCTATCAAAAGCGTGATGTAAAATGTATATCATGATTCAAAACGATTGTTTGTGTAACCTTGTGAAACCATAATATCTAATTTACATATAACGCACCCAACAAGTTAATATTAGGGTAGTCTCATATTGTAATGAATTTTTCCATGTTTTTTAACCTTTCTAACACTACCCATATCACATAATTATTCTAACACATACTCTTAATTTACACAATAAAATCCATCATGAAATCATCCAACTTACAATAATTAATTGGAAATGTATATAAAAAACAATTCAAACGATAATTCTTGGACTTCCCATGCAAACTAGTATAACATCAAGTCAAAAAACATGCATCTTCATTCTTCATCCCTGGACACAAATACTAACTACAAAGATCAAAATACATTTTAGTTAAACTGGAATTACCCACCCAATTATAAGCACGAATCTCACATATAAACTCCTTCCATATGAAATTATGTATGAAAACATGAAAACAATTATAAATGATCTCATCATTATCAATAGTCCATTCGGGAGGTGAATCCCCATCATTAAGGCATTACTTCATGGACAAACACTCTAGATACTCAAACTAACATTCCTTTACTCATCCCAGAAGTGCGAATTCATCTACCAAGGATGTGTGGGTCATTTTTTCTTACCCCTACAAAACCACTAGATGCATCATCATAAAAAACACCATCATATTATACACAAAAATGGATTATTAAACTATCTAATATTTATCCTTTTGACTCAAAGTATCTACAAAACTATACTCATTTCCTAACGTGTACAATAACTCAAAATAAAAGGGATTCTTGTATTAAACCCTCATTTTATTCTAAAGATTCAAATCTATCTAAGATAAGTTGTACTTAAGAATTGTATGATCGGTATACACCGTAAACTATCATCTCGATATGTAATTCAAAAAAAAACACTTTAATGAATAAAACAGTACAACCAAATCATGATCAGTTGTATGTAAATTTCACTCATGAGGCCTCCACATCTATGATACATATTACAAAACCCCACCATAAATCCTCAAAAACTTTGAATCCCAATGCAAAAATCATCAAGAAACAAAGTATACTCATTAGTCATCTTGGGTAGGATAAAAATTTGTATTGTAGTCACCCACTTCTTTAACTACTTGAATGAAATCTCACATTTCCTAAACCATTCAATCATGATTCCCCTTATTGTTTGATCCAAAAAAATAGATCTTCTAAATGAGAAAATAATTTTATGAACCATCAATAATATCTCCCGAAATTCATAATGCATCAGTTATCAAAAATATTTTTGGGATTCTATCAAGATAAAAATTTGTTCACATTATTCACATCCACTAGAACACCATCCTAGAGATGCTATAACCTAATAATTGTACCTTGTCAATCCATAAACGTCAATTTTATAGATTAGTGAATACACTATGCTCCTGTAGTGTACTCATGATGATGTCAATATGATTGAAATGATCTTGAAATGTCTTAGTGTACACTAAGATATCATCCAAAAGTAAAACATGAAACCGATCAAGGTACAAGTGAAATATTTGGTTCATTAGGGCTATAAAAATTTCTAGATCATTAGTCAACCTAAACAACATATCAAGAAAATTATATAAACCATACTAGAAACTAAATGTAATTTGTGTTATATTTGTTGGTATCACGCTTAGATGATGAAACCCTAATCACACATCAATATTGTAGAATATTAAAACCCCTCTCAACTTGTCAAAAATATAATTGATTCATGGAAGAGGGTATGTTTTCATAACTGTAATCTAATTCAACCTCTGATAATTGGAACATAACTAAAAAATCCTATCTTTTCCTTGGAAAAAATATCTCTAGTTACCTAATGTGAAGTAATCAGATGAATAAACCCATTATTTCCCAATTTCTGAAATTTAGTTTTATGATCCTTATGTTATTCTAGTTCCATTATATATAGTATGATAGAAATATATTATGCTTTATATAACATCTTAATCATGAACTAAACCTCTATATTTGGTGGTAACCCTACGAAGTCATCATAAAACACATCTAAGAACATGTCCACTATAATAGGAAGGAAACCCTACTCTACTCCCCCATATTCAAGTACATGACATATAACTTAGGATGTGAGCTCAACCAACCAAGAATGAATGGGCCCTGAACAACCTACCTAGATACCCCATTCCCTATGGTTAACCTATGTATTCCTCTCCAGGGATATGAACATCACCATGTGGTGGTAATAGTAAATATAGGCCTGATACAAAACCAGCAAATCCATCTAAAATATTAGATCAAAACATGACATATCAATCACAATAAATTCTCATAAGAAATGGTGTCCACCAACATCAAAGGTGTAATTCTTGTATTTCTTGATATTCTCTGGTTGTACCAAAAATGGTGTATTAATCGACATAAATACCCATATATATTCCAAAAATAAGCCCAAAACATAAACAAACTGAGCAGATATAACGGATTGTGAGAAACCTGTATCAAATAATGAACAATAAAGTGTGAAATATATTTGAATCATACCTCAAATTATCTATAGACCAGCCTTGCAAACCCAAGGTTTATTATGAACTTCATAGAGTTAGATTTCCCCTCTGCACTAGGATCTATTTTGAGTCCATAATGATACAATAACCTACTAATAAAGAAACCATTTTCTAGGAGCATACATCCTCTAACCAGAATTATACAACATATATATATTTAATTGGTTTTTTGTTGTATGGTAACTAACACCCAACCCAAACTCTGCAATATCCTTGACCCCCCATCATTGCACATCCACAAAGGGTTAATATATAAACCATGCACATGTACAATTCAGATGAATGATAATCACTGAACTGTTGGTCATTAGATCATTCCATAGATGTTTCCCAACAAATAATATTAACAATAAACAACATGTTAATCACCTTGAGAGGTCAAAAATATTCACTGGGTACTCGGTCAACCACCACCCTGGTGAAATCACACAAAATCATACATATTACTATTGAAATTTTCACTACTGGGTCACCCAACTAAAACCACATGTCCACCACCAGAAAATTACATTACATTCCCTTTTGAAATAAGGTTCTAATCGACTTCCTCAACAAACCTTTTTGTATAGATGATATTCACTTGTGAATTGAATTCATGTCTATGTCTGTCATGAAATAATATCTGCATAGTTTTCTTATATCCTTCCAAGTATGGAATAATGTTCTTTATGTCAGTGAAGCATCCATCATAATCCATCACTATCAATGAATCATGGGTCAACCTCATAAGCCCTACATCCTTCTCCTACCTCAAGGTATCTAAATAGAAATTTTCCAGAAAAGTTTCCTGGAAATTGTTATACATCATATATTCTACATGCTCTGTCTAAAGTAGAATATCCCACCAGCAATTCACCACCCCCCATCATATATAAACCACCAACATTACTATCTTTTAAGGAGTAGTGTCTAAGTGTTCTATAATCATTTATATGGAATATATCAAAAACCCATCTACATATGGTCTACATCCTCTATAAAACTTAGGATGTTTCAATAATTGAAACTCTATAGTCAATGAATACAAACTTGCTACAACCCACACTAAGTACAATCTCATCATCTGTTTAAAATGTAAATTTCCCTTGGAAATTCTCCTCCCATATGTCACCATAGATCAATATAGATTCCTACTCTACTATGAGAGAAGGGTTCTCAGTTATATACTCATGTGGCCTTACGAACACATTTCCTCATGGTGCATTGTCTCTACCATTCCAAACACATATCTCAAAACACATAACAAAAAATCATACAATGTTTACATAATAGAAGGCTCTCTACTAACCATAAACAATTCATTCCTCATAGAAAATCTCAATGGATATATTCACATATTGTAGAGACCTGAATCTTAACGTACATGGAAATTACATTACTTTTGTGGAATACTTAGTACATAAGAAAAACACACACACAAGGACCGTAATAGTTTAGTGTCTTTTGAAACTCAGAATATAATCATCTAATCGTGGTGAAAGATCTTCAACATCTCCAATAAAGATCTTTTTTTTCCTAAAACCTTTCTTTATATTCTAGGGAAAAGAAAACATAAAAGGGTGATCTCAAATGCTCAGTAATGGTAAACAAAAGAAATATCAATCACATCATATTCATAAGAACATAACATTTTTGAAATCATAATCCTGCAAAAGAGATCATAATATTATAACATGGGATAAATAATAGTAGTGAAATGTAATCCCAATAATCATAACTTAAAACATGAAACTTTGTGGCATACACACATAATCATAGAGAATAATTTCTTATTAGTCAAGACTCATTTCCAAGACAGTCTTAGTGGACAAAGTCCATTTCTGAACCGAGTTCATTCCTCGTTTCAGTCCTGTTTCACTGAACCAGTTTAATCTACCGTTCCCACCTTGTATATCTCATGAGATATAAAATATTTACCCAATGCATTGGAGGAAGATATAGGTACCACCAATTTCATAATGATACCATTATTATGTGTGCCACAAAATCATAAACCATACAACATATCATACCCCATGTAATAAAAATGGGAATCTTAAACATCATGACATCATAAAACAATTCATATAAGATAAAGGAATTCATAAAAATAATTCCATCACAACATAATAAAATCAATGTAATAATATGGATAAAAACAGAACCCTTTATTATCTTATATGGAAAATAATTTTGATAAAACACTTGACCTCCATTCTTGAGGAAAATATCCTTTCTACTTCAAAAACATTTTTCATTTATTAACATGTCATACAATTTAAAACTGAACAAAGTTGATTAAAAATAAACACGAAAATTTTTAATGGAATATTCTTGGAAAAAAATGTTTTAAAAGTCCATTAATGCCGTATAATTTAAAAAAACATTCTTCTCATACTTTTTTCGGAAAAGTCAAAAAGTACCTCGTACGAAAAACGACAAAAGATTCCTTTCATATCTTTTACTCTAAACTCACCAAAGGGTAAAAATGGATTTAAAAAATTTTAGGTGGATGGAAATAATATCACATATTGAAGAAACATGGATGTGGATGATAAAATACACCCTAGTAAATACCAAAGTATAAACAATCTCGGATAAAAATGAGATTGTGATATTTCACTTACCTTAGGTCTGATTTGCTTCGTAAGTGTCCGAACCTCCTGTATAATGATATTAAATAATGTCATTGACTTATTACAGAATCATACTCATTGATATGATATCATATATGGTTCACTTATGACATTATATTACCCGTTCTTTTGTAAATTCCATGTTAAAGAACGTTTTGGGTAAAATCGTTTCATTTGTCGTCCGTGTTTTAACTTGTAATTATTCATATGATTACATAGATCATGATTGCATAATTCCAGAATATAAAACATTATTTATATATAATATATATTCAGAATATACATTTATATAATATATCAGTAAATGGAAAGAAATACACCGTTCATGGAGACGGTAGGCCGTACGTACGCATGAGCGCTGTTTTCGTTTCCATATTCAGTTGAAAGGAATTAAGTAGATGACATTCATATATATACACATAAATCCAGTATCATTATTATGTAATATATTTAATGATTAATTATTATATATTCTTTATAATCAATCATGAATGGTTAACGTGGAGATTGAATATTATCGCGTCGTGGAGACGGTAGTCCATACGTACGCACGAGCGATGATATCGTTCTCATGATCGTGGAATTTTATTGGCATGTATGTATACTATTTCAGAATCAATATCACTTTAAAATAATCATATATAGTTATTATATAAACCATTATACCCATCCAAGTAAGGTGGTGGTGGAAAATAGATTACACCACGGCGTGGAGACGGTATTCCGTACGTACGCACGCGCGGTGATTTCGTTTTCCATATGATGGATAGATGGTGAAATAGGGTTGTTTCATACTTATAATAACATATCAGTATATGAGTGATACTGATGTTATTACTTCATAATGAAACAACATACGAAGAAGAAGTGGAAGAAGAAATAAAGTTGAAAGAATTAGTAACAGACATTACCTCTTCTTTGAAGCGCCTCTTTTAGTCCTCCTCTTAGAGAACTAAAATTGGTCTTTGAAGAAGACCAGGACATCTAGGATGTTTCTAGGAAAGTTTAGAAGAGAATTTGGTAGGGGTTGGCCGAGTTTGAAGGCTCAAAGTGGTGTGAGGAAGAGAGGGATGAGGTTCCCATTTATAAGGGAGGAGAGGGGCACCTTTGGAATAAATAAAAATATTATTTTATTATAAAGCCAAATTCGGTTTTAAAAAGCTCCAATTTGATTTATTTCGAAGATAAGGTTATTATGGGTCGAAATACTCTCATCCAATAGAATTTAGACAAGTTTAGGTTCATATTTTAACCTTATCATTTAGATTTAACATTAAGTTAGATAATTTTACCTTTACCGTGTCATTTTGTTTTCTTAAACTATAAGGTTAATAAACTAACTATAACAAGCCAAACGAACCCCAGGTTTGTTATTATTAATATATATAACCTTATCTAAGTCATTTGGTCGAACCATGGATTTTTAAGAATAAAATAACAATTAATAATATAATATTTGTTTTAAAAACTATTTTATATCAATTTTGACACTATTTAGTAATTTATTTTTGTGAAAATCATAACAAAATGATTAATTCTAAAAAATTTAATCATATCAATACTAACATGTCATAGTAACCTATATAATTAGTGGAATTCATAAAAGTATCAAATTACATTTATTTGGGTCTTTATAACCTCAATTATGTCAATATTACATTAATAAGATAATTACTGCATCATCTTTGTGTCATAAATAGATTAACTTATTTAAAGTCTAAAAACTAAAAATAAAACATCATTATGTATGAAATATTTTTTATCTTTACAATTAATATTTATAGTCGAATTTATCTTATGTATAACCCTATATTAAAAATGTTTTAGTTATTAATCTTTGATTTTAACTATTTTTACCCTTCTTTAAATAAATTGATAATAAATGTCCTAATAAAATAAAAGTGGGCCTAAATGGTCATATTTTATTCCTAAGGTTGTTTTTTTTCGAATTAAACTTATCCAATAGAATTAGGACATGTTTTAGGGTAATAATAATATCATTTTTACCCTTAACTACCCTATTTACTTTTAAGCGTGGTAAAAAAAAGTATAAAGTTACTATTCACCAAAAATTATTTTCATCTCATTGAACCACATTTTAGTCCTTGATATTAACCATGTCTCTCAGATGTTCAAAATTCTACTCACAGAAGTGGTAAAATTAAGTTTTATGAAAAATTTATTTTTTTTAACTACCACATAGTTGTTTCACTATTCATCAAAAAATGAAAGTTTCCAGAAAATACAAAAAATTAGGCCTAAACTATATTTGATATTATGAACTAAAAAATGATGTCTATTTTACCAAATTAAAAACATATAAGTTGAATTAATTAATTTAAAAATTAATTCCCGTCGTCCAAACAAATATCGTGTTCTTAAGAGATAATAACTATCAAAAGATTGACACTTGTTTATGTCTGGTTGAAATGTGAAATTACATCCAATGACCAACATTGTATTAAATTGTAAAAATATATATTAAATATTCTTTAAAACCACTCAAATTAATAATTTGTCACTATTAATTATTTCTATTAAAAAGGTTGTTTTTAATTAAAATTTAGTAATTTTCACTATTTATCAGAAATTGAAAGTTATCTGAAAATTACCAAAATTTTACCCTAAGCTTATTTAGATATTCCGAATCCAAAAATGAAGTCCATTTTGAAAATAAAATTTACAAAATTTCAACAAGTGGTTATTACTATTCATAACATCTAGTTTTAATAATATTTTAATAGCATATCGTTGTTTAGTGAAACTCGGTATTGCGTACTACACACGCTATCGAGGAAGGTCGTGATTGCGTGTAATGAAAGGAATGTCAAGGATGCATGTTTTGCACGCTTCTTTTGGTGTAGCATACAACACAAGACATTAATGAAATTAAAAGAATATTTTTCATAAAATCTCGGGGTGTTACATTCTACCCCCCTTAAATTGAATTTTTCCCTCGAAATTCGTCAAGGTTATAAATGGTTTACTACTCGAAAGTTTGTTTAATAGAAACCCACATAGTAAAAAGAAATACCAAAACCAATCTTTAAAAACAAAAGTATAAAACGTAACGGTTAACCAAATAAACTAATCACTGGGTTTCCACATAGGTGACAATGTGGATATAGAAGAAAAATCTATCCATCAATTTCTGATGGAGAGTGGTAGAGAACATGGCTAAGAAAACGCCATCAATCACAAATCCATAGATTTTTTATGATCTAAGGTACCATCTGATTCATCGGATATAATGGCAGTAGGACAACATTTTTGGTTTTCAAGATCATTTCCCTAAATTTGATGAAATTGGTGTTAGAAGAAATACTTTCGTGATTTTGGTACAGTCTCACCATTGGTCATTCTTTGGAGGTTTTCCACTTCATCTCTTAAAGAAATGAAGTTGAATTTGTTATTCGTGAAGTGTTAACATATCATGTGATAGAATTATGGGTCATTCCATCTGTTTCAAACAAAAGGTCAGCAAAAGTTATCAAAAATACATAAGTCCATATATAGTGATATTAATAATATATGGTTCTTAAAATGGAATTATACTTCATATATCATACTTCTTAATATAATAAAACTAGTTTCTACTAAATAGTGACTTCTTGAAGGCTATTGGTAGGCGATAAAGTCCAGTCACACTTTGGTTGTGGGTTCGATTCCCATAGCATTGTTCAACACGATGGGATGTCGCCCGTCCTGCAGGTTGTCCTTTTTCTAAAATTGCATTACTATAACATCCCATCAATAATATCGAAAAATGTTCTATCCTTAAACAATACTAAATTTTTCCCAACATAATCCATTCCAATCTTTAGGCTTATCTAAAATACCTCAGTCCAAGGTCATAGTATAAAGAAAACAATTACTTGAAATGTCATCAACCAAGCATGTGAATACCATCATTTATCCCCCATATATCTTGTTCGTCACATTCCAATCATGTGAATACCTTAATAATGCATTCTATTGAAAAATGAATACCCATTAAACCTTAATGAAAACATGAATGCTGTCAAAAGTTAACTCTTTACACAGACCAAAATCCAAAAATTCTATATACTCAAACCATGATATAACCTTCTCCTTATATCAGTCATAAACTCATGAATACTATCAAACATTTAATTTTATCCTTATCCCTTAATTATGAGCATATAATCAACTTTCCAAAAATATCTTAATAACCTTTCATGGTTACTGGTAACATTCATCATACACATTCAAAACATAAGGAAAGACAACAGTGTAACAATCCTTAGATGTCTCTTTATTCCATAGTACCATGAGATTACTTATATAACATTACACTTGATAAACATGTAATCATTCCACTACCTTCTTAAACCATTGATCGAGCTTCAACAATTATTTCAACTCACATATCATTTGTAGTCTCTTCATCATCATCAACATAAATACTACCCATACGACCATACTGATTCTCTTCATGAGAATTTCCCTTAGGGAATTGGTTTAAATAATGCCTTCACATTCCACATTTAAAACATTTAACCATTGTTGATGTCATAGAAATACCATTATCCTCATCCATGGTGTTAACTGAACCTTTTCCTTTGCACTTATTGGCTTTGTGTCCTTATTTTCGACACCCAAAGCATCTTCCTGTTCCCTTGAAACAATCTCTCTGATGCCTCTTCCCACACGATTTACATGAGGGAAATTGAACTTTCTTTCCTCTATGATCACCATGAAACTCCATCATTCTCTTATTATCTAAGTTAGGAAACTTACCAAAGTTGAGATTATTGATCATATTATAAGATTGCTAATTAGGAATAATAATGATGTTTGGACTTCCAAATCCCGTTTCATTTGGTTTCTCATGAAGAATATCATTACATTGTCTATCATATCCTCCATTATCATCAATCTTCTTGTTTCCAGCCATTTTCTAAAACCCAAAAAGAATAGTGTGAGAGGAAAAAATCATGCTAGGGAAAACAACATAGTAAAGAGGAGCACCCTCAATATCTAACATCTTAGGTTAAATTCTATGATCGTTACCATAGTTCTAGGACTATATCCTATACGTATACTTATCCTTAGGTACATCCCTAGACATACCTTGGAAATATCTCTAGGGATCTCACTAACATTTTCGCATCCTAGTTTCCAATGGTTGACTAAAACTTTCCTCTGATACCAACTGTAGAGACCCGAAGCATAACGTACATGGACATTACATTACTTTTTCGGAAAACATAGTACATAACAAAAACACACACACAATGACCTTAATAGTTTAGTGTCTTTGGAAACTCGGAATATAATCTTGTAATCGTGGTGAAAGATCTTCAACATCTCCCATAAAGATCTTCTTTTTTTTACCTAAAACCTTTTTTATATCCTGGGGAAAAGAAAACATAAAAGGGTGAGCTCAAATTCTCATTAAGGTTAAACAAAAGATATATCAATCACATCATATTCATAAGAAAATAACATTTTGGAAATCATAATCCTGCAAAAGAGATCATAATATCATAACATGGGATAAATTATAGTAGTGAAATGTAATCCCAATAATCATAACTTAAAACATGAAAGTTTGTGTCATACACACATAATCATAGAGAATCATTTCTTATTATTCAAGACTCATTTCCAAGACTATATTAGTGGACAAAGTCCATTTCTGAACCGAGTTCATTCCTCATTTCACTCCTGTTTCACTGAACCGCCTTAACCTGCCATTCCAGCCATGTCTATATCATGAGATATAAAATCTATACCCAATGCATTTGAGGGAGATATAGGTCCCACCCATCTCATAATGATACCATTCTTATGTGTGCCACAAAATCTTAAACCATACAGCATAACATAAACCAAGTAATAAAAATGGGAATATTAAACATCATGACATCATAAAACAATTCATATACGATAAAGTAATTCATAAAAATAATTCCATCACAACATAATCATATCAATGTAATAATAGGGATAGAAACAGAACCCTTTATTATCTTAGATGGAAAATAATTTTGATAAAACACTTGAACTCCATTCTTGACGAAAATATCCTTTCTACTTCAAAAACACTTTTCCTTTCATAACATGTCATAAAATTATAAACTAAAAGATGTTGATTAAAAATAAACTTGATAATTTGTAAAGGAAGCTTCTTGGAAAAACATGTTTTAAAAGTCCATTCATGCCGTAAAATTTAAAAAAACATTCTTCTTGTACTTTTTTCAGAAAAGTCGAAAAGTACCTCGTACGAAAAATGACAAAATATTCCTTTCATATCTTTTCTAATAAAATAACCAAAGGGTAAAAATGGATTTAAACAATTGTAGGTGGATGAAAATAATATTACATATTGAGGAAACATGGATGTGGATGATAAAATACACCCCAGAAAATACCAATGTATAAACAATCTCGGATAAAAATGAGATTGTGACATTTCCCTTACCTTAGGTCTGATTTCCTTCTTAAGTGTCCGAACCTCCTGTATAATGATATTAATTAATGTCATTGACTTATTCCATAATCATACTCATTTTTATGATATCATATATGGTTCAATTATGACTTTATATTACCCGTTCTTTTGTAAATTCCATGTTAAAGAGCGTTTTGTGTAAAATCGTTTCATTTGTCGTCCGTGTTTTGACTTGTAATTATTCATATGATTACATAGATCAGGATTACTTAATTACAGAATATAAAATATGATTTATATATAATATATATTCATAATATACATATATATAAAAGATCAGTAAATGGAAAGAAATACACCATTCATGGAGACAGTAGGCCGTACGTACGCATGAACGCTGTTTTCGTTTCCTTATTGAGTTGAAAGAAATTAAGTAGATGACATACATATATATACACATAAATCCAGTATCATTATTATGTCATATATTTCATGATTACTTATTATATATACTTTATAATCATTCATGAAAGGTTAACGTGGAGAATGAATTACATTGCGTCGTGGAGACGGTAGTCCGCACGTACACACGAGCGATGATATCGTTCTCATGATCATGGAATTTTATTGGAGTGTATGTATACTTTTTCAGAATAAATATCACTTTACAATAATCATATATAGTTATTATGTACACCATTATGACCATCCATGTATGGTGGTGGTGGAAAATAGATTACACCATGGCGTGGAGACGGTATTCTGTACGTACGCACGCGCGGTGATTTCATTTTACATAGGATGGATAGATGATGAAATAGGGTTGTTTTATACTTATAATAACATATCAGTATATGAGTGATACTGATGTTATTACTTCATAATGCAACAACCTAAGAAGAAGAAGTGGAAGAAGAAATAATGTTGAAAGAATCAGTAACGGACATTACCTTTTCTTTGAAACGCCTCTTCGAGTCCTCCTCTTAGGAAACTAAAATTGGACATTGAAGAATACCAGGACCTCTAGGATGTTTATAGGGAAGTGGAAAAGAGAATATTTCAGGGGTTGGCCGATCTTGAAGGCTCAAAGTGGTGTGAGGAAGAGAGGGACGAGGTGCCCTTTTATAAGGGAGGAGAGGGGCACCTTTGGAATAACTCAAAATTTTATTTTATTATAAAGCCAAATTCTGTTTTAAATAGCTCCAAATTGATTTATTTCGAAGAGAAGGTGGTTATGGGTCTAAATAATCTAATCCAATATAATTTAGACTAGTTTAGGTTCCTATTGTAACCTTATCATTTAGATTTAACATAAAGTTAGATAATTATACTTTTACAGTTTCTTTTTGTCTTCTTACATTATAAGGTTAATAAACATACTATAACAAGACAAACGAACCCCAAGTTGTTTATTATTAATATATATAACCTTATATAAGTCATTTGGCCGAACCTTATATTTTTAGGAATAAAATAACAATTAATAATATAATATTTGTTTTAAAAACTATTTTATGTCAATTTTGACACTATTTAGTAATTTATTTCTGTGAAAATCATAACATGATGATTAATTCTATAAAAGTTAATTATATCAATAATAACATGTCATATTAACCTAGAAAATTATTTTAATTCATAAAAGTCTCAAATTACATTTATTTGGGTATTTATAACAGCAATTATGTCAATATTTCATTAATAAGATAATTACTGCATCATCTTTGTGTCATAAATAAATTAACTTATTTAAAGTCTAAAAATTACAAATAAAATATCATTATGTAGGAAATATTTTTATCTTTCTAAGGAATATTTATAGTCGAATTTATCTTATGTATAACCCTATATTAAAAATTATTTAGTTATTAAACATTGATTTTAACTATTTTAACCCTTCTTTAAATAAATTGATAATAAATGTCCTAATCTAATCCCAGTTGGCCTAAATGGTAATATTTTATTCCTGAGGTTGTTTTTGGTCGAATTACACTTATCAAATAGAATTAGGACATGTGTTAGGGTAATAATAATATCATTTTTACCCTTAACTACCCTATTTACTTTTAACCGTGGGAAAAAAAGTAAAAAGTTACTCTTCACCAAAAATTATTTTCATCTCATTGAACCAAATTTTAGTCCTTGATATTAACCATGTCTTTAGGTTTTCAAAATTATAATCACAGAGGTGGTAAAATTATGTTTTATGAAAAATTCATTTTTTTATCTACGACTTAGTGGTTTAACTATTCATCAAAAAATGAAAGTTTCAGAAAAATACCAAAAATTAGGTCTAAGCTATATTTGATATTATGAACTCAAAAATGATGACTATTTTACCAAATTCAAAACATATCAGTTTCATTAATTAATTTAAAAATTAATTCCCGTCGTCAAAACAAATATCGTGTTCTTAAGAGATAATAACTATCAAAAGATTGACACTTGTTTATGTCTGGTTGAAATGTGAAATTACATCCAATGGCCAACATTGTATTAAATTGTAAAAATATATTTTAAATATACTTTAAAACCACTCGAATTAATAATTTATCACTATTAATTATTTCGATTAAAAATGTGGTTTTTAATTAAAATTTAGTAATTTTCACTATTCATCAGAAAATGAAAGTTATCCGAAAAGTACCAAAATTTCACCCTAATATAATCTCAATATTCTGAATCCAAAAATGAAGTCCATTTTGAAAAATAAAATTTAAAAATTTTAAAAAATTTTTTTATTACTATTCATAATGGCTAGTTTTAATAATATTGTAATAACATATCGTTGTTTAGTGAAACTCGTTATTGTGTACTACACACGCTATCGAGGAAGGTCGTGATTGCGTGTAATGCAAGGCAAGTCAAGGATGCGTGTTGTGCAAGCTCCATTTGGTGTAGCCTACAACACAAGACATTAATGAAATTAAAAGAATATTTTTCATAAAATCTCGGGGTGTCACACATATCTATTACTACCCTTTACCATCCCTTCAATGTGTTATGGTCAAAATGGGGTAGACTATCTTTCTTTCTCATAAGTCTCTCATTAGAAGAAAAATTATCTTAAACATTTCAAATTTACGACATAAATCTTTATCTTTTAAGAACCTTTTTATCTTTACAACTCATCAAAACCAAATTTTAACCCAAATATGGATCTTCATAAATCACTAAACTTTAGCCATTGTATTACAGTCCTTCTATTTAACTAATTGAAGCAAATTTATTAGACAATATTTAATTAAAAATAAAATCTAAATGAAAATTATTTTATCCCTCACAACCCAAAAGTATTTCCCATCTATTACTACCATGGTGATTATTAGATACATACTAGGGTTGATAAAATGATGCATGTATGAATAATTTCAAGCCAATTTTTCTATAATAATAATACCGAAAAATAGTCTCATTACAAACAAGTGAACCACCCAAAGTGAAATATCATCCAATAATAAAAACACACATCATGAACAACAACCTCAGCACCAGTACTTGGATTTTCCCTCCTACATGGGTTATAAAATCTCAGGGATGATCTCATTAACAAGTCCTAAAACAACCTACTACCCAATATAAAATCCTAAATAGTAATATGATTGAAAATAAATAATCCTCTTATAAAAAAATTTAATGTCCTCACCCACAAGTGTCTAATCTGGTGCCCCGATGTTGTTAGCCACATGATGTAAGGCGCACCTCCTCATATGATATAGGCTGCTGAATAGAAATGAGGCTCTAATAAAACATGTGGAGAGACTACATTATCGTTATCAAATTAAGCCATATTAGATGAAAGAAAAATTGATGTAAAAAATAAAAAATATCGATGTATCATGAAACAATTTCCCAGAAATGAGTACAAGCCCACATCCAAATTGAAAATATTCTTTGTCTTATAATTAAGTTGCAAGTGTATAGAAAATATAGAAAATGTAAAAATATAGAATCTCATAAACAGGTCTTGATTCTCATTCCAGACCCCTCCTCCATGAAAATACCTAAGGCCCATATCAACCCTCTAACAAAGTCCATTTTCATTTTTTTGACCTACACCCATGAAATCCTTTCAGGTACCCAATGGAAACTCGATCAATACTTGTGTACACCATATTTGGCACTGAACTATGATGTATAC
This sequence comes from Viscum album, assembly GCA_963277665.1. Lineage (NCBI taxonomy): Eukaryota > Viridiplantae > Streptophyta > Magnoliopsida > Santalales > Viscaceae > Viscum > Viscum album. The sequence continues at coordinate 1,835,851,434 of OY728146.1, forward strand.
AAAACATCCAATCTAAAAAATATTGTATTTAGGTACATAAAAAAAATATTTAAAAAATTGTTTTCCATTAATTATCATGGTTCACTTTAGCCACTTCCATCATCTGTTCCATGGGTTAACCATTTTCATGAAATATGATCCATACTATACCTATTGTATAGATGATCCATTAGGGAAACAATCAAGTTTCATACATCAATTAGGGAAATGATACAATAAACCATACAAAAAATTACCTCAGATCCTCTGTCCAGGTTTTCACATCCCAAGAATTTGTAAGGGGGCATAGAGCCTGAGTCTGACTCCCAAACCCATGCATTTAAGAGAGGGTATTAGATTCTCAGTATAATCTTACACATAGGATTAGAGTCTCAAGTTAAATAACTCATATATAATTCATATTTATGTGAACATGATTCCTAAAACATTTAATATAAATATCATTTACAAACCATAACTCATTGTACACATATTCCATTTACAATAAATAGTTCATTCATCACATGTACCATCATGATGCGCTAACACATTAATACATTTAACATTTACATCCTTTCACTAATTTAATACATGTACCCTCAAAATTTTATGAATCATTAACCCATATATGATTTAAATTCCTTAACCAATTATCAAACATATTATTTTCCGTTCAAAACTAATTTAACACTATTAAATTATACCAAACACCCCATTAATTTATGTTATCAATTTAACAAAATTAGAATAAAATTTCATTTAAAAATACATGTTACAAATATAAAACCATTTATCATTAATTCCTATTGATTTACCAATATTAATATGGTAAACAGAACTATCATAGGTTATTTCTCATAATCCCTTAAATTTCATATCTTATATCCTAATCCCATGTTTAGAAATGTAGCACACCCTATGGGTTCCCTCATTCCAAGTCGAATCCACCTCAATTCATCCCATAGGGATCATGAGGGTTATAATCCATCATTTACCAAACCCATTTATCAATTAGTATTAATGACATCAAATAAACTACCAAAATCTACCATAGCACCATAATGTACACATAATTAGAAAATAAAGATTATAGTATATATCTTTATATCAAGCTACCTCAATTCCATTGAAAAAAATATCAATTAACCTTGGACATTGATTCAATATTAAACTACATTAAAATCCTCATCATAGAATCTATTTAAAAAATAGGGTTTTATGACTTCATAAGAATAAGATGAATTTTGAAATTCCTAATCTAGAAAAGGGATAAAATAAGAGTGTTAGACACACTAGGATATTTGAAATTCACCGAACGGTGATCCAAATGGCTTATAAATGATGGAGATCAATAATTGGGATGTTCTGTAGGATTGGTTCATAGCCACTGGATTTTTTAGATGGAATGAGAAAAAAAATTTAGGTGATGAAATATAAATCCTAAGGGGGTAAAATAGTTAATCTTCCCATTTTTAATGAGGCACATAGTCTGCCCATATGTTTAGAGAATCCTTACACCAACTATTCACCACCCTCTCTCTATGAGTGGGCTAAGTCACAAAGATGATTTAGGAGCCTGCAAAGTTTAAAAAACCATATGGTAGTCATGTTGGAATGATCTTTCTATGATTTCATTGTTTGGTGCCTCCCCATGGATGGTTTTACCAACTACGCACCACATCCTACAGGCAAGCACAATTAGGGTGCAAAATTTCCACAAACAATGGTCTAACCATGAAACATATACAAGATGAATCGTTTCACCCACAATTCATGTTGGGAACCCCCATGACACCCCTAAGCCTCCACATAAACCCAAGAAATATTTCACCAACATGGTAAATGGATTTACAAAAAACTAAACAAGAAAATACCTCACTTGAATTCTAGGATCTTACAAAACCCTTTGCACTATACACATAAAATTTTATGAATTCCAGAATCTCTACATGTGTAATTCTAAATCCATAGATAAACAACCCTGATTTTTTCAGAAAATGAATTGGACACTGTGTCAGTGAGCAGTCCACCAAAATTCCCTCTTCATAGATATAATTTAATCAATATAGACTTTAATTTCCTTATACTTTAATCACGTAATATATATAAATCCTATTTAAATACATATTCTATACTTACAATTCAATAAAATAATGATTCATCATAAAAAAAAGTAATTCAATACTTATAACTATTATGGAACTCTATAAATATTAGTATGTCATCCTAGAAGCCTCTTAACAACATAAAGTAAAACATAAAAATAATAATTCATAATATGGAAATTTTAATTATGAATAATAAAAAATAGAAGAAAAAATAGATGAATAATTAATAAATTTAAACATGAGATAAATACTTATGAAAAAATCATAAATAAATCCAATTATAAACATATTATCATTATTTTAAAGATTATGAACATTTCAAAATAAAATAAATAAAAAAATTCTATTTATTTCCCATATTTACCCAATTATACTATTTTTTATATGGAATTTATCTTTAAATGTATGATACTACATTAATATAATAATTTTAAATTTTCAATTCTATTGTATATTAATTAACAAAATAATTATTTCATATACCTATAATTATTTATACATGGATCATATATATCCTGAAAATGCTTTTTTATGTGGTTGGAATAATTTCCAAAATAAGGATTTTACATTGAAAAATTGTCATTTCCTATTATAAGTAATTTATAATATTAAATATCATATCATTTATTGTTATACCTTGGTTTTAAATTTATATTATAAATTTTCCTTACAATATCTAAATCACATGGTATTCAATAAAATTATAAAAATTTATTTTAATGGTATAAATTAATATTGCGGGATATTTAATATATGTTTTAAAAAAATTAAACTATTTAATTATAAACATTTTAAAAGTATATAATTTATAAAATTTTATAATAAATATATTAATAAAAAAATTATAAATAAATAAATATCTTATTTTATCCCCTTCAACATTTATATATATTATATAATTTATACAATTCAATTAATTATTTATATTTAGGAAAAAACTATTTATCCAATTATATCAAATTTTATGATATGACCAGATTTTTTGCCATGACATGCCACCTTATGAAGGTGTATAATCCCATGATTTCATTATTTATTATATTTAATGATCAATTAGAAGATTATTTTAATAAAACTCTAATCACCCTGCCCCAATAGCCCAGTTCTTATAGATACATTATTACATTGGCATAAGATATAAGGAATATCAACCAAAAGGATAAAATAATTTTAATAGTATTAGTAAACTAGATACATACTTGTAATTCACAGTATAATTATAAACATTTAAAACAAAAAGTTTTTTAGAATTCCAATATTTTTAATTGGTTATCTCCATATACCAGTCTCGAAAATCTTCCGAGTATACTAGTAAAAACACAAGAAAGTGGTGATCCTTGATTCATATTAAGATTTCACATAAAATGAATGATATAATGAATAAATAACATAAATAAATATCGAAATGTTAATTAATTAATCATAGTGTTTATTATCAATAAAATGAGAATAATATGTTAGGAATAAATTATAATAAAAATACAAATAATGACATAAGATTTAAAATTATCCAAGGATATTCTAACTCTTTAATAAATCACATGGTCATAAATAACTAATTTAATAAATAGAAAATTCATAATATTAGACATCTAAATCGTTATTTTAAGATCTTTTATATGACAGTTAAATTATGTGGGTAAAAACCTCTCTACATTGGTCAACTGATCTATCTCATGAGACCTATTGATGTATCATGGGGTTATCTATAACCATACCCCACACATCCCTAACAATGTAAAATCTAATCATCATTAAAATGGGGTGAAACATAATCAATATAAAAATTAATATTGAAAAACTATCATATGATATTTTATATTTTACCCAATCAAATAAACATAATCCCAAACCACACATAGTAATATGATGAATGGTAATAAAAGTGTACTATAACAACTAGGGTATCTATATCACATTGTTTAATGATTTATTACATAATGATAAACACAATAGAACCCAAAATACAGATAAGTATAGTGTCCATTGTAATTAATTACATTACATTAATGTTTAAAAAATGAAATGAAAATATGTTTATTAAAACTTTCCTCAAGATGATTTCACTTAAAACGATATGGGATAAGATGGGGGCATTCATTAGAAAGAGGTGAGCTATAAATCCCATTAAGAGATTATAAAATTCAAAAAATATTGTGAATAATACAATTTTTAGAAGGCATATGGATGGGGCATAAAAATAGTACAAATCATAAAAAGGAACAATGAGACATGATGTAACATGACAATCATAAAGACATCATGGGAAATGTGGAAACAACATAAAACAGTACATCATAAACATAGGTTAAGGATTAATTCCACGACATCATTAAGGATAAATTCCCATTAATAATTAGGTTCAGTCCCTATCCCGATATGAAGTCTCTTATGAAAAACATTATATAATGTACAAGAGTACTATAAAATTCTTGTCCCGCCATTAAATTCATTTGATTATCATAGTTTAGTGTTCCCAATAGATCATACGATATGGATTCATTCATCATAAAATTTTATTCCCCAATCATGTAGTGTAAAATGAATAGAAATATGTCCCACATCAATTTATTATAATTTTATAATGGTGAACACCCTTGATTGTATGTGGGTAAGGTATTCACTACCCAATTATATTGGCATTGAAAATCACTCTGAAATTTTGGTACCACAACGACAACACTTAATGATTCATAAAAATATGATTATGTGAGAGAATGGGGTATATCATCACATAGAAGTAATATGGGAAGTAGTAGAGACAAGTAAAACTATATCCCAATATTAGAAATTATAAATAGAAGTCATATGTTAATGAATAAACTTGAATAAAAAAGTTGTAATTATATTTCAGCATAGTAGGGGGAATATATAAAGGATCATTAGATGATTAATGAGAGTAAAATATGGATATAATTATTTATAAATTAAATATAAATCATTATAAATATTTATGAACCTCTCCCAACCAAATAAAATGTAATTAAAGAGACATATCAAAAAAGAGGTTCTTGAATGGAAATGAGATGAGAAAATCCCTTACTTGACTGGGAGACTCCAAATTCTTGAGAGAGGCTTCTTGGGAGCATGGGGTGCCTTGTGAGGACCCTAGAGAGTGGATGGTTGAGTATGGACATTCTCTAAGGAGTTTTGCTAAAGTGAAATTGGATCTTGTGTGATTTATATAGGAAATGATGTAGATTTCTTTATTATTTAGATTTGGGACTCAAAATAAAAAAATAACCAAAAACACAATCCATACCTTGGGTTTTTAACATGTATTATTACATATCGGAGTGGGTTAAATTAGTTTATATTTAGAATGTACAAATATAATAAAAAATTTCCTTTCTTATGTGGAGATGAGTAACACTCTTAAAAAAGGATATTTGAACCATAAAATATATTAATGGTTTTATAGGATTCATAGAGAATATATAAAATTAATAAAATTTATATAAAATATTATTATTTTAAATTTAATTATTATCTATTATCATGGTTTCCATTTATAATATATTTCACACCTTCTTTGGATCCTTATAAGGCCATAATATACAAAGTATATTTATAGGGTATTTAATTTTTATACAAAAATTCAATTTTGTTGGAAAATTATACAAGATTTACCATTTCATAATTTTGAAGTTCTGTTTCCAAAAATAATATCAATAATATCTTATATATTTTTATAAATATTTTTATTTTCTTATATAATATTTTAATTGGCATTTATTGAGAAATGCTGGGTTTTTGTGACAATAATATTTTTCAAAACTGTTTAAAATTACAATTAACATCATAAAAATTATAAGATCAATTATATTTAATTAAAATAATATAATAATAATTTTTTATTAAAATAATATTTATTTCAAAAAACCATTTATTCATGAAAATAAATTTCTTTAATTCAATTTTAAAATTACCCAAAAATATTGTTCTTGTTTTATAGTATCAAAGAAATCATTCATATATTTACAATAATTAAATGAAAATGTAATAATTATTCTATAAAAATTAATTTAAATTATCATTTTTCTATGTTGTTGATAAAAATCCCTTTAATGAAATAACAAACTCTCAAAGGGTAAGTTGGAAAATGGTGGGTGTTTCTTGTGGTGGTTTGGCGTATATGGTTTTGGTTTGATCTCGATGAGATTGAACATCTCCCGTAAACGTTTTCATTCACACTTCAGTTGTTGGATCTCAGCCTGGGCTTCATAAAGGATAAATACCATAGAGTATATCTCCCTTTTATGTTCTGATAAATGGGATTCATATGGTAGAATCTTAATAGTTGAGGGCATCACTTCCATTTTCATTGTAAATAAGTTTTTTATAACACTATATTTATACTAATCATGTGATCATAGTTAAATGACTATTTTATCAATTATATATATATAATATTAATTTAAAACTTATATGATAAAATAATATAAAGTAAGTTAATTTTTCCGATAACTATAATACATAATAATACATTTGATTAAAATAGAAGTGGAATTTTGTTTATAACTTTTTGGGTCAATACAATTTTTCACCCTTTAAAACATTCACCCTCCAAAATCTCATTTCCCAGACTAAAATTGAAGAGTGTTACTATATTTCATCACTTAGTTATGTTTTCAAATCCCTTATATGAACATTTTATTTCTCAAAAACACTGTGACAAGGTGAATTGTCTTATTTTGGAGAACATTGTCTCTACAATTTAAGATCATCACAAGATGCTCCTTATAAGAAATATCATTATCCAAAACTACCAACTCTAGATTGAATATATTAGATGGGTTTGGTATGTAATTTTATAGGATGGATACATGTAATAAATCATTTACTTGATATATTATAGGTGGTAGTTCTGGTTTGTAGTTCACCACTCTGATGCCAACAAGGATATCAAAGGGGAAGATACATCACAGACAATGTTTTTCCTTATTTCCAAATCACATCACATTCATCCATGGATACATTTAGAAGAATACCATGTCACTAATATCAAACTCTATGTCTTGTTTATGACTATTAACATAGATATTTTGTCAAATCGGAGTATCCATGATGTGTTCTGGAAGGGTATTAAACTTTTCCACCATTTCCAAAAAAAAATTAGGACATGATGGTTTTTGTACCCAAACATCATCACATCATTATAGTTATCTACATCTATTCCCAGAAAGGGATTCATAGTGATTGATTTGGATGATTTAGTGGAAAATTTACTTATAATAAATCTCGACCAGATGGATATTTTCATCACATTCCCTTTTTAAGTCGATAGGATAAATTCTCAAATTTTCTTCCAGTTTATTAATAGTATGATTTGATTTCCCATCAGTTTGGGGATTATAATCCATACAAATTTGTATCTCAGTGCATTCTTCATGTTGGAGAATTTTCCATAACATAGAGTTGAATCTAACATCTCAATCAAATAAAATACATAGTGGAACTCCATGAAAATATACCACTTATATGATATATATCCATGAAAGTTGATCCATTGAAAATTTATCTCAAATTTAGATAATGTGAGATAAGTTTCTAAGATGATCCATAAAACCCACATAGCATTATTTTCTTTGGATGTCTTCAGATGTCCAGTGAACATTTCCATGGTGTTGTTTTCCCATTTCCATGATGGAATGTGTAATTGTTTCATAATATCATTATAATTCTTCTTTCCATCCTCCACTTGCTAACAAACTGGGAACTTTGATTTATATTCAGTGACCTCCATATTCATATTGTCCCATAAATATTTCTCATAGATATCTCAAGTCATCTTTTTGATTACTTGGTGAATGGATAAAGGAGAAATATGTTCCTCATCCAACAGTTCCCTCATTAACTCATGATTTGATAGAACACAAAGTATTTACCCAAGCCTCATAATTATTTCTTAATTAATAATGAAATATGAGGATTTACATTTCCTTATAGTTTCTATAATATTCTTAATTATCACATTATATTTTTGATCATCATTTAACATTTCTATAAGGTATTATTGAGAAATCATATGTGAAATTAATATTGATATTCCTTCCTTTATAATTCCAAAGTCTATCTTCTTTAATTCTAAGAAGATCACATCCTTCTCAATTATCATTAATGATATAATTTATTTATCCTTTCTGTATTGAAAATAAATGAATTTGTTAACATTCTTGAGATATTATTATAATATGAATTCATATTCCTTGATCATCTCTATCCAACTACATTTGCACATATCCATCTCTTTCTATGTTAATATATACTTGAGTGTTTTTTGATCTATATATATTTTACACTTCTCTAAAACAGAGATAATTCCAGAATATTTTCCAAGTGAGTATCATTTTATCCAAATCCAGATCATGTGTTGGGTAGTTTTATTAGTGAACTTTCTACTTCCATGAATCATAGGCTATGAATTTGTCATTCTGCATCAACACCCAACCCAATCCCTTCATCAAGGAGTCGTTGGAAACTAAAAAAATTTCTGTACTTTTTGATAGTGTGAGAACATGGGAAGTGATAAGCCCATTTTAATCTCCTTTAATCAATCTTCACATTCATCATTCATATAAAACATTACTCCCTTCAAAGTTATCTTGGTTAGATGGTTTGATAATCATATGACATTTTTCAAAAATCGACGATAGTACCCAAGAAATTTATGGAAACTCTGAATATCTATCATTGATATTGGCCTCTAAAATTATTTAATGTCTAGTATCATTTAATGGTCTATAGATATCTGATTAATTTTGATTATATTCCTAGTAATGAAATTTTCTCCTTCCACAACTCACATTTTCTATAATTGGCAAAGAGATTTTTCTTTCATATGGTCTTTAGCATAGTGCTCATAAGTTCCTCATGATCCTCATTTAATTTAGAGAATGTTAGAATATAATGTATAAATACTATGATAAAAATATTTATGTAATATCTAATGACTATATTCATTATGTCTGTAAAACATCTTGGAACATTAGTGAGTCTAAATGGAATTACTACGGACTAATAGTGCCCGTACAATATACAAAAAGTATCCTTGGGGATATAAAACTTCTTCAACCTAACATGGTAATATATGGGCCACAGATCCACCATGGAGAATTATTTTTATCCATTTATCTAATCAAACAAGTCACTAATCTGTGTAAAGGGATACATTTTCTTTATAATGAACTTTTTTATCTCATGATAATCAATATAATGCCCTGATGACCCATCCATCTTATTGACTAAGAGGATTGGTGCACCCCATAGTGAGGCACTTGGGATTATAAAACCTTTATTATGATTCTCCAATAGTTTCATTTCATATCTTCTAGTTGAACAAAATATAGTTTACCTATATTCTTGGATAATATCAATTCACCGGGTATAATATCGATTGAAAATTTATCCTCCCGGCTATGAGGAAGACTAGATAATTCTTCAAGAAACAGATCAATGTATTCACTTATAGTAGTCATGGATCATTACCTTGAATGTATAATTTGATCTGGATATTGATTCATGTTGGTAAATAATATCAATTCATTATTTTTTAGTGTTAAATAAGATTCATCATACTCATTACAATTGTATAGAATCAGGGGTCAATTCCAAATACGAAAAGTGATTTTCTTCTTACAGTAATTTATTTTGGATCTATATAGTGGAATCCAATACATACCAATAATTTTATAAAATTACACCAAAGATAGTATTACAATGTTTACTAATATGTTCATCACAAAAATATTGTGATAAGGGTCGATTTATATATATGGAATGTTATAATTTCTCTATTTTTCATTATAACTGACAAATATACATTCATAAATTTTGGTGGGGGTTGAATAGTTATACTAAAATTTAAAAACTAAAAGTAATTAACAAAACCATAATGAAAGAGTAAATTCTCTATTTTTTAATGAATAACTAACTTACCTATCACCACATTGTTTTCCTGATCAACCTTGGGGGTTGTAATGAACAATGATCACCATTGCTGTGTTGGAGGTTGTTGGTTCTCTCCCAAAACCCATGAATTAATGAATTGGTTAGTAAAGTTACCTATTTCATTGTTGATGAGGTAATGATCAATGTGACGAGGAATGAAGAGAGAATTACATTCCAATATCACATTAGTGGGATTCTCCTGTCAGTAATTTCTAGCTAATATTCCTTCCATCCTACTCCAAAAGCATTTTCTTGCCCCGCTTAGTCAATTTATAGGGTGATTCATTCAATACCATTGACAAGTCAGATATTTAAATTTCTTGGCACCATTATATTTATCCATTATAATAATTGAATCAAACTCCCCATTTTTCTTCGTATCCATGTGATACCCTTGATATTATTCAATCACCATTCCTAATTTGAGGGAACATCAGAAAATTTCTACACAAACATCAAAGTCATGGATCATTAAGGATTTTTTAGATTGGTTTTTATACCTCCGAAGAAGTGGTCCACCATGAATTCAGGGGTAACAAAAAAACATGAGGCATATTGTGGAAGTATTGTAAAATTTGACTTTTATGCTATGATAGTTTCATTATATTTTTTACTTTAGGGTGAGTAAATCCCATTACAGTTTATGTCAAAGAGTGCGATGGAAATATTTATCAAAAAATATTCCAGGATTCTTTCCAATTAATTTATTCAATATATTCATTAGACATCCTATTCTTTATCAACATCCACCTAGGATCAGGTTCTCCCTCTATAAGATAAACATCTAGTACAACGTTTTCCTATTCAAAATATTGAAGGATGGATAAGATCTTCTCAATGTATTTGACCTCTAATTCCACGATTATGGGATCAAATGATCCATAGAATATAGGATATCGTTGTTTCATGAAGCTCTCAATTTCAGCTTATTCACTCTTAGCAGGATTTCGGAGCTCCACCTGATCTAGATTTCTGTACAGAAGCTATGTTAGCAGATAGAGTATCATAAAAATGTTCATGATTCATTATCCCATTAGGTTGGGGTTCTTATTGGGGCAGTGATCACATTTCCCATCATAAAAATTATTTTCCATATTCCTTATATTTCAGGAAATTTTCTATAATTGATGGAAAATTATGGATGATAATTTTTATATTGTTAAAAAAATAAAGAGAAATTCAATGAAAAAAATGGATAACATTAAATATTTATTATATATATTAACCTAGTAATTTTTAGGCTTCAATCAATGTTATCCATGATTTATTTCCTAAAATAAAATATTATGTATTTTTTTATTACATTAATAATGGATCATAATGACATTATGAATTTACCAAATCATATCCCCTTTAATATTAAATGTAAGTAAGGAACATTTTCATGTGCCGGGTTACACTAAGTGAGGCCTAGAACACCTTGTCAATGTTGTTACACCAAGGTACATCTCTGCCAGAACCACATCCACATGTTGTTTCTAGACAGGGATGTATTTTATTGATAAACGATTTTCTCTATAATTACATCAATTTAGGTATTTTTCTTATTCTTATTCTCATCCCTAAGTCTTTCTCTTGAGTATTTTAATCAACTTTTAAAAAATAGTTAATCATTTCCTTTGATGCCGACTATAACAAAAATAATATTTATTAAAAACCAAATCATGATTTGTAAAATAGGGTTACACTTAATACAACCCAAAAGATAATAATTTATAGTTTCATTTGTAATTAATTTCAATACATAAAAATTTAAAAGTGAAAAAAGACAACCTTATTGAAAAATTACTTAGCATGATCGAACTTAAAACTGCATGTGATAATCTGGGGAAATACATAATAAAGGGGTGAGGTATAAATCTCAGTAAGGGAATAAAAATGGATTAAAATGAAGTGAATAATACATGTTATACAATGAATATATATGGGAAAAAATAGTTGATATCATATCATGAACAATGATACATGATACAACGTGATAATTATAAAGAAATAACAGGAAATGTGTAATCAACATTAAAAAATACATCATAATCTTCTGTTATGGATAACTACAATGACATAATGATGAAAAAATTTCAATAAAGTAATCAGGTTCATTACTTGTCCCAACAAGACGACTCATGAGTAAAAACATTACACAATTCATTAGAGCGCTATATAATTATGGGCACACTCATTAATTTCATTACATTGTCACATTTATGTATGCCATATATATAATAGAAAATGGATTCATTTATCAAAATATTTTATTCCATGAAAAATTTGTTATGAAAACTTAAATTTATATCCCAAATAAATTAAGTATAAGTGTATAATGGTGAACACCCATGATCAAAATTGGGTAAGGTATTCACTATACAATTATTTTGGCATGGAAAATCGCGGTGAATTTTTTATAGCATAAAAATATTAGTTAATGATTCATATAATTGGGCTGCTGAGAGAGAAGTGGGTACCTCATCACAAAAAATAAAATTATATGTAATATAGAGATGGGAAAACATATAAAAACATTAGAAATTATAAATATAAGTCATAAGTTAATGAAACAACATGAATAATGAAAATAATCCAAACTATATTTTGGCATATTAATTGGTTTAAATATGGGATAATGGGAGTATTAATTAGATTTAAAGGGTTAACAAGTAATTTATAAATTAAATTAAACATAAGTGGAATATTATAGAACATATCAAAACATAAGAAAATTAAATTTAAGGAACAATACCACAAAACAAGTTTTTTAATGGAAATTAGAAGAGAGATACCTTACCAAAGTGTTTGACTCCAAATCCTTGGAGGGGATTATTTATGTCTTGGGATGCCTTAAGAGGACTATAGTGTGTTTAGGGAAGATTATGGATGTGCTTAATACAATATCTGTTAACTGAAATGGTCTCTGGGGTGGGTTTATATAAAAAATGAGGGGGATTCCTTTATTATGTAGGATTGAGAATCTACAAAAAAAACCACAAACAATCCCATGGATTTTGAACATGGTGTATTCAAAATTAGAGTGGATTAAATTATTTATTAAGGATAGTGGACGAACATAACAATATAATTACATTTTCTTATATAGAGTTGAGTCATACTCTTAAAACAATTATTCTAAAATATTAAATATATTAATGGTTTTGGAGGAATTAGAATGGATTATTAAAATTAACAATATAAAACTATGAAAATTTATTTTAAATTTTCAATATACATATGGGATTTTAATCATATTATAGTATTTATTACGTCAAATTTAGGTTATTACGATGTCATAATATAGAAATTATATTTATCTATTAATAAATTTTTACATGAAAATTTGTCTGTCGTAGAATGTTTTGAAAATTTCCCATTTGATAATTTCTACTTTATGATTCCCCAAAGGAAAATTATTTTATCTAATTACTTTTTATAACATTTTTATTTTAAATTTTAATAATAGAACTGATATTAATAGATAAATTCCTGAAATGTTTTTGACAATAACTTTTTTTAAACCCTTATTAAAATTATATTTTCCTTCATAAAAAATATTTGATAATTTATATTTAATACAAATTATTTAATAATAATATTTTATTAAAATAATATTTATTTCAGATATCCATTAAATCATGACAATAAATTATTTAATTAAATTTTCATATTAACCAACAATACTATTTTTGTATTGTAGTATAAATATATAAATATTTTATAAAGTAAAAAATAATAGTATAAAAAATGTTTCTTATTCTATAAACACTAATGTGTATAATTATTTTTTTAGGGTCTTGATACATATCCATTTAATACACCAACATATAGTCTAAGGGTAAGGTGCAAGACAGTTAGACTTTTAGGGGTGGTTCAGCGTACATGGTTTTAGTCGTGAACTTAACGAGCTTGAACTTCTCTTGTAAACATTTTCATTCATGCTTTTATTTTTAGATATTATCTTGAAATTGTTCATGGGATAATTCTATATATTAATCATGTGATCACTAGTAAATGACTATATTATAAATGATGACAGTGATTAATTTTTATTTAGGATACAATAAAACCAATTATGTACACGTTTTTTCTATAACTATATTACTTAATAAAGAATTTTATTAAAACATAGGCAGAATTTTATTAATAACTATTCAGGTCGTTAAATGTACATCATCAGTCAATCTATTAAAAAAACAAATAAAGGAATTATAAAGATGATATCAATACAACATATCCTCCTTTGAGAATATGTTTAATAAAGGTTTGATGTCATTGATGAATTGGAATACCATTAAAATGTCATTAAAAATGTTTTGATGATGAAAATTCACTTTGATATTTTTTAAATCAAAAAATATTTTGAAAATATTTTTTTCTTGATATTAAACTTTTAAAAATTTTAAAATTAACTTTCAAACCTTGGTTTTTCATAATGGTGGGAAAGTACGCTCATTTTATACATGTTAAACAATGATTCATTTAATATTTTCAATAAAATAAAAACAAGAATTCTTTGGAAAACAACAAGAATATTCCTTTCAAATATGTTGAAAAATTAAATAAAGGATAAAATATTTAAATGATTTTAAGAAATCCTATTGGAAATCCTTTTTAGAAAACAATGATTTAGAAGGGGAACAATTTAAATTGAAAAGAGAAATAATGTTGTTTTTTCATAAAAAAAATTCTCTATAATTGAAATGAAACAGAGTGGAAATGGAAAAATAACTTGTAATATTCCTGATTTAATAAAGGATAAGTAAATATATTATTTCTTCAATTTAAAAAGAAAAAATAATTCCTTCGAGGAAAACATAAAAACATCAATCCCGAATAATGGAAACATTGTGAAATAAACCCTTACCACGTTGGTAACTTTTGAACCAGAAGCCCCACAAATGAAAAAAATAAAAATAATCATTAAATAAAATGAATAAAAATATAATAATTATATAAAATATCAAAAGAGAGAGTATATACATCACATAAATGAATAAATGATGAATTTGGTGTAAGTTTCATGAAAATAAAAGTGAGATGAGAAACCGTTACCTCTGGACAAGCTTCCATCGAATGTTTCGAAACCTACTATATAATACATTTATATTTATTATATATATAATATATAATCATAATTATATTTCTCATTCCATATGGGTGTTGGTTATAGTATTTCTTCACTTTTATTAATGACTTTGTTAAAATCATTATTTCCGGTGATAATTGATTTATTTTTATTCATATTTTAATTCATTAATTCTTGTAATTTTAATTTGATTATGGTTAAATAAAAAATATTAACCATATTATATTTTTCAATTATATTCACTATATATATATTTATATATATAAATTAGAGATATAAAATTGATTACACCCTTCATGAAGATGGTATGTCATACGTTAGCACGAAATTATTTCCATTTTTATCGAGGGATGAAACAAAATAAAAATAGAAATGAATTTTTATCTGTAGAATAATTATTATTATATATATATAATTAATATTTTTCAAATAAATCCTTATTACTGTCAATGTGAAAATAAAATGAAAAACATTTCACATCGCTACTAGGAGGCATTAGTCCAGACGTACGCACGAGTGATGTTATTGTTTTTCTACATTTTGAAAGGTAAGAAATTATAAGTGAAATTGTATTGATATATTTATTTTTAGATAATAAATAGAATATATATTCATTAATATTATCTATAATAAAAATTCTTGTAAACCATATGAAAAAACAAAAAAATCAAATCACTTTTTGTGACAGTTGTCCAACGTACACATGAGCGACGTTATAATATCCGGCACAAAATTGAAATTAAAAGGGTATATAAATATAATAATTCAAGAAGTATAATAATTAAATAATGTCTTTTAAATATTTAATATAAATAAATATAAAATTACTTGATATCTAGTTATGGAAAACAAATTACATCAGGTCGTGAGGCGATAGTCTACTGTACACATGATCGACAGTTCCATTTTCCACATATTGGAAGAGAATATTAATATGTGTTATAACATTAACATAATGAAATATATGTATATAATATAAAATTTTATTATTATATTATCATATTTTAAATTGGTATTAATGAGGTGTGATTGGAAATAAAATAAATATAGACATTGATGAATATTACCTTTTTTTCGGAGATCCACATTAGGTTTAAACCTATGGCATTATTAAGAGGTTTTAATAGTAAAAATAAATAATATATTTTGTGGGGTGGGAAATATGTAAGGTATTTGGGAAGGTATTGGATGATATAAATGGTTTTGGATGTGTGAATAAGGGATTATAGTTGGTGGCCTTCTATAAGTTGAGAGAGGACAGACATCGATTTTACGGAACATTCAAATCGTAACCACATTTTACTTAGATAAAATGCCTAAAAAATCAGCCAGTGTCCCACCTTAGAGTTGATAACGTATAAAAAGGTACATAAAATGTGTTTTGGACAATATTTATGGCATCTTTAACAGTTATCATCTTTGTTTAACCACATAGTAATACCACTTTACCTTAACCATGTTAATTATTTTTTCTTGTTTCCAGAATTCATTATAATAATAAATGAAATTAGTATTATTAGATATTATAAATAATGATAAATAAAAACATTTAATCAATTTTAAAAATAAAATTAATAGAATTTTTTAAAACTAAATTTAAAATTAATCAAAAGACACAATAATAAAGACGTTTTCCAAAGTGAAACTTCTCATAAGTATAGAACAATTTAATATCAAAATTTAATATTAAAATTATACCAATTAACTAAATTATTTAAATTGTGACATAATTTAACTAATTTTAATTTAAAAACCATTCATTATATAATTAAATTTTTAAATAATATAACCAAAAAGGTAGTTTTCAATAAAACCAATTCTTTCATTAATCTTCAAAAAAATAATTTTTTAGAAAATTCACAAAAATTCACACAGGATTAATTTTGATAGTTATATGATAAAAATAAAAATTATTTTGTGAAATAAATTTTTTAAATGTTGAAATAATTAATTTTAGACTATGTGGGCAAAGCATGACTAATCAACCATTAAAAAAATCTTGTTTTTCATCAAAAAAATTTTATCAATAAAATAGTTGATATTTTATTTCACGTAGGTAGATAACAATTGAAATTAATTTATAATTTTTTAAGAAATTTAATTTTTATAATTTCGTATTTAATATTCAAATCTTTTATTTTAATAGCTATTTTATACTAGTAATATATAATAAATAACATTTTGATAGAGTATCTGTTTTCTTTTAAATCTCTCATTGGGTGAATCACATGGTCTCAATGAGATTGAAATTAAGGAATAATATTTTAATGTATCAGTGTAATATATTCACTTCTATGCATTGTGTTTTGTGTAATACATTATATTAAATAAGATGATCTTATTTTAGAACATCGATGTGTTACATTTCCAATTATATAAATTTCACCCACATGATTTAATATTAAACCCAGGATTCAAGGGTTTGAAATTTAAAAATAAATATGTTGGTAAGATATATCATAAAAGGGGTTAATAAAAAGTTATCTTGATAATATGGAAAATGCAGTATAATGGTCATCGAAAATAACACATTACTAGGTTTCCAATTAGTATAGAATTTATGGTAAATTAAAACATTTTAATGATAGAGAATAATAATTCCTAAGGATTTTATAAATTGTGATATATAATAATGTAATGAGAAATATAACACCTAATTAACCACAAATCATTGAGGTGTTAAATGTAAATTAATTCAACTAAAACGAATTTAATAAGACAACATTTTTATCTCATTAAATTTTTCTTATTGTTGAGGGTCCCTATTATCATTATGATAAAAAAATAGAAAATATAATTTCAATTTAATCATTTGGTTGTGCGTTGATCAATTTATAATTCATCATTTATTCAATAAAGTGAATATACAACCAGAATTTTCAATGTTTGAATCAAAAATATTAAAATTTTATAAACCATTAACTCAATTAAATAATGGAATTCAATACTTTTTGTATCTAGATATTTTAGAGGGAAAAAATTTTTAGATCAAGTTATCTAATGAAACCCATGGTTTAACATAATAAAATACATAAATAGTTAACGTTGATGTGGTTCTAATAGATGTTTTACAAAATTTATAATCATTTTCCCTAAATCAATATTATATTCCCCAGAGAATATAATGTGGATCTTAATGTCACATTTCAAATACATGAATACATTAATCAACATAAAACCTCAATTAAAACATCAATTCTTCAAAAAATAATATTTAAGATTGTTTAATATATTCCATAAATCCAATCATTTGTGAAATCCAAAAAATATATAAATCACTTAAAATGAAGGATTCTAATAAATTACCATAAAAATCATTATAATTTTTATCTCACCACTGGACATATATTAAGGGTTATGCTTCTTTTATAATGTTTTTTCAAAAAATACTACCTTTCCACTATATCAGTTTTCTTGGTTGTCAGAACCGTTCAACATCTGTCTTTAAATTCTTATTGAAAAACTAATGTAGTAAATTTATTATACCTTCCCGGATACTTATAAAAAAAATAAAATAGGTGAAAATAAATATAAAACATAATTAATGAATCCAAATATAATATATCATTAATCATTCCACATTAATTGTATTAATAACATATAACTAAACATGATACCTTAGCATATTATGAGGTTTATTCTCATGAATTTTGGGGAATTAGTTTGTGTAGTTCCTTATAACATTAAAGTTGAAACAAGGAAAATTATTGGTTTCATTCTAACCCATAAAATCAGAACCATGATGGCATTTCTCACCACACTTCTAAAAAATTCCCATTCCCATCATGAAATACCATGGGTTTCTCGATCCACAATTGTCTCATGGGTTAGAATCTGTCCATCCATTCTTCCTTTTATCCATCTGTTTCTATGTTTTCCTTTTCTTATTTTTATTTAATTAGAATAAATAGTACTTAAGGAATTATTTATCTATTTTTATATCAGATTATACTATGTTGTTGTATAATTGGAATTTTTTAATGTCTATTTCCGATATAAGCATTGACATTATCTTATTAAATAAATGGTTAATCTTACTCTTGGGATTGCCAAAGAGCATGTACCCTAGTGGTAAAAGATATTGATTTTCTTCGAAATGACCTAGGATCAAATCCAGGAAGGGGTGACTTTTTGGTACAATAGCAGTACTGTAGCAGGGCACTGTAGTGGACTGTAGCAGTGGTGGAACTGTAGCAGCAATGACACTGTAGTATTGGAGGGACTGTATGAGGTATTGTAGCGGCATTGGACTACAACAGGTACTGTAGCAGTGTAGAAACTGTAGAATTACTATTCATTGAGGGGTCCTCTGGGCCAAAAAATGGGCTTTCAAGCCTTTTTTCTAGCCACTTGGCCTTAGGCCTTGGGGCTATGTAATGGGTCACCGTCTATCCAATCTAAATAGTTATTCACTTTAAATCATATATTGAGGATTTAACCTCAAACTTTTGAAAAAATCATACTCTTGGGAATACGTTCATAGTCTATATCTTACCTAGATAATCTTGTAATGTTTGATTGGTATTGAACTACATTTTCATATTTGTTTTTTATTAGACTCAGGATTTTCCCTTCCATGTTTGCTCATTACTCGAGAGTAAAACATTTTTCCTATAAGTGTATCTTAAAATAAAACCATTCCATGTTTTCTAATTATTTGTTACACATAATATTATGATCTAATTAAAACCACTCATCATTATCTAATGATAGATGATAAAATTTCATAAAACCACTATCTCTTTCATTATATCCCAAAGAGAGGAATATATTCTCTAATCAACATATCCATTATGCAACTACCAATGGATTTATAGTCTCATTGAATGATAAAGGTTGTTAATGCATAACATTGTTTGAAATTTCTACACTACCTGGTGGATCAGTAGGATACTCTCAATGTGAATTGTTATTTCTCATATCTTAAGTCAGTTTCTTAAATATGGTTACCATTTCTTCAATTCTAGCTCCTGGTCGAAGTTAGAAATTATTATCTTTCACAAGAGGGAAATCGCTATATGGGGCATGTGCAGTGGTATGGTTATCATTCCTTCCACCAGCCTCCATTTCTAAATAAATGTAATGAATTATATTATATTACAAAATTATGTAACATAATTTATAATCAATGTACTAGTGAAATACATACCATATATTGAACAATTTATGTAAATATAATCACATTAACATTGACATAGTTTCTTTGGGAATGTTTCAAAAAATCTATATTTTTTTAAATCTTTCATAATAGATTGTACAAAAAAATATAATTATCCTAAGAATATCCTAAAGGTGTGTAAAACTAGGTGCACATTAAGTACCATTTTCATTAACTATATAACAATCGATTCAATCTAGAAAAACTCTTTTTGGAGTTTTTACTACTAGGTACATTTGTTCCAGAACCACATCCACTTGTAGTATCCATACATGGATGTATTACATGAAAAAAAATATATGACTTACATAAAACAATAGTATTTTACTATATAATTACCCTCAATTTTATCATATGAGTAAATTTTCTAATCAGTGTTTTCCTAAATCTAGTTCGTACAGATTCTACTAATGTTCTGCTAATATCAACTATAAAGACCCCAAACCCAGTAGACATGAGATACTAGTAAATTTATTACATTGGAATAATATAGAATGAATCATATCACCATGAACTGAATAGTTTATTAGCCTTATTAAAATAGATACATATTTGGAATTCAAATTATAATTGGAAATATAATATACACAATGTGTTTTCTTTGAGAACACCATTATTACTCAATGTGTATCCATGTATATCAATAAAAAAACACATTATGACATCATAGAAAAATAAATAATAAGAGGTTGTTGTGATTAGATTCTTATTAATGGTACTAATATTGTATAAGATATCATGGATAAATAATAATTACCAATATTGAAAGGTAAATAACTAAAACACATGCTATTTTATCAATAATACCCATAGATATTATAACTAATTTAATATTCATATGAAAATAAAATATTGATATTATTATGAAAGTAATCATAATTATGGATATCTAAAACAATCTATCAAGACCTTTTCAGAAGAATGATTAAATATATGGGTAGAAACCTATCTAATTTGGCTAACTGGTTTTTCTAATGAGACATGTCGATGCATCTATGGGATATATATAACTACTCTCCACCCATTACATACTAATTCCAATTCATTCCTCGTATTAATGGGATGAAACATAATCAAGATAATTATTAGTATTAAAAAACTAACATATGAAATGTTAATACGTACTCTAAAAAATTAAACATAATCATAAATCATCTATAGTAATATGTTGAATAGTAATAAAATTGTACACTCATTGTCAAAATAACCATAAAATATCAAAATAAAGTATAATGATGAAATAATAAAATATAACCCAATTTTTATTATATGTAAAATAAATTGTTTATGTCTTTGATGAAAACGAATACCAAAAAAATAATTAAGAAATTTGTTAGGAATATAAAATTTTTTACATTGAAAATACATTATAAAACAAAAAAAATCAAAAAAAATGTAACAACATTTCATTAAAAATATACTTTGAAATTATGTAAAATAATATGTAAAACATTGAGTGGTCATGATGGTGAAACACTGTTATAATGTTGTACACAATAAAATAAATATTTTTTTCACATTTTTTGAAAAATCCTAACATGGATTATTTTGAAAATGACATAATGATTACATTAAATTTTTTTTGAAAAATTCAAACATGGGAAAAAATGTCTTATATAACTTATTTGGATTATGTATTATTTTTTTTGAAAATATTATTAGATTACATGGATTTGGAAGAAAACAAATTTCAATAGAAAAATTAAAAAAGGTTTTATTTTCTTAAAAAAATTTCCTCATTCATTTTAATTATAAAACAGTGTAAACATGGTACTATTATATTATAATTCACTGGATAATCATTGTATAGTAAAATATATTGGTTTTATGGTAGAAATATAAAATATTTCTCCCAATGTATTCTTAAATAAAACCAATCGCAAATAATAATGTGATTGTGATACAAACCCTTACCACTTTGATAATTTTTGAATAATTATCCCCATGAAGGAAATAAATTAAAATAGAAAATTAAATACCATGATATAATACATTAATCCTATAAAAATCAAATTAGGAATCACATAAAAAATAATTGAATATGTTTTGAAAATGGTGTATGTCTCAAGAATGTAAAATTGAGACAGTAACCCTTAATCCCTAATCGACTTCCATCGTATCTGTCCAAAACAAATATATAATATATATTGGTTTAATATATATTAATTACAGAACCATTATCAAATATATATATATATTATTTACTTATAGTCTTTTATAACTCGTTTAGTAATAAATATTTTAAAATCATTGTTTCAGGTGATAATTGTTTCATTTTATGTATGTTTTTTAAGGTAATTGTTGTTAATTTAATTAAATCATCTGTAAATAATCTATAAAATGTTAAAAATTATATAAATACAATATATATTCATAATATATGTATTTATATTATTCTATAAATTTTACTGATAGAAAATGGATTACACCATCCCTGAAGATGGTATGTTATATGTACGGAAGATTGTTGTTTCCATTTTTCTTGATGGATGGTTGGAAGGAATATTAATATCAATTAAATTTACTAGAATAATTTATAATTTATATATATATATTATATATTAGTCAAATACATCCTCATTACCATCTATGTAAATATAAAATCAAAAATATTTTAATTTACTACGTGGAGGTGATAGTCCTCATGTACTCCCAAGTGACGTAATTATCTTACAAAATATTGGAAGGAATGAAGATAGATTTGAAATTTTATTTCATGATTTTGGTTTATCTCATAAATATATCATATAATAATTAACATTATCCTTGATACCTTTAATGTATATCCTAATTGAATGTTGAATCATATATCTTTTTGAGCTGGTTGTCTTCCATATACATGAAATACATTATCATAACCCCTACATAATAAAATGTATGAAGGTATGTAACACCCTATGATTTGACAGTATGAATCTTTTTAAATCAAACATCATAAATAGCTCATGAGATTATAAAAAAATTAAATGTAATTATTTAATTATTCTATTTATCTTGTAGATGTTGTGAATGGTGGGAATGAATGAGATTATGAAAACTATGATATTATAGATTACACATGTTTATAAAAACAACTCACTGGTTACCAATAAATTATAAATAAATACCTATTGACCATAAAGGATGCATTTTTATAAAAACTATTTTTTGATCATTATGAAATTTTGGATTAATGAGTTAAATTAATCAATGATTAATGAAAGATATTATTGAATGTAATATATTCTATAGTCAATGAAATATTTTTACATTAATCAAAATCATTTTTAGAGGCATAAGATAAGAATAAATCCATTGTTACACATCAAAAGGATAGATTTTTATAGAAACATATTTACTATGGCAAACATGTTTTGAATAAAATTTTTGACACATTTATAAAATATATTATATAAAATAAATATTTATTTTTGAAAGCATAATATCAAAATTTAGTTTGGTTAAATAGTTGGTATTTTTTTGATAATATTTATTTTTGATGAATAGTAATGAACCCATAGGAATAAAAATCATACCTTTAGGAATATAGATATGGACATTAAAATAATAACCTCACCTATGAAATTATAGATACAACATATTCATCTTATAAATTCTAATATTATATAATTATAACATACTATAAGTAAATAAATATATTACAAATTATTAATTTAGTGATTGTATTTTGGTAAATCATAAATACTGAAATAGAACTTTACAATTAATAAAATAATTTAAAATAATATTAATTTTCATAAAATTTATTCCTAAATTAAAATGTTATTATATTATTATGTTTGGTTAATTTTATGATACATTGCTTTATTTTTTAAGTGTTATAAATTTTGTTATAAATTAACTTTTTTACATGTATATGGTTATTTTAATTAATAATTAAATTATTCATATTTAGAAAAAAATTCATAAAATGGAGTTCATTTTTGAATTGGACACATCAAAAAATTGTTAGGGTGAATTTTTTGGATTTTTCTAAAATACATGATTTTCTTGTGAATACTAAAATACCCCAATTTAATGTGTAAATATATTATAAGAAAAATAAACTATTAGTTGAGTCATAGAAGATGAATGAAACATAATATAGAATTGAAATTCATTATTTTATTATATTTTATTACAATTTTCAATCGAATCATAGTCATGCACGAAAATTATATAGAAATGGATAAAATATTCAAAAAAGCACTGCTCTTTTATATTATAAATACCACCCCTCACCTCCCATTGTCCCCACACAATCATGTAATTTAGAATTTTTTTAATTCCTCCAATACCTATTCCAATTTCCCAACCCAAAATTCTGGAGCTCTTGGTCTCTTCAAAAAACTAAAACCACTTCCCTATGGTGTTTCTCAAGGAGGAAAAAATCAAGAGTTAAACACATATTTATTTTTCCTTTTAATTTCATTTCGAGTAATTTTATTTTATTATTATATACTCTAATCCCCTCATTTAAATAGCGTGATAACTCTGTTATATTACATATAATTTAATTTTATTATGGTAATCTACTAATTCCACATCAATTCCGTTCTCCTCTACCTTTTATTATAAAAATGAGAACATCCTCTTTGAGTTGTTGTTTTATCACCTTAATGGATGAAATTTTTGGATTTTCTTTCACCGCATTCAAGGTTGTTCATATAACCATTTTAATGGATTAAATATGTTTTAAAATTTATATTACCGCCATTTTGTGTTTTGGATGTAACATATTTACATAATACTAAATGATAAAAAACGACTTCATTGTGATCTAAAAGGGATGAAATTAATTTAAACTATTAGAATTAACATGTTATTTAATGATTAATATTCATTTTAGGGAATTAAATAATATATAAAACCAATTACACTATTTTCCTCAAAATAATTTCTTTATGTTTTCATAAACCACTTTCATGTCTAGAGTGGGAACCACACATACTTCAATACATCAAACATTCATCAATGAATATCACACAATACATTGAGAGATAATTAAAATTTTAAAAATAAAAGTCCATAAAAACCAACATGATCCCATAAATAACGCAGACCACCAAAACCACTCTAGAACGTCGTGTCAACAATGCATCCATCATCGTCGTCTCATCGTCGCCGACAATTCCAAACCTCGAACACAGCATCACCAATTTTCGTCATTGGAGAAACATCACTGACCGAGGAAACCAAAAACTATAGACTCACGAACACCAAAATAAAACCAAAATCAGCCCTTGGAATCGAACTCCTCGAACAGCCACACTGGTGCTACCATCATTACTAGCCCCAAACCATAGAACAACTGGCGAACTCTAGTCGGAATACACCAAAACTCTCCAACATAAGGGGATGAAGTTTCAAAACTCCTCTGAGTGGAAGACATTCAAAAAAATGGGGCTATTGAAGAATCTAGTTTGAATAAGAACAGATTTCATCATGTTGTCCCTACACCTTCTCTGCTGTCATCCTCGGTGCTACAAACAACTCTACCATATGACAACACCAAAAGAAAACACCCAAAACCACCGAGATCGAGGAAGGAAAATAAATTGGTGATAGAACACTATCAGAACCAGTGATGTGCACAGTAGTGAGGGGATGAAACATTAAAAAGAAATCAGGGGTGGAAAACCCTAGAAGAGGATAAAAAGAGACGTTGAGAGGACCCTCGAATGCCAAATCGCTATCCCAAATCCACAGTATGCCCATATTCGGATCCGAACAGGATCGAAGCGGTGGAACTCGAGTCCAGGTCAAGGAATGGTGGAACGATAAAGGCCTTCACAGAGCCTGGGAGAGGGGTCCTAGAACCATTGAGAGAGAGAGATAAAGTAATAAAAAAATATTAAGAACAATGAATTTCAAGAAAACGAATGCTCTCGAACGATAAAATTAGACTCTATAAAACATTAATAAGGGAATAAATGAACTTAATAATACAATTATGAATAAAATACATATAGAAAATGTTCTTAATTAATTAATAATTAGATTTAATTTTATTATACAAGAAATTAAGTTCATTTTCAGATTACATTAATGCATAATGAACTAATTTTCTCAACTCACTTTCATTTATAAGCGATATGCCTTTCTCACAAACATTTATTTCATGTGAAGTATGAATACTGCCCATTTATTTTACATAAAATGAATATATGTATCCTCATGGTATTAAATATATTTTTTTATGAACATTAAATTTATGGGGCATAAGGTTAGATTGTTCTCAACGTGGTGAGGGTTTATTCCCAAACCTCCATTTTTCATTCAGGTTATGCTTTCTCTCTATCTACCACAATCTAATTCTTGTTTATTTTTATGTATATATTAAAAATTATTCATATATGTTCTAAAATCATATATCTAGAAAATTTGTTCATTCTTTTATAGGTATTTAAATGTTTGAATATTGTTAACTTCTCCATTTACCCTGATAAGAAATCCCGAACAAAGAAAACTTTCGGAATTCTTACCTGTTTTCAATTGCAGTATATAATATAGTTTATCCATTATTATTTTTATAATGTAAAAAATATTATAATGAAAAATTTCTTGGTTTATTTATTGTTTTATGTTAACAAACATGCTTTTCTTAGTATAAACTCTATAATATTTCTCTTATAATACACTAAAATGTTATATTTACAATTTTTATTAAAAACACATTATACATGATTTCACTTTAGTGGGACATCAATTATGCCAAAAATATAATTTAAATTTCAATCCCATTTATTTTATGGGATATACATTTTTAAAATATAATTTGATGAAAAATCAAAACGATTTTCCAAAAATAATATATCCTCCTAAATTAAAAAAAGGGTTTTCCCATCACACTTTAACATATGTGAGATATATATGTTATTTTCCACGTATTTCTTGGGTATTTGGTGTATGTACTTCCCCTTAATATATCATATCATGAGTCTCATTATTCTCATTGAATTATTTGTTTATTTTATTGATTTATTCAAAGAGATTACAATTTAAATATTTCAGTGTGGTATGGAGCCATTGGAATGTTTAAAGATTATTTTCAACAAGAAATGTTCTATGGTTTATTCACTCATGTAAAAAACCATTGTTGAATTTTGTACATTATTATGTTTTATCTCTTATGATACCATATACCATATTTGTGTGAAGGTATTGAAGTCAGTTTGAATATGGATGTTTTATTTATTACAATTAATTATTTATGATTAAAGTACTCACATTTTGTAGGATAGTTTTTCAATAAGAATGTTTATGTTTTTATGATTCACCCTTGTCATATGAGGAATAAATTAGAATTAGTATGTGATAGGTAAGTCTGGATAGTTCTCCTTGATGTAGCAGTAGGTCTCACCAGACAAACTAGACTAGGGTTTTACACATTAAGTATCATTTCTTGGATGAGGCCTTGATAGTATGTTTATGATGTCTCACATTATATATTCCTTCATTATGAAAAGAGTAATCAATGTTCTATGTGATTATTTGAATATTATAATATCCATGGTTATGTTTTATTCTGAAAATATTTAATCATATTTAATTTTTGTTTATTATTCACAAGATTATATTTTAATGGAATGTCATCATTTATTTATTCATCATGCATTATTATATATGCATCCACTATTTTAAATACCCATTCGGAGCACCTGAGGTCACCCATTTCTAAGGTTTTATTTTTAACTAGTATAATGATTGGATTATTAAGAATGAATTTTAGGGATAATCTAGGAATTATAGATGTTTCCAATGAAATTTATATATTGTATTTCCATTCAAAGTTTTATTGTAAAACTTATGTTTGTATATTTTTTTTCCACAACTACTAAATTATTTGGTCTATCAGGATATAATATCCTTATTTATTATGAAAATGTAATTAAGAATGGAATGAGATATGGGAAACTAGGGTTGGGGTATTTATAGTTTTTATGAGAGGATATTTAGTTAAAACATTACAAACTATATTTTGAAATCATAGATTAGGAAACATAACCTTAAGATGGACTTTGAGGATACACATAGAATATCAACCTAGAATATTGGTAAGGTTGAGATTATGTGGGTATTACTAGAAATACATCTCGGTCTAGATACT
Source organism: Viscum album (assembly GCA_963277665.1). Lineage (NCBI taxonomy): Eukaryota > Viridiplantae > Streptophyta > Magnoliopsida > Santalales > Viscaceae > Viscum > Viscum album. The sequence goes on from OY728146.1 coordinate 1,835,879,792, forward strand.
ACAAGTGGATGAGGTTTTGGAACAGATATAACTTGGGGTAAAAACTCAGATAAGGTGTCCTAGGTCTGACTTTTGGTAACCGGGTACATAATAGAAGACCTTATTGCGCACCTGGTTTGACACTCCCAAGGTTTTTTCTTAGGATATTTACTATCTTCATTAAAAACCATATTAATATATTTTAATATATAACCTAGGTTAAACCTAAGAGGTTTTATATTTTAAATAAGGTTTCATGATTTTCTATATATGATTATACAATTTTCAAACACTAATTATTTTTTATCACACTATGTTTTCTATTTTTAGTAAATGAAAAGAACTCAAGGGAGTCATGTTGACATTGAACATGATGTAAAAGTGGTGTAAATGAGAAACCAAATGGGACGTTGATAGGAGTGAAGGATAACATGTTCCTTCTTAATCAGTTTTACTAAAATATAATTAACAACATATACCTTAACAAACTCCCAAACCCATCAATGAAGAGATAAATGTAGTTTTCTAGAAGCTCTAATGGTGGAGAGCATAGAGAAAAGAAATCTTGATTTCCATAACACATGAAATATGGAATAAGACAACCTGAAATGTTTCTCAATGGAAGAGAGAAATGCCCTATGTGTGGAAAATAAATCCATAAAGAAAATAAAATATAAGGAAAATTGATCATACATAACATTAGACCCTAATAGAAGGGTGAAAAGGGTGTAGCACATACCCTTAGCCCACTTGAAGTCATGTTTATCATGATTTTTTTAGTTAAAACAACAAATAGATAAATGTTAATGTTTAGGAAAATTTTGTTTTATCAAAAATATAACTTTGGGATTGGAAACCTATTTGGGAATTAAGTTATTAATGTTATTTCAGAATACATTTGAAAATTTGGGAATCCAGAAATATTTTTGTAAATTGAATATTTTGATGAAAAAATGTTGAATTGTATTTTAGGGTCAAATATTATTTTCTTGTGGACTTTTTGGGGATCTAGGTTATCTATGGAAATGAATAGAATATGTTTTATATTTTGTAATATGGGTAATTAATTTTTTTATACGGATTTAAGAGTTATTTATTTAATTTGGGAGACTATATGAAAAAAATATTCAGATTTTGTGGTCATAGTAAGGAATATTTATGAGGAATTATAGGAATTTTCAAAATGGTCTACGTTGAACATTGACCTTTACAGTGTAATTTTCGAGATTAATGTTTATTTTCATCCAATAAAAATTTATTATTTATGGGGAATTATCTTATATTATCATAACCATTTTGGATTGGGTTAATTAATATAAAATATAAGAATATATAATTATACTTTTGTGGGATCTATGATCGATAGAAGTTGATTCTAATTCCTCAGACGTGAAAAATTCATCTTGAACGTTCATTTATAGGTATAAGGAATGAATTAAAAATAGATCAAAGAGAAATCAGAATATAATTATATTCTTATTACCAGTAATGTAATCAAGTATGCTTAATTTCTCATGTTCTTATCGATATTATAAATGAATCCCTAAAATAAAGGAAATGGATCTTGAAAAAAAATGTTATCTGTTAACATTCCTTACATAGATATCAATTTCCTTTTATCCAATCAAAAATATTTATGGTTTTGTGATTATTAAATTTATAATGAACACGTCCTCAATCATTGTACATCATAAATTGATTGTTATATTTATCTTAAATGTGCATGTTTTCACTTACCACTAATTTTATTCTATTCGATAGCCTAATATTATGGTGACCTTCAAATTTCTGCTTTCTATCTTCTAAAGAGGATTTTTATTAACCCTTTTTATGAGGTCTTCCTCCCATGATGTAATTGTAAAAAATAAACCTATGTTTTTATATTTAAAATATCAAATTATGAGGACATTATTTATTAATTGAGTGGTGAATGTAACACCCCAGGATTTTATAGTATGAATATCTTTATATTTAACTTCTTCACTGAATTATGAGGATAGAAAATTAGTAAATATGATTATTTAATTATTTTAGTTATATCCATGATGTTGGGAATGGTAGGATTTAATGAAATAATGTTAATCCCGATAATATAGATTGCACAAGTCTATAATATTAACTCCATGATTACAAATTAATTAAAATTGAAAACCAATTAAACATAGAAAATTTATTTTTATAAAAACCATTTTAATACATATAATGTAATTTTATATTAATGAATTAAATAAATACATAATCAGTTAAAAATATTAGTAAAATTTATATATTATATATTAAATAAAATATTTTTTCATTTATCTAAAACATATTTTTACGCATAAGATAAAAATGAAACCAATTATACACATTATAAGGAAATATGTTTCTAAACATGTTATTATGACCTTTTAAGGGAGAAATTTTTTTTAAATATAAATTTTGAAACTTTTATAAATTTTATTTTATGAAATAAAAATTATTTTTTGAAATATCAGTATCAGTATTTACTTTGGTTTATTTTTTTTATTTTTTATGATAAGTTCCATTTTTTATGAATTGTAATGTGAGTGTTTAAATAAAAATGTTAACTTTATGAATACTGATATATCCAATAGAATAATAATCTACCATATATATTTATAAATAAAATTTATGCATCTTATAGATTCTAATATGATAAAATTATATCATTGTATAAGCAAATAAATATTTTAGAAATTGTTAATTCTATGATGGTATTTTTATAATTCATTAATATTTAATTTTAATTTTATAACTAATAAAATTATTTAAAATAAAATTCATTTTGAGAAAATTTATTCCAAAATTATAATTTATTTGACTTATTATTTTAGAACAATTTTATGAGATCTTAGTTAATTTTTTGAAGTGTTATAATATCAATTATAAATTTAAAATTTGTATTTTTTGATTAAATGATAATTTTAATTAAAAATTACATTTCTCTTATTTATAAAAATACTATAATAAAAAGAGTCTGTTTTTTAATTATACACATAGAAAATGGGTATGTTTATTTATTTAGGTTTTTTCTAACATAAATGAATTTTTTGTGAATAAGAAAATACAACAATTTACTGTATAAATATTTTATAAGATAAATAAAATACTGACTGATTTATTTTTGATGTAAGAACCAAAATATCATATAAAAATACTTATTTTAATATATTTATGACAAATCTATAACTCTTAAAATACTTGAGACAAAAAATTAAACAAATGAATAAAATATTAAAAAAGTACCCTCTCATCCACTTTAAATACCACCGCTCCCCACCCCTTCTACTTACACCATTAATGATTTTAGAATTATATAAGTTATTTAAAAAATTATTCCCACGCCCCTCCCCCACGTTCATGATATCTCAGTGTCATGAAAATAACAAAACATTTTCCAAATGATTTTCTCAAGGATGAGAAAATCCTGAGGCATAAACCTCTTTTTTCTTGTTATTTTATTTCATGTTCTTTTATTTTCTTATTATCATTCTCTACACCCCTCATCCAAATATAATGGAAACTCCATTATCTTAAAAATAATTTAATGTTATTATTTTAATGGAATAAAGGATCATCAATCCACTTTTTCTTTCCCTTTTATTATAGAATTTAAATGTTGTCTGTGAGGTGTTGTTTTATCGTCTTCAAAGACAAAATGTTATCATTTTCCTTCACCATCATTAAGGATATTCACAAAATCATTTTAATTTTTTAAACAGATTATAAAATGTAACTTAAAATACTTGTTATGTTAAGAATTTACTATATTTATATAATACTAACTGATAAAATGATGTGGGTTCATTGTGATCTAAAATGACTAAAATTAATCTAAATGATTATCATTAACATGTTATATAATGATTCATTATAATATTAGTAAATAAAAAAAATATATAACAAATTACAATTATTATGGCTCATTAAAATTATATAATTATAATTAGGGATAATTATACCCATTTTAAATGACCATAAATACTTATAAACAAGCAAACCGATATTGAAAACCATGAAAATAAATTCTCTTGAAGGATGATATTAGACTCTATAACTTATTAATAAGTCCATAATTAAAACTTATAAAACTATAAATAATCAATTAAATGTATCAAATGTTCTAAATTTATTAATTTATTGATCTAATTTTATTAATTGGGACATTATGTTCATGTATAGAACACATTCAGACATAAGATATGGGGTTTCTCAACTAAATTTCATTTCTATGAGATATTAATCACATGACACAATTTATATTATGTGGTGTATGTATTCTTCCAATTGATGTTCCAAATTTTGAATCTATTTATCCTCAATGTATTAAATGAATTTTTTATGATAATTAGTTTTATGGTGTATAAGGTTTTACTATTTTCAAAGTGGTAAGGGTTTCATCCCAAAACTCTATTTTTCATTTGGGTTACGATTTATCTCTCTCTCTACCCCAATTTAATTATTCTTTATTTTTATGTACTTATTCAAAATTTTACATATATGTTACTTAATAAGGTATATAGATAATTTCACCCTTATTTTAAGGGTATGTACAAGTTTTAATATTGTACCATTTTAAATTATTCCTGATATGAAATACCAAATAAAGGGAACTTCCAGAAATTATAGACATTTTTTCGGGAACTAAAAAAGCTATTTTAAGCCATAAATATTTTTCTAAAATAACTAATTTTATCATGAAAAAATATATTTTTTCATTTCTAGTTTTATAAAAACAAACATTCCCTTATTCATTAAAACCACTTTTACATTTTCGTTAAACTGCATTAAAATGTTTAATTTCTAATGTTTATTATATGTTTTTTACATGATTTCAATTTAGTGGGACATAATTAATGACTAAAATATAATTTTAATGTCCATACCTTTTAGTTTCTAGGATATACAATACAATCCGATTTTATGATAAATACAAATGATTTTCCAAAATAACTCTTCTTTCTAATATAAATACGGGATTTCTCATCCAAATTTTACTTCTTTGAGATTTAAGTCATGATCACCAATTATTCCTTTTGTGTGTGGGGTATGTACTATACTTTGATATATCATATAATTAGTCTTCTTATTATGTTGAAACTCTAAGTTTCATTTAATTATTCTTTTTTGGGATACTGATTTAAATTTTTCAAATTGGTACATGACACATTGGAATGCTTTAACATTATTTTCCTCAAAAAATTTCAATATTAGATTCATCTATGTAAAAGTACATCGTTGAATGTTATAAATCATTTAGTTTTATCTCTTATGATATCATATACCATTTTTTTTTATGGTTTTATGATTAGTTTGACTGTGGGTATTCTATTTTATATTATTCATGGTTTATGGTTAATGTATTGAAATTTCGTATACTATTTTTTCAATAAGAATGTTTATGTTACTTAAGTTTCACCCTTTTCAAATACTGAATTTATTTGACATTTTATGTCATGGGTGAGGCATGATATAGCCCCTCAATGCAACGATATGTCATTTGATATAGACTAGATTGAGTTTTTACCCATTATGTATGATATCTTAGCTGAGGCCATGACGATATGTTAATGATGTATGAAATTACACATTCCACTATTTTGAAACTAGTATATGATTGTGAATGTAATTTTTCAACTAATAAAATATACATGGTTATGTTTTATTATGAAATTAATTTTTCAGCTATTATTCCAACCGTATTGTTCTCAATATTATGTTTTAATGGAATGTGTACTATTAGTTATTAACTATGACTTGTTTTATATTATTTCACTATATTAGATACCTTTAGTAAGCACCAGAGCTCACCCATTTCATATGTTTTGTTTTCCCCCATAATAAAAAGATGAATATTATGATTGACATGTAAGGATAATATAAGAGTTATGGATGTTTCAAATTGAATTTCTGTATTATATTTATTTTAAAAGTTGTAATGGAAAAAATAATTTTTTGTATGGTTTTGAAAAACTACTAAACTATTCGGTCTTTCAAGACATGAGTTCTTTGTTTATTATTCCAATGTAATGAAGTAAGGCCACCACTCTATGAAATATGGGTCAAGTTATTTTCAAGGTATATGTGTTTTGATAACTCTAGAGCTATAATAATGTCTTAAATATAATATAAACATGTTTAATCCACCATTATATAAATACTTTAACTGTAGTTATAGATAATTAATTACATATTCTTATGAGGATGTAGTTGGTTGTGCACATGATCAATATTTTAATTTCCCATTTGATAGAAGTTGAGATGTATATGTGTTATTTAATTAACATAATAACATATCACTATATATTAGAGACTCATGTAATTATATTATAATAAGTTAAAGAGTTTTTAAGGATGTTTATGAATAAATTATAGAAAATGATAGTTTTAAGAATTTTAATTCTTCTTCATAGAGTCTCTTTTGGTTTATACCAATAGCCTACAGAAGAGAGATTCATAAACAAACGAAGGAATCAATGATGTGTAGAAAGAATTAAGGAATTCATTTTTGGATGGTATTTCCTAAACAAAAGTGTTTTGGAATTGTGAATTGGGGAGGATCGTGGATGTGTTTTATAATTTGGGGAGAGGACAGAAATTGAATTTTTTGAAAATTTAAAGTGATACCAATGTTTTTATCCGGTCACAATAAAATATAATGGGACATTATCAAACTATAGAGTTGATAAGGTCAAAATAGATCTATAACATGGGGTTTGAACATGTTTATGGTCTTTTTAAACCATTATATTCATATTTTAAACCACAATAAATGTATTTTTATCTTTATCCGTGATAAATAATTTTAAATATTTTATAATTAATTATGGTAAAAAATTAATCTAAACAAATTAGATAATACAAATTTTTTGTTATTCCAAATATTAAATTTATTTTTAAAATTTAATTCTTATTTTTGGAAACATTAAATTTAAAATTTAACACCATACCTAATCAAATAACAGTTTTCTAAAGTGAATATTATTATATGAATAGAATGTTTTAATAACAAAATTAAATATTTCTTTAATAAAAATGGAATAAATTAGTATTATTTTATCAAAATTGAAGTAATTTTACATTAATTACAATTTAAAATATTATTAAAATTATTCAGTAATAGAATTGAATAATATGTTATAAAAAATATCTGTATTTTTCATTATTTATTAAAATCATAATATAAAATTATAAAAAATAAACCCAATGTTAATTTTAAATTTATATTAAAAAAGTGAATTTAATTTTATTCAAATCATTTTTATAGAAGAGGATCAATTTAAATTTATTTTATGTCTGAAAATCATGACTAATCTTTTTTTAGAAAAAAAAGATTTATAGAAAGCATTTATTTCTAGTTTAAAGGCCTTTTTATTTTATTTATAATCAATATATAAACATTGAATTTATTTTATACATATGTAAAACATAAAATTATAATATTTTAGTTTTTATAATTAATAACCTCTATCCTAGTAACATGGTAATAATCGTAATGTTTAAATAAAAACATTTGAATAGATTTCCACATTCCATTTAAATACGTAGATGCATGCATTATATGCTATAAATGATATTGAATTTAATAAAATAAATCATAAATTATTATTGTGTTTTGTTATATTTTAAACTTGTTATAGTTTGTATTAAAAACTATCTATGTTGATCTTAATTTTTTGAAATCTCATGGTATTATAAACACAACAAATATCACATTATTGGCCAGCTTATCATATGATATAGAGATATGTAGTATTAACTTAGACATAACTTATGTGGTTTGGAATTTTTCTTCGGATTGCTCTAACTATTCCCCAAAAGTTATGCATAACATTAAAACTATATAGTTAAGGGAAATGTGGTATTTTAAATGATTTTCATAATAATAATACTATATTGATTATCATTCTACTAACCCAAACATATGATTAACATCATGAATCGATATACATAATGCATAAAATATTAAGCTTGCAACTGATTAGAAAAAATTGGTATTAGGTGAGACAATTTAAAAATAATTATAAGTCTCACATATGAGTAACCATATGCTAAATCAGATATTGTTGTGCTATGAGTCATATTCTTCGAAAATAACTAATGTAATACCTTTTATGTGGTGATCTATTTTTTAATCCACAAACAATGTTTTCATTTATTTTGACCGCATTATATAATACAAGAAAAATTGTTATAAGTGTAGGACTTGAAATATATCAGAACCCACTACATTATATATTATATTCCAGAATGAAACTTCATGTTACATTATCATGTAATGTAATGTCATCCATGGTTCATGTTATTCATTTTACAAACATTATTTCATGAATAAAATAAATGAAATGTATTTTATATCAATATTTAGTTTCTTATGATCAAACAACATTAATTAGACATCGCCAAAAAACAAAAAACACAAGAACACTATGTGATATAAAAAATATTAACATAAAATATAAAATAAATAATCCCATATACCTTACCCCATATAGATACTACTACTACTATATTTATCCCATACACTCTATGAAGACTATTTTGGTGAAATAAAAGGATTCAACCCTCTATGGTGTATCAAAGGGTTGATTTGAATCAATATGCATATAAGATTGAGTCTATAATTCTCTATGATATTCTAGTATATCATAATAAAAAGGATTAATAATATTGATTCATTTCATATAATATACATGAAATACCTATGAACTATAACATCTTAATGGTTTCTCCTATCCTTATATCCTCTTAATAAACTTCTATTTTCTCCATTCCATAAATTACATATTATGAAATGTATTATATATGAATGTGGTTTAATTTTTCTTAAAACCATGTATTATTATTAATCTCTCATGAAATTGTTTTAATGAATTTAGTTATTAATGATATATTATTAGTTGAAGTGATCTCAAATTTTATCATATATTTTTAATGTGACACATTGAGATTCTGGTATGAATTAGTTTAGGTAAATATTTAGTTTAATATCATTTCACATACACAAAATCAAACTAAAGTGAGTAATAATTTATTAAAATTAATAGAAAACATAACAAAATTATGAATATAAAATTTTAAAACAAAATATTTAATATTTATTGGTTATTAAAAGTAAATGTGGTAAAAAAACATTATGTCTAAATTCGGATTATTTTATAAAATCATGTATTAATATGTTTTTTGTTTTTTATTTTAATGAAAATTTCAAAAAACAATTATGATCTAAATTTTATGAAATGGTCTTCATTTAAGATATCATCATGTAAAAAAATTCTAATTATTTTATTTTATTTTTCTAAAACAGGTTATTTTTTTGTGAATAGGTAAAAATACAAATTTTAAAAATAATTTAACCTTTTGACGTCATTAAAAATAATAATTACTTATAATTATATAAATTTATTTTATAAAAAATTATAAATTAAATATGTAATGTAATTCAATTAAAAATATAATTTGATACATTGAAGTATATGTATAACATTTTGGAAATAAAAGAAATTTTTTTATAGAAATAAATACTATTTTTATATTATATTTTAATAATTATTTCACAAGGTTATTTTATATTTTTGTTGGGATTTAAATTTAAATAATTCTACTTTTATTTAAAATAATCAAATTTATTTGATGGGAGTCAACATTATACTTCATTTTGGTGTAAATTTTGTTGATTAATTTTTTTATGAAAATATTTTTTAATTTTGTTTAATGAACTTATATTATTATTTTTTAAAAATTTTGGAAAATGAATATTATAAATTTGATTCCATATTTTTAATAATATTATTCATGTATATGAATTGTTTCAATTATAATTTATTCATGATAATTTTTACTATAGAATTGGTTAGTCACCACAATAAATGTTAAAAGGATAAAAAATTAGTCAAAAGAAGATATTAGGATTAAAATATCTGTAAAACCTGAATAAATTTGATTTTTGGAGTTTATATTGACCATAACCAATCTTATATTCTATACTGGGTTTCTATATAGCCATGTGTCCTAGAAAAAATAGATAAATTATATTTTAATTTTCATAATATATATAATGATGTGACACATATACATATAAAAGGGGACATCCTCTCCTCGCTTCACCACAAAACATGAAACCTTTTTTTAAAAGACTCTAGTTTTTCTATGCAAAACTTTGTAATATTCTTAGAAATATTTTTAGAGACAGGCGTTGATACAGTGCACAATTCGGAGCCAGTGTGTGCTCAGAAATAATTCTATAAAATTATTAAAAATATTTTTTTTTTGAACACACAATGTTTTATAGAAATAAAATACTATATATTAAATGGAATTTGTGATCATAAATCTGATGGTGTGGTTTTTTTTTCAAAACATGGTGTTTACCAAGGCGCATCGTAAATTTTTTCAGTGCATGTCATTTATAAAAAAAGTCACCGAAGACGTAATTGTAAATAAAATAATTAAACAAAATTATTATATTTTAATGAGAATCCAAATAAATCAGAAAAAAGGACTCAAATTGAAAATCTAAGACCACCTTTTAGTTTGTAATACGGTGGTTACCCTAGGTGAAACATAATGTTTGTTGGTGTGGGACGTTCTGATGTGGAAAATTTTGGCAGGTGCATTTAGTTAAAATAAATATTTTATTTATTTATTTTAAATAAAATGACCTACACCTAGACATATCAATAAATATAATGTTATGGTAGATCGTCTTGGTTATCCTCATAACCTTGGGATCATTGAGAATAGATTTATCCCCCTATTGGAGAACTGAGATCCTATGAAAAATCCTTGGATTAAGACAAGTTGAAGCACGACGAATCGATGGATCTCCTCCTCCATTGGAAAGAGTTTTCTTCATTAGAAAAAGAATCAATATTGTGGTAATACTTTTCATTGTGTATTTTTAGCCTCATTTGATTTTCCCGTGATGAACACAAATTAATCCTCAAACAAATAATTCACGAATTAAAATTTTATTCTTTAATCCTTTTTTCTAATTTCTTATTCATGGAATTTTGGTTTATTAAATATAGAAGATTTTTATTTGATAACTCCACTCATTCATAGATCTCATCCATGATGGGAAAATGAAAATTCCCATCAGTTAATTTTTTTTGTTTCGTAAATTTTTATATCTTCCCTTCGTGTGTTCATCGTCGGAGACTCGTGTGATCGAAAGTTCAAAAAGTATATTGAAATAAATCATTGTTAAAATATATCATTATGAAATCGAACCTGAATGAAATTGATAAACTTTCTGGAAATGAGTTGGGATCTAGATTGAGGGTTTTAGATGTTAGATGATGGTTAAGTGAGCGGGATGTCGCAGAGTAGCTGACTGGCTATCTATCGAGGCAGAGGTCCGGGAGTGTCCAGCATGGCCGGTCCAGTCATGAGACGAGGTGTAAGTCTGGATAAGGTAGGTGGTGGCCAATGTGGTGTGACATGGCTATCCCATGGTGGGGAGCCAAAGTTGATGAAGTCAGAGGCCTGGAGTGAGAAGGGTCACCATAAATCCTGGTCCATGCATGTTGTTTTGAAATTAAACCATTTTACTGGGTCTTCATATTGAAAAACTAAACAGTTGATCCTATGTGTTTTTTCATAAGATTCATCATAATGTGATCCATATGTTTTCTTTCTGGATCGACACATGGAACTGACAAGGAACTACCAGTACATAATGTTGGGAAATGCATCTTCTTTACCATTTGTCCTATTTGGGTGAATGAATAGTCAATCCTATTCATATTTCCACTAGGATCACAACGGTGTGATCCGTTTGATTATCAGGTCCATTTGAGGAGACATTTCAATGAAAATTATGTTATTTCCCTCTGGGCTAATGATGATCATCGTGCGGTCGTTAGCCTTTTTGGTCAGTTATTGCATGCACTCTGGTAGTATAGTGGCACGAATAAGGGTACATATACATAGTTTAGTACCCGGGTATGGCTAAGTACATGGACAAAAGATGAGGTGAGGTCACATGTTTTGTGGGCCCCATACACACTATTTAACTTATTAAGAATCTTCTACCTCATGTATCTCCATTCCTTGGACTTATATGTTTTCCAGTGAGTAGTCTATCCCTAGTGTTTTTTTACGTAGAACATTGTGGTTTCCTCTATAGTGGATTTTAAGATATGATTCAAGATTTTCTATGCATAAAAACATTTTAGGAAACCCCTAAAAATATTGTGATTAGAAAGTATGACCATAGACTTCTTCCAGAGTGGAACCCTCCCTCCATCGGCTTAGGCGCATGTCCACTAAAATTACTTCTGAGTGGAACCCTCCTACCGGTAGGGAACATGTCCTCAATGACCTTGGGTGGAACCCCGTTGTGATACAAAGGTGTGTGTCCTTGAATATTAGAGTAGTACCCCCATCATCATGGGTACAAGTGGTCAACAATCAAAGTGGAACCCCCTATCAGAAATTGAGTGGACACTTGTAGAATAGGGTGGACCCCCCTATTGTATGAGGGAATGGGTCCTTGAAGAATAGAGTGGAACCCCCTATTGTACCAGGGAATGGGTCCCCATGATAGTAGAGTAGATTCCCCGTCAGCATGGGAATGGGTTTTGTATGACTACTATCATAGTGGAACCGCCAGACACACTTGGGAGCGAGTCCACTACATCGAGTTTATTCTCACTCCATTTTGTAGATCAGTGAAGAGATACGTCTTGCTGTACCATTGGCCTCATGAGAAATTTGAATTATTTATCCTGCAAGACAATTCCTTGAGATACGACCGAAAAATATTCGGGAGAGTCAGTTCCACCCAAGAGGATATTATCATGATGTTGTGATTATGTAGCTTGAACCAGTGTTTCCTAAGTAGGCACATGTGTTTCTAGGATTTGTAGATGGAATTATGTTGGAAATTATGGTGAGCCTTTTTCTATACTATGCTATATGAAAGAGACTCCATTAATCAATATTGTGGAATTTTTTGACCGAACACAGACACACACACACACATATATTCTCCTTCAGTATGCAATCTTTGGGCTTTGATTACTCACTTTCATAGAGGGGAAATGACACGCGGGGTATTCCTCATGATTTCATTGTCTATATTATAATGGTTGGATGAGTATACAATTATACTATAGGTAGATAAGACTAAATGATAATATAATCTTCTCGTTGTTTCTATCTCCTTGTGTTTGGATGAGTTCACATTCACCCTCAAGTTGGGTTGAGCAGTAAAATTTTTACCATACATTTATATATCTACTGCATTCTTCTTAAATGTATCTCTTACTACTACCCCTTCACCTTTTGGGGTGTTCTACTAGGTATGTATATATAGAAAACTCTACATTGGAATTTCCCAACATGTGTCTTTTCTTTTGCAGATGATGGACTGCTCGATCGTGACTTCAAAGGAGCTTAGGGATACAGAGTTCTTCTACTGTGTATGCTGGTTGTAGCTTGCGATTCATGAGCTAGGATCTCTCAGTTGTTTTACTTTTATAGTTTTTGTCTTATTTGGGCTTATTACTTGTTTGGTGTGTATTTTGACCTGTTTTCCTTTTATTATACATTTTTATTCTCCTGTATTCCACAATGGTTATATATATGCATTATTACCACTGTAGTCGTTGAACATTATTCTTTCCCATTGAAAATTTTCATTGAGTGGGGGGTGTGTGTGTACCAGTACATAGGAGATGATCTCAATAAGATAAGTTGTTCCTTTGGAACTTATTTCCACCCTCTGTCCTATGGAGGCAAGCTTAGTGTAGTTGTGGCTTGATCCCCAACTTGGACCAGCTCATGAGAGATTAGTTTCATTGTAAGATCATTCCTTGTGATGTTTTTGGTCGTATCCCCTTATGAGGATTTTTTTGGGTTTAGGAAATAAATTTCAATGTGTCTTGAGTGTGGATCCTTGGATAAAGAGTCCAATGATGGTGTGGCGGCTGATGTATCCATTCACTAGGTCCCTGACCACTTTATTTTTGACTTGGCATGCAATGATATTTGATTCATCTATCAATGGTACATGTATCATATATGATTGAGTCATTGAATATACTTCACGAGTCATCTACCCAATGTCGTTATATATATATATATATATATATATATATATATTCTAATCTGACCAAGGTAATCCTTCAAAAAATTAAATATTCCTCTATGATGATAGCCATCTGTGATACCAGCTTCGGTTCTTGACAATGATCCATTGACTGACAAGGTATTAGTTCAAGGTCCATCCTATTACCCCTTCCTATAGGTGGGAATGTAAAATCACCTACACCTATTGAGCATAAAATCATCCCACCATAGTTGTATTAGGACTTGCGCAGGATGAGCGCACCCCGCGTGTTCTAGAATTATAGATAGCTGAGGTTTTGGGGTGAGCGAGATCCCTAGATAACTGAGGATTTTCTAGGGTCAATGTTCGACATCTTCAGGCATTTTCGGACTGTACACTACCACAAAACTGGGTTCCACAGCCTCACCCTTTAACAACTCTTTTTTTACTTGAACTGATAAAGGGGGGGATTTATCAGCATTTTTTCCAAGCGCTGATAAATTATATATGTAAAAAAAACATTTTTCCCAAAAAATAATATATTGATATATAAGTATATTTATATTTATATAAATATAGTATATATTTTTTAAATATGTTTTAGATAAGGATAAATGGAAATCTAATATTGATGTATAATATATTTAGTAGACCTGGATTATAAGATATTTTTAAAAATATTTTTAATGAATAATTTTATAATTATCATGGACTAAAAATCATTTAATAAAATTTTTACAACAAAAAAATAAAAAATATAATAAAATATCTAAATTAAGTTAAAAACGTAACACAAACATCAAGCAACCATAACATTTTATCCGTGTATCTGTTTGAGCTCTACAGCATATCAAATCGAAGCCTGCTATGATCTCTATGCGTTATTGACCCAATAAAACCTTATGTCTCATTTTCAAGGCAAAAAAGGCATAGAAGGACTCCATAACTATTTTTTTAGTCTGAATATCCAAAAAATTTAACATTAAAATATAACTTCTGATCTGAATGTCCTAGAGGCTTTTACCACATATCATATCTAATATTATATCATTTTCATCGATTAGACTTGTTGTGGAGTTGAAACTAACTTCTAGATTAGAAGTTATGGTCATATTAACATTCAATGGATTTTCAGATATACACAAACACACACACACACACACATATATATATATTCATATATATATATATATATATATATATGTGTGTGTGTGTGTGTGTTGTATATATGTATGTATGTATGTGTTTAATTATTTATAAACACACATAAGAAAAAATATTTTATAAATTTATTTCAAACTATCCTTTTAAATATATATTTATATAAAAATAAATATATGGATAAAATATTATATCTATATATACATGTATGTATAAATAGATATAAATATATATTAATATACGGATATATATATATATATATATTAATATAAATATAACTATATATATATATATATTTATATATATTAATACTAGGATATATATATATATATTAATATATATATATATTAATACAACTATATATATTCATATAAATATATATATGATAATATATATAAATATATATTAATATACGGATATATTTATATTAATATATGAGTAAATGTAACTAAATATATATATAAATAAATAGATATAATAATAAATGAATAGAAAAGAAATATGGTGGAATGGTTAAGGCTTTGGCGCGAATGCAATAGGTCTCGAGTTCTAATCCTTGGGGAGGCAAGTCGCGGGAGTATGTGGGGGGAATAAACTATAACTGATAAAGGGGTGGGACTGCTATTAAAGGGGGTGGGGTTGGGTGGCGCAGGTTGGGGTGTGTGTGGGATACCATCAAGGGTGGGGCACTGTTAAATGGGGGCTTTAAGCGATGTTGAAGCCCCCCAGAATTGAAAATTATTTATTTATTTATTTTAATATTTTTTTAACATTTATTAGTGCTGATAAAGGACACTTTTATATGCACATTTTTAGCACAAATAAAAGGGGAATTTATTAGTGTTTTTCTAAGCACTGATGAAAGAGACCCCACTTTATCTTCTCCACTATTAGCAACACTTTTTTAGTGCTATTAATGCCCTTTTCTAGCACTGATAAAGACCATATTTGTAGTAGTTCTAATAGATAAAAAATTTATATGGAAGCCAATATTTTCCTATGAGAATTTGGGAATTTGTGGATCATTGTTACCTAGATAAATGATGAGTCAATACTCTCATGGGATAACTTTCAGAAAATGATTCATGGGGAGTACTACCCCTCATGAGTATGATTTATTTAGATTTGAGAGCTTCAAGATCCTAGAAATATAGGGATTATGGTGGCTGAGTTCAAATCCAGGTTCATGAAACATATGTGGTAATCTCTCAACATGATCTGTGGCATATACTTCTGATTATCGATGATTGAGCAGAGACACCATAGAGAGATCAATCAAGAGTTATTCTTTAGTGCATCCAAAACAATATCAGGGTGATAGAGCAAGACCTCGTAAGAAAGGAATTTCTATTTGAGGGATTTCTAGATAGCTAGAGATGGCAGTAGGTATTACGAAGCTAAGGCATGTAAATCATTTAGAAGGGGAAAGTTAGTGGGACCTTGGTTTAGGAAACCCTTTCTTGAGTAGGATCAAGCCTATGATCGTACATTTCAAATGTAGAGTAAAGATCATAGGAATCCCTAGGAGGGACAATTTTATGCATGTGGTGAACTAGGTCACATAACACGAGACTGACCAACCAGACCTTCTAAGCAGCACACACATACAACTGATGAACCATCATGGTAGAGATAACTTTGTGATAAATGATCTCATAGCCCTAAACAAGGCAGTCCTCAAGGATATTTATATATGTAGGTTTTGGATGCTTATGACCCCTTGTGAATGACATGATAAGTGTTACAAGCTATGTCCATTAAACATTATATAGTAGAAATTTTGAGACACTTTTTCTGTAACACCCAAACCCTAGTTTCCATGATTCGGTGCATTATTTTTTTACATTTTAATGATCACATGAAAATAAAATCCTAAAGGACCGATCAGTTTAGTATCTTTGGAAAGGATAGATACAAACATCTATTTCACCTATAATCATGAAATGAAAAAAACATATTATACCATTGGAACACTCTCATATCCCAAATACTATCACTGCATTTCAATCATAATATTCTTCTTCAAATCATAGATAAAAATGAATCATATGAAAGGGGTGAGCTCAGATGCTCATTAAGGTTAAACAATAAAATATAAGATTTCATAAAACAACATAAACTTTAAGGGAAGGGTATAAAATTATAAAAAAAGATTTTAGAACATTATGTCAAACATAATATGGAAATAATAAATTAAATAATTCCTTTTATAGATTCACATGGATATTCTACTTGTCGAATAATCACATGAAATATCAATAACTAATCTCATAACAAGAAAATAAATAATTCCAGACATCATAACCATACTGTCATGGCCTCATGATAGTACCATTACCATAACATCAAGGCCTTGTGCCAAGACTGTTACCATATTGTCGAGGCCTTATTCCTAGACACTTGACAATCTCATGAGACCTACCAATTCATCGATGGTCTATAACAGGCCCTTCCCATCACATACTATGTCCAATGCATTCCTCATATGAAAATGGTGAAACAAAACATAAACATTAATATCAAAAATAGAATTTTAAATGGTAATAATTTAATCATAAACCATGAATGGTATAACAATAGAACATCCACATTCAAACATATCATAAATCTCTCAACACAATATTGATTATTTTATCATAATAAATCAACCTTAATTAATAATAAAATCCAACAATTGTTATTGAGATAGATAAAAATGATAAAATCATTAAAACTCTTTGACAGAGATATCACATTTTTACTTTGAAATCATTTAATATCCACATAATTTAATAATAAACCACTTGTTTTGAAAATAAAATTGTAAGCTTGTAAGGAAAATAATTAAAATGTTAAGCCATCATAATAACATAAAATAGCCTCTTTCTTCATATAAGCTAAAAAATTATTCTTTCCATAAATTTTTTAAAATGGTTATAATGTACCTCATTTGGAAAACAATAGAAAGATTAATTTCAAATCATTTTGTAAAAATTCACACATGGTTTAAAATTAAATTATAAATTGTCCATAATATTTTAAATTTCATTTTAAGAAACATGGACATGGTTGATAAGGATGTCCCTGTGGATACTTACATATAATAAATCTCAGACAATAATGATATTCGCAAATTAAACCATACATAAATCCATTAAAAGATTAGTTTTGCAAAACATATGAATGAAGATAAAAATAGATATATATTTTTTTCAATTATTATATATCCATATAATTAGTTATATATAATAATATCAATAATATTGAAATGGATAAAGGATTGATTCTTTAAACATTCAAAGTCTCCCATGCCACTTTGAAAATTTAAATAATAACCCCAATATATAAAAATGAATATCTAAATACATGAAGATAAATTTATTAATGATATCTAATAAAATAGGGAAGTATATACACTACAGAGATGAAATAAGTGGTGAACATGGCTTATATATCATAGAAATTAAATATTGGATGGTATTCCCTTCCCTTTGGTCAGATACTCTCCGTACATGTATGAAACTACTGTACAATGGTTTTAAACATATTATTAACTTATACCAGAATAATAATAATATTTATAATATAATATATAATTAATTTAAAACTTCATATTACAATTTTATTAATAATTTCCCTATTAAAGAAACATTTTGGGTATCAATCACTTTCTATATCATACAAGTTTTAACTTATTATTATTGATCACATTAATTAGAAAATGATTTATTTACATCCATAATACATAAAATTATTTATATATATTATATATACAGGATATGAATATATAATATATTGATTTATGAAATGGAATACATCATTCATTGAAATAGTAGGTCGTACGTACACAAGAATGCGGTTTCGGTTTTCTTATCGAATTTAATTGAAGTAAGTGAATGATATATATGTTAATATATTTATATATATATATTATTCTAGTATTATTACTATTTCATTTATTTCATTCTAATTCATATTATTTATGTTTTTATAATCATTCTTGAATGGTGAACATGTAAGATGAATCTCATTGCATCGTGGAGATGACAATCAGTACGTACTTACGAGCGTCAATAAAATTTTTTTAATGGTTAAATGGTATGTAATTGGATGGAATATGAATTATACATAAAATATTTAATTTTATATCTATTTTTTACATCCATTATATTCATTCTTATACCCATATAAATTTATTGTACATGAAATACAATTTACACCACGACGTGGAGACAGTAAGTCGTATTTACGAACAGATGGTGATGTTGTTTTTATATGATAGAAAAAAAGAGAAAAAGGTTGTACCATAATTATAATAACATTTAAAAATTTAGATGTTTCTGGATTTATTATTTCATTATGGAAAAAATATAGAATGTGGAAAGATAGTAATAAAGGAACTTTGAAAAATGTCATAAAACAATTACCTCTTTTCAGGTGTATACTTTTGATTTGCACAAAAGGACTATGTAGTATAAATTATTGACCAAAGTGTAGCCTATAGGATAATGTGACGGTTTCTGGGAGAGTAAATGGGTATGGATTTTCATAGGAAAAGGGATCTGGAGGTGTGAATTAATGGTAATGAGGGGTTCCCTTTTATAAGAGGTGTGAGGGGATCTTTTGGAAGATCTCAAAATATTAATTTATTAGAAATATATTTACGTTTTCAAATTTCTTCAATGTAATTTATTTTATAGATATGATGAGTATGGGTCGACATACACTATACCACGTTATTTTATACATGCTTAGGTCATAAAATTAACATTATATTTTGGAATTAACCCTTATTTAAACTGTTTAACTCTTACTACATCTTCTGGTATTTTAACACTATAGGGTTAATATAGATACAATAAAATTTTAAGACAATGAAAATAGGGTAATTAATGGAATATTAGAAATTATCAAAGTTAGTTAGTGAAACTATCAATTTTTTTTATATCATTTAATAAAATAGTATTTATTTTAAAATATCATTTATGTCAATTTTAATACTAATTAACATTTGTATTTTTTAAAATATCTAACCAACATGATAAAATCAAACCATTAATTCCAATATTTCACATACATGTCTACGATATCAATAAGATATATTTATTTCATTAATTAAATTAATTTATATTATTTTAATATTATTAATTTAGTTTATTTGATTTATTTAATAAATCAAATACAATATCATAACTGTATCACAAATAAATTTAATTATATAATTTCTAAAAAATATAAATAAATTATCATTATGTTGATAAATTTCATTTCATTTCAATAAATATTTATAGTATAATTTATCATATGTATAACCCTATATTAAAAATGATTTAGTTATTAAAAATTGAATATGAAACTTTTAACTCTTCCATAAATAAAATTTTAATAAATGTACTAATCTAACAAAAGTGGGTTAAAAAATATCATATTTTCGACCTAAGGTTGATTTGGTTTGAAATATACTTATTTAATGAAATTAAGAAAAATTTTATGGTATTCATATATTAATATAATATTATTTTACCTTTAATTACCCTAGTTACCTTCAATAGTGGTAAATAAAATTTGAAAGTTACTATTTACAAAAAAAAATATTTTAATCATATTAGACAAAATTTTCTATCTTGATTAAAACCATGAATATCATATTTTCCAAATTTAAATAACTTAATTGATTAAATTATGCTTAATGTATATATTCTAATGTGGCGAGAAAGTTGGTAAAAAGACGTGAAAAAACTCAATAAATTTGTATATCTAATTTTATTATAAAAATGATTATCATTTTTTAAATTGAGTTAATATATATAATACTTATATATTTTAAAATTAAAACCAATTTAAATTAATTTAATTATTCACATTGAAAAGATAGTTTTTAAACAATAATACAGTGTTTTCACTATTCATCATAATTTGAACATTTACAGAAAAATAAAAAATTTATCCCTAAGATAATTTTGATATTTGGAATTAAAAAATGAAGTCTATTTTACAAAAATAAATTTCAATAAGTGTCTAAAATTAATTATATTATTGTTTACAAAAGGACATAAAAAGTAGTTCCTTTAAGAAAATATTATTTCTAAACAGACAAATATTTTACCAAAACATATATATTTCATTATAAATATGGTTTTTTATGTGAAAAAATAATGCATATAATTTAAAATATATTTATTACTATTTATAATACTATATACACTAGACATGTTATAAATATAACATTTAAATAATTACAACACTAAAGTGTTGTTTTGAAGAAACTCAATTGGGCGTGCTATGCAAGACATGTCAGTGCTACCTGAAACAAAATTTATCAAAGATAAGTACCATGAAATATTGGGGTGTCACATTATCATCACCTTTAATGAATTCTGTGCTCATAATTTAATCATGGAAACAAAATCAATGTGATGGACTTTTCAAAATAACTTTTTTGAAATCCAACATCAGAAAATGGATTAATGGGACAACAATTCTAAAATATAGAAGGGGAGGTATGAAGGTCACAAGAGATAACACATACTAGGCTTCCATGTAGAAAAAATGGACATGAAAGAAAATATAACCATCAATGTTTTATGGAGAGTGATAAATAATACTATGAAGATAAAGTTAACTTCTATAAATCTATAAAGCTGTGATGATCCAATGGTACATTGGATTCATCTAAAAAAATTAATAGGAGAACACTTTTGGTTTTAAAATACCATCAATAATATTTAAGAATTAATTATTTGATATAATAAGAACAAAAGGAGTCATAATTACTTAACAAGCAGAGTTCCATACATTAACTAATTTCTACAAAAAACTAATCTTTATCTGGAAAAGATAATGAAACTCAAAAATATTGTATTTATCTTAATCCTAGAGGGTTTAAAATGAATTTATAAATCATATATCATACCATAAAGAATGAATGTACATTATAAAAACCATGACATCTTTTAGGCCAGTGGTAGGCGATTCTCCTTTATCACCCTTCAGTTGAGGGTTCAAATCTAACAACCTTGTCGGATGTGATGGGTTGTCGCATGAACTACGAGCTGTACTTTTCCTAAAATTATAACAATCCAAAAATAATATTAATATAACCATAAAAAATATTATCCATTGTGAAAATTAATCCATTCAATCATTTATTCTTTTCGAAAATAATATTTTCCCATCTCAAAGTCATAAAATTTATAAAGAAGGTCACATAAAATAATGAGGAACATTTTGTCACATAAAAAGCGCGTGAATACCTTCATCTTCTATTATAAAAAATGGAAATACCATGAATTACCATAAAACCATTTTTAATACATATTTTATTAATTATTCATTATATATAACATAATATAATAGATATTCTCCATAAATAAAATAAATGATGTGAACTCCAACAATGACAGAATAAATAGAACATTAATTAGATCCATGGTAGTCAATAATATCAAATATACTTTATCCAAATTAATCATATCGTTATTCAAACATATTTATCTCAGACATAAGAAGGGTTATCATTAACTCAACCATATATTTTCAAAAAATATTCACTTATAACTGTTCCACATTACTTGGTAGTATACAGTCTCAAATCCTAAATGAAGAAGTACTACATTATAGTCTTTATTTACTACATAATTCTTATAACCAAGAAATTTATAAAAAGTTATTTGAATATAATAATTCTTGAATAGGAATATTAATCATTCCACATCAACTATGGTAGTATCATAACATGATCATTGTCCAATGGTATCATATAGTGTATATTCCATTGAAGATTGGGACCTTGATTTTTATATCATCTCATCTCCTTACTGTTAAAGAATCGTTCATTGGTAACATTTTTCATTCCCTTGAAATCATGCATTTGGTGTCCTTTTTCTTCACACTTATAAAAACTCTCAATCCATTCAAGCATTTACCAGGGTGATTCTTTCTGTAGATATAGTGAGTGAGAAAATCCTTCATTCCCTTTTTCCCATTATCAATATTTCAATCTTCCATCCTCTTCTTCTATTTCTTCCATTATAAACCCTAGGAATTGGAGAATTATTTTCTTATCTTATTAACACATGATACTATTTCCTCATAAGATGAGAAGACATGGGAGACTATTTCCCTTCGAAATTGTCATTTAAGGCCATGAAAGATTTGATCCATTTGACTATTTAGATCATGTGCATTGGTGGAGATGTCATTCCTTCTACTAGGAGACATTTTAAAATGATGACATACACTAGGTTAGAACATATCATATTATATAATTAAAAAATTAAAAAAATTAATAACATAATGATTTACACATGTATAGTCTCATAATTATAAAAATGGTTTCTTTGGGATTATATTTAATCATAAATCCTTTATAATGGTTTGTAAAGAAAATATTAATTATCCCAAGCATATCCCCCAAGAGTGTTAAACCAGGTTCATAGTAAGTCCCATTTTCATGTACTAGGTTACCCCAATTGAAACTCAAAACACCATGTCAGAGTTATTACTCCTAGGTATAACTGTTCCAGAACCAAGTCCATTTATATCATCTAAAGAGATATGTATTTTCAAGGAATACCCACTTAATATCTCCATTACCAAAATTATAGGATTTTCTTCTATACTAATCCTCAAATTCTATCTTAGGTAAATGTTTTCTAATCAATTTTTTTTTCTAAATCAAGTTTCCACGTTTTTAGAATATATCCTTTGATACATACTATAATTCCCCGAAATAAATATCCTAGAGTCGGTGCATTATTTTATTATATTGGCATGATCATAAAAAAAATCCCAAAGGACCGATCTGTTTAGTATGCATGGAAATAAAAGATACAATAATAAGTTTTACATTACATCTTCAAATAACAAAAACACATTATCTCATTTGAAAACTCTCATATACTTTATACTATAACTGTATGTCAATCATAATATACTTTATCACATCCTCGGTAAAAATGGAACTTAAGAATGTAGTGAGCTTAGATGCTCCGTAATGTTAAACAATGCAACATAAGCATTAATAAATAAACATAAAATATTAAGGAAATGTATAAAATTATTACACAGGCCTTTTAGAAAATTATATTTAGAATAATATATCATGAATAAATCAAATAACTTCATTTAATCATTTTCATGGATATTCTACAAGTCTAATAATCATATGAAATACCAATAACTAATCTCATAATAAAGAAATGCATAATGTTGGATATTTTTACCATACCATAAATTCTTCGTTCATGAAATTTACTATACCATAAAATCCTTATGCCCAGAAACTATTTTATATCATGAGACCTACTGATGAATCGAGGTGCTATAGCGGGCCCACCTATCACTTAATATTTAACGACTCAATGTTTTATGAATGAAAAATACTTTATTATAATTATGTCATATAATCAAATTAAATAACAACATAATGAACTATTAAGTACTAGGGGACCTTTAAACAATAGTTTCTCACTTTTATGTTTTGAATTTCGTAAATCTGACATAAACGGATGCGATCAGTAAGTTATTTGGAATCCAATAAGAAAAAAATAATTTTTGGTGAA
Organism: Viscum album; assembly: GCA_963277665.1. NCBI lineage: Eukaryota > Viridiplantae > Streptophyta > Magnoliopsida > Santalales > Viscaceae > Viscum > Viscum album. The sequence continues at coordinate 1,835,904,533 of OY728146.1, forward strand.
TAGACACATATCCTTATTAATAGTAAAAAACCATAATGAATAGTAATATAAAATAATGAATAGTAACCTTACCTATGATATTATATAAATAATAATAATGTAAAATTAATATATACCTATATCTTGGAAAAGAAAATAAATTATTTAAAATTGTTATTTTGCTGGTAAATTGTGAATTTTAATAAATATTAAATTATTCATATTTAGAAAATTATTTTTGAAAAAATGGACTTCATTTTTGGTTTCTACACATTGAAATATGTTTTGTGTGATTTTTTTGGATTTTTCTAATGTACTTGAATTATTGATGAAAGGTAAAATACAATAATTTAAGATAAATGCTATATAAATGAATTATGATGTCATCAGCTGATGTATGGATGATGTAAGGCCATTATCTTCAAATCAAATGAAAAAAATATTATTTTTAGTCATGGAATATTCATTATTTCTTTTGTTATGAAAAAATAATAAACTAATGATTATAATATTATGAAAACCCTACTCTCCTCCACTATAACCCCCCTCACTCCCTCATCTCTTAACTCCTTTTAAGACTTGTGACATGCCAATATTCTATCCAAATCAAATCCCATGCTCCTTACCCACCTCCAAAATCACCTAGTCTATTCTAATTACCAATGCATATCCTCTTAAGAGGCTCTCAAATGAGTTAAACTCTAGAGGTAAATTCCACTTTGCAATTGTTTTATTTCTTTCAAGTTCTTTTCTTTTATTGTTATTTCATCACCTCCCTTCATCCAAATGGTATGATAAATCCAGTAAAATACATGTACTGGAATAAAATTATTCTAATTGGAAAGTTAATCTTGACCTCTTCTTTCCTTTTATATGAAATTAATGAAAACACCATTTTATATGTGTTAATTTAGCACATTCAAGGACATGGGTTATCGATTTATAATAATATCATCAATTAATTCATGAAACAATTTTTATGGTTAAACCAGAATATTATATTTATATCTGTTCTTACATAATATTCTATTCTCATTATTCACTGATGATGTAAAATAATAATACAACACAAGTTAGTTGTGAAAAATATCGATAAAATTAATTCCAACGTTTATCATTTATGATTTATATAGTTGTTAGACTTCACTTTAAGTAAAAAAATTAAATTTTCATCCATGTAATCTCCTAGATGTTCAATAATATCATATAACATAAATTCTGTTCAACCACCTTCATCTTAAATGTTTATCCGAACATGATAATAAGTGAACAGATCATTAAAACAAAGTAAGCAAACAAACCTGAATAGTGAAATTGAACAACTTAACCCATTAAAAAGCCCATGAATGAAATTAAAAAGGGTACAATAAATGAATTAAATATATAAGAGTTTACGTAATTATTAATTAATAATCCTAATCTTTTTATTATAATCATTAATAACAAGGGAAGAACAACTTCAGAAAAAAGTTAAGGGATCCTCTCCATTTCACTTTTATTCAATATTATCCTCTATGTTATTCCCTTTTATGTGTAATTTATAGTGATGGGTTTTTATTAAGCACCTACCTGATACTATCTTCATGATTTATAAAAGTTGATAAATCCATTTCCCTCCCACTAATACAAATTAAGTATACCCAATATCATTCCAATAATCTGTAAAGAATTATTCCCAAACCCACATTATTTCTTTGGGCTACTCTATATTTATTTTTACCAAAATTTAATTGTATTTTATTTTTATGTACAACTTCTAAATTCTGTTTATATGCTCCAAAATATTGTTTCAAGGTCTATCCCTCATTATCTTTCAAGCATATAAATGCCTTTAAGTGATTCCATCATCGATACTTCTCAGTAAGAAAACACGATTAAAGGGAACTTGCAATTTTTTTACCCAATTCTAAGCACACACTATCCTATGTTGTAAGACACCATTGTATTTATAAAATCAGTCTTTTTCTTATGAAACAATTCTGGGTTCACTTCTGGTTTTATATAATAGATTTTTTCCTTTTCTATTTTAGATTCTATTTAGTGTTTTCCTTAAAATCATAATAAAAGGATTTAATGCTACGAATATCCTAAATACTCTTCTTACATGTTGTCAGTTCTACGTTACATCACTTACCAAGATATATTCCTATTTTACCGTATTAATTTCCATGTATGTTTTAATTCCTTTCACTCATGGACACTTTTATGTTACATGCATTCATTATGTTTTATGCCATGAATGTGATACCCATTTCAGGCCAGGGTTTACCTTATTTTTATGTATGATTGATTATGTATGACTATTTATGTGGAAAGCATATTCATGAACATGTTATGATGGGTGGACCCAGAGAGTGTTTCAATGCATTGTGTATAGTTATGTCTGATGAGATGTTATGTGCGATGGACTTAACAGTTAGCCTTGGCTTGTGCTACTTTGTTAAACGGTCTTGGAGGTTAGGACAGACTTGTACTACAGACATGTTTAATGTTTCATCAACATTTATATGACTCTATGTTCATATGAATCCATGTTTATATGTTATAATCCCTTATTTTATGTGCCTTTTTATTTATTTCTGTCATATTTTCTTACCCATGTGATACTGATTTATTCTTATTCTTATTCCCTTACTGGGATTTTAGCTCATCCCATTGTTCAGGTCATCCCTAGGTTATCCTATGAAGATGTATAAGAACAATAGAATTTATGGGATCTTTATGAAGACTAAATAATGAAATGTTTTATTTACTTCCATGTTTTCTATTTTATGTGCCTAGTCTTCCACGACAGTAGTGTTCTTGATCATTGGCTTGTACGCTGAATTATAATTATTCTTAAATTCATGTATTGTTATATATAAAAGGCTAGGGTCACTATAGTTGATATCATAGGATGGTATAGTTATTTATGATAATTAGGAATATAGAGATTTAGTAAGAACCTTATGGATAAGACGTAGTATAAGAAAACATCCCTAAATTTTGGTAAGAGTAAGTAGTTTATCAATAAAATACATCCCTGTCAAGAAAAAATAGATAGAGGCAGCTCTTGCACAGATGTACGTAAGAGTGAAAAATACGAGAAGGAGTTTTAGGCTTGCTCCATAGTATCTTGGTACACAACAATAGGCCTTACATTACTCTTGGTTTGACACTCCCAGGGGATATGATTTGGTAAATTAATGAGCATAGTACAAGCCATTATTAAGGAAATAAATACTACCATAAGAATATAAGATAAGAAATTTATCGAGGATAACCTAGATTTTAACCTAATGAATCTCCAGGTATGATATACATATCCTTGAAAATTTTATACGTTTATGTTTAGAAGTTTGACTTTTATGTTCAATAACAATGTATTTAACCCCTCTAGTTGTGCATTATTTTTCTTAGTTTATGGCGGGAAATAGAAGAACAGGTTCTAACAACCAATGTGATTGAAAATCTGAATAGTTCCCTAATGATAAGCCTGATATGACATGAACGGGTGCTCATAAAATTAATATGGTACTTGATCACCTATATCATGTTATGAATTATAACTTCATTAATGTAGAATGCCCTCCATCTTAAAGGAAATAACTTGTTTCTCTATATTTCTTCATGCAGAAAAGTCCTCCCATGTTTAGAGGATCTTCTGATCCCCTCATTGTGGAATAGTGAATTAACTCCATTGAATAGATATTATCTATGCTCCAGTGATAAGAAGAAGATAAACTCATACTGGGAATTTATCATTTTGGTGGGGAAGCAGATCAATGGTTGACACTGCTCAAGAATACAAAGCCCTGGGTGGACATTGTTTCCATGTATTTGGAGGAATTCAAGAGGTCATTTTTTTAATAAATATTTTCTTCAAACCATCCATCTCAAAAAATAAAGAGAGTTAATCAGTCTCAAGCATAAGGAAGATGATTGAATTAGGGCGTATGAAAAAAACATCACAAGGATTTGAAGGTATGCCTCCAGATTTTTTCATAAACCCCAAAATCTAGGTGTATCTCTACTTTAGCAGGCTAAACCGATTATACTGATGGTTTTTGCGATCCGAGACATCAACAGTTATGAAGAGATTTTCTATTGATCCCTCAAGATTGAAATGGATATTGTAGACTCTCAGTGGTATCGTGGCCCCAGTTACAAGAGGTAGAAAATGGAGAATAATGTGGGTTGTTCAAAATAAAATCCTATGATGTACAAAAGAAAAAATATATTAATTGTAATTTTTTTGGGGAGAAGCATATTGTGAACTATCTAAAGCGATCAAGGAATTTCTTCATATGTGGAAAGATTGTACATCTTTCTATAAACTATCAAAGGGATAGGAAAAAATATGCTAACGTGGAATAATAAAGGAAGGTTAAGATCAATGCTCAACCAGTGGTGTAATCTTACAACTACAGCAACCATGGGAATTATGAAAAACATTTCCCAAAGCATAGGGTTGTTGGAGGAAATCAACAGTTACCTCCAAGAAAACAATGAAGGGATTATTCAATCACTACATTTGAGGTGGAGCTGGATAATGATGTGGTAACATGCATACTGGTTATTCATTCATGAATAGAAAAAATACTATTTGATTATGGTTCTATGAATTCATTCATATCTATCAAGTTTAATAGAACAATTCAAACACCATCTCAAAATTTGGAGGACATGTTATTTGTGAGAATAACAAAGATGCAGTTACGAGAGAATCCGGAGAAGGGTTTTATACTGCAGAGTGCTTCACTATGGGGTGAACTAGTCCTATTCATCAAGAAGAAAGATAGATTAATGTCCCTCTATATTGATTATAATGATCTTAGTAAAATCATGAAAATAACCTAGTCTCTCCTACTACATATATATGACTTGTTTTATCAACATTGTGGGAACATTTATTTCACTAAGGTGGATCTTTGGTCAGGATACCACACATTAATGGTTATGAAAGACGGTATTCCCATGAATTCATTTATAAAGAGGTATATACACTAAGAGTTCATATTGATGTCCTTAGAACTCACTAATTCTCCCTAAATTTTCATGGATTTAATGAATAGGGTATTTAGTGATTACCTCGATAAATTTGTTGTAGTCTTTATTGATAATATACTAATATACTAAAAGAAGAAAGATGAATATGAGGAGAATTTGAATTCTATTTTAAAGACATTGTAATGGATGATATTTTATGGAAATTATAGTAAAAAGGAGTTCTGGATAGCGCATGTATCATTCTTGGGTCATGTTATCACCAGCAAAGGGATATTTGTGGACCCTTCCCAGACAATGTCAATTGAAGATTGGTTGAGGCCAACATATATAATAGAGATCCATATCTTTTTGAATATATCTGGGTAATATTGAAGATTTGTGAAAAAGATTTTAGGATTATAAAACCCAATGACTAAGCAGGTATGGAAGGGCGTAATGTTTCTCTTGAATTTAAAATGTGATGACTGCTTGAAGGAGTGGAAAAAATGCTTATCACTGAGCTAGTACTCACACTCTCAACAAGTTGAGTACTCTATGTAGCGTACAATGATTATTCCCAGATAAGTCATAAGATATGTTCTAATGGAAAATGATAAAGTGATAAATTAAGCCTCATGGAAACTGAAAATCATGAGATAAACTATCCCACACATGATCTGGAGTTGGAAGCTGTGATCTTTATGTTGAACATTTGGTAGAATTATCTCTATGGGGAGAAGTGCGAGACATATAGTAACCAGGAGATTCTATAATATATATTGACATAAAAAGAGATTAATATGTGTTAGTGAATATGGAAAAATCTCATCAAGGATTATGAGTGCTCAGTCCATTAGCATCCTGATAAGTCAAATAAGGCGGTAGATGCTCTAAGTATAAAGGATCTTGCCTATTTATTAATGATGAGAATTTATAAGGATCTGATCTTCTTAGATTTTCAGAGGATGGAAATGAGAATAATTAAGGGATTAACATCATCAATCCTTTCTTAAATGATTGATCAACCATCCCTCATGGAGAAAATATAGGATTCTCAAAGAAAAGATGTGGAAATTCTGAAAAGGGAGGAATCTATAAAAAATGGAAAATTCGTAGATTTCCTAATTGATGAGGAAGGAGTTGTACGATTTGTGTCATGATTATGTGTACCATTTGATCATAGGATAAAAAAGGAGCTCTGAATGATGCACATATATCAACATTCTCTATCCACCTAGGGAGAAAAAAGATGTATCAAGATCTCTGAGAAATTTTTTTTTGGGCCAATATGAAAAGAGATATTTCTAAACATACATAAAAGTGCTTGGTATGTCAAAATTTGAAGGCTGAGTGGAGAGAAAAATAAGGGGATGAAGAAACCACTACCCATACCAACATGGATGTGGGAGAAAATTACTGTGGGCTTTGCCACTGGACATCTACGGACATCCAGATGAAACAATGCTATATGGTTCATTGTGGACTGTCTTACAAAGACAACTCGCTTTATCACAAATTGAAATGACATCTCATTAGATCAACATGCACGGATTTACATCATAGATGAAGTAAGGTTACATGAAGTACCATTATCTATTGTATCCGATCATGATCCAAGATTCCACATGATGATTTGGAAAAGTCTCCAACATGATCTAACCACTAAAATGAACATCAGTACGGCCTATCATCCTCAAACTGATGTCCAATACGAGAAAAATATTAAGAAACTATAAGATATGTGGAGAGCACATTCTATGGAATTAATAGGAGGATGAGACCAACATCTTTCACTGGTCGAATTATCCTACAATAAAAGTTTCCCCTCAAGCATTCAAATGATAAAATATGAAGCCTTTTGTGGGATAAGGTTCAAAAAACTGGTGTGTTGGGATGAAATTAGTGAGTGTAAGCTGCTAGGACCTGAAATGGTTGGTGAAATGGTGTATAAGGTGAAAACCATTCAGCAGCATATCAAGGAATCACAAAGTTGACAGAAAATTTATATAGACAATCATCGATGAGACCTTGTGTTTGAAGTTAGAGACAATATATTTCTATGCATATCTCTATGAAAGAAGGTCATGAGGTTTGAGAAGAGAAATGAGCTAAGTCCTAGGTACATTGAACCCTTCAAGATCTTTGATTGGGTCGGAGTTGTGGCATATCGACTAACCCTTCCACCTAACATGTCCAAAGTAAATGATGTCTTCTATATATCCCTCTTAAGAAAGTATATACCAGATCCTTCACATGTAATCTTTTTAGAGGTGGTTCAATTGGAGGATGATGTTTCTTATGAGGAGCAGCCAGTGATGATCATAGACCATAGAGATAAAGTTCTAAGTTACATGACTACTCACCTGGTCAAGAAACTATGGATGAACCATAAGTACTAAGAGGAACATGGAAACTAGATGAGGCAATGAAGTAAAAGTACCCACACATGTTTATGGCTTAGAATGAAAAAATAAATTTTGAGGGTGAAATTTTATAAATGGGGAAGAATTTAATGACACAATGTTTTATTAATGGAAATTATTTTCTTATAATTATGTCATATAATCACATTAAATCACAACATAATGAACTATTAACTTCTAGGTGACCTTTAAACATTTGTTCCTCACTTCTTTGTTTTGAATTTCAATAATCTGACATATATTATTGCGATCATTAATTCATTTGGAGTCCAATAAGAAAAACATAATTTTTGGTGAATATTAACCTACCCTTATTAATAGTATCACACCCTTATGAATAGTTATATACCCAAATGAAAAGTATCCTTACCTATTATAGTATATTAATATTATTCAAGTAAATTTACAATATACCAATATCTAGGAATAAGAAAATAACTGTTTTAAAATTGTTATTTTTGGAGTAAATTTTGATTTTAATTAAACATTAAATTAATCATATTTATAAAATTATTTTAGGAAAATAGACTTCATTTTTGGATTCTACACATTAAAAAATGGTTATAGTGAATTTCTGGGATTCCTCTAAAATACTAGAATTTACGATGAATAGTAAAATTCAACAATTTACGATAAATGATAAATACCTGAATTATGATGTCATCAGCTGATGTATGGATGATGTAAGGCCATTATCTCGAACTCACATGAACACATTAATATTTCTGGTCATTGAATCATCACTATTTCTTGTCCTATGGAAAAATAATAAACTAATGATTATATTATTATGAAAACCCACCTCTCCTCCACAACCCCCCTCACTCACTCTTCTCTTCAATCCTATCAATCCTTGTGTCATGACAATATTCTTCATTAATCTCTTCCCATGTTCATTCACCACATCCAAAATTCCATAGTGTCTTTGAATTACCAATCCTCTCATATTAAGAGGCATTAAAAGGAGTTAAACTCAAGATGTAAATTCCTCTTTCCAATTATTTTATGGCTTTCATGTTCTTTCCTTTTCTTGTTTCTTTCAGGGATATTCCTGCTTTTAAGGAATTCCCACCTCGATACGTCTGAGTAAGAAAACTCATTTTAAGAGAACATCGTAACTTTTTTACACAATTTGAAGTGAAATCTATCCTCTATTTTAATCCATTATTGTCTTTATAAAATAATCCTTTTTATTATGAAAATATTCTTGTTTCACCTCTGGTTTTATGTAAAATATTTTTCCTTTTTCTATTTTAAAAGCTCATTAGTATTTTCCTTAAAACACGATAAAAGTTTTTAATGCTAAGAATTTCCTAAATATTCTTCTTACATGTTTTAACTTATAATTTAAATTACATACCATGCTATATGACTATTTTAACTTATTAATTTTTATGTATGTTTAAATTCATTTGTCTCATGGACACTTTTTTGATATTCCCATTTGTTATTCTTTATGTGATGAATGTGATACCCATTTCTCTCAATGGGTTCCCTAATTTTATATGTATGATTGATTATGTGTGATTATTTATGTGGAATTAATATTCATGATCATATTAATATTGGTGCACCTAGATTGCACTCCAATACATTGCGTAAAGTTATGTCTCATGAGATATTACTTGTAATGGTCTTGGTAGTTAGCCTTGGCTTGTGCTACTGAGGTAAAAGATCTTGGAGCTTATAATTTACTCATACTAAAGTCGTGTTTTATGTTTTTTCCACATTTCTATGATTCCATGATTATATGACTCCATGTTTATTTGTTATGATCCCTTATGTTACATGCTTTTTTATTTCTTTATGTTATGTTTTTTATCCCATGTGCTAAGGATTTATTCAAAATCTTATTCCATTATATGTATTTTAGCTCAACAAATTGTTCATGTTATCCCCAGGTAATCCTATAAATATGTATTAGTACAATGGATGATAAGGGATGTTTAAGAATTAAAAATAAATAAATGTTTTCTTTAGTTCCATGTTTTCAGTTTTATGTAGTTAGTCTTCCAAGACACTAGACATCACGATCCTTGGGTTGTACTGTAATTTATAATTATGATTAAAATCATGTAATGTTATGTGGTAAAGTCTTGGGTCTCTATATATTAAGTCTGATGAATTTCTCATATGAAAAGGGTGAAAAATAAGATGAACATTAATATCCAAACCAGCATAGAAAATGATAATAATTTAACCATAAACCAAGAATGGTATAAAAATAGCACATCTATTGTCAAACATATCACAAATCCTTAAATATAATATTGATGATCATATCATAATAAAACAACAATAATTAGGAATAAAATCCAACAAAGGATATTGACATATATTAAAATAATAAAATCATTAAAACTCATGGAGGGAGATATCATTTTTTTAATTTAAATCATTTAAAATATGAAAAATTATGAAAAAAACATTAATTTTTGAAAATAAACTTTTATGCTTGTAAGGATAACATCAAAATTTTAGGGCAACATAACAGTGGAAAATATCCGCTACAACCATTTAAGTTAAAAAAATTTGTTTCTATAAATTTGTAGAAAATTTGAAAAAATTTCTCATTTAAAAAAATAAGGAAATATTTCTTTCAAAAATATTTGAAAAAAGATATACATGGTTAATAATGAATTTAAACAATTTTCAACAATATTTTTAATTTCATTTTATTAAACATGGACATGGATTATAATGATTACCTAGTAGATACTTACATATAAGAAATCTCATATAATAAAGAGAGTGAAAAATTTATCCCTTGCTTAAATCCTTTAAAAGATTATTTTTTCAAGTCATTTGAATGATCATAAAAATCTTCATAAAGTGTTATTTATAATACTTTTATATCCATTTAATTAGTTACTTAAAATAATATCTAAAATTTAGAAATGGAGAAAGGATTGATTCTATAAACATTTAATGTGTCCCATACCTCTTTGATAATTTAAATAATAAACCAAATATCATAAAATGAAAATATAAATAACATTAAGATAAATTTATTCATTATATCGATAACAATATGGGATGTATATAAACTGCAAATAAGAAATACGCGGTGAAAATGTCTTATATCTCATGGAAATTAAAAGTGAGACAGAATTCCCTTACCTTACGTCTGACACTCTCCATACATACATGAAACACCTATATAATGGTTTTAATCATATTATTAACTTATACCAGAATCATAAAAATATTTTCTATATCATATATACAATATATAAAACTTTATATTCCACGTTTATTAATAATTTTTATGTTACAGTAACATTTTGTGTAATAATCACTTTCATTATCATGCGTGTTTTGATTTGTTATTCTTCATCGTATTACATATATCATGATTTAATTAATTATAGAATTCATAAAATTATTTATATATTATATATATTCAGGATATAAATATATAATAGAGAGATATATGAAATGGAATACACCATTCATAGAGACAGTAGGTTGAACGTATGCGTGAACATTGTTTCCATTTTCTCATCGTATTGAATGCAAGTAAGTGAATGACATATATGTACATACATACATACATATATATTATTACAGTAGTATTATAATTTCATTTATTTCATACTAATTGAAAATATATATTTTTATAATCATTCTTGAATGGTGAACGTGCTAGATGAATCTCATCGTTTCATGGATATGGTAATATGTACGTATGCACGAGTGACATTATCATTTCTTTAATGGTTAAATGGAATGGTATTGGATGTAATATTAATTTTAAAGAAACTATACCATGATATATTTATTATTTAAATCCACTATATTCATCATTATACCCATCTAAATAATGTGTACATTAAAAACAGTTTACACCATGGTGTAAAGATGTTAAGTCATACGCACGCACACTCAGTGATATTATTTTTTTATAGGTTGGGTAATAGAAGGAACATGGTTGAATCCTAATTATAATAACATCTCATAATTTATTTGGTATATGAGTTGTTATTTAAGTACAAAAAAATTTATAAATGGAATGTAGAAGAAAAAAAAAGAACTTTGAAAGAGGTTATAAAAGTTTTACCTCTTTTTAGGTGTCTCCATTTGATATTCACTGATGGAATACTTAAGTTGAATTTATTCCAAAATTTTATCTTCTAGTATGACATGAGCGGTGTTGGGAGAGGAAATGGACATGGTTTGGCCAATATATAGGGGTTTTTAGATGTTAATTAAAGAGAAGAATAAGTTCCCTTTTACAAGAGGGGTGAGGGGAACTTCTTGAAGATCCTAAAATATTAATTTATTATAAATAATGTTTTAGTTTCAAATATCTCCAAATTTATTTATTTCAAGTTTAAAATTATTATGAGTTGAAATATACCAAAAAAAAGAATTTTTGACATGATTAGGTCGTAAAATTAATCATGACCTTTAGATATAAACCTTAGATAAATAGTTTAACTCTTATCATGTCTTCTTATATTTTTACACAATATGGTTAATATAGATACTATAAAAAGACGAGAGAACCCAAATTTGATCAGTAATAATATATTTCAAATTATTAAAATTAGTTTCCCATACCATATATTTTTATTACTTTTATATCATTTAATTAAATAACATTATTTTTAAAATATCATTTATGTCTATTTTAATAGTAATAAATATTATCATTTTTGAATATATTGAACCCACATGATAACATTAAACAGATATTTTGAATATTTCACTAATAAGTATATGTTATCTATAAAATATGTGGATGTAATTAATTAAATAAAATTATATACATATTAATATTATAAATATCATTTATTTGATTCTTCCTTTAATAAATCAATTTCTTCATCATTATTTTATAACAAATAAATATAAATATTTAATATCTAAATGTTACAAATTAATTATAATGAAGTAGATAATGGTTTTAGCTTTCCATAGTCAAATTTATCGTATGTATATCCCTATATTCAAAATGATTTAGTTTTTATAATATTAATATGACACTTTTAACTCTTATTTAAATAAAATATAATAAATCAATTTATGTAAAAAAAGTGGATTAAAAAAGATCTTATTTTACACCTATTATAGATTTTGGTCAGTATATACTTATCCTAAAAAATTCTTGTAATGTAATTTTTATAAAAATATTTTTACCTTTATTTTCAACTTTAATTACCTTATTTAACATTGATGTCCCATACGGGGGTCCGCTTGTGCTCTTTCTCCCCCTCCACAAACCCTGACATTCTTCCTTTTTTCCCTAAAATTTCACTTTTTCCTAAAGTCCCCAATCTATTTGACGGTCATCCATTACTTCTTCTCTCAGCATCAGAGTTCAAGGTTGCGTCGGCTCTCCTTAATCTGATGCTAATTACTCTATTTAAATACCATTGTCCATTACTGGACTTGTTCGATATATTTATCTTTAATACGTGGGGTCCTCAAGGTTGTGCTTCATTTTGTAACATGGATAATCTTTATGTTATGGTTTTATTTTCTACTGAATAGGATTTGATACTAGCCTAGTCTGATGCCCCTAGTATCCAAAATAATATTGGTTTCATTCTTTTCACGTGGTCCTTTGGTTTTATATGAACTGTGACTTCCTTACGATGGCCATTTGAGTATGTTTTCTTGATATCCCTAATCCATTTCAAAACCCTTCAATAATTTGAATGATTGGGAACTCTGGGGGTCAGTTATTTTTCACAGATAATTGTACTCATTCTATTTTCCATCCTATTTCCCCACAAAATTTGATTTTAGGTTGATGTATCCCGATTTCCAGTTGATTATGTGTGGATTTCAGTGAAAGAAGAGTTTTTCTACAAACCTCATGTTTTGGTTGAGAATTTGTATGATTTATTCTCTTTATGAAAACAACATGGCCACCATTAGAATGTTTTTAGGTGTGCTATCTGGCTATAAAAGTTTAATGCGGGGGGGGGGGAGGCTATAACATCCCAAATATTGTATATAATGATTGTTTGAGTTATGTTAATGGATTCATGGATTCTATTGTTCATTTCCAGAAGGAAGCATGATTAAAGAAGGTTAATCCCAATGTTGTGGATGTTTTTAGGATATTGAAGAAAGACATGGAGATTCCAGTTTTGTATAACCAACTGGGTCATGTGGGTTGTTGCATTATTTCCTTCTTATCCGACTAAGTATGTGTGTTCTAGAAATAATATAAATGAAAATCAACAGCCTTTGGAAGTAATGTTGGAGTATAGAAGTGTAGAGGAGAAGAAGGATTCTAGAATTGTGGACTAGTTATTTTCTAATGTTCCTCAAGGTGGAACTTGGCATGATGCTATATTGGAGCCTCAAATGGAGGATGGCCACATGGTCATGGGAGCCTCTTTTTTTTGTAGTTGTTCATCCCAAGAATGTTAATAGAGACATTTATCTTTCCAACAAATACATGGTGCTTGAAAATGAGAACCATCACTTGACCATTGTGTACCTCAATGGGTTTTTGCGACTGATTCACATGAAAATAACACATTCATTAGTGTTGCTCATCTGGTCTCTAACTAGGGAATCCAATAAGCTCCCTTATTGTTGATGAAATTCTCATTGATGAGTTGAATACATGCATGAATACTCCACATGTTACTGTGGAGGAGTTGGATTCCAACTATCACATTGTTAGTGATGCACATGAAAAAGCTTGTGATGGTCATGTTGATGTGGAGTAACATCTTGTGGTGGATTCGATTGATACTAATAGTAAAGCTCTTCATATGGGAAAAGGTACTCTGAAATAAAATGGCATGGAATTTCATTTGACAACACCATGTGGTGATGAACTGGTCTCTGACTTTCATAAAAATGATCATCATGAGGAATCTCAGACAAAGTATATTGCATTTCACATGTTAGGTAGGTGGGGGGATGTCACAAATGATGATAAAGAAAATATTAGTAATGTTGCAAAGGCTCTGAGCTATGGTAAAACATCATTTAGTGACATTGTCTTGCAAGAGGAAAATAAAGTTAATGACAATGTGGAAGTATTCTATTCTCCTCTGAAGCGAAGTCTATGAAAGGATTACTCTAACATGAAAATGATCGTGTCTACCAGGTCCAACTCTAAATCTTCAAAGAAGTCTGATTCTAATCCCAAATGAGGGAGAGTTATCAAGAAATATTCCAAGAAACATCTCACATCAGAGCATCTAAATAACAAGAAGAGGTACATCACTCTCTTCAAACATTACAACATGCAACATGAATGGGATCAGAAGATGATGGTGAAACCTCTGATTATGCTTATGGTGAGGATTTTGAACTCTTTGACATGTAGCTGTATTCCGGTTGTTGTTCGTCTTTTTTTATTTTTTGTTTTCTATTATAAAAATTTTATTCTATTAATAATTTTGGGTGAACAAGCCTTATCCATGGTCCTATTAATTTTCTATTTAAATAATTACTAAAATGAATAAGTCAATTTTTAAATAATTATGTAGTGTTTTCACTATTCATCAAAAAATTGGATTTTTTCATAAAAATACCAAAAATTCTCCCTAAGAAAATTATGATATTTTCAATCAAAAAATGAAGTCTTTTTATCCCAATTATATTTATATTAGTGTCTAAAATTAATTTTATTATGGTTCATAAGAGGATATAAAAAGTAGTTTCTTTAAGAAAATTGTATATAAAATCATATCATTATTTGACTGAGACGTATACATTTCATTATAAATATATTTTATTTATGTAAAAACACTATAAATAAAATTTAATATGTACTTATTACAATTCATTTTACTATATTTAATGGATATGTTATAATTATATCATTCTAGTAGTTACAACAATAAAACTATTGTATTGTAGAAACTCAATCTTGCGTGTTACACAATCCAAGTCAGTGTTGCGCGCAACACAAAATATTTCAGATAACATAAAATGAAAGATTGGGGTGTTACATTTTGCAGGTACTCTTTCAATTCCTCTCCTTGCACGTAGTTCATCCAAGGGTTACACAAGGTGTCGGTTTGACCCTGTGTCTATGTTGTTCGATGTAGATTCGAATTCATGTGGAAGAGGGGATATTTTCCCAATGAGAGACATTTTTGTGACTCGAAGAAAAATCATGGGGGAGATATAGTGCTACACAAAGTGGGTAATATTGAAGTGTGGTGGATTAGTGCCTAATAATTCAACACTTATAGAGAGGATGGGTGAATGAGTGTTAGATAATGTCTTGTAAAGATAGTGGGGTTTTTCTTCTTGACCCTTTTTTCTTGGGATACAACTATTGGGTGTGGCAGAGCTTCTAGGTTGGGGTTTCTCTCCTTCCAAGAAAAGCGATGATATGTTGGGGAATTTTATGTTCTTTCTTTGTATTACTTATCATGGTTTATTGAGTTTAATCATCTTACTTGTTCGTTGGTACCATTGTGTGCTCGGCGTCAACCTTGATAGAGAGGAAACCAATTATCAATTTTAGGTCGAGAAAATTGAGACCCCATGAACAGAACTGCACCAATCCATGACTAGAGATGGAAGTGGTAGTGTTCACCTTGAGAATGTGGAGACACTGTATTCTAGGAGAGAACATTGTGGTTTAATCAGACCACCAGAGTCTCTAGTATATCTTCCAATATTGAGACATGAACCTGAGATCGTGAAATTTGTTGGAATTCCATTCAGACTATGACTTCAGGATAATCTATACTATAAGGAAGTGTAACATTGTATCAGATTCCCTTTGTAGGAATTACCAAGAACACATAGTGTAGGATGTTTCAGAGCAGTTATCTTTCCTATAGTTGACCCTGGTGGAGAAGGAGTGTTCAATTTTTCTGCAGTTGATGGTGTTGACTCCTGCACTTCGTGACCATGTGAGATAGTCTAAAATGAGAGACATTAACTACCAAATCTTCCATGACCAGATATCCATTGAAGTTTCATATGATTATTTTTTTGATGAAGGGAATATGTTCATCCTTTTTAGGGATGAAAGACGATTTCAATCATGATGAAAGAATAGGTGATGAGGGATTTTCACACATATATTTTGGTTATACATCCCGGTGTAGGGAAGAGCCACGTTACCTATCAGTGCCCCCACCTCTTTTCTTAGTTTTTGATTTTCTGGGATAATGCATTTTGAAGAGATGAATAATATAATGTCTATGGTTTTTCCACATAAGACATTGGAATATTTATAGTAATATTTTCGAAGCGAAGTGTTGAAACTATGCACGATACTAAGGCCCGATGTGTTGAAATTAACTTCATAAAAAAATTTAATATATTTTCTTGTGTGTACATATTTTTTTATAAATAATGGTATATATCATAAATGGAATCCTGTATTAGAAATCTAAGGGTACAGTTGAGTCGATAACATGAAGTTTATCTTAGGGATGGCGTGACTTTTTTCGGTGCGGATCATCTGTAGAAAACCTCACTGAAGAAGTAACTGTAAATAAAATAATTAAAATAATTATTTTATTTCTCACACTAATCAAAACAACTCATGAACTTGTAATTGAATTAGAAATCTGATACCACTGTTGAGTTTGTAATTATGAGTTTCCCTAGGAACCACCTAATGTTCATCGACGTGGTATGCTCAGATTAGGAAACTATTGGTCAGTCCATTTAGTTAAAATAAAAAATTTATTTAATAATTTTATATAAAATGTCCTACAACTATCCTTCATTATAAATATGATGTTATGGAATATTTCTTGTGTTAGCCACATAACCCTATGATCGGTGAGAGGAGATTGGTTCCACACTCTATTGGAAAACAATATCATACGACAAATCATTGGATCAAGACAAATCAAAGTGCAATGAATCAACAGATCTTATCTCATGCTGGAAAGCGTGTTATGCATTAAAAAATTATTCATGCTTGAGGTAGGAATTTTAATTATGCAATTTTATCCATATTTTAATTTTCCATGATGAACGTTAATTATTCCTTAAAAAAATTAATTGGCGGAGTAAAATTTTATAGTTTAATCCATTTCGCTAAATTTCTTATTATTGAAATTTGGATTTATTCATTATGGAAAGGTTTATATGATAACTCCTCTAATATTTAAATCTCATTGAACATGGCCAAATGAAAATGGCCGTCAATTGATTTTTTTGGTTGTTTTATAAGTTTCTATATCTGTTCTTCATGAGTTCATTGTCGGGGTATCGTTTGACCAGAGATTCAACATGTATATCGGAATAGATCATTGTAGAAATAAATCATCATTAACCTGAGCCTTAACATAATGGATCAATTTCATTGAAATGAATTAGGATCACGATCGAGGGTTTGTGATGGTAGAGGCTGGTGCAGCATGTGACACGCCGCGAAGCAGGCGACCTATGGTCTATCAAAGCAGTGGTGTAAGAGGGTCCAACACGATAGGTCCGGGCATGAGGTGTGATGAAACGTCCCTAGGGGCCCATACTTTGACTACCCCAAGCCTGTCTTCCATACTCTTGGGGATGATGACTTGTGAGAAAAATCACATTCCCATAAAGCAAGAAGGGATTTCCTTGATAATCTGAAAACTCACAAAACTATGCACAAAGCAGGATTCATGTACAAAGTAAAACTATATATAGAAAACAGGGTGTGTATAAAAAGTAAAAAGGGGTTAGAATACAAGCCCAATTCTAAAGTACATTTAAATTTAAATGTACATGTAAAACAGATAACAACCCATGTGAACACCTACCAATGATCCTACATGAAGGGTTGGTACAACTCTCGAATGGTCATCTCAGCGGTACACCTCGTCTAAAGTCCACCTCCGAGCAACCTCCAGTACTGGTACCCTCATCCATAATCAAAATTGTACTTCATTTGCACCAAAAACAACAAATTTAGGGCATATCTGATGCAGGGGTGAGTATAACGATACTCAGTAGGGACCACGTGATATCATATGTCTCCTAGAGTTCCACAAAGGAAAGACCAAAAAACAAGATCCAAAATCTACTTAGGTAGATGCACATACATATACCTATGATATTAAGATATAATCATCTCATACATGCGGGAAGTATACCATGAATGTAACACCACAAAGGTGAAGTATCATATAGAATAACCTCAATCATTTTCACAAAGTAAAGACTTATCACACCAGGATTTATTCTACGGTGGTATCAAGTAACATTTTGAACACCTCATCTGTTGGAGAACTACTCCTATATCGAGTACAGTGGGCCTAATACATCACAAAAAAGTCACTTACACTATCCTAGGACTTCTGAGGTACTCATCTTGTCGAGTACCGTGGGTCTGCCGCGTCACAAAGAGGCTCTCCCCACCGTGGGTTTGTCGCTTCACAGAGGTGCTCCCCCTCATGGCCTGCTAAGGTACTAATCCTATTGAGTAATGTGGTTATTCCATGTCTCAGAAGGGTGCTCCCCACCATGGGTCTTCCGTGTCACACAAAGGTGCTCCCCACTAGGCCATTCAAGTCACTTTGCATCCAAATAGTCAGCAGTCATCAAGTATCAGCGAGTCGTTGGGTTTCATACGTATCGTGCTTGGAAGGACCTACCCCAAGCCATAGTACATAACTCAACTGACCCAAATTACCATTAAAACATCACGTAATGACTTTTCATGTCAAAAGGGATACAATTCAATAGACGGCGCATCAATCGAACGTCTCGTCTGTAAGTTATTAGTGTTTCCGCTACGGGCGCCTAATTGGATTCAGGGTCCGATCCAACCTGGACGTACTCCAAACATAACCAAAATTTCATTGGATTATATCAAAATGTTTGTATTGATCCAAGAATTCATTTTTTGTAGATGATTCGTCAAAAGGACGATCTTTTCTAATGTTATGGACAAAAAGGTAATATTGGGCCCAGATGGGCCCAGGTCCGGTCCGACCCTGTCAGACCGACCCGTCCTGACACTTCCTCAGCTGGGCCGACCCAGTTTGGGTCAACCAAACTAGTCTAGGTCTTTCCCAGATCTCCCGGGCCTCAGCAGGCCCGACCCACTAGGTCATGGTCCGGCCCGACCTAGCCCGCAAAGGCGCGACGCGTTAGCGCCGCAGAACGACCCGAGGTGTGGACACGCACCGCCACTCCGACTCGCGGCAGGCCAATTTCTGGCCGCCATCCTACCCAGCCCCTACTGATAGGCCGTGGCCTCCACTTCAACTATCGACATGGCCCCGTGACACCCTTCCTTCCTCGCGGCCCACCGGGTGTCGGCCATCACCTTCATCCCCAAGCCACTGCGGCTTCGTTCCAAGCTTGAAAAATTATACGATCACATATTCATGATCCTTATGTCAAGGGATTCACGTCCACATATCATGATCATCAAAATTATGTGTTTCCAGCATCAATAAATATTAGGGGTTGAAGAACGCATGAAGAACGTGCGAAGAAATAAAAGGTAGAGAAGAAAGGTTAATGTTAGTGATGATGGTCGTGTTTGTTTGGCCATTGTCATCTTGAATTCTGGAAATGAAGATTCATTAGAAGAAATTAAATGTGTAGAAACCCCTAAATCAAACTTCAATAAATATTCCCAATCAGCAAGAAGAAATCATCCATGGATAAATTAGTTAGAGTTGATCTGTTTTCTTCATTTTGAAGAAAATAACATGGGAAACAATAATCACACAGTCTCAAACCCCAACCTTTAATGTCGAGAATCATCTGTGCTTGTGGGTGGACCGTGTTTTGAGTTCCCACGACTGGATCCCAAAGACGCCACTTGCACATTGCCCATTGGTGGTCCAATGTCATCCATCACCTCCTGCTAGTTTGGCTTCGTCCTCCAATGGTTTGGTGTCACAGAATTCGTTCCTCAATTTCCTTCTTGTTTAAGGTCTCTGATACCCCTTCCCATATTCCATACTTATAAAATAGAGGGAGGGTAAGTAACAACACAGGGAGTTAATGGGGCTCATTAATTAGGAAGATTCTTAATTTCCCCCAGTGTTTTTGTTACTTAGATTGGAGGGTCATGCCATTTATTGGCTTGACACATCACCAATCCCACCTTACCACTCGTCCGTTGGAGGAATAGAATAAAAATAAAATACCAAAGTTATTTTACTTATTCTATTAATATGTTCCGAAAACTAACTTTTTATCCATACCTTCTATACTCGATGTGAAGGTATCCTTAAGAGAATATCGGTGCTACGAGTTCTACAGTGTCCTCAGATTTCAATTATGAGCATCGATTCAAATGTTACAAAATGCCGCTTGCATGTTTATTGAACATACCTGAAAAAAGTTCGGAATATCATTAACAATCACCGTTAACCCGTGCTAGTCAAGGTTAAGCTCTGTCCAAGTGAAACACATCCCAACGAACCCAAAAGTACTCTCAGATTTCCAATCTGAGTTACCGTCTAAAAAATATGGCTTTTATAATAAAATAATTTTCACTTAATTATTTTATTTATGGCCAAAAATTAACATTCACTAGTGACCGGCACCAGCCAAAGTTAGTATCTTCATAAATAATGTATTCCCTCATGAGTTAAGTGGTGGTATCATATTTTTAATCCAAGTTACCGTTTTTGAGTTATAATCATTTGAAAAATAAAATAACACTGTTTAATTGTTTTATTTATGGTTATTCCATTTTAGAGTTTTCTCAATGTAGGATTGCACTGACTAAACATAAGTCGCACCTATGGTAAACCCACAATCCTGAGCGCAAAGGGGCCCTAATATTGCTGATCCAAGTAACTTTTTAAGATTTATTCACCTTTTTTAGGAAAACTACTTAACCATGCTAATTAAATCTTAACAAAAATTTGATTGATCATATCGGGCACCCCAAGCCTCAGAATCTTGTGCTGTCAAATTTGGAGGTCTCGAAATAATTACATATAATTAGAAAAATTTTACAGAATTTTTGGGATATTATATTCTCCCCACCTTAGGGCTTTGCATCCCAGAAAGACACAATATAGACTAGGAAAACAAGTGGGGATATTGAGCACGAATATGAGACTCACTCTCCCATGTGCTCTGCTGGAGGTTTCCATGCTGCGAACAAATGTGCACCCAAGGTATCGACCACCCTTGAAGGACCTGGTCCTGTCGATCCTCAATCTCCACTAGAACCTCCGAAAAAGTCGACCCATCATCGATGTCCAGTTTTCCCCTTTCAATGATGTGCGTAGGATCACGCACGTATCTCCTCATCTTGGATACATATAAAATTTCACACCACAGGTGCAACTGAGGTGAAAGAGCTAAGTGGTAAGCCGGTTCAACCACTCTGCCGAGAAGATGAAAGGTTCTGATGAACCTCGGAGATAACTTGTCAACTCGGAAAAATCTCTGCAAACCTCATTGAGGTGAGACCCGTAGAAAGACATGGTCACCATCCATGAACTCAAGAGGTCTCATCCCCCTCTCGGGATAGAATTCTGCCCGCTCTATGTAGTCTTCATCCACTCCTTGATGATCTTCCCCTTATATGTGGTTTCTCATACCATCATTGGTCCCACGAGTGCTGACTCCCCTGGGTCAGTCCAGTATGGTGGTGATCTGTAAGGCCGCCCGTAGAAATCCTCGAATGGTGCCATAATAATACTGGAGTGATAGCTCTTGTTGTACCCAAACTCCACCAAAGGCATGTTATCCTCCCAAATGCATCCAAAATCAAGGACAAAAGCACGTTGCAAGTCCTCGATGGTCTAAATGGTCTGATATGTCTGACCATCCATCTAAGGATGGAAGTTGGTGCTGAATCGAAGTTGTGTCTTGAATGCCTCCTACAACCCCTTCCATAGCTGGGAAGTCAAACATGCATCATGATCAGAGACAATCGTAGATGGCACTCCATGAACTCGTACAATCTCCTATACGTATAGGCATCACAATATATCTATATATCCCATATATCTTATAGGTTGGAAGTGGGCCGACATGGTGAGTCGATCAACGATCACCCAGATAGAATCAGGACTCCAATATGTGCGTGTAAGTCCTATCATGAATTCCATCAGACATCCAATCTGGCACCTCTAATGGTAGAACCAAGCCTATTGGAACCTGGGGCTCTTCCTTCACTTGCTGAAATGTGAGGCACCACAAGACAAACTCTACAACTTTTTTATTCATTCCCAACCTCCATTGCAGACACCAAAGATCTTGGTACATGGTCGCCACTCTGGGATATACCACTAGAGGGGATTTATGGAACTCCCTCAACACTTCCTCATGTAGTGCCATCAGTACCATAGAATGACTTCTAAAGATGATTCCATGCTCCCCACCTTGAGAAAATCTATCAGGATCATTTATTATAGATATCTGAGCATGTCGAGCCTCACAGTCAATGTCCCCAAGCTGTGCATCCTTGAAATGCTGATGAAGTGGGGGAGTGACTGTCAGAGACTAATGATAAGATGCTCTATCTCGATACATGTAGGATAGCTGAAATGTGTCTAGATACTTTATGGAATCACTCATCAGCTGTATACTAGATATCATGGCGAGTGAATTAGATACTACGTTACCTTTCCCATGAGTATAGACTATCATGAAATCATAGTCCAGGAGAAAATCATGCCAGACCTGCTGTCTCATGCTTAGGTGCATATGATAGAATATTTACCTATGACACTTGTGATAAGAGTAGACTATAAAATGTTCCCCCATCATTTAATGTCTTCAAAACTTCAAGGCGAAGACCACTACTGCTAACTCCAGGTCATTGGTAGCGTAGTTCTACTCATGATGTCTCAGCTGTTGAGAACCATATGCGATCACTGCTTTCTCCTGCATCATCACACATCTGAGCCCAATCCATGAGGCATCACAGCATACTACCTACCCAAAACCCTCCAATGGTAGCCTCATGATGGGGGCACTCTTCAGTCTCAGCCTCAACACTTGGAAACTAAGATAGAATCTCTTCGACCACATCAAATTTTTGCCTATCTATTCAAAGTTCAAAAGGGTGCAGATACCCTGAATAAGTTGGCCACAAATATCTGGTAGTACCTAGCCAAGGAAGACATCCCTCTCCCCTCGGGGAGGGGATCATGGTTGCATCTTTTGAAAATATGACTTCATGCTGTGCCACTCCTATTTGTAACTCAAAACTCAAAACCCTTTAATCCATGAGCATAGTTTTTTCCAACTCAAGAGTGATCAGATTGACCCTCCTTTGCATGAATTTATACTGGGCTGCATGGGTTTCCTCTCTCTCTAATCAATGTTTATTCCTTTCCAATGTAGTAGGTAAACCACAAACTTTTTTCCTAATTTAGTCGATCTGAGTATGAAGTGTGGATGTCCAGTCCACACACAAACTATCATTATAAGGACTTGACGATGCCACCAAGAGAATCCAACTGAATCTATCGCCTCAAAGTTCAGATCAAACCATCAGCATAAGTGTGATTATCGATTCTCCTCCCAATGTTATCTTCAGACATGAGGGTCATGTTAATGGCATAACCATAAACTCTATGTATTGGACAAGATTTTTGGATGGAAGGAATGATTGGTACCTATGTCTATTAATACGAAAACTAGTATTAGACACTGAAAATTTATTGAATCATCCCATGAGCCCTTGGGTCACAATCCTTGAATTCATGCATATACTCCCTTCCCCTATGCTCAAGCTCCCGGATCCTAGTGGGGACCACATTGAGGGGTTGGTTGTAACATATCAAAATGTAAACGACCTCATGCTACCCTCCTAGCTCCACTAACTCTTCTACAGCCCGATAGATTTGTCTATCCCTATCACATCCTCTTCCTGAAACGTCTTACATGACCATGTCTTTGAGACTGGCGCCAGTTTCCTGTTTTCCCACTACTAACATTAACTGGCTATATCCGCTCAACCAATGAACATTCAATCGCAAACGTTCCCTCTATCACCCTAACATACGTTGCAATGCATAGAAGAATAGTGTTGTATCAAACATTCTTAAAAACACCACGCTCGGAAGTACAACACTCGAAGAACTGATCTTATTGTATTAATCATGTACTAGGAATGGTTAGTATGCCTCGATGAATACTCAGCTACCGACATGTCATCCTGCCGATACTGAAGAAGATCTAGAGAACTCTCATCCCTATTCTCAATCCAGTCCTCAGTCGCCTACGATTCGGGCTCGCCACAAAACCTAAGGGGTATATGATGTTGAAACTCATGCAAGGCACTAATCATAAACGTGTCCATTAATGATACAACCGATTGTAGCTGATGGCCAACAAGCAGGGACATAGATGGAACACTACCCAAAGTTACCATCTCGTGCAATGGATCATGTATTGAATCCTCATTATCTTTTGGACCATACTCATGGCCACGTACTAGATAAGACCAGCAGCTAGAATCACCATCTTCTCTATATGTGTCTCAACAAGGCAGAAAACGTTAACCACTGCCTATATCCAGCCCTCAGCTACTTAGGAATATGACTTTCCTTGAAACCTTGGAGGCCTCTATCACTAGAACTACTGCAACACGATCAGTCAGTGTGCATCCTCTACTGGTGGGGCTAGTGAAAATGCTCATCCAACGTGTTGTAGTGCTACTAGTACACCTCCCGAAAGTGGTAAAACCATAAGAGGGCCCTGCACTGAGGCTACATCGCTCGGTGGGCCATCATCCCATACTCTCTCAGGAAACCTGGTTGGAAGTCTTTGTGGAAAAATTCTAATGAGGAATAGGTGCGACATGGTAATTAAGTTATAAATGGTGAGATAGCTCCAAAGAAATTAAAAGAAAAACTTTTCAAAAACACATGCTATATGTGTTTTCATGAACTGAGTTGGAAGTGTGAATTCAGGGTCTTGGTGTATGGATATGTCGGCCGCCACACCCAGACTGGACTCCTCGAACTGAAAACTACTCTCATAACACATAACATTATTTCTTTACAGAAAAGATCAGAGTAATATTTCTTCTGTAGAACCAAAATCCTCTGATACCACTTTGTCACAACCCGTCCCACGGGGCCTAGGGGTGGGGTGGAACATACTGTGTTTCGGTACGTAGAAGAGATTCGTGAAGGTGGAGTGCTGAGGAGGTGATCTGTACCTACCCTTCAGGTAGGATGCTCAGAGGATGACCTGGTAGCTGCTTTCCTCTTTCTTTAACTGTATTGTTTTTCTGTTGTACTAGTACCTTTACTATTAAGATTGTATTACGACCCATTTTTTACTTTCAGTACCCTTTTTTCTATACATTTGATTTGTGTTTTTATCTTGTTGTCCTCTTGGTTACATGAGTTTACTGGATATAATGGAAATTCCTTCCTGATTCTTGGGAATACGCCATTCATTGCAAGTCACCAGCCCCTGGCCAATGGAAGATGGGCTTGGGGTAGTCACAGCACTGGCCCCGGGGGACGAGTCTTGACATGAGGTGAGGCTAAAGCATGAGTGAGGTAGGTGGATACGAGAGTGGTGTGACATGCAGAGCCCATGGAAGTGAGGTGAGGAAGATGGAGTCAGTGTTTTGGTGTCGACCAGTGTAGATCTGGGATCTAAGAGTTTATCGATTCCAGTGGGTGTGATTTTTGGTAATGTGTGTGATATGAGGGGACATTCAAAAAGAAGGGGATGCATGCATTCAGGTTTTATGGAACGAATGAAATTTGTTGAATATGATGAATAGGAAAGAGATAAAAAGACAAAATAAATAAAAAAAGTAATGACATATTGGATGGGGTGCACCTATTGGGGTGTGAGAGGAGGGAAGTGATATCATGTTACCTTTGTTTTATTATTATTATTATTATTAATGATGGGTAAATATGGGAAATAAAATATTTAATAGAGAGGGGTTCACTTTCCATGATTTTGCAGCTTGAAAATATCAACCATGTTTGAACCATTTCATTTGAATAATATTTATATATTAAAATAATAATATAAAATACTATATTTAATTTTTTCGGTTGAATGTCCTTAATAGGGAATCAGAATAACGAGCCCTTACCAATGATGTGACCCTATCTTCATGGTGGTCTTTTTATGAAAAATTATGGATGCCTTTATATGGTCTGTAGACCGGGTCCCCAAAACAGTCAAATAATAATAATATATTATTATTATTAAAACATTGACCACCCATAGCTCCTAAATATGATTTTCAATTGACAATCAATCAATTTTGATGTGACCCTCCCTTTAATATGCTTGATTTAATACTAATTTTTAATATTAAATTCAGGTTCACAGCTCGGGTCCACGAACCAACCAATTATAATGTTAATCTTGTTTTTGCATAATCTGGATTCTATCGTAACTCTTCCATACGATAATGTATTAGAGAGCCATCAAAATTTTTATAACACTGATATTAAGGAAGTAATTTTGAGTAAAATATCTGGATCTTTATTTAGGATAGATGTGTTGGCCCCATGATTCCCTATCCAGGTGTGTTGCGGTAAAATGTGACATTTCCACAGGGTGTCTATTTTGGAAAAATGAGTAGTAGATCTTGTTAAATTTTTCATGGGGTTCTCAATGGTGTGATCCTTAGATTGTATTTTGTGAATGAGACATGAGCCCCATGAGGAAATATCCATAAACCGTGTTGTGAAATGCATCTTCATTACTAGGTGTCAAATTAAGGTCAATGGATAGTTGATCCTATGCACTCTTCAGTAAGGATCATAACAGTGTGATCCATTTGATTATCCTTGGTTATTTTAGGATGCATATTAGTGAAAATAAAATTTTTCCCATCAGATCAATGACGAGAATCATGAGCTCATCACCTGTTTTTTCAAATATTTCAGGTAATTTCGTATTACACTTGCATGCCTAGGGGTAAATAAACATAGTTTAGTACATGTGTATGGCTCGGTACACAAATATGTTGTGTGGCGGGGTCATACATCATGTGGGACCCAAACATTTTTTTTACCTCTTTATGAATCTTCTACCTATTATATATCCTTCCATTGGACTAATATTTTAGCCCACATGTAGCCTATCTGGAGTGTTTTTTCACATAATATGTGATTCTACCATCTATAGTGTCTTTTAAGATACAATGTTAGATGTTTCTAGTGAAAAACCTTTTGAGGAAACCCTATTAATGGTTGTGATCTTGCAGTATCAACGTAGACTTATTCAAGAGTGTAATACCTTAGCAGTATGTGCATGTGACCTCTACAGTTAGTTCTGAGTGGAACCCCCTTTATTGTAGGTATTGGGTCCTCGATGAGTTAGAGTGGAACCCCCTTGTGATACCATGATGTAGGTCATTGACCATTGGTGTAGAACCACTAATCGGCATGGGTGTGGGTCCTCTAACATTCGAGTGGAACCCCTATTAGATAGAGTGTGGGTCCTCTATGACAAGGGTGAAACCCCCTATTGTATCATGGCATAGGTCCACATGACAGTAGAGTGGAACAACCCATCGGCATGGGAACAATCCCTCTAAGACTAATATCAGAGTGGAACCCCAAAAACACACTTGGTCACGAGTACTCTTCTTCGAGGGTATTCTCACTCAACTATATTGATCTGTGATGAGACATGGTTTGAAGTATCTTTGGTCAAACGAGAAAGAGGGATGCTTTCCCCACTGACATACATCATTGAGATGCGACCTAAAACTCCGCAAGCGAGTCAGTACTACCCAAAGAGGATAATTTCATGGTGTGGTGATTTAGTACCTTCGACATATGTATCCTATATAGATGTATGAGTTGCTGGGATTCATAGATGGACTTAGATTTTAATTGATGGTGAATATTTTCATGGGCTGAGATGTGATATGGATATCCCCTTAATCATATGATTGGGATTTTTTGACTAAGAATATATATATATATATACATATCCTCCTTAAAAACCCACTCCTTGGTTTTAGGTTACTCTCTTTCAAGAAGAGGCAAAGATGTGTAAGGTATACCACATTCTTTCTATGTCATGCTCCTCGTTGTTGGCCGAGTCAACTCTCAAACTATAAGTAGTGATGAATCGACAAGAAGATCATATTCTCACCATTTGGTGATCTTTGTGTTTGGATGAGTTTACATTCCCTCTCTTAATTGGATAAGTTACACTATTTTTACCATTTCATGTTCTATCTACCAATTTTTTCATAACATTATGTCTTACTTCATTACCTCACCATTTAGAGGTGTTTTACCAAGTATTTATATACTCACTCCATCATGTGCTTTCCCAACACATGTTGTGCCTTTTTTAGATGTCAGATAGGTGAATTGTCGCTTCGAAGGAGCTCAAATATACCTGGTTCTTACAACACGTACAATTGTCATAGATTAGGATTCATGAGCCAGGCACTCTCAACTATTTTACTGTTCCTGTTTTTGTCTTGTTGGGACATCTTTATTGTTGGGTTGGTATTTTCCCCCCTTTTCCGTTCATTATACACTATTCTACTATTGTATTGCATAGTTGTTATATACATGTATTGTTACCACTCTCGCCTATGTAAATTTTGTTTCCCTATGAACTTTTTAAATGTTTTGGTTGTGTGTGTGTGTGTACAAGTACTTAGGTAAAGGCCTCTATGAGGTTAGTTGTTCCTTTAGAGATTGTCTGCATCCCTTGGCATATAGAGGTGGGATTGGGTTAGTTATGGCTTGAGCACTAACATAAATCAGATAATGACATTTATATCGACCATGCCATACCCAAATACCTTAAAAACTCTCATATGCACTTTCATGAGGTACTTTTCCCACAAAAATAAAAATCATAAAAGGTGTACTGTGTAATCTAAAGGAAGATATCCAAAGAGGTCATATAAGTCAAAACCAATTCATTAAATGTTATTAATTCATGCAAATAATTAAATTAATTTATAACCACTAATGTATAATGAAATCATATTCTTTGCAATACATAAATTATATTATGTTGATGGAACAACTAGTTTCAAACTCTTTTCAATCGTATAATAAGTGAAAATATCTCTTGTGTTTACATGTGAAATACCACCTCTAAAAAGTGATTCATTTTTTTCATCATCGCCTCAAAATAGTGGTTATAAATAAGAATTAAATAGAAAAATATTATATTTTTTACAATATTATGAATTATAATGTAAATTTAACATCAACTTTTTTACCATCCCCTCTATTGGAAAATGAAAATATCGCTCACGTATACGTGTGGACTACCACCTCCACAAAGCGATGTGATTCATTTTTCATTACGGTCTGGCATATATTGAAATAATTATGGATTTTTTAATAAATATTATATTTATAAAATTATTATGAATAAATAAAGGTAAAAATTTATCTATATTATTTCTTTTTCATCATTTAAAAAAATGAAAATGCTACTCATGTGTATGTATGGATAAACATCTATATTAATGACATATCCCATTTTTCCTGACTTCCATACATTGATGGTAATAATAGTATATTTAATGTATAAAAATTATAATTATAAAATGTTTATGATTTGGGATTTGATATAATCATGAAAAAAATTACCACCATTAATGCACCGGTATTAATTTGAGATAATGAACCAAATTACAACAAAAACATCACATATGATCTTAAACTAAATTCTAAATAAATAGAAAATGATAATTAATAAAATAAAAGGAATAATTATCATTAATAGAAATTTAAATAAGTTTATAATAAATTAATAATTAATATAATTTTCGTTCACGAGTTAGAGAATGTACTAAATGATTCGGGATTTGAGGTATGTGATTTCTCATCTCAATTCATTTTCCTTGAGACTTATGACATTTTCAAAACATGTTTTATTTTATACAGTGTAAAAAATACCATATTTATGTATCAGATAATCAATTTAGTGAAATAAATGTGGTATAAAAATCTATTTCATTTTAACTCCTTTAATTTTTATTTTATTTAAATTTATGAAAGTTTTATTGTATTTCATATTTAAATACTTGTTTTACTTTTTTCCTATAAAAACAATTCACTTATACATCCATGTTCTTCAAAATGTATCTATAGTGTTCTTAATAATACTCAAATTATTTTATAAATTTTTTGGTAACATATATTTAATTTCAATAAAATATTTTTATAGGAATCAATTTTTCATTTTTAATATGGGTCAGTTTTGAAAATTTGTACCAAAGTACAATAGAATGTTTTTTAATCATTTATCACATGATCTCCATTTCATGATTCCATATTAATGATTAATTATCACAATACCAATTATTTTTTTCATTTTTTAAATAAATTCATATTTTCAATAATCAAATGATTTTTTATATTTAAGAGTTCTCCAAATAAAATGACATGTTTCTATATTTTTATGTGAAAATGGAAAGTGGAATACTTATGTGTAGAAATGATTTTTTTCAAGTGTTTTTTGATAAAAAACTAAAATATTATAATTATTTGCATCTTGTTATAGTAATTCAGAATTATATATGATGAAGTGTGAGCCCGATATACATATTTGTAATGGATTAGGTAAAAAGTTTCCTTTTGAAGAGAAAATAATGTAGATACAAGATTATATTACTCTAACTTAAAGGATTCAATGAAAGAGTTCAAAACTGATATGAATATGATTTCCCCGGTTTCCAAAATTAGTTTTCATTACTTGTGATTTTTTTAAAGAAATTATTTTTATTTCAGGATGAATGTAATCATTCTTTTAAAATTAAAAGTTTAGTTTTCAAGGAAAATCATTTTAACTAGATCTTATGTTTTTGCAAGATACCTTAATGGTTTGTATATTCTAAAATTTAGTTTTCATGGTTTTTTTTTATGAAAATATTTATATTAATATGTGATGATGATATATTTATATGCTCAATGTTTACTGTTAAAGAGGTAATTTTTATTGTCGTTTAATTTTTTTAATGGATTAATGATATTCTATTATTTTTATTTACCTTCCTCGACATTATTTCTCATACAAAATTTATATATTATTTTCAAAGGGTAAAAGGATATGTAGGAACTATATCAATATTAATGTCACTAATGTGAAAACTCTTCTAAATAAATGGTAATGTATCTTGAATGGAATGTGGGTGTAAATTAAATGACATATTTATATGCGAAAAAAGTACACCATAAAAAATCTTTTCTTTCTATATGTAATAGTTTTTTTCAAATTTAAGAAAACTTGTAAACCTAAAAGACATTAGGATTGTTATAATGTTAAATAATTTTTTTGGCTCATAATTATGTGCTTTTTAAGCTACTTGTTTTCATATTTGGTATCAATGAAAGGGTTTAGATAAAATTAGTTAGGAATATTCGAAAAAACCAGAAGTAAAATGCTTAATTGTAATTATATGGCACATTATAATAACATCTGTTCAATGAAAAGTATGAATAATGGGAATCATCATGTTCATCAAAATATAATTTTTGCAAATTCTTATATATTTACATCTAGAAATTTTGAAACTTTGAATAACATATCAAAGGAATGATGTTTTTAATTATGTTTGATGTAGGAAATAATATTATTTTGGGATAGATGAAATCATACGACATGATTCATATTTTCCATTTTAAGAATGAAGTATTAATTTATAAGAATTATATTCCTTATTTAATGTTTTTTGGACAGTTCAATTATTATTTTTCAATATATAGGGTTTCAAGAGTAAAGATGTAGTGGTACTTTATTTAAGGGTTGATAAATG
This sequence comes from Viscum album, assembly GCA_963277665.1. Taxonomy (NCBI): domain Eukaryota; kingdom Viridiplantae; phylum Streptophyta; class Magnoliopsida; order Santalales; family Viscaceae; genus Viscum; species Viscum album. Next base: position 1,835,936,504 of record OY728146.1, read on the forward strand.
TAATGATTACAATAAATTCAATGATATAGAAACCATATGATGTATTTAGAGAAATTGAGGTGATTTATGTTAATTTGGAGTTTGTTAAATGGGGTTTACTTGATGAATGACGTATATACAACCCTTATATTTATCATGTAATTTACTATGACTGTTTTTAGGAAGAATATTTTTTATTTGGGGATAAAAGATGAAATGTATAGTTAAAAATTAGGAATAATATGATCTTGGATGTTATGGTAATTACGATTAATTAAGATAAAGGGTTGTTATATTTTTGGTAACATATATTTTATTTTATAGATATACATAAGATTAAAAAATTTACATGGTGATTAAGAGGTTCAAGTTATTTTGAAAAATGTTTTCTATATTCTTGGGAACATTATAGAAATCAAAGTAAATGTGATATTTATTTCTAGAAAGGGATTTTATAGTAATTTGATTGATAAAAATTAATGAATAAATATATAGTTAAATTGTGGAAGAATAAATGCCTTTATTATGTAATTATTATCATTTATATTTTTGATGGAAAAGATTATAATATTTTGAATATTATATGACTAGGAAATTTTCTTATATGGATTTATTTGTAACTAATGTTATTCAGATATAAATTCTAAGTTGATCTTGGAATAACATGTGATAAATGATTCAAATCATTGGGTTTAAATTTTAGTTTGACATTTTGAAGCTGTTTTATGGTTAGTTATTTGTGGAATGATTTATGTGTATTTTTTTGCCTTATTATTGAGTTTTTGGAGATTAATGTATTAGTTCTTCACATGAGGGTTTATACATATTTGATATAATCTTAACATGTGGTGAAATTTTTTGTTTTTGTTAATGGATTAAAATAGAAATAATATCTTTTCAAATTTTTTTTGATCTTATGATTTATTAAAATTAAATATCATTTCTTTAGGCAAGAAAAATTAACCATGGTTATTTATCATTTAGAATAATTTATGATGTTGAGATGGAAAAATTCCCAAATGCTAAAATAAGGATGAAGTTACCCTCATAATATAAAAATAAATAAATTCATTATATTTTCTATTATTCTATATCTTAATGGTAAAATAATTTGTCAACTCAAGAATGAGAAAGCTTATCTATCAAGTAACACTTTATAAAACACATTCACATATACACGTCTCATAATAATAAATGAATTGTGTAATAAACATTTATTAAATTATAGGTTTCCATGTCTAAATCAAAAAATTATTATTTTTCCTAAATTAAATGTTATTGATGTGATTAAAATTTATTTTCAGCTACTTATGTATATTTATCATTCAGTACACATTACTTCCATTTTACACTATTTTAAGGTTCTTTTATAGAGGATTCATTTAGAATAATTATTTTCAATGTCTTACTAATCCCTTTGAATTTTATTATGATAATTATTTAACCCCAGTTTATAGGAAATGGGATAAAATTATGAGGATTTATTTTCTATTTGTAGTGGACAATGTAACAGGTTTTTATTTTGATATACATATATTCATGTACACATTTTAATGAATAATATGTGATATAGGGGGAAACTAAAATGACTACTAATTCCATATAATTAAATGTAATGATAAATAAATAAAGAAAAAAATGGGAAAAATATTTACCCTCATTGTTTATTAATATAATATATTGTCAAGGACACTAAATGTATGTAAGGGTCTTATTCTTATTAAAAATTATTTCAATATATTTTATTTTATTTAAAAAATTAAAAAAATATAATTTTAATTTTATTAAATTTAATTAATTTTTTAAAATATTTTTTCAAAATATTATTAGGATATGTTTTTTTAATTTTTTTAATTTTTTGGGGTTAATAGTAAAAAATAATATTTTTTCAAATACTATCACTTTTATGACATTAATATGTTATTATAATGAGTTTAATGTTTTGAATATATTTTTATATGATATATATATAATAAATAACAAAATTTATTTATAAATAGAATTTGAAGATTAAAAATATATGTTCGAATTTTTAGAAATATAATTAATGTTTTTATTCAAATACCAACTATTTTTTGGATCTTAAATCTGTATAATGTTATCACATGGTTAAATTCGGATTTTTTTATTTTTAAATTAAAATAAGTATCATTTTATGTAACACAATCCAACTAATTCCATGAGAATAAACACTATACTATATTTTTCATTAAAATTATTTTAATACATAACGAAGCATTTTTAATAAAACTATTTCTTATCGTGTTTGAGAGGTTATATGAAAAATTAGTTTTGATAATTATAGAAAATGAATCTTAGATAATTGATTCCATATTTTGTATTGGAATTCTCAGATTTGGTAATGATTTTAATTTCATTTTTACTCACAATTAATATTAAACATGGTAAATTTTTGTCCCTATAGTAAAGGATAAAAGGGTTAATGAGGGGGTTAAATTGATGTATAAGGTTTAAAATATACCAAAAATTTCTAAATATGATTGTTTTTAGTGAATTTTGACGTTAACATATTGTCTCTTAAAAATTGGGTTTCCTTGGTGAGGCCCCCATAGCATAATTTATATAAATATTTCATAATATAGACAAAAATATAATATATTACACAAAAATTCATACCCTATAACCATAAATGTTTTATGTCCTTGATTAATAGATAAATAATAAAATATTGTCATGAAATATTTTCTATATATATCAAAAAGTTCTTCTCTATTAGTACCTAATACATGTATTTCATGCATATATATTAAGTTTGTTTTAATATATTAATTTTGATAATATAATTTATATTCTTGCCAATATTTGGACTATTTAACTTGTTTTGTGATTTATGGAAGGATAAAACTAAAATATGAAAGAGGAGTAGAAAATAAGATAATATGAGGAGAAAAAAGAACAATTTCATCCTAGAACTCTTTGACATGACGCGATACTGAAAAAAAGAAGCCTTCCCATGATGAAGGTTGATCATGTATCATTTATGGGGAATGATACAGAAGAACCATCATTAAACAGTGCTTCCAAATACAAAATTTCAGGAACAATGTAATGTAAAAAATACACAGTACAAAAAAAATACATGGCTTAAAAAAGCTATGAAAATTTGATTTCCCTAAATGCTACAGATCGCGAAACACATTAATGATGTGAAAGTACTGTATCGACCAAAATAGGAACAGATTAAATGAAATAAAATTAAAAGAAAAATTTTATGATCCCATGAATACTTTATGATGCACATTAATTACATTAAATACATTCATATCTCCTTGGAGTTTAATAAATATTTAGCAATGATGTTTCTATAAGAAAATCCCTAGATTTAATCTTGGAGTGAGATGCTGCACTGGGAAGGGTCCCCATCGGTTTCATATTTGTCTATTATTTATTTTTTAATTTTATATCATCCTTTCCAATTACTACTTGGAAATTTGGATGATCATATAAACATATCTTATGGTAGGGTCTTGTTGTTGAAGGAGGTATGTGACAACAGATTTATTTATTTCATATTAATGTGTTCATATTACTATATATTATTTAATAAACTTCCAATATCATTCATTTTATTGTACCATAAAAAATAGTATTTGAATATGGAATTAACATTTAATAATTTCGAAACTGGTTAACCTAAATCCACGCATTCCCAATTTTCATTTAGGTAAATCAGGCTCAAAAATGGCATCGAGACAAACTCAAATAGGCTATGCCCTATAATACATAATCAAATGGAAATGAGGAATTTATATATTGTTGTGATGATTTCATGTCCATTTAATCCACCACATCTCAACTCTTACACCAAAGACTAAATAATTAATTTAATTTCTAAAGATCCAATTTCACCTAAAACTTGATACTAAAGAACCCTGAGATTCCTTCAATCTCGATTTCATAAAAACCAATCTGAGATTATCTCTCACATTTTTTATCTCCTAATATATCCCTCCATAAAATCATTTAAATTTTATATTAAATTACTTCAATCAATTTAGAGTATATGGATCATTGCTATGTGTTTAAAACTCATACTGACCAAGTAACTTTTTTATAATATTGTCTTCCATGGTTTATAAATTTCATAAATTTGGGTATCACTGTATGAAACTATGGATTCCTTATTGGTTTTCATAACCCATATTATAAATATTATACTTAATCTCATTCTTCATATCCTGGTGAAAATGGAAACACAAGAAAAGGTGAGCTTATATTCTTAGTAAATTAAAACATGGGATATACCAATTAATGATTGTATGAATGTATATGATAAGAATAAGTCTATGAGAAATTTATCATACTATAAAAAGTTAACACTAAATCAATCATATATCAAAAATATTGTGTCATGAAATAAATAATTATCACTTCAAAATATACGAGTCTTCAAAGTGTGGAATAACCATTAAAAAATCATGATCCATGAGAGAATATCATAATAAAAAAATTATAGGAATTATGGCACTTTAAATAGTATATATAATCATTTCATTACTCAATAATCACTTACAAGATCATATTAACATAGTGGAAAAAATCACATATTGAATTGGGTTTACTAACAAACCCCTTTTCCACCATGGAATGGATTTAATTCTCACACAATTCATAATATCTCATTATATAATAATCATTACCTAATATATATGAGGGATACATAAATCTGGGAACAACCGTCATGATGTTCCCAAATCGGAGGGAATCACTGAGAGGGGAAGGGGTGAATAAGTGACCCATTTAAATATATTTACTAATTGATTGTTTTCAATTAAACCTCTAAGGATGGTAAAAGCCTTGACTGAATCATCTTTTGTCTCTCAGCTTTACCTCAAATGATGATGTCATTGTAAAGGAAGTGAACACAAGGATTTACAAGGTTTAGTTAAAAGACACACTCCATGCTATGTTGGATAATCTCCCTAACATAGATTCTCCACTTTAATAAGAGGAATAATTACAATGGTCGATATAGAGAACCATTGTATCTCTCAGGAGTCTCACAATAGGTTCTTTATACTACTTTCCACAGTGTTTCCAGAGTCCCACTAGCCTTCTCCAAAGTCCAACTGAAAACTTCTTATCCTTCCGGAATCACATTGGGTTCTCATTGCTCTCGAGTCACACGAGAAACTGCCATATTTTAATTCTCTTTTATTAACTTTAGATTATTTGATGATATTTATCCATGGTACTGATTAATTAAACATTCTTGTGTATCTCTTCATGAATCTTCATCATCCTTTGGTAAATTCTGTTGGCGTTTCTGAATAATTTTGATATCTTTTGTGATCATTCCTCAGAGTTACAATGCTTGGTAAATTATTTCTTCTTCTGGAAAAGACCCTACCTTACATAGATTTGTACAAATGGTGCACTCAACTTCATCATGAATATTGATAAACAAGAATTATCTTGTACTATGATATCTCTGCCTCTCTTGAATACTCAATAATTGTCCAGTTGGTCATAATATATTCTTTTACTCTACCATCCATGAGTCTTAATTCAACATCACATCATTCATGGATTTCATGGAATTCAATATATCTTGTTTTGGGTATCTCAATGACTTATTACATGCTCATGTGTTAATGCATGATTACATGCATGTATAATATGTATTTTGGAAACCCGATCACATACTATTCATTGTTATAAATATCTTAGGATCAATGTGCATGGGTTATGCATCTACAACTGCAATGCCCACTTGGTTATTCTTTTTCAATATGCACACAATTCCTTCATTGGTTCATTTCACACACTTAGTTGTTTTTTAGTTTGAGTTCAATGTTGGTTGTCCATGTGCATGAACTTCCTTCTACGTGAAACTCACTTATTTGTGTTTCTCAATGCACACACAATACCTTCTTCAGTTTTTCATGGTCCTGCATGAATGTTTAGTTAGGATTTTATTCAACTCGAACACAAACAATACATTATATTCTCCTTTTACACCCACTATATTTTTAAGTCCATTTATTCATAAATTCATAGGTTTATTCCCTTTATATTCTTGTGCACAATCTCGAATGGGTAGTGGGTGTGCGTGGTTTCTCTTTCTCAAAATTTAGTGTGTGCATACACTTTCTTAATAACTTCTCATAGCCTCTACCTGATTATCATTCCCTCTACTTCAAAAACAAACCATGCACAACCTCAGGCTTTATTGTGCAAACATGAGGAGCACAAGTTATTCATCTACACATAGGGAGTGCATGTGGGTCTCCTTCAAAGAACCTAGAGTGGCTCTTGGTTTCTCTATTTACATAGTAAAACAAGGGTGGTATTTCTCCTATTGTGTACCAGTGGGACGCTCCTCACGAAACACAATGAGGGTTCGTGGGAACTTGTCGCATGCTCATGGGTTTCCTTTGAACCGAGGGTATAGGTTTATCTTCTTCACAAGAATGATTTGAGAGTATGTAGAACCGGTCAATGGTCTATGGAATCTTTATTCTTCTTCGCGTAACAGAGCTGGGTGGAATCCTCTTCCTTTTAAAAACCAGGGGAGTTCTTGGTGGATCTTTTTCTTTAGAGAAAAAAATGCTCTCTAATATGTAAATAATAGAAAAATCCATCGATTATAGGATCTAATATTTATAGAAAAAGGCTATTTATTTTTTTGAATTAACATACCTAGTGATATTAACTTGGTATCCTTTGAATAGAGAAGATCGTGGGGATTAAAAAATTTCAAATCTCAAACCACGGATGAGATATACCGAATCTCTTGGGTTTTTTCATTTCAACGTGGGCTACGTATTTCTCATGAACACATCATGTGAATGCACTATGAGACACATGAAAAACTTCTTCCAGAACATTTAATGAAACATCCAAAGAAATATTATTTTTATAGGAATTATTGGAACTTCACCAAATCATTTCATTAATGCAAATGAGATTGCATGCATGATAACATATCGATTCAACAACAAAAATGATCCTCATAAGCTGTCTAGTGGTCATCCATGGATATTTTATCATCCAATCTGGAGCGTTGTAGTGGCGGCATCACAAAGTTGTGAGAGGAAGAATATGACATTAATTCATGAGAATTAGGTGACTCCCTATCAAACATGCAGTGCACAAGATGGATGGACGACATAGATTAGATCATGAACCGCAGATGTGATGTGAATCGACGATTACATTTAGGATGTTATGGATGGAACAGATTGTGTTTTTGTTTTCAAAATCTAGTCCCACATAGAAATGGAGAAGTGCTAATCTACAGTTTAAATATAAATCTGCCTCAAACTATAACTATATTACTCCTCTCCCTCCACAATACCACCCTGTACCGTGTTCTCCTTGTGGGCACTCTCTATACCAACCCTATTCTCTTCCACTGTGTCTCCCCACACAGTGAAAATCTCTCCATTATATCATGCATACCTATGGGTGCATTAGTGTGCACGGGATTTACCCCATGATCTGTTGCTATTTCTTGGCTAGCCTTGATGGCCTCTCTTGGGTGCATTTGAACTCACCCCGCATGTTCCTAGGGACGAGGTTGTTGGTTGGCCCAATTTTTTAAGTAACCCGATGAAACATGCATGAACACTTAGCAATCCAAACATTCATGGCTTCCTCTCCTTTTCTATTCTAATTTTGTTTTATTTTAATCTTCTCATCATCATGCATTATGAATACCACTATGAATTATTTATTCATCCTCAAAAAAATGGATCATATCTGTGCACATTGATTCCATTAAATCCCCAATTCTCTTTGGAATTGTAATTCCAAATACCTTTACTCAACTTCTTTCATCCAACCATGGATGGTAATACTCTTCACTCTCTCAATCATTGAAACAAAATTCTTGGATACATTGTATTGAACAATTAGTTATCCATAAAACATGTCTTGGTCTTTGAATATCATCACAAAAAATCGTATTATTTGATAACATGGTGAATTTCCCCAGTGTGGCATTCGATGCAATGATTCCCTAAAAATTGTTCCCGAATCATTATCTGTGTAAAAAATTCATCTGATTCATAGAAATGAGATATTATCATCCCATTGATCACCATTTCCAACCAACAACTATTTATGGTACTAGTAAAATAATACAGTTCATAATTAAAGTGGGATTCTCCCTATGTCAACAACATCACTTTAAGAATCACCACTTAAATTATCATCACAACATCAATCATGACCTCTTCATACCCATATTGACAACTTATTTACATCAAAATCAACACCATTCTCAAAAATCCACCACTTTGTATTTTTTTTTCTCAATTTCACCTAAGAACACATTGTATAGATCAATATGTGTGCCAATATTTTCTCCCCCTTATTGGAAAGCAAATGCAAAGGATTAGTGGGGAATGTTCAAAAACACGTTATCCTCCCACTAAAGAATATCTTCTGGAATATTTCTACGATAGGGATGATTTCACATGGTTCACATAACAATGTGTCTTTAGTTAATCAACACTAAGTCTAGTTGGGCTAAACAGGTGTAGAAAATAAGATATATTTGACCAAGGATTTCAATATTGTCCATAAACAACCATACATGTGGAATCATTTTCAGAATGTTTCATTTCTCATTCGAGCGGTTGTAAATTGTCTTATTTATCAATGCAATTCAATTTAGTACACATACATCACAAAACATATTAAAAATTTCAAGTGAAAAGATAATGATCCCTCTTTCATCCCATCATGTCCTCAATCAAGAACTCCCCCTTAATTTACATGATAAATATAACTAAGAATAAGGGATGAAATTGTGATCGGAATACCTCATGATTCAACTTCTTGGGATGACATTAATTTAAAGATGTTTCATGAAGTACTCCTTGGTATCATCTCCTTCTTATTGGATCTGCCTTAAAAGGTGCAATCCCTTTGATTCTACCTTGGTGGAAAACATCACCAGATAATCTTTAGGATATGCATGTGGAAAATCTTCCTCTGTGGAAAACTTTCAGTAATCATCTAATCACGATTGATGAGAGGAACTTGTTGTTATCTACTTTGTTAATCTAATTCTAAAATTTTGAATGACCATCAACTTTAAAACCCTACAACATATTCAATCATATACAACTAAAATATAAGGTAATAATATGTAACACATGTAATATTCTTAATAGAAGAAACCGGGATGAGAATATTCTCTCAACCCTGGAGCTCCTTTCGTTTTAGCAATAATGTATCCAGTAATATTCATGCTGGTTTCTCCTCTCCATTTGACATTTTTATCATTTATTGTCAGTATGGAACTGTTACATTCATTCACCTTCAACTTGTGTGGAATTTTTGTCCTTACTTCATCCACTAGAGTAGTATCTTCCCTTGGTGCATGTTTTTCAATTTTTAACATCTCCATTTGACCAACTAAAATATTTAAACATTTGTACGCATGATGTTCATATTTCTTGTAACTTCCACACATAACTTTTGAGACACATTGGTTTTCATGTGCTGACAACCTCTCATGAAATTCAAATTCATCTTCATATGGAATGATATGTTTCCCCTTTTGTATTTCTTTAGCAAGTACTTCATCTTCATTATTTTTCAGTTCTCTAGAAATTTGAAATTGATAAGTCAAAATAACTAAAAACTCATTTTTATTATATGCTAGTTTTTATCTTACAGAGATTTCTTCAATGTTTTTAAGTTAAGATTCTTAGGAAACTAATCAAAATTATATTCACAAATGACTTCAATTAATCAAAAAATTTACTGGATTGATTCTCTATTTAATTTCACCTTTCTTCCATTATTTTTGATGGATTTTATTCCATAATCCAAGATGTATACTTTCATTCAATAGTAGAAGCATCTTTTCATGGTAGTTATTTTGGATCCAGCACCCTTCAACTATTGGATTTAGAATAAAAGGTCTTCTCAACATTCCTCCTTGAAATCTTCATGGCAGCATTTTATTTTGGACAATTCTTCTACCTACATCCCAAGGATGCTTCTTCTTTCTTAGAAATATTATATGATCTTTTTTTCTTACCAGCTTTGGATACATGTTGATAAGGAGATGAACCAACCTTGTGACCCCTTCCATTACATACATCCCAGATATTATAAATCATTCCAAATATGTTTGGACTATATAGATTCGTTTGGATTTATGGATGCTACCTCTTCCTATCCGTCCTTTTCCCCTTGAGATGGGCTTCCATTGTGCTTTTTCATTTTGAGGATTGTACCAAATATCTAACTCACAATTACCAATCTTTTTGCAACTGAATCATTTAACCAAAAACCATGTATTCATGATATCTTTTTCATAAGATTTATGGGTTATATTCTTGATGTGTTGTGAATTCTATGGGGAACCATCTTCCAAATTTCTCTTCATATCCACCCTAGTCATGGTGGTAGGATTCTCATAACCCTTCCTCATCCATAATTTTTTATAATTTTTTGTCAATCCTTCAATTTTTTTGGAAGAAAATTTTAAAACATGAATATAATATGGTATGGATGGTACCACATCCTTGGTGGATGTTTCTATTGTATTAAAAGATGATCTACTACTCTTTTTAGAGTCATAGACTTGAATTCAATCATTATTGGCAACATTTATTCTTCCATTTGTTTGGGAAGTATAGATTTGGGTGATTGGTGATTCTTCAATATCACATACATCTCTAAACACTTCATGTTGAGGGAGTTATTCTCATTTATAATGGATCATAGAATTCTTTCCCAATTATCATTCATCCTCTTCATTTGTTCTTCATGAAAATTTTTTAATATTTGAATTGATATTTCAATATACCTTATCATGTTAGGTTTGTCTTCCGATTGAGCACCTTTCAGTACCATAATTACTTTGTGAAAATTTTTAGGTTAATGGAATTATTCTACAAATACAATATTAAGGAATTATTTCTCACAAATTATTATAATTCATCAGCATCATCTGTATATATTTCATTATAAAGAGAAATTTTTTATTCATTTGATTTCAAAATTTTTACGAGAGTTATGGATATACCAACTCTCTTAGCCAATGCCTCTTCTATGGCATCATATTCTTCTTGCATCTGAAATTTTTCATCTTGAAGAGAACTAATGATTGAAATAATATGACATTCCACTTCTCTAAGGATTTTCTTCTGATGTTTTTTCATTAAATACTGGAGATCACTAATTGATCTATCATCATCACAGATTGAGAATGATTTATAATAAGAGTCATAATAGTAAAAAAATTATCACATGTTATACCATTCATATAACCTTCAGTAGAAGGTGTCCCCCCATTAGCAGTAATATTCCTCTTCATTTTCCTTACCTATCTCTACATCCTATTTTTCTGAGTCTTGGAAAAAATCACCATTTGAGGTTGCTCACTCATTTCAAGAAATATGCACTTCATAAACACTCCCTTGGATGTTTTTGATGTAACCTTCCTGTTGATACCAATTGATGTTCCTAGATCAATGTGAATCACGGAGAGGGGGTGGGGGTGAATAAGTGATCCCTTTTACACTTCTTACTAATTGATTATTTTCAATTAAACCCTTATGTATGGTTAAATCCTCGATCCACTCTTCTTGTGTCTCTCAGGCTTACATTAAAAATGTTGTAAATGTAAAGGCATTAAGAAAAACGATTTACGAGGTTTGGATCAAAGACCTACTCTTTGTTGTGTTGGTTATTATCCCAACACTTATTCTCCACTATATTCAGATGAAAAATTAAAATGGTCAATACGGTGTCCCACTGTATCTTTCATGAATCCCACAATAGGTTCTTTATACTACTTCCTATAGTGTAACCAGAGTCCCACTGGCCAGCTCCAGAGTCCCACTACAGACTTCTTCTCCTTCCTGAATCACATAAGGTTCTTCTAGCACTCTAGTCACAAAATAAGATTCCATCTTTGAGTGCTCTTTGATGAACTATAGATTATCTGAAAATCATTCCCCACTGGCTTGCTAAATCACACTTGAGTTTCTCTTCAATAATATTCAAAAACTTTTCTAATGTTTGTTTTTTCCTTGATAAATAATCTTGATCACCTTTGTGATCAGTTCCTAGTGGGACAATACTCATGAAATTATTTCTTCTTCTCATGAAGACCCGACCTCACTTAAATGTGTGAAAATGGTGTACACATATTCTTCAAGAATATTGATAGGCATGAATAATCTTTCACTATGTTAGATCTGTTTTCCTGGAATACCTAGTCACTATCAAATTGGTTATAAGATGTTCTTTAAATCTTCCTGAAATTAGTATCAATTCAACTTCACATCTTGCATGGATTTTATAGAATTGAATTCCTCTTGTTTTGAGTATCTCAATGACTTCTTACACAAGTAACTATTCAGAAAATATTGCATGCATGTATAACATGTAGTTTTTCAACCCAAGAATACACTATTCCCTGGTATAAATATTTTATATTCAATGTGCATGGGTTATCCAACAACACATGCACTGTCTACATGATTCATCTTTACCAATATGGTCACAATTCATTCATTAGCTCTCTTCACACATAGACTCAATGATTAGATTGGGTTCAATGTGTGTTATGCATGTTCATGCACTTCCTTCTTGGTGAAACTCACTTTGTGTTTCTCAATGCACACACAATCCCTTTTTCATTTGTGCATGGTATTGAATGAATGTTTAGTTATGTTTATATGTCACTCCAATTAAAAATGTTCATCCTCTTCTCCTTTGACACCCAATTTATATTTATGTCCCATTATGTACAAATTCGATGGTTTAGTCCAATATTTTTATTGTGCACAAACAAAAATGGGTAGAGGGTTTTCATGGGGTCTCATTATCAAAAGTATGTGTGCGTGTACACTATCTTAATAATATCTCATAGCCTCTACCTGTTGCACTTTCATTCTACCTAAAAAACAAACCATGCAAATCTTTGGGATTATTTGTGAAAACCAAAGGAGCACATGTTCTTCTTCTTCATGCAAGGAGTGCATGTGGATCCCCTTTATAGAACTAAGAGTTGTTCTTGGTTTCTATCTTCGCTGAGTACCAAAACGGTGTGATTACACCTATTGTCTACTAATGGGATTATCCACATGAAAAACAACAAGGGTTTGTGAGAACCTATCACTTGATCACGAGTTTATTTTTCACAAAATGTGTGGGTTATTATTCATCACAAGACAACATCGAGAGTGCGCAACCGCTACTGATTGTCTTTGGGATCTTTCTTATCCTTCACATAGCAGTGTTGAATGGAAACCTCTAATTTTCATGAACTAGAGGAGTTCGCGGTGGCTCTATTTTGTCTGATAAATAATATACCTATAATATATGAATGGTAGAATCTTTCATCAGCTCAGGGATCATCTATTTATAGGTGAGGTCTACTTATTTTTCCTTGTTAACATCCCTCATGATATGAAATTCTAATCTATTGAAAAACTGAGATCTTCAGCTTCAAATATTTTCAAATGTCAATACATGGACTAGATATACTAGATCTCTCAGTTTTTCTTATTTTCAAAATGTGCTTCTTATTTCTCAGGAACACCTCACGTTCAGGCAATATGAGTTGCATGCAAAACAACATCCCAAACATTGAATGACACAACCTAGGAAAAATTGTTTTCCTCAACCTTCGTCGAACTTCACCGAATCATTGAATGTATGAAAATGAGATTGCATGAATGATATCATATCAATTTTGGGACCAAAATGATCCTCATTTTTTCTCCAGTGGTCGTCTTTGGAAATCATATCATCAAATCCGGAAAGTAGTTGTGGAGGCATCACACAGTGATGAGAGGAAGAAGGTGACACAACAATGTGAGAATCAAATGAATTAGGTTCAATCAGGAAACACATGAGATTGATGGAAAGTTGAGATTAGATCGTGAACCTTGGATGTGACGTATAGCAATGATTACATGTGGGATTAGATGGAAAAATCATATTGCTTATGTGTTTTTATAATCTTTTCCAAAATAAAAATAGTCAAGAAATGAGCCGTAATTTAAATGTCAATCTACCTCAAGACATCACTAGATTACTCCACCTATCTCCATGGTACAACCTAGTACCATGTTCTCCTTACAGACGTTCTCTGAACCCAACCTATGCTCTACTCTTGTGCCTCCCTACACGGTGGCACTCTTACCTTTCTCCCCTGTTCCCCTATGGGCACACTCTTCTTCATGGGAATTTCCTTGGGATTTCCTGCAACTTCAAATCTATACTTTATGGCCTCCCATGGGTGCAGTTGACCCCACCCTTCTTGTACCAAGGGTTGACGTTGACGATTGGTTTTTGGCTAGCCCGATTTTTTATGTAACCTCATGAAACATTCTTGGTCAGTTAATAATCCAGAAATTAATGGACACATATATTTTTGTTTTATTATTTTTCTTTAATTTCAATATTATCATCATCATGAATTATGAATAAAATTATACAATCTTTCTTCGTCTTCAAACAAATTGATCTTATCCTTTCTTGGACATTACTTTAAGTCCTCAATTCTATTTGGAATTGTAATTCCAAATACCGTTACTCATCTTCTTTCATCCATCCATGGATGGTACTAATCATTACACCCTGATTCATTGAAACACTATCCATGGAAAAATTGTAGTCAATAATGTGATCTCCATAACAAATTTCTTGGCCTTTGAAGATCAGCAGATACAATCATCTCATTTGAACGTATGAATAATTTCTCAAGCATGAAATCCAATGCTATGAATCCATAAAAATTATATAGGAATCATTATCTTTGTAAAAAAATCATTGTATTGATAGCAATGAGATATTAATATATCATTGATCACCATTTTTAACCAATAAATATTGAAAATACTTGTCAACTAATTCAATTTATAATCAAATTGAGATTTTCTCTAAGTCAACTACATCACATTAAGCGCCACCACTTAAATCATTGTCACAACTTTAATGAAGACCTATCCATACAGATATTGACACATTATTGATAAAATTAAACATTATGCTCAACACATCACATAATTCAAACCATATATATGTGTTCCAAAAAAACATGATAGCTTTCATCATTTCATTAAACTGATACTATCCCTTGGGGGAAACAATCTGTTTCATGGAATAATTCTTAAAAAAACAACATCATAAACAATTAATTGAAATATATTTGATGTTATGATAATATAATATCCTATGTGTATCATAAGAAACAAAAAAAAATTCATTTACATGGATTAAAAATACCATTAAACAAAAATTTTATCATTCATTGAATATAAGACAAAAATATCTTTATCTTTTGATACAATTTTCTATAAAAATTCATAGAATGTTGAGAAAAATATTTTCGTAGAAAATATCTGTTAAAAAATATAAAGGTTTATTCAAATAAAATATTTTTCATAATGGAGGGAAAATTATTTCTTTTGGTGTAAGTTAAAACAAATATTCCATTCACACTTATTTATAAAAGTCAATGATAACATGTTCATAAATAATAGTAAAAATTACATTTTATTCCCTTGAATGTAATGTAAATTCTTGGTGTAATATGTCTTTAAATTATCATTGGACCATATAAAAGAACAAATTTAAAAATATTTTAATAAACATAGACATGGAAAAAAATGTCCACTGGCCAAAGAAGAAACATAATTAGTATTTCATAGCAGACATTTCTCGATAATTTTATGTAAAATATATAATATAATAGAATAATTACATGATAAAAATATATTTTAAATTGATATGTATAATATAATTACTCTAATGTTGATTCAAGCATAAAAAATCTTAAAAAATTGAGATTACAAAATAAACCCTTATCTCAGATCATGAATGTCTTTATATGTGATCTTATGTTTTAGTGTAATTGATGTATATTTATTGCAAATCAATATATCAACTATATTATGAATTATATTATAAACTAAAATTCCATTATAATTTCTAATTTCATATTTATTAATAATTCATTATTAAAATAAACAATTGAGTTTTAGGTGTTGTGTTTCCCATTCACGTCTTGGTGTGACAGTATCGATCTTTACACCATGCTTAGGTTTTAATATTATATTGAATATTAATAATTTTATTATAATCATATTTATTAATTATATAAACTTTTACTACCATTATTATAAGGTGGTGATGAAGAATATATTACATAACATTGGGGATATGGTAATATACAAGTCCCCATGAGTAAGGTTTTTATTTTCCAATGAATGGGGAAAAATGTATATAAAAATATAACATTATAGAATCATAATAATATCATATATATCACTTATAATAATTAAATAAATCCTTATTTTCTTATATTTATGATTAATATGAAAAATTAATCACATCAATTCATGGTGGTGGTAGTCCAATCATACACATAGACGACATCATCATTTCTCATAAGATTAGAAGAATGTAGAAAATGTTTATACCTTAAACATAAAAGTTTATAAATTTTTTAATTATAATGATTTATAAATATTAATATGTTAGTAAAATATTTGTAGGATTATTAGGGAGAAATAAAATAAAAATAAATAGATAATGATAGTTATAACTTATTTAGAAAACCTCCTTTGGATTGCACATGAAGCCTACAATGAATAATATTTTGGGAAGAAAAAAAAATATATGACATGATGGGGGATTTTATGAAGTTATTTAGGTAGGTATTATCCTAGATAATATTTTTAGATGGTTTTAATGATTGAGGGGAAGAGGACCACCATTTATAAGTAAAGGGAGTGACACTCTTGTAAATACATAAAATATTAATATATAATAATTTTATTTTCAAGTGTAAGTGGAACATATGAATCCAAAATTAATGTAAATGATAAAGTGTGGGTATAAATAAACTTATATAATAAAATTAATCCATGTTTTTGAGATATTTTATTCATTCTATCTATGTGTTTTACTATTAAAACCTTATAACCATTACTATGGTGAAAACATTTAACATTACTACTTTTCAAAATGACCAAAAATAAAATTGAACTTGTTAGTAAATTTGTAATTTATGATTCAAAATATGAGAAACATTTTTTAATATAATTTAAAAAAAATTGGAATTAATTATTTTAAAATAATCATGAAAAACACAAGAAAGATGTCATTTAGAAAAGAAATCATTTTTATGAATAAAATTGAAATAATTCTAAAAATTTAATTACAAGAATTTATGGATAATCATTAATTTATTTTAATGATATAAAAACACAACTATTTCATAAAATCATATTTTTAGAAAATACCACCTTTTACATTCAAATGCTTCTATTTTCATATCTACCAAATTTATAACCAATGAAATGATTTCATAAACATGTGTAAATTATGTTTTCATAAGTTTTATAATATGATTATTTTATTAAATAAAACATATTTGAAAAAATGATCATAAACTATATATTTCAAAATAGGTATTTTGTATCAATAGTATTTCCCGATGAATTATAAATTATTTTTTGACAATTATATTTTATATAGATAACATATAATGTGATTTATTTTATAATGTATAGTAAGTTCTCAAATCTGTTAAGTGTTGTGTGATTCACAAGATATCAAATCCATTTATTTATTAAATGGAAATATATTCTAAAATATCATGGTTTTACATTCCACACCTCATATAATAATTTATCCCTCAAAATTCTATGTTTTTAATATAAAACCACATGGATACCTATACATCAACGCATCATTAAGTTCCATGTTTCTTCGTAAATTTTTTAAAAACACCATAGAATCTTAACCAGGTGAGTGTTACTATTCCATACCTCTTTATATCTATGACAAAATATTTATACATGTTATTCTTCATAAAAATGATCATTATCTAGTGGTATGACCTTTTAGTTTTGTACATGTGAAGGATATGTAATACATTTTGTCAAAAAAATTACATGGAATAAATCATGAACTCAGGTTAAGTTTAGAGGAAGCTAAAAAAGATAAGATAACATACTAATATGATAAATAATTTCATAATAATTGATATATTTACATTATAGTTTTCCCTTCCTGCCAAATTTCATAGTATTCTTACAAGGAGATATTTTATGGAATACCATATCATTAGTAATAAACTGTACATATTCCTAATGATTGTCATCGTAATTTTTTTAAATCAGATATTCCACAGTATATCAATGAATGGACTTAACCTTATTATAAATTTTTCCAGGTAGACCAGGTCTTAATATTTTTCATTCCCCAACTTCATCCCAACACATTAATGTTATAAACTTATTTCCGTATAAGGTTTCTTAAAAAACCACTTGAATGGATGTGTGAAGGCTATTATTGTAAGAAAATTTCACTATATAATATTTTTAATCCAAAACAAATTATAAATTGTGAAAAAATGAGTTTTTGAAACAAAAGAGTCTATTTGATACCGTAAAGGATATGTAACTATGTGTTTAAACAAACAATAGGATATGTTTATTTAAATTTTAAATTTATAACAACTCTATTAAATTGGGGGGGGGGAGATTAATTACATTAACTATATTATGGAATATATTATGGTAATACTCATTGGAAATGAATGAATTAATTATTTTGAAATAATCACACACTTCTATTAAAGATAATATTTCTTTAAAAATCATTTATTTTGAAAAAATTGGTTTTATTTCATTTTATGAGAGAATATTATAAATAAAATTTAAAAAATTTTGAAAATTAATTTCATAAAAATATTGAAATTTTTTATTAATATATCATGCTTTATATTTGGTATAATTTTCGGATTTTTTGGAAAATATTTTGTTTTTAGTGAATATTGAAAATAATGTTTTTTTTGTAAAAATATCATTTCTTATCAATAAATGAAATAAATAAAAAATAAAATTTTTATATGAATTTTATTTCAAGTAAAATAATTAATATTTAGTTATATTTTACACACATTAATTAATTTTTATAAAAATTACATTGTATATTATAATAAGTTTATTTTAAGGTTTAAAATGGGATTTTTCTGAAAACAGATTTAATGTACATAATGTTACTATTTTTTTATTAATCAATATAATTACCAATGGGGAATATTTTGAATGAAATAAATACTATATATTAGTAAATATTAGACTATTTTCATAATATTTGTATTATTTGACATATATTTAACATAAAATCATAATTTTTTTGTGAAAAATACACTTCTTGAAAACTTCCTTTTTCATTGCATCTACAAGTTTTGATTTAATTTTTTTTTTCAAATTATGTGAATTGAATTTGATAAAACGGATTCCATATTTTTAATTTCAAGGTAAAAATTATATAGTTAGTTCATTTTCATTTTTTCAAAAATTACCATGGAAACAAATGAATTTACCGTAGTATATGTAAAATAATGAAATGAGTTAAATTTAAAATGTAAAAACATAAAATCCCTAAATATAAAACATAAATTTTGTGGTTGAGTTTTTTATTGACAGTAAAAAATGATTAAAAATTTAATAATCAATATAATTTGTTGGAATTAATGACACACTAACTTGGTTGTCTGTAAATATAAAATAATAACTATTTAATCACTTAAAACACCCCCTACTCAAGTATAAATACAACTCCTCACCACCCCTTAACCTCAAAATCCTTGTTGATATTAAAATTTCTACCAAACCATCTCATACACACTATCCCCATGTCCAATTTCATATGTTTTATACGAAATTCAAATTTCATGTTTTCTAAGGGACCCTTCAAGGAGGTGATATTCAAGAAGTAACTTTCTCAATCAACATATATTAATTTCATCACATATTCTATATCCCCCACTCCTCCATCATCAATAAAAGAATAATTACTCCATTATAATTTATATAATATAATTATATAAATATATGCTAATATATTATATAAAATCATTTTCATCTCCTCTTATTCAAAGAATTGAAACCATAATCCAAATTATGGCATGTAATTGTCTCTCTGAATAATGAATTTTTTCATTTTCCTTTACCACCTTCATGGCTGGTCATAAAACTAGTATTATGGTTAAATAATTTATTAACAAATACATTTTAATTTACTTTAGGTTTTGAAACTAATATATAATCATTATGTTGTATAAATTGAAACTAATTCATGATGGATGAAAAAATCACCAACATAAACAAAAAAAGTATCATTAATGATTTATTAATTGAATAATACTCATGTTAAAAATGATATTTGGGAACATATAATATTATCCATGTGAAGGAATAAAATTTCATTCCAATTATGTATTATTATTTACATTTGACTTGATAATCCATAATTATACTCAATTGAACAAAACATGAAACCATGAAACAAACATTCTTAGAAGAATAAAATTGAACATCTTAACTCACTAAAAAGACCATAAATGAATGAAATATAAAAGTTATAAAAAATATATATGTGTAAAATATTATTAAAAATGTAATTAAAGAATATAATTTTATTTTCTAGTATATAATGAAAAATTGAATCTCTTTTAGACATTATGTAATGGATCTTAATTTTATATTATTTATTCAGGAACCTTTTAAATGTGATGCATTTTTTCACCCAATTTCTTCTAATGGGATATGATTTTACACATCAACAATAATATTTTTTACCTCTATTATATGAGAGTACCCTCTCTCTGTAATCCATTTTATGAATCTTTATATGTTATGTCCACTAGGCAAGATACCATGAGAAGAGGGGGGGGGGTGAATCAGGGTATGATAGATTAAAAACAACTGCCCATTCTAATCTTGTTTTTCTATTAGAGAAAATACTCTTCTATCTCCTTCCCATTGTAGTGTCTGAAAAAATCTTATTGCATGAACATGACAATTTTTATTTTACATTGTTCAACCTCAATGGGCTACGTCCAAGGAGCATATACCGGTTGTAGGTCGATGTAACAATTCTACTATATGCGCATTGACGTTTACAAGTTTGAAGTCAACTCATTGTCCCTATTGGTTTACAACCACTCAAAATTTGAGAAATCACTTCCCTCTCAACTAATGTGAGCTGACTACTACTTCAGAAGATCCACTCACTGTTTATAGAAATGTAGGTCACTTAATTAACACTAATGAATACATCCTCCACTATATGTAGTTTCTCTATTGAAGTCCAAATTTCATCCACTGATAAATACAACTTTTCCCCTTAACACTGGGCAATTCCATTGTAAATACCTTCCCAAATTACCCTACATCGTAAGGCTCCCAATTTAGCGAAGCCCAAACAAGACTTCACGAAGCTCTTACCTTTTCGCAAAGCTCACGCCTTCGCAGAGCTCATGCCGTCACATAACTCATGTCGTTGCATATTTGCTTCTCTCGTGAATCTCACTAAGCCAACACAGAAAACCCAACTTTCATAGAGCTAGATTAGTCACTGCGATGGCTCATCCTTTCATGAAGCACACTGCCTTCGCGAACCGAGAGAAAAAATATTTTCTTCAAAAACACTCTACTTCTTCAGAGGGGTTCGAGGTCTATTTAGAGAAAATTCCACCGACACTCAAACCTTCCGTGTGAAGTCAAATCCTAGTCAGCTCAAATCGTGAAGCTCTGAAGATACCATGAAAATTATCTCAAAATCGCGAAGCACCATGACAATTTTCGGATCATAGAGCTCGTCGTAATCGGAGAGCATCCCTTCAATTCCTTAGCGCTTTCACCATGAAGCTAAACTCACAATGCCCTTCAACACCATAATTCTCTTCAATGCTTCATTTTGCGAAGCTTTTCGTAATCATGAAGAATCATCGTCAACATTCTTCTTCACATCGCAAAATCGACACCATGATCCCTATCTTTGTGAAATTCATGCATTTTCCATATTTAAAATAGATCTTCATGAAAATCCAATTTTATGATGCTCAAAAAACACCAAATTTTGGAACAATAAAATGGAAAACACTAAAAAATGGTGCCACCTTATTTCTAGATATTTTGTATAGCCTCTAGATCATCCATTAATTTTTTGTGGTTCTCTGTCAAAATGGATTGTCAATAACCTCTTTGGAACTCAAAAATTCCCTATAGAAAACTAATTTTTCAACAAACACAATCAACACAAAAATTAGGCAATATTACCTTGAGGGATTTTTTCCCAACAATCTTCCCCATTTGGATTGTAGAAAAATCTTCTCATAATGATTTTTTTCACTTTGATACTTTACTAAAGTTCCTTCCATCGTCAACTATGATTCGACTATTGGGATTTATATATAGACCAATGATTCACTAACCACATACCCTAATCCCACCTGATCAATGCTCATCACAAGAAACATGAGTATATGAAAAGATAATCAATGGATAACTTCATTTCATCCACCTACTGTTGACACCCAACTAATACCAATTGTTGATATCTGAAAACCTTCTGACCCCATTCCAACACAAATCTTATGATTTTATCATGATCCAAATTTATCATGATATCTACTCTTTGATTGATCACATATAGCGTCGTCAGATTTAAAACACTCCCCCTATATCATTGCTCTCCCCCAATATCGCTGCTCCAATAGTCAGCTTCTCCCTATGAATTTCCTTAAGACATTTTCTCCCTTCCGTAGCCACAGTTTCTCCCCTTTGAGGAGTAACTATTTCTTCCACTTTTTCAAGAAACCCAAAGGTCACTCCTTTGCAGTCTTCAACATTGGAAAGATCACAAATTATAACATTAGAGAAAAATATGCAAAACCTCGGGGAGAGGGGAGGACTTCCAAAGCCACACCATTTCCAGTGCAGGGAGTCGACTGACCTCCCAGAGCTAGTCGATGCCTTTCAAAAGAATCCTGGGGTAAGACATTTGTCAGAATGTCTGCAACCTAGCGTTTTGTAGGCACATAGTCGAACATTACAATTCCATGCTCAACCTTCTCCTTCATAAAATGAAACTTTTCTTCAATGTGTGTTGTCCTTGAGTGATGTACGAGATTTCTTCTATGATTTATAGCACTTGAGTTATCACACTAGATTCCAATCAAAAGAATCAGTTCAAATCCCATGTAATCAAGCTACTACCTCATCCATAATAATTGTGTTCATTCTTGAGTGGTCGCAATATACTCAGATTCTGCGGTGCTTATTGAAATGGAATCTCGCTTCTTGATAAGTTAAGAAATACAAAACCCCCCAGATAGAAATCACCTCCCAACATTGATTTACCATTATCCACTGAACCATCCCAATATGCATTACTATATCCGTGAAATTATAATTGAGATTATTCATTATATATCATCTAGAAATCCACTATTCCCTTGATACACAGAAGTATTCTTTTTACTGAATTCTTTTGGGTTTCCTTGGGATTACTCTGATATCATACTTCTTGGCATGTGGAGAATAAAATTTCTGGACTTTTCATATTCAAGTATTGAAATCATCAAATGATTTGCCTATATTTTGGGATATTAACTACCATTCCATCCTCATATTTGCACAGTTTCATATGGGTAGCAACTGGAGTCTACATCTCTTTGGAATTTTTCATTCAATATTTTCTAAAAACCTCTTTGGCATATTTTTACTGAGAAATGAATGTTCCATTATTTCCTTGTGTCACCTGTAGACTATGAAAAAACGTTAGCTCTCCATTCGTTGACATTTTGAACTCACTTTTCACGAATTCAGAAAACATTCTACATGAGCTTTACCTGATCCACAAAATATTTTTCCAATGACATAAAATAGGACCATCATCCTTTGATTACTATTTTTGTTGAAATAGTTATTTTAATCAACTCCCCATCACTGGAAGTCAAGATTCATCAAATACTGATCAAGTCTTGAGTACCATGCTCTAGGAGATTGTTCCAGCCCATTAAACACCTTCTTTAGTATACAAACATTTTTCTCATCCCGATGAATGATAAAAACATCTCGCTATTCATTATACAATAATTCCTCGAGAAAATCATTAAAAATGTAGATTTGATGTCCATCTAGATAACATTGATCCTATGTTTCACTTCAATGGCTAGGAATAATATGATTGTCTCTAGTCTCGCAACCAGTGAAAATGTATCATCAACATCTATTCCCTATATCTGGGAGTATCCTTTCCACACTAGCTATGCTTTGTTCCAAATCACTGGGCCATCTTAATTCATCATATTGTGATAAAACCATTTAGTCCTGATGAAATTCTTTTATACTAGCATCGAAACAATATCCCAGGTGTGATTATTCTCAATATGATCAAGATCTTCATTCATTGCCTGAATCCATTTGACAACTTCAGCTATATCAGGGAAGCATTTCATCTCAACTGGAAATAGAAAATATTCCTATTGTAGTGATTTCATTCTTCTTGTCTGAACTGGTGATGACTGATCACCAATGATATTATGAATATCAATTTAATCTTGACTCCTTGTCTACTTTGTAGATACTGATTTTACTTCCTCATTCTCATCATTAGTATATTATTCTGAATCAACATAATCAACTTTTTCTCCCGCTGCGTTTCTTTGTTCCTCATCACTCTCATCAAAAAAAATTTACTTTGCTATTGAATGATCTCCTCATTCTCTACTATAGTGACATAATTGATCTCACCAACATTTCTAAGACTTTTGTTAAAGCATTTATATGCCATGTTTTTTTCTGATTAGCAAAGGAATATCCCCTCATCTCCTCATGACTCATATTTTCTACGTTTTTACTTTTTGAACATAAAGAACATACTTCCAAATATTCGAATGTATTTCAATGTTGGATTCTTTCAATACCACATGTCTTATGGAGTATTTCCTTCCTTCAGACACAATATATCCCTATTAAAAATGTAGATCGATGTCTAAACTGATTCCTTCCAAAAATTTTCAGGTAGGTCCTTCTCTATGAGCATCGTTCTAGCCATGTTTTTGATGATCTAATTACTTCTTTCAACCACTCCATTATGTTGGGGATTTCTCATTGAAGTATCTTGATTCCTAATTCCATGTTTCTCAAGATTGTCTTCCACCTGACTTTTTGCAAATTACGTACCATTATCAGTACAAAACATCAGAATTTTATGTCCATGCATCCTTTAGTACTCCCTCCAGTACTGTTTTAAGAAGATGAACACATAAAACTTATGGTTAATAACAAATACCCATGACATTATTCTATAGTAATCAACGAAAAAATCATAGTACATCTTTCCTTCAATTTTTCTTGGTGTTATAGGCCCACAAACATCATCATTCACCAATTTGGGCACTCTTGTTGACTTCTTTTCCTTCGACTTATACGTTATTCTGATGTGATTCCCTTGTTGGCATGCATCGCACGTGTGAGTATGATCACGTGATATCTTAGGGAGGTCTTTTGCTGCATTAGACTTTAACATATCTTCCAGGGATGGTTGGCATAGAAGACCAAGTCGTTTATTCCACAACCTGTTTTCTTCTTCTCTAGACAAAAATAACATATCTTCTTCTCCACTTACGAGGTAGAGATTCCCTTTTTTCCTTTTCCCTTTAGAAATACTACCTGGTCTCATCCTTTGACAATACACATCTTTTTAGTAAACCATATAGAATGTACTGAGTCACATAGCTGACTGACACTGAGAAAATTGTGACCGAGTCCTTATACTACTAATACATCAGCACATCTCATCTCTTTTCCCCCAAACATGGCCTTTTCGGAGGCAATAATCATCAAGCCTTCTTTGTTTTCATACCTGAAAACTCCTTCTTTGTCATATTTTATGACAGTAACAAGATCTTTATTACCTATCCTGTGAGATATGCATCCAAAGTCAGAGATCCACACACCAGAGTGATCTGATGCTTCAAGGGAATTTTTTCCACCACTTCCTTCTCATCCTTTTTCGTTTTGGCCCATGTTTTTGACTTCACACATGGAATGGATTGAAACTTCTAGTCTTTCTCAAAAAATGATGGACCAACATCAACTTTCAATGCTTCAAATCTATTTTTCATTTTCAACTCAATAGTTGTATCATTGATCTACTGCTTGCGATCTTTTTGAATCCACTTTGGAACATTCCTTTGTATGTTCAAAGTATAGTTCCTAGATATGTGCTCAAATACTCCGCACCATGAACATTGTCTTTCGAAGTATGTTCTATAGAATTTTTCTCTTTTTGGCTGCCACATCTATTCTTGTGCCCTACGATATATCGTGGATATTGAACAGACATACTGTGAATGTACCATATTTCCACAACAATAAAACTTTATATAAGGAGCATTCCTTCGTGTAACTTATGCATTACTAGTTTCCCCCTGGAATCTATGAATATTTAGATTATTTTTTGTGCCCAAATGTACATTTAATCTTGCAATGTGTGCTTGTTGTTTGACATCAATTTTCAAAGCATTTTGTTTTAAATCTAGCCCCTCATTTTTCTATGCATCTCAACATAATTGATGCTTCCTTTCTTCTGAAAAACTATTATCCACTATTATCTTCTTAGTTTTTGGAGTTTTTTTTCCCTATGTCCCAGCACGAGTCAATATTTTTTCATGATCCTTAACAATTTCTCGCAAACTGACAACTTCTCCTTCAAGTTCTTGAATACTCATGATTTGATCTTTCCTTATGTTATTCATGCCATCTATCGCCTTTTTCTATTCTTAAATCTAAATTTTATACTCACTAACTGATTCTGATCCCTCTGGTGATTTTGACTTCAGTTTCTCAATTTCATCCATCAACATAGACATCTCTTCTTCCTGCTGTTTCATATAGATTTTGGCATCATGAACAACATTGTTGGATTTGTTTTTCTCTCCAAACATCTATATACTCAATAATAGCCTCTAACTATACTTTCATATTAACTATTCCCTCAAAATATTCTTTTTCATCATCAAATTCTATTTAATTCTTATTCAAAGAACTACCAATAACTAACACCATATCATTTTCTCCATGATCTATGCACTTCTTTATTCATCAAACTATTCAACCTCAAACTCATCTGAACTACCACATTGTTTTAAATAAAGGATCTTCTTCTTAAAAAATTTTATCGTGAACTATTTCTTGCATTTACAATAAAGTTGAAGTTTTCCTTTAAACTTTCCATTTCAACTTTTTAGGATTGAGCATTTAAATGACCTAACCTAATGTGTATCTTCTTCTACATGAGAATATTCAATGGTGAGCTTCGTCAGGGCCTTGAATGAAACCTCTTTGGATTTCCCCATGTCCACAACATCATTATCATCATTTCTCATTTCGTATGCAACGAGGGTGTTGTGCAGGTTATCTAATGTCATCTCTTTTGGGTCTTTATATTCCAAAATTGAGACTTTCTGATTGAAATGAGTTGCATGTAACTGCAAGATGCACTTCACAAACTGTATGTCTTCAATAATTTTTCTATGACCAGGCATGTCTTCAACTATAACATTTACTCTGTCAAAGAATGCATCAACAAAATCATTCAGCTTCATTATCATATTTTCATACATGATCCACTAAACTTGCAAATTTTCCTTTCGTACCATTGTATCTCCTTTATATATGATCAATATCTCTTCCCAAAAGTTATGTGATGTTTATCATGACATCACTTTTGTATAAATAACATTGGATAGGGCTACCCCTAAAGAATTGATTCCCTTTGCGTCAGCATCCAATTCCCTTCTCTTAGCTTCTGGTAGTGAAACCCTATTAATAACAATGGTGATATCATGTATTGCTGCTATAAACACATCCATTCCCAAAGATTAGATGTAGTGTTGCATCTGATTCTTCCATAGAAGAAATTTGTTCCCATCGAAGATCAGAATCCCTTTATGATTGATGTCCTAAATTTGAGAGAGAAACTGATATCAACCTTTCCCTCGGATACCAATTGTTAGGTCCACTATGAAAGATACCATGAGAGTGGGGGGGGGGGGTGGGGGGTGGATCAGGGTATGACAGACTAAAAACAACAACCCCTTCTGTTCCTGTTTTGTTTTTAGAGAAAAACCTATTCTCTCTCCTTCCCATTGTAGTATATGAATAAACCTTAATGCATGTACATGACACATAAAGTTTTACCTGGTTCACATTCACTAGGCTACATCCAAGGAGCATACAATGGCTGTAAGTTGATTTACAAATTTTACTATAAGCGTACTGCTGTTTACAAGATTGAATTGGACTCACTGTTCCTTCTAGTTTACAACCACTCAAAATTTGAGAAATCACTACTCTCTCAACTGATGTGAGCCCACTACTTCTTCAGATGATCTACCTACAGTTTATAGACATGTATGTCACTTAATTACAGATAATGAATGCATCCTACACTGTATTTAGATGCTCTATTGAAGTCCAAATTTCATCGACTGATGAATTCCACATTTCCCCTGAACACTGGGCCATTCTTGTGGAAAAATATTTGTAAATAATAATACATCACGAGGCTCCAAATTTTTCAATGCTCAAACAAGCCTTCGCAAAGGTCCCGCCTTTTTGCAAAGATCATGCCTTCACATAGCTTAGGATTTCACAGAGCTCAAGTCATCAGAGAGATAATTTCCTCACGAATCACACTAAGCCAATGCGGAGCACCCAAAATTCGCAGAGCTAGATTAACCGCAGCGAAGCTCCTTCCTTTCACGAAGAAGAGTGCCTTTGGGAACTACCTCCATGATTTGAGAGAAAAATATTTTATTTGAAAACTCTCTACTACTACCGAGGGGGTTGAGGAATATCTATAGGAAATTCCACCAACCCTTGATCGTTCCATACGAAGTCAATGCCATGTCAGCTCAAATCGTGAAGCTCTGAAGTTCCCACCGAAATTATCCCAAAACTGCAAAACACCATGAAAATTTCCCGATCGCGGATATCATCATAATCGCAGAGGATCTCATCAATTCCTTCATACCTTCACTGAGAAACTCCACTCGGAATGCCCATCATCACCACAATTCTCTTCAACCCATCTTTCTGTGAATCTCGTCATAATCGCAATGAATCACTGTCAACAATCTTATAGTCTTTGCGAAATCCAAACCACGAATCCTATATTTGTGAAACTCATGTATTTTCCATATTTAAATAATATCTTCAAGGAAATCCAATTTTCGATTTGTTAACCAAAATCCAAATTTTGGACCCAAACATTTGACTAACACAAGAAAATGGCACCACTTTATTTCTTGCAGTTTTTTGTACCACCTCCAGATTGTCCATTCCTTTATCATGGTTCTTTTCCAACATGGATTGTCAACAAACTATTTGGAATTCAAAAATTCCCCATGGAAACCAGATTTTTCAACAATCAAAATCTACAAAAAATGATGCAATGTTACCTTGAACGATTTATTCTCTACATAATATCATTGTGAAGAAAAAAATTAGTGTGGGAAATTCTCATCTTCTTGTTTTTTCATTCAAGGGCCTCATTTTTGTGAGTTTAGATAATGTAAATGATTTTATATTTTCAGAAATATATGGTCTTAAATAAAATAACAATGTAGTGATTTATCAATGGTATACCTCAATTTACTCACATTATTCTTTTTATTAGTCAATCTTGTGTATTGTTATGAAGCTGAAATTACCCTGTTATTCTTCCATCCTTGGTTTTTATTTAAGGACAAATTTTGTATTATGAATATTCATTCAAAAAATTTCATATTGGATTATTTTATTAAATATCCCTCTAATAGTCAACTTATTTCCTAATAATTAACAAAAAAATTATTTTTATTTATTGAAAGGAAAAGAGGAAATACATGGAACTAATCCCAATTTGGTCTGTAGAAGTAGGAACTGACAGCATCCACAATAACAACTACCATCCCAATTGATGGGAGAGTACTTGGGGATTTAAAAATAATGAGAGGAATAATTTTGGATGATCTAATGTCTAAATTGTCTTCTAGATGGTTTTCCTCACACCATATATGGAGAATATCAATTCCTTTATAGATGATATCTCTACATTTTCGTATGAGGTACGTGATGATCTAAGGAGGAGAGGTGGAACCCTTTAGAGAACTCATAATGATTCTAGAATATGCCTCTACCATATTGAGGGGTATATTACCGAAGATAAAGAGTTATAAACTATAATTAATGGTTGTATCCTCACCCAAAAAACATTATCTATTCCCATAAAGTGAATTTAATGCTAGAAACACCAAACCAGAAGAGTTTCATACCACTACTACTCCCATTAGGATTCCATATTCGCAAGAACTGTAGATATTATGATTAAATACATGAGAGTGAGGGGACCACCACACCCATGTACCAATTTTCATTGGTAATTAAGATGCATATGTATACATTTTGTTGAAAAACGCATATGGGATGAATTCATCTCTCAATTAACAATAAGTATCACCATCACAGAAATACGGTATCTAGTTTTAAAGACCAAACCATTAGAGGAAGGACGAGCCTCATGTTGCCTTGTATTATTGTGTTCCTTCTAGATGCACTAGAATCCAGAATCTTATAGAATGGAATCAGTGACTTAATTATATTTATTAATAGACCAACATTACATGAACTAAAAAAATCCTCATAAGAATTAACCACAATTAGTAAATCCACGAACTCACCAATGTCTTTCCAAACATGGCCTAACCATTCACAATTAATGAAGTGGTGATGCATGGTATCCTATACTGGATCAAGATAGCATGTACACATTTTGTCTATAGGAATACCATTGGACTATATTTCCATCTCTGTGGTAGTATAATTGGAGAGGGCTATCTATACAATAACGTTAAACAAGGATTTGACATATTTTCATCAGAGCATCTTACCCTAGGGGTCACTAACTAGGTGGAGAAGCATGGCCTTCCTATATTCAATGGACCTATATTTACCAAATAAGTTTTACCAGAAAATAGACATGTCAATAGATAATTCCAAGAATATTTTTTTTGAATAAATTCATCTAGCCCCCCTAAACGGGATGTTAAGATAAGGGTAGCCCTGGAAATCCAGAAGCCTACTGCTCTAGCTTCATTCCTATAAGTTTATTTCGCCCCTACCAATAATCCAAAAAGAGTGGTCATGGAGAAATGGGATGTGTCAGTGAATAGAGTACCACAATAAAAAGGGCTTCTTAATAGTCTCCATTAAGCCATGACAATATCTATTTACAATGAAGTTTCTCCATAAAGAATTTCCCTCAATCACTTCCTATACTAGTTTTACTTACAGAAAATACATAGAATATCTCAATAACCTCATATTGATACATGAAATCTCCACTGGCTTTGTAAGACTAGTCGAATAATCCCATTTAATCTTTCCACCACCCTGGTCTTCCAGAAAGATGCAATTTAGGACATTCTCTATTTGAATGATAGTCTTTTCTGAGGATGTTGAGAGCAAACATGATGTGCATGGGAATAAAGGACAACACACTATTAATGATTGTGGTCCTTACTTAAAATAAATGGAATCAGTACTTCTAATCATTAATATATTTGAAGATCTTGTCGGCTATATCCTCACTTTCTTAGATCTATATTCTACTAAGAAAAATTGGACCACCCAAATAATTCATAGGGAAATTATTCCCACGGATTCTAAGAATGGATTCAATGTTAATTTTACGTATCCTAGGAAAATGAAAATGAAGAAAGACCCCAATATTTTCCTTTTTAATAACCAAACCAATCAAAATTGAATATTACACCATCATCTTTCCAAAACATCTTATAAATGAAATCTTTCCATTGATAGGAAACATAGAGTCATCCAAAAATAGGATAGGAGAGGTCCTAGTGAAATGAGTTCCATAGTGGAAAGGGAGAACCATGAAGATACACATTTCTCAAGAGATATATTTTCTTATTGTATCCTGAGTAAGGATATAAATAGTCAAATATATGGGGTCACCCTTTCTTAAAACTCTTGCAGATTTTATAAAACTACTCCACCTCCATAATATGATGATGTTGAACCATGATAAACTGATGTTGTAAAAAAATAAGATAATGACATTCTCAGAGAATCCAATACATCTCATGATATGAATAATAAAACTCCACTCTAGTTGGTCATAGTATTTTTCAATGTCTATTTTCATAGTCGCATTCGATCCAATCACATTTTTGTTAATATTGGAAACCATCTCCTAGGAAACGCCAATAACTTTTTTTATTGATCTTCCATAGATGAAGGCATGTTGTTTTTATGAGATCTATTCATGAGTTAAACTGGTGATACTGAGGTTGATTATGATGTCCAAAACCTTATGTAAAAAATTACATAGGCTAATAGGGTGATATTGAGTAATATAGGAAGGAGAAAAGACCTTAGGAATAATAATCATGGTGGTTGCACTAGCAATTCAGGGGATATTCCCATCCCTAAAAAATACTAGATAGATTTAAGAAGATCTCTATTAATGATGTTATAGGAATCCATATATAAGGACCCTGGGAAACTATTAGGGATTGGGGAACTATCGAGGTTGAGGTAATTAATATCCTCCTATTTCTTCTTTTCTTCTAGTAAACTTCTTGAAAGACCATTTAAATGGATCATGAAGATGTTGGGGACTGAGTCAAAGAGATCATACTATCCTGAGAGATAATAATGTTGGTTATGAGTATTAGATATCATTTATCCCCTATAAAAATATATATTACCAATGAAATTATTATGTCGAAGTTAGGAAATTCTTAACAAAATATCCATTCATTGTGTTAACCTTCCACTTCATTGACATTTAATGGTAATATAATGTTTGAAATTATTTTTAATAATATATGTTTTATTTCCACTTGTGTTATGTTGATTTAAAGTATATAAAATTAATTTATTAATTTTATTAATGATCAATTCAATTATATGATATTTTATGGTAATTTCATTCAAAATAGCTATTTTTTAGGTTCATTTTTCAAAAAGAATATTTTTTTCATTTATATAATGTTTTTAATTTCCTTCCATCACGTTTTATTAATATATTTAATCTTAAATTACATATTTTTTGGTTAATTTAAAATAAATTCTTCCCAATTATACATGCACAGTTTTTCAAACTCAGTGATTTAAAATTAAATGTTCAGTTTCCTCAAATAGTTTTTTATGATGTAATATTTAGCTATGTGAATTTATGTTATAGTTCGTGAGAATTTTTTATTATGATTAATTTTTCAATTATAAATCAATGATAGGTGTTTATTTTATAATACATTGATGGGTGGTTACATTTTTAATCAATTATGGGTGGTTCTATGATAAACCAAGGACGACTGGTTACATTATAACCTCTGATGCATTGGGTAATCCACAGAGGGAGGTTGGACATATTGATTATATTATTTGTAAGAGTTATATGGAAAATTATGTACCATGTTACCAATATATATATAATATTATTTCATAGTATTTTTATAAAAAAATTATTTAAAAAATGTGAGAAAGGGATATTTTTGGAAAAGTCATTCATTTTATGGGGTAAAAAGTTTTGTTTTTAGGAAATATATTTAATATAATTTTACTAGACTAATAGTTTTATTTATTTTATTTCTCTTATTTATGTTTTTTTCATATCACGTGATAATTTGTTTTCATAATTCTTAAGAAAGAGTAGGGAAAAGGATGAGATCAAGGTAAAAATTGTAAATATTGTTTCATAAAGTGAAACCATGTTTTATTTAAAAGAATTTTGATTGGTGAAAAAAGGGTACTAATTATTGGTTTCCACTTCTAATGTATGGGTTTACTACCAAATAGTTTGTCTTAATTCTCTAAAACTATTAATAAGAAAAAAATCTCTTGATTATAATAATTTGATTTCTTGTTTGAAATCACTATAATAATAATTCTGAAAGATGGTTCCTTATAGTTGGTATCAAAGGAGGGATTAGATCACTTTTGATATTTGGATGGTTTTTTAAGAGTAATGTATATCAACAAAGGGTTTACATGTTTACAAATTCTTATATGATTGATTTATTTTAGACCCTTTTATTTTTTAATGTGATCGATTTCTAGAAGATTAATTTAATTTTTTGAGATTGGATTACGAAAGGTAATTAATTTAGGTATAAATAATTTGAAGGTTAATGTATTATAGAGGATATATGATTATTATATTTATGTGGAACATTTCCATTTTAGCATGTCATAATAAATTTCATGTTTCAATGATTTCATTTTCTATAGATAAAGGTTCATTTATCAAGATGGAAGGAAAGAAATATTACACCGAATTTATATCCCTTCTAGATGATTGGAGTATCACTATATTTGAAAAATCATGTTCAAATTATTTTGATAGATTTTTTATTATTCAAATAACATATATGAAAATATATGACTTATCTAACACATTTTATTTTATCCAAAAATTTTATCGGTCGTGGAATATTCTTCTAAGTCATGAATTTTAGTTTTCAATAGGAATAACTCCCGGTGCTACACATATTTCAAAAAATGCATATAGAATTGTCATTATTAAGTAGAATGAATTGGAAATATATTCTAGGAGAATATTTATAATTTATTTTTTCAAAAACGTGATTTATATTTAGGTGGACCATATATTTTTTTAATAACCAAGATGGATCAATGAAATTTTTTATTTTTTATCCAAAACGTCAATGAGTTACTATCAATAAAAAGTATCATCTAGAAAATGTTGAATATTTTTTGGATTAATATTTTGGAGCTCAATATTTTTCATGATTAATATTTTATATGGGTAATATCAATTGATAGAAAAGAGTCAATTCATAACCAAGAAATACATACAAACACTGTTTAAAAACAATGAATTTTTAGTGATTTCATTTATTTAAAAATTCCCCTGCTATCATCATGGATTTAATGAATATAATATTTATATGTTACTTCAATAATTTTTTGGAAGAATTTATAGATGATATTATTATATATTTGATGTTAAATGAATAGATGTATGATAACTTGAGAAATTTACTTATGAAGATTGTGTTGAATAGGTTTCATGAAATCTTTTCCAATTTTTAGTTTTGGATTTGTAATGTTTTTTTATAAGGTCAGATAATCTCTTGTGAGGTTATTATATTAGACCCATCAAAGATTGTTGTTATTCAGAAATGACCCAAATTGACCATAGTTTCCATGATCCAAAATATTTCTGGACTGGATCAATATTAGTTATATTTCTTAAAAAATTAAAATGGATTCTTAATCTACTCATAAAGATTAATAATAAGAGAGTGATGTTCCTTTTAATGTTATAATGTGAGGATAATTTCAGGGAACCGAAGAGAAGGTTAGTCAGCACAACTATTTATACATCAACCTATAGTGGAGAAGGATTTTTAATCTATAATGATTTAATGAATAACATACTGCTATAAATTATCATACAAAATGATTTTTTTATAGCCTATGAATCACAAAAATTAATGGTTATTGAGAAAATTACACAACTCTTGATTTAAATGTTGTTTTGGTAATTATGGAACTAAATAATGTAGAGAAATTATATTTTTAGGGAAATATGTGATATATATATAAATTATAAGAGCATAAAGTATATAACCACTAAAAAAGAGTTGAAATTATCTACGAAAGATAGTTGGAGATGATTAAATAGGACTAATAATCAATACATTACCACCAAAGGAAAGATAATAAGGTGGATGATTCTTTGAGCCAAAAAGAGAATGCTAGTTTATCTATTTTGATGATGATAATTATCATATATTTATATATTTTCAAAGTTTGGATATGAAAATATTGAAGGATGTGGAGAAATATTATGTTTCATAAATGAATGTCCATACATATATCGATTTAACAATTAAATAAGAACTTATGGAAGATGTAGAGATAAAATTTAGGATGAATAATGCACCTAAGATCAAACATGATTGTTATGGATTGATAATGTTAAAAAATTTATTATATGTTCTCTACATACTAGATTTGAAGAATATTTTGGATGAATATCACAGTTCATACTTCTATATTAATCTTGGAATTGTGACGGTGTATAGAGATGTGAATGATTTTTTATCTATTTGGGAATCATGAAAAGGGATATTATAAAAAATTTATGTTGATGCATGGTATGTTATAATGTAATGGTCAGTAGAAAATATTCTAAGGGGTTATTAAAACTATTACCTTTACAAGAATATAACTTGGAAAAATTTACTACGGTTTTTTTCATTGGACACCAAAAAACATCTAAAATTCATAATGTTATTTATGTTGAAGTAGGCCATCTTAAGAATTCAACCCAACTCATTATATCAAATAATATTTATCCCTTGATAAGAATACTATAATATACATTAATGTAGTGGAAAGGTTTCATGGAGTACCACGTTCTATTATATCTTACTGAGATCTATGGCTTACCTCGATGTTATAAATAAGTATTCTACATGATCTGGATATGGACTTTAGATTTATCACTTCTTATAATCCAATAAAATATGGTCAATGAAAGAGAACCATTAAAACCATATCAGATATGTAGAGTTCTTGGTATGTTGAAATCAATGGTGGTTGTGACCAACACCTTCCTCTAGTTGTGTTTTCATACATCAATAACATTCACTTGGGCATTGAGATGGATCCTCAGGAATCCCTCTATAAAAAGTATCATAATACAAAGAATTGATGGGAAAAAGTTATGGATTAAATTATATAAATACATGATATATACAAGGAAATAAATAGGAAGCTTAGCGCTTTCCAGAAACACATAGCGTCAGTATAACATCAAATGAAATGCTATTCTTACAATAATCAGTGTGATATGGATTTTAAAGTTAGTGACATGTTGTTTCTATGAAAATATTCATGAAATATGGTTATGATCATTAGAAATAATGGATAACAAATTACTAGTTAAATTGGTCCTTTCATGATATATTATTGATTTGGGATGATATATAATCGTCTAGTTCTCCTACATAACATCTCTCAATTTTATGATGTGTTCCAAATATCTCTATTGATAAGTTCATTATCTAATCAATCACATGAAATAGAATAAATGGATGTACTAGAGTATTAATATATATCTTATGAGTCACTATGAATGGATATACATTATCATATATAGAAAGTGAAATGAAACAAGGCCACTCACATGGTCTATTTTTGGATCCAAAACCACCAATTTCTGTAATCTACATAGAACTAGAGGATGTGATAAGGTAGATGTATCCTAAGTTGTTTTTTGTTAGATTAATTGAATTTTGATGGTGTTTTTTTGAGGTGTAATATTTAACACCATGATATTTTATAAAATAAATATTTTAAAAAAAATTTATTGATATCTTGTGAGATTAAACAAACCACGCTATAGTATTAAAATATTATTATTTAATGTTTCAGTTGTTGCATACTCATTAGAATGGTGGGTATAGGTAGGAATAAGTAAATTATGAAAGAATTAGGTTTTAATTATTTAATTATTGAATTATTGGGTTATCAATTGATCATAAATAGAAAGAAAAACCAATTGAAAAGAATGTATATGTGTTTCTAAAATATCATTTTTATCTGTGCAGTGAGTGTTTATCTTGATAAATAAAACTTGTCACTATTATTGAATGTTTTAAATAAATTTATATATTTTATATTTAACATAATTATTTATCATTCATGTAATATTTTTCTATGCATGAGAAAAGAAAAAATCCAGTGTTACAATTAAAAATGTATTTTTTTTTCTAAAAATTGGTTTCATCTTGTTTTGTATGACTTTTTTTTTCAATTTTAGATATTTTTTTAAAATAATAAGCTTATTTTTTAAAATCATCCTATCACAATTATCGTAACATTAATTTGTTATATTTTTCGAAATTTTTTTCACTGAATAATGAAAACAATGTTTTTTTATTAAAATATTATATTCATTTAAATAAATTAAATATCATTAAATAATTATAAAAAGGTTATGAAGATATAATTTATTAAAATATATTATTATTAATGATATTTATTAGATTATTATTAATTTTTTTAATAATTTTTTTATAAAAAATTATATACCTATGATTGTTTTGGAAATATTTTCTTCGAAATATTTGTGGTACTAATTTAAAATGATATTCCAAAATTTATGTGAATTGGAATTTATAAACTGGATTCATTATTTATAATTAAAATAATTAATATTAAGTAATAAGGATAGAATAATTTTTTTATAACACCCCCATCCCATAAGTAACTAAACTAGTGCTCCGTGCCAAGACACCACATGAGTTAAATTATGCCTCCACATAATCTAGAGGTTTGCAACTAGTAATGAGGGTATAATAAGTCAAGTGGGGAGACTATAACTTCTTTACTTGAGTGATAAATATTAGTTAAAAATACAAATATTGGAAACAACATGTAATAACAAATATATATTCATAACCAAGGATCTCCCAAAAATGGGTACAAACCCAAATCCTATAATAACCACGTAATGTCATGAAAATAGTTCCCAATGTTAAGGAAACTCAAAATATAGAAATATAGGGGAATCACCCAAAACTCTCCAAAATCAAAATTTGGATCTACATCCATGCATATCCCATGACCCAATAAAATCCCAAGCACCAAGCCTTTTCATTTTTTGAACTTGCAATAATGAATTCAACTCAGGTACCCAATTACATCTCGATCAGGGTTTGAGTACAACATAGTCGGTCACCAACAATGATGTCTAAAAAATAACTACTCAAAACTAATAGTGTATTCATGTATGATATAAAACATAAGGATACCAAAAGTATTTTCGGGTTTTATTAGGTAACATGTACACATAACCCATTTCTGTCATTATTTCTATTTTCACCACTTATATCATCTTCATTACATTATCCATTTTCAACATGTGTTTCATGCGTTAGGAATTTGAAAAATATACATAAGGATCTATGAAAATCAATCACTATGTATAAGGGGATAAATCAAGTCCATTTATCTCTATGGGTAAAAACATCAAAACAAATACATTTCACTCACCTTGATGCTCTGGTCTGAGTAGTCTCATCGAATGAAACCTTTAGAGGAATTGATCCTCTGTCCACTTTCCTGACCTATGAATTTTGAGGCGGAGTTCAGAGCCTATGTAAAACTCAACTCATGGGAATATATCCTCATGTAAATACCCCACACTACCAACCAATTCTCAAATGATTATTTATCTATTTACCACATAGATACTATATCATAAATGACACTAAAAAAGATACACATAGAAATCACTATACATAACTATAAACATGGGAATTAATATTATCCCAAAACCCATTAACACATTTATAATTTAAATAACATAGTCCATTTATCAAATTTCCCATTCTTATGCCTTTCTCACAAATCTTGTTAAATAATTCCCATACATTATCCAATTTAGCATACTCTTGAATTCACATATGTTAACATATTTAACCAATTACTCATTCCATATGCAGTAACCAATTTATGAATTCTATGTACAACTCACAATACATTTAGAATGTTCACATTAATCGAACATACACATTTATTATATTTAACAATATCTATTCATTATCCCATTTAACACTTCAATCAAATCAAAAGCCTTGACAAATTCACGAATTCCCATTTGTGTTTCTTTACCCAACTATACTATTTATCATTAATAATTATTTGTCCATAAAGAATTTACACTTTTACATTTTATAATTCATATTATACATTACTGTTTATAAAAACAACCCCTTATTACTTTATCCAAGCCTAGATACATTTTTCAAATTTTCTACTTCTACTCATGTTGACATATCAACATGTACGTCATGGGATTTAACATATCGCAAATATAATATACTCATAGCCTTACCGAAGACTTGGTAAAATAATGATGCATCACACCATGGGTGTCCCTAAATCAGTCAAATCATCCTCAACACATCATATGGGAATCAAGATGGGTTAAATTCATCTTCTTAATTGATCATTTTAACAAATATAACCAATAGAATAATTTTTACAATAAGAGATAACCAATAAAAAAACAAAAAATATCAAATACATTTCAAAACTATAGTATATAACTCGTATACCACCAAACTCGAATTTGATGATGAACACACTCCCAATCGTAGATTTAGATTGTGATTTAAGAACCCACTGATGTCTCAAACTAGAATACATTATAAAAATACGGTTTTAGGGATTTGGGAGAAGATAAAAAAATGATACAAGACCTAGTATGGAAAAAGGAAGAATGTGTGATATTAGACATACCCAAAGCTTCGATCTTCAACCAACGACCCTCTAAATAGCCAAGAAATGAGGGAGATTTATCCTTTTAATCTTTTGATGGTTTTGGGTCATCACTAGGCCAGTAGGTAGGATAACGGTGAGAAAAATTGTGTTTATCAAAAAAAATAAAAAATGTAATAATTTCAATTTATCTAAAATTTAATGGGATGCATGGATTATCCCCATGGTTTTGAAAATCTTGAAAAAAAATACACATGACACTTTCTAAGGAATGTTAGGTCACATGGTTCTATGGGGAGATCAGTATGGTTCAGAAAATCTTGCACAAACCATGTATAATGCCACTATAAAAGGTTATACGACTCTCCCTAGGGAAGATAAATGGTTTATTTAATTATGCGCCGACCATGCAACATTCACATATTTTCATAATTGTCATGGTTTTCATGTCTTAAACCCTCGAAACACCTATGAGGTCCCTAATAAACCTAGTGAATATTTAATTAAATAAAATAAAGGAATATAGCCCTAAATTTAAACAAGGACATACATCTAATGAAATTATGATCTTATAAACTCCCCACCTTAAAACAGATCATCCTCGTGCCACTCCTCTAGAGCATTACTAAGATTCCAAGGTAAAATGATATAGACACTAAGCTCACAAATCCTAACCCCTTTCCAATCATTCATCATGAAAATTACCATGAAACCATAAAAATTAATCCAAAAGAACAGTCTTTCCTTGTAATACTTTCTCACTTTGATCCACAATAAAAAAATAATTTCTTTAAAGGATGCATATGCCTCAAGCTCAACATCTTCAAAATAAATCTCATGAGCTGGATCATTGTGATACTGTCAAAACTATGACACATGTGAAACATCATGCTTACAACTATACCACTATGGAATAATTAATTTGTATGCCACCTGCCCTATCCTCAGCACAATCTCAAATGAACCCATGTACTCGGGCACTAACATACAATATTTAAAAATATGATAGTGAAGCAACATTTGAAACAGCCTAAGGAACACAAAATCACCCATAAAAAACTCAACCATCCTACAACACCTATCTACATACGACTTCTTGCTACTTTGAGCCACTTCCATCCCTCTCCACATCAACTTAATCTATTTATACATCTCATACATGTGACTCAATTCCAAAAACTACAATACCACATCCTCTAACCAACATAACAATGATATAAATGGTCTTCAATAATGTGATTAAAATGGTTCCATTATAATTATATCCAAAAAACTATTTTTGTAATAAAACTCAATGATTTATATATGTTTTTCTAGTGATCCTCCAAAATCTAAGATAGTAGATCTTAAACTACCTTCATGTACATAAATTGTATGTTGTGACTACGCATAAATTCATTGGTGGAAATCCATACTCATGAAGACATAGGTACCAAGGTCCTTCTGTAATCCTTACCATAAGAGAGAGTTGAAACACATCTCACGGTCTGAATCTAGTCTGTTGTAACCCATGAAAGAGTAAAACCTATAAAACACAAAACTACCTTAACTGATCAATAGTGTAAGTCACTCGAATCAGAAAAAAATGAGTCACATTAGTCAATAGATCAACAACCAGCTATATTACATTATTATTCTATGGTGTCCTCAGAATACCTATTATATATTTTATGGTTACATCATCCCACTTCCACTATGGTTGAGGAAATGGCTATAACAAACCACCTGGGAACTGATGCTCAACCATTACAGGAGAGGAATTATTCTAAAATACCCACAACCAATTTCTTCATCCATGGCCCCCAATACTACCAACAATGATCATGGTACATCTTAGTCAAACCCGAATTCAATACCCACTTTAATGCATGAAACTCGTGCATCAGCTCTTCCGACAGACACCTTGGCACAACAAACTAACCATGAATAGAAATGATCTCATAACCTTCAATAGACCAACCAAAAGGTGACTCCACAACTTTTAGACATTCCCTTATAGTCACACATTTCAGTTCCACAATTTTCCATCTATAATATGGCCTAAAAGAGAAGAATAAATTTACTAGTATTAAAGGGTCATCTACCCTTGGCCATAATACCCCTCAAGATAAATTTTATTTAAAAAAGGAATCATCCTACCCTCAAGAATAGATTATTAAACTTATTGATTTTATGTTTTCTGACTCAAGGAATATTTAATACTTGTTCCATTTCTCAGAGTATAAACCAACTCAAAATCAAATAGTTTCGTGTAATCAACCCATATTTACTTATAAGGATTCATATCATGCTGAGTGTAAATGTGGTAATGAATGTTATGATCAACATACACCATTAATAAATCTCTAAAAAAAGGAATGTCCCCATCATTTTAAGGCATTCACAACTGAATCCAATTCAATATCATGTGTGTGACAATTTATTTCATGATACCA
This sequence comes from Viscum album, assembly GCA_963277665.1. Classification (NCBI taxonomy): domain Eukaryota; kingdom Viridiplantae; phylum Streptophyta; class Magnoliopsida; order Santalales; family Viscaceae; genus Viscum; species Viscum album. The sequence goes on from OY728146.1 coordinate 1,835,979,063, forward strand.
CAATGGGAGTGATCGATACACAATAACCCAATCATCCAACATCAACAATGATACTATCCCTACACCAAAAACATCACACAAAAAGTTATACATATTACCTAACCCATGTATGATTTGATCGGTGTGGTATTAAATCAATTATTCAACACATGGAAAAAATTATAACATCCTTACATATATTTAAACTTGATTCTTTTTTCATGCAGCCCAAAGTGGCCCATCCAAATAGTATAAATATTAAATAATACTTCAATAATAACCTTACAAACCTAGAAAACATCTTACATTAGATAAATTCTTGGGCTGATTCCAAGAAACAACTACCCACACATTCTCTTGGTCCATTAACACACCATCTTTTGAAATAATGTTACTCGTGAATTTCACCTTTTTAATCTATAATTGACACTTATATATCTTGGTGTATTTCCTTATCTCTCTTATTGTACTCAACATAATGTCATGATGTTTATAATGTTCATCATGAGTCTTATAGTACACCAAGGTGTCATATCCAATGACAACTACAAACTAATCTAGATTGGGGTGAAATATTTGATGCATTAAAGACATGAACACTTATGGTACATTTCTTATCCTTATGTTCATAATGAAAAAAATCATACAACCCATACTTGCTTCTAATGGAATCCCCCAGTACATCAGATGGACTCAGCTTCAGCTTGGGATTACTTGATCTAAGATCAATTTTTGAAAACACCAAAACACATCTCTACTAATAAAAGAGATCATTAATTCATAAAAGAGGGTATCAGTTCACAATTTTCATCTAATTCAGCTCCCTATAATTGACACATAGATACAATTATGTCTTATTCTTCCTGGATAAAAACACCTGAGATCTGCAAGGTGACGTACTAGGACAAATAAAAACTTTATTCCTAAATCCAAAAACTTATCCTTAAGATCTTAGAGATCTTCTAGATCCATTATATAGGGAATAATCAAAACCCATTCTACCCCTCAAAGAAACATTATCGTAAACTAAACATCTCACTCGAGTGGAATCCTTGAGAACTACTCAAGAAACACATGTTGGAAGTGATCCACAACGAGAGGGAAGAAGGGTTTATCTACTTACCGCCGCCAATCATTAGACAACAAACTTAGGCTATGTATTCACTAAACTATTGAAAATCTATCCCGCCATGGTATTCTCATAAATCCCAATCACCATGATCGAAATAATTTTATCCATCCGGATATGTGGAAATTAACCGAGGATGGTAGTAGTCGATATGGGCCTTGTACAACACTAGCTAATCCATGACCAAAATCAGGTAAAAAAATGACATGTTGAGGAAGAAAAGCCCCATAGAAAACGGTGCCCACCAACATTTAGAGAAGAACCCTAAAATTTTCTAATATCCTCATCTCTACCCCCAATAAAGTATCAATTGACAAAACCACACACACATGTTCTATATCTAGGACCAACAGAACTACAAACTCAGCAAATATAAAAGAATGTTTGTATCCTGTGTCAAATAATGTACTAGAAATTGTGGAACCTAAAAGGATCATATCTTCAATATTCGATATTCCAACCACACCACATCCAGATGTAGACTAATATATTTGAATCTAACCTACCCCATTATCTTGGGTTCTCTCTTGAGCTCCAGGAGATGCAGTATGATGTTGATATAGACATTCCCACCCCATAATACAACGTATACAACCACGAATGGTATTACTTATTGAGCTATAACATCCTTAAATATAGTGGTTAACCAGACCCTATAATTCTCATGGAATCTTCTTTTTTACTCTATCCAGGTTGAATTATCAAGGGTTCCTATAGAACCACTTCACATAACCTACTCTCCTGCAGACTCTGTAATCAACTAGTGGTTGGTGAAACTGACCCTGCATGTACCATGACCTACCACACTAAAAATATAATTCCTAATCCCCACCCTGATAGTTTGATCCCATATTCTAACTTCTCTTCATAGTTATATTCTAATGAAAACTCACTAAATGATACTTTCATCCCTCAAAAGATGCAAAACTTTTCCATCTATCTAGAATCTAAAGTACACCCCTTGAAGCCCCCTTTAGGTTCCCCTCTAAGATAAGGTTCTAATCAAATACCTCTACAAACCTATTCAAATGAATGATATTCACCTAAGAACTAATCATATATTTAATCCCATCATAGAAACATTTTACCATATCTGCCTCATCCCCTGCCTGTGTGGGAATGAAGTGGCACCAGTTTGTGAAACAACTGGCATAATCCATCACTGATAGAACTCCATGGTTGAAACTCATAAACTCTACATACTTTTTCTACCTCAATGTTTCTGGAGAAAAGTGTTCTAGAATATTCTCTTAGAAATAATTTTATATCATTCCTCTATCATGCTCAGTCTGAACCATTATGTCCCACAAATATTGTGCCTGAACATGCAACATATAGGCTTCCAACATGAATAAAATCTCGGAAGGAGTCTAAAAATGGTCATGAATTTTCTAGATAGACTATATCTACAATCCATATTCCATTGGAACACCCTCTCTAGTAAAGGTTAGAGGGTGATGCAACTAAAACTCTATAGTTATCTTGAACATACATGGTATAACCCACCATAGGTCATGTTCCATCATCTGCATAAAATGAGTGAACTTCAAACAGATTTTATCTTCTCTATTACCTTGAACCACTAGGTCTTATAGATCCACTTCTAGGGGTGAATTATAGAAAACATCCTCTTATCGCCCTACCAGCACCCATATTTGTGGTGGAATTTTTCTACAATTTCCAAACTGAATCTTTAGAACACATAGCATAATTATTCCACAATTTACACACAAGAATACTTTTCACTAGCCATAAAAAACATTCGCATGCCCTATCCCAATAGATAACATCACAAATAGAACAATAACCTCTAGCATACCTACCACAGGTCATGGTCAACATGGGGTATAAAAATTTACATACCAATTAGATTTTAGTATAAACCATTTCAAAACAATTTCCACACTCACGACATAATTCCTTCTTAGGCACATTTCCAATTTTTTATTTTACAAATACCCACATTTCATCTCATTTACACATTTCACTAATCATTATACATTAATCATTACCTATCATTTCATCTATTTTACCAATTTTCATTACTAATATTTTACAAATGTTTCATTAAAATCTCATGAAAGTGACAGATGAATTTCACCTTTCATATCTCACACACCAATCATGTGTGTGCCTACCACGATGAAATAAATCTACCTTCATAGGCTCCTATAATGATACATTAATGTACAACCCCGTATATTTAAACCATAATAAAAATATCATCAATAATCACATCAGAAAACATCTGAATCACCCAATGGTAAAAAAATCATTAACTATAAAAAAACAATATGAAAAAAAATTCCCACCCTGGGTACTTGGGTTTCCCCCCGGACATTGTTAAGATACTCCCAAGAATGAGTTCAATTTAATGATGAAACACATCCTATTCTCCCATATACCATAAAAAATAATGATACCATAAAAATAATCACTCTGATACCAATTAGTACCATCCTCAACCGAGAAGACACTAAACCAGTGCTCTGAGACGATTTCCTATACGACCTCAATTGAGACTCCCTATATGCCATGGGATTCCAACTAGTAGCAAGGGTATACTAATTAATATGGAGAGAATATACCCTCTTAAACATAGTAATCCATAATAGTTAATAATATAAATTATAGAAGTAATATATAATAACTAATAAATATGAATAACCCAACATCTCCAAAAATTAGGTACAAACCACAAACCAATAATAACCATGTAATTTCATGATAATAGTGCCCAAACTAATGAAAAATAAAAATAAAGAAAATAGTAGAACCCCGAAAAATGATCCGTACTCTATGTTCAGATCCTTATCCATGCATATCCCAATCCCAACTCAACTCCTAATAAATAGGTCTTTTCCCTTTTCTGAACCATAGATAATGAATTCTTTATGGGTTGGTAATGATGGCCTGAGAAGTGTGTCAGTACTACTCAGTAGGCCACAATCAATGGTGTCTGAAAAATATTATGTCTAAAAAGATACTGCATACATGTGTGGCATAAAATAAAAGGATGCTAAAAGACAACTTGGTTCCATTGGGTAATAAGTATAGATAAACCATTTCTTTCATTACTAATATTTTAACCACTTATACAATCTTCATTACTTAATATATTTTAAAAACATGTTCCATGGGCTCAGAATTTATATCTTCTACACAAGGGTCTAATGTAATAAATCACTAGGAATAAAGGGATAAATCATGTCTCTATCTCACCAGGGGTAAATAAAATACAAAAAATAGATTACACTTAACTAAAAGCCTCAGTATGGGTGTTCTCATCGAATTAAACCATTAGGGGAATTGATGCTCCATCCTCTTAACTAACAAATGAACTTTGGGGTGGTGTTTAGAGCCTCAGTCTAACTCAACCCATGGGTGTAGAGCCTCATGTCAATAGCCTACACTACCACACCATGTTCACATTATTATTTATCCATTCACCACACACATACCATATCACAACCCATACTCAAAACAATACACATGATATTCATAGTCTATAACACTCAACATGGGAATTAATATTATTCTATAAATCATTAAAATATTTTCCATTTATATTACTTATTCCATTAACCCCATATCCCTTCTTATTCCTAACTCACTATGAATATTAAATAATCCCCATAATTTACCCCATTTATAATAATCATCAAATCCCATATGTTCACCCATTTAACCCAATCATCATTTAAAAAGAATTAAACCACTTATTCATTCCATATAAAAATCACAAGATATTTGACACATTCACATTAACCCAATTATAGAATTTAGTATATCTAAAAATCTCCATTAGTTAGCATATTTATGGATTCCATCAAATCAAAATCCTTGACCCATTAACAATTCCCATTTTTTTCCCATAACCCAATTATACCATTTATCATTCATAAGATTTTTGTCATTAACTAATTACCCTTTGACATTTCATAATTCATATAACCAAATAGGATTTTTCCAAAAAACGACCCTATTCTATTATCAAAGTCTAAACACATTTATTAATATTTCTATTTTAACTCATTTTAACATATCAACATGTTCTTCTGGGGATCTAGCATATCTAAAATCAACTATACAGTTAGACTTACCATGGTCTTAGTTTTTGAATGTTATCAGACACCATGGGTGGCCAGAAATCAGTCATATAATCCCCAATGAATATTACAAGAATCACGAGGGGTATAATTAATATTTTTAAATGTTCATATTACCAAATCTAACCAAATAAATAAAAATAAAAATAATAAAAATCTATGAACATAATAAAATATTAGAAAATACAAATCAAAATTACGTTATATTACTTCTAGACCAATTATGTCGAATATGTAAATGAAAACACTACCAATAGTAGCCTTTGACCTAGTTTAAAGCATCACTTGAAGCCTGCACCCAGAATCCCCCCAGAATATAATGTTTTATGGATTTGAAAGAAGATAACCAAACATAAAATCATTAGTCTAGAAAATAGAAGAAAGAGGGATAATAGGCTTACCCAGATCTTTGATCCACAATCAAAGAAGATCCAAAAAAACAACAAATGAGGGAGATTAACCATTGGGATCTCTGGAAGGGTTTTTTCCATCACTGGGAATGGAGGAAAAAAATAGGATAAAATTGAATGGAACATAAAAATCCCAAGATAGAAAAAATTTACTCTTTCAAACTTTTAATGGACCACACGGTTAGTCTGTTTAGTTTTCCAAACCATGTGTAGGCCATTAAATAATGAAATAAGGGGTTCACCATAACCTGTAGATATACACATGGTTTTAATAACCATGCACCAATCATATGTAATGCCACTATCTAAGGTTTCTCGGTTTTCATAGGGAGGCTACGTAGTTTATATAATTTTTTTCCAACTACACACCTTACATTGATTGTCCTATTTTTACTTATTTCGATTTCTTGAACCCCTAAAAGACCTCTCAGGCCCCTTTTACACCCGATGAACATTTATGTAACTAAAACTATAGATTCTATAAAAATTTAATCAAGGAAATACCTCCATTGAAACTATGATCTTACATTTTTTGTTATAACGACTTGTAAAAGTAGTAAAAAATATATAACCATGGAAAACGTTAAAAGAAACATACTAGGTAGTAAAAATAAAAATATATGGGTTAAAATGAACTAATTTTTTTTTCTTCAGAAAACCATTTTTTGGTTTTATTTTGACCATTAAAATATAATAATTGACTTTGAGACATTTTTGAGTAATTTTTTCTTATAATGTGATTTTCCATTATTTAAAAACATTGATATGTTATAAGTCTTCCACATACCTCAGTTATTAAAGGGAATATCTTCCAATCATATTTTAACACCTTGTAATCCATTTATCATTAAATTACCTTATAAAAATAACTATAATAAGTCCTTAGACACATTATAGATGTTTTTCCCTAATATATCAATCCTAGTGTTCTTAATAATTTGTTTAAAGGATGTTTTTTCACGAAAATGTAATCTTCTTCACCAAACTCTTTCTTTTTCACTTCTTATTATACATATATAAAATATTATCTAACTATTATTAAATTTTAATTCTAATAGATTATTTATATTCATATTTTATTATGATAATGTCATAACCTATATTGATCTCCTCTTTCTTCAAATGAGAATTAGAAACTTCAATCATGAGTATGAAAGACCACCACCCCACGACCTTATGTAACTTGTTTTCCATCACGACATTTCATAGATGGATATAATTGTGGATTTAATGTATTTATAATATTTATAAAACAATTATACTCTTATAATTATTACAACACATCTACCATCTTACCTTCTAATCCATTGGGGAATGATTATGTTGATCGTTCGTGTATGTGTATTATCACCTCCACGAAGTGATGTGATCCATTTCTTTCCTATATTACTTGAATAATAAAAGGATAGATTTTAGGATTATATTATATTTATATGAAATAATAATTAATCTATAAAATCTAACTTTTATTTACCTTCATTTTATTGCATCCATAAAAAATTAAAATAGAATGCAGGTGTACGTATGACATATCATCTCAATGAATGGTAATATTCATTTTTATGTCAATAATTTTTATTGATGAAAAAAATATGTCTATAATTAATATATATGATATTTATATAATGATTAAAATTCTTGATATGATGTAACCAATGTCAATGTACATGAACCGAGACTATTCATCTAAAATATTTTTGAAAAATAAAGCAGTTATCACCCAGAACATTGATTTTAATAACAAATTTTTAAGAAATGGGTGATAACGTTTCATCCTTGAATAATAAATGGTATGATAGATATGATTATAGTTATTTAATAAATTTATAAGAAAAATATATTTATTATACTTTATGGTCAAATGTGTATAAATATTTTGAGGCATGAGGTATGGGATTTATGTTTAAATAATATTTTTAATCGAGATTGTTTATAATTAAATATACATTGATTAAATTATATATTAGTTATATAATAAATAAAATATTTTTTATTTTAATATATATATATATATATATATATAGATTTATATATATACATAATAATTTTTTTCCTTTCATTTTCATTAGTTTAAGTAATCAATAGGCCAAAATAATGTTTTTATGGAAAAGAATCTATATTTTACTATTCGATATAGAATATTTCTATTCATAGTCAAGGATTTTAAAAAATCATTTCATGAATTGTTAAATATTGTCAAATTTTTATTAAACCTCATTATTACATTTCTTAAATTTTTAAAAATTGTTTAAAATTAATCTTATGGTCATTTTTTATACAAGTAACTTTTGTGACTCTATAAAAAATTAAGAATGGAATGTATTTTTTTAACTTATAAGTCATGACACATATTTACCACCTTTATGATTGATCAATGATTTGAAGAATACTCTTCATGTATGAATATTTCTTTAAAATGGATAATATTTCAACAAAATTGTAAAAATAAATAAATATATATATATATATATATATATATTATATCGAAATGGAACGTTTATTTTTATAAATATGGTTTTTAATTTTATTTTTGTGGAATTTCTATCCATAAATGACAATAAACATTGGTATTTATTATTTTTAATTGGGGATATGATAAAATGAAACCATACTTATCCATTATATGGATAGTTTATGATTATTGTGATGATATTCGTATGAATCCATTTATTTTCCATGTTTTATGATACAATCGATTAATGAAATGTTTATGAAACAAAATTTCCATATAGTAATTATGATATGTTGATATGATAAATATCCAATGATCTTATGATACACATTTTTATATTTTTAATTTTGTGATGGGTGGTCCAAGAATTTTATATCCCTCTAATGCATTGGGTAATGTATTATATCTCGTTAGATAATAAATGGGTGCATATTTATGTTCATCATCTACTATGGGAATCAAGTCAATGTGATTGATCCCCTATAGGATGCATGTGGTAAATCTTGATGCATAAGGACCTGGGAAATATGCAGGGATTATTTATCCACATTAATTTGATGGTATCAGTATTTAACGTGGTCAAATATAAAATAGTGTCTACAACTAGGACGGTGAAACAATTATAAGGCTGAACTTTTGGTTAATTATTGATTTATCATGATTTTTTAGTCTTTTTAATCATTTATTTTGAAACGATAAATATTTATACATTGAATTATTTTTAGGATCATTGAAATACTATGTATAAACATTGTTAATATAGTCATGAAATAATTACCTTATGCTTATTTTATTATGTATTGTTATCATCGATTGGTATCTACAATGTTTACCCTTACAGAGCATATGATCTCACAAAATATTATTTATCATATACTCATAATTTAATGAATTTTTTTCTGTACGGTATACCATAAAAGTATACTATGTGGGAATATTATTGTGGGAGATATTGAAGATCATTCAATCATCGAAAGAACTACTATTGTCTATAAAAGGGTATTTATAAAATATAATGAATATTTATATAAAAAATATATTATATATGTTTCCAGAAAATGGAATTCTATTAAAGGTGTCATAGTTCAACTTCCCAAGCTTGTTTTATACATTAAAATAAATTTTCTACAATGAAAAGGTAATGTATGAGGAAAATAAAAAAATAATATTCATTAATCATACATTATGATTAGATAATGAAAATAAGATAATATCTTATAAAATTATGGATGATATGCCTATATAACATCCTAAAATATATTCTTATTTCAAAAATTAGACAATGGATTTAGTTAATATATACTTTTTAAACAACAAAGAATATAGTTAATTTATTTGTAAATTAACTATATTGTGAGGGATTTCATGAATATATCCTAAATATATTGTTATTCCTTGAAAAAGTATATATTAATTTATATTCTGAGAAAACATTTCTCATTTTAAATTTAAATATGAACAATCCCAAAATATTATATTTATTAAAATGAATTTTAAAATAGTTTTATTGTATAAAAATGATGTATTCGGATATGGAAAAGAAGATGTGAAATCATTTTCCTTTACTAAGAGACCTAAATAATAAAAAATGGTATACTATATCATATTCCATTAATTTTTTCTTTTCATGAACATTAAATAAAATAAAAAATGAAGTAAGTGGTAATGAAAATATATACACTGTATTAATTCACATAATGTTACTTTTTTTATATAATTTGATAATTTTTTGTTTAATTATTTATATACATATCTAGGTTGACAATTTAATTCTTTTAAAGAAATTATTAGGGTTTATGGTTAAGGTGAATGGTTATACTACACATACATAGAAACCATTTTGGGATTATTTTTAAATCAAGTATATTACCATTATAGGAGGAATAATTTGAATAATCGTGTGAGTAAATTGTGAATTTTCTAAGAATTTTAAAGTTTTTTTTTGAATTTTAGATCCCTATTTATTTAGAGTCCATTCTCACCCTTTCTCATTTTCTTGTATATTTTTCAAGAATAAATATCCTTATATAAATTTATTATTTATTCTTTTCCATTTAAAAATCATCCTCAAAATTATTTAGTCATTAATGGTTATTTAATGAAAATCACATCATATCATCATTCTATTTCACTTAGTCATCTTATCGTCATGTCTTAATATAGAAATAAAATCATATGATTTTTATCTTATGTTAAATGCATTTAGTATTTTCCTATATTTGGTAAGAAAATAATATTTTATTGTCCGAATATCTTTTATTTTAGTGTAATGACATAATTTTACAATATATACATCAACTTTCAATAGGAAGATCTATGTATTTTCCATTTACAGTTTAACCATATGTCATACGAGTTTCAATCCACATTTGGATTAATATAAAATCTATAATATATTTTCATGTTAATGATAAAATATTTTTGTCTTAGCTTACCCTTATTTTTCATATGAAGAGGTAAGGGTTTTCATTGTTATGAATAAATTCTATTTTCTGAAGAATGACTATAAATAATGTGTTTGGGAAAAGTGAACATATTTTTTTAAAATAATTGAATGTTTTTTCCTTGAAGGGTTTATTATGATTTCTATAAGAATAATTAACAATTTTTCCTTGAACTATTCAATATATATTACTGTATTTAGATATTTTAAAGTGAAACCATTATATATGTTATATATTAATTATGATTTCTTCATTTCATTATTTTGATAGGGTTTAAGTTGATCTATAGAAGAATTTATTTTCGACTTTATTATGATTTTATAAACATTATGTATTATTTTATATGATATAAGTATTTACATAATATTTATTACATGTGAACTCTTGAAGACATGCCCTATTGATATTGAGTATATAAAGGTGAATAAGATCGTGTTATGTGATATGAATAGAAGATGGAATGATATTATTATGATAGTGAATATTTACTAATTGTGTTTTTAGCGGTGAGGTTTAAGATTATATAATGCGACTTTATTGTTATATTTTCACATATAATTGTTTTCTCACATTCAGTTATAATATCATGTGAATACTTGGGTCATCATATGGGAATTTTATAAAGAGTAATATACTAGTATATTGGATGATTATGATCTGTATAGAGGGATTACATCTTATAGAGGCTTGGTGGGATTGAGTTTCTATATATTTGAAGCTAGGATCATATTGATAATGAATTTGATAGATTCCACTTTATTCTAGTCCATGATTTTATTATTAGTGAATAAGAATTATCCCATTATGGTTAGTATTTTATAATCATTTATCTTCATTATAAGAGTAGTATTTAGTTTTAATTATTCGATTAAATTTTTATAAATCATTATTTATAGGTATGTAAAATAAATATAAACGTATTTATGAAGAAACTGTTCTACAATATATATTGAGGTTTTATTCTTATTATTTACATTACTCTAATTTCAAACTATTTTTCTTATAAAAACAAATTTTTTTATTTATATTTTTATTGGTGAGGTTTATATTTTTAATTCGAACCCATGTAACCATAATTGTTTTGGATGCAATGTCTAATCTGAATATATTACTATAATTTTTAAATTAAATTATTTAAAATTAATATAATTAAAGGTATATCCCATGTTACTCTATTTTCATCAAAGCTAAAATAGTGTTTTTTATATGTATTTAAAAGTATCATAACATAGTATATAATCTATAGTGTATGTATTGAAAATGTTATGGAATCCTACAGAGGAATATTTTATCATCCCTACAAACACACAATTTGTATTTATAAAAATTATTTATTGTGGTGTATTTAATGGAAAGTCATAAAATTGTGTTTGTGTATGCTTATTATCTATTTTTGGGTTTTAAGGTGGTGTAATGTGTTGGTGGATTTTTATCACAGGGATTTGGGTCATCCATGTTTTATTTTTTTGGTTATATATATTTTTATCATCATATATTTAGGCTATTCGGCCTACCACTCTCATTATTACTTATTTGGGATCATTTTTGATTTGATTATAATGTTTTAATGCATAGGTATTTTCATCATTATAGTCATAATTATTATTTATGTTTATATGGTCTTTAGATTATCTAAAGTAATGTTAATACTTATTGAATATTGATTATTTAAAAAAATTATGTCTCGTGGTGGGGTACTCTATTTTATATAGGGGTCATGGAAGATCCTAGTTTGAATCAATTCAGTTGTTTTATATTTTAATTATATAAATAATTCATAAAATGTTAGAATGTGACAATGGACACATTATTATAGCTCATGATGATGGGGAATGTTCTTTTCAACATATTAAAGACTGAATTATTTATAAAGATATGGTTTCCTGGGTTGGTTCATTATTAAATGGAATGTAATATATGTTTTGTTTATTTATTTGGGAAGTATGGTAGAAATTTTATAGGTCAAGAGGATGGTTATATGTAGGTGAAAATCAAAACATAAATTTGACGAGACATCTATTTCTAGGGAAGAGTGTAATAAGTAATTTTTTGGGTTGGGTTTTAATGATAATTTTTATCCTCGATATTTATAATTAAAGGGTATTTTTTGGGTTAATGGGTTGAAAACAAAAAAAACGATTCTAACCATTTTAAAAAGATCTAATTTCATTTTTATTACTAGATTATAGTTTGTCAAACTGTGGTTATAAACAACTAATTTTGATAACTATCTTAGATTTTTATTCTTCTTAATATAATGATTTTATATGAACTCTTATAGTGTTGATAATATTAATTTTTTAAATTATTGTTTGGAGGATTATATTTTATTCACAAGATAGTGTTTCTAGTGATTTAAATTGTCATTAAATGTATTTGATAATATTGTCTTTATGAAATTTTTATAAATCCATGCTTCCCAAATAAGGCCTAGTGAATTATTAAAAGGGATATGAGGATGATCATGAATAAGTGATATATCATGTAAATCAATGTCTAATTGAATAAATTAATTTTTCTATTCATGTCATTGAATTTAGTGTAGGTTATATTTTTCATAACCTATAGACTATAGTGATGAATCCCAAAAATATAATCCTATTATTTTTGGAGGGTATCCAAACATGAATAGGAGTCCCTAAAAAATATTAAGTGAACATGTAGTCCTATATTGTGTCCTATGATATTCAAGGACTTATTTCCCACCTTCAAACTTGTGTATCTAGGATTCAAAATGGTGGAAGTCCATTTTCAGGATTGAACAAAAAATGAGTAGTCAAGGGAAGGTTTCATGTAATTGTTTACTAAATAATAATAAACTAAAACCATAATGGGGGTTTATGTGATTGTGTATTCAAATTTGTAGTATATGAAATTTTGATAGAGTATACTAATACTTTAACCATGCTATTACTAAATCAATATGAGTTTTTCATTTATGATTATTTGAAATATCAATTTTATAAAAGATTCCTCTATCAATATATCTAATAAAATATGTATTTTATTGGAATTAACTACTACATTGAAGATTTTTCATAGTATATGTGGATAAAGGAGACTATGTAAGGCTTGTTTTGAAATGATGATCTTCCATCAATACCTGGAATCTGAAAATGGGTGAATAATGGTGGAAAATGAGGTATTTTGACTATGGTAAGATAGGCGGTAGTGGAATAAAGATAATATCTTGATTCAGTTATTTATTTACCACTAATAAGAAAAATATGGTGTTCCATCATTGTGGAAATTTATGGAATAAAAACCATTCATTACTAGAAGCTAGAATATATTATTTATATAATGGGCAATTTGGAAATCTCTAAAAATTATATATAGGAGGTTCTCTACAAAAAAAGTGGACCATGTTCTTTCCCATTGGAGGGTCTTATTTCTCAAATTGATTCATTAAAATAATTCCTTTCTATTCTAAGAAATTAGGGGAATTAATGATGATGAGGTTAATGTCTCATTGAAGTTAGGATCCTCTGTCTGAATCTAAATGTTGCTGGGTAACATTCATAGATCAAATTTTAGGTGAACCAACATTTTTAGTTGTGACACATGGTAGGATACATCTAATTGTTTTGTGGTATTTATCATTATTGATTAAACTATCTAACATATTTAATTTTGTGGAATGAATTTATGTAAGTTTTTATTGATGTTTGTGGTATAAAATATCAATTCATTATATTATTGTTCCTATAAAAATGTAATATCTTTTTTCATAATCCATTTAGGATTAAATATATGTTTGTGTATTCCTTTCATGGAATTTTTTTTTTCATCGTGAATAGACTGTTATTTCATTATGATTTCATGGAGGAAAACCAATAATTAATATTTTTTAACGTTTTTATTAAGTTCATAAATTTCCTAAACCAACACACCAGAGGTCCGAAGTCAATAGTTGTTATGAATTTAATACAATGTTAGATTTATTACACGTTAAATGAATTAGTATTATCATATTCCATGTATAAATTCTTAAACCTTCCTATCATTTAAAAAAATAAGTCTCAAAAGGGTGTCTTTAGAGAAATTTTTTCAATATAATATAATTTATATTCATTATAAAAAGTTAATATATCCATGGTGAATGATCCAAGTAAGAAAATAAAATTAATGAATATTTTTATAATAAAATTATAAGGAATAATAAATACGGAATTTAAACCCAATCTAGTATATATAATTAATTTTTCCTCTTATATTGAGTTAGTAAGAGTATCTATTTAATATGAAGGGTTAAAAAATTTCGGAAATTCTATACTATGGGGAAACCAACAGATAATCTTCTATTATCTTTTATGGTTTAATTTTTAGAATTTATCTATGAATCCATTTTATCTCTAAAGGTATTGTGATTATGTACTAACACACATCCCTATTTATTGTTAATTAATATAAATATATGATGTACAAATTTGTAAAATGTGAAAACCTGTTACCTATAAACATGAGATGATTTTGGTAACATTTTTTATTTTTTATTATCATTAGGTGATGGTTTTACAAGAGAATCCTAGATATGTATTTCTAATCTTATATAGAAGGTGAACAAGGTATATATAAACTTTAATAATAGGTTACCATAAACACTTTGGGAAAAAAATTCTTTTAGGTGATCATTTATAAGATGATAAAATGATGTTATAATCATATAAGGAAAAGGTTTTTAGTTTTTATAGTGTTGCATAAACCTCTATATAAAAAATAAATTATTGTTTTCATAAAATTGAAATTGAATCAATAAACGAAAAATAATCGTTCAAATCATGGTCAATCAAAAAGTGAGATTTAATATTATATAGATATTATTCATATTTTATTTTTTGGGTTTAGGATATTTTGAAGATAATTACATATATTGGGTAAAATTAAATTGTAAAAAAATTTATCAGTATTTATAAAGATTATTTTCCTCAAGAATATATGTGAGCAATCTTACCTACATCTAATAAATAGGGTCACTTCAACTAAATCCTTTTTATTTGATTATAACACTATCAATGAAGAATTAATCTTATTATAATCAATATATGATTGAAAATGTATATCATGATTCATATGATGAGTATCATCATAAAACTTTTGGAATATATTATTGATTAACTAATTTGAATGTTTAACTTAAATTGTTTCATAAACATAAATTAAGAGATAATTAATCTAATATTAATGTAATATATACAATTTGTGTTTATTAAATGATGTGATACTAATATATATTATGTAATAAAAAAGTTATTATATAGTATAAATTTTAATACGCTTTATATTTTATTGAGTAAAAAGTTGTGAAGATGATAGGAGTGAATAATTCAATGGGGGGAGATTTAACTATATGATTACTTAGGTATATGAACATTATAGGAAATATTTATGGGAATAATGTGATATGGTTTGGAGAAGTGTAACACCCAATATATTATTTTTTATTTATTTAATTATTTATTTTACATATCATTTTTATTGAGCTCTAGGGTAAGAAATTGAAGTTTTAGAGGAATTTATTAAGATTAGTTTTTTGAGAATATAACTACCCTATCCATAATTTATTACTACATGATTATGATTTTAAACCTATTAGTCGTGCATGGTTGAAAACATAGTTAATCTTATTAAGAATCCTAACCAAGAAATTTTTTTATGTATTTAATGTTTTGATATTTATTTAAGGTCCCACTTTTTTAGTGAGTTTTATTCATTGTTAATGGTTGTAAATAAAAAATAATAATCTCATTTATGATAATATGTTGAAGAAGTTGGATAAAATAATATACAAGATATTGTGACGTGGGTATCTATAATCCGTAATAGAGTTAATATAGCTCAAATGAATGGATGGATAAGAACGGAAGTGATAAAGTCTTGTTATCATAAGAAAAATATAACTACTGTTGTTTCCATTATTTTAGATGGGGTTTTTCATTACATTGAACAAAAAATTTCATTATGGAATTATTGTTAATGTATGAGGATTATTGACATGCCTATGATGTCAAAAAAATGTTATTGGTGTTTGGAGAAGGATGTTTGTAATGAAAATTAAGATGTTTTTGAGAATATTGTTACTAGATAAATAATGCATATACAGATAAACAATGTGATGAACGAAAGTATAAATCGACGACTAAAGTCACTAAACATAGAGTATAGTTTATTAAGGTGATCATAAAGAGTTTATCTGACCGAACTAGTTGGTCAAGGGTTTCCAAGAAGTACAATAGAAGAAGAATTATGAATTGTTTATTCAAATGAAGTGTTCAATGAATTTTCTCTATAATGTCTTCATTATAGAGTCAATTAAATGAATATTTCTAAATACATCAAATTTAGTTCACTAGAAGAACCAAGTTGAAAATTCCATCAGATGAACCAATATTTAATTTCCATCAGTTAGAGGAAATATTGAGAGATTATCAAAATAATGTTCATGATGACATCAAACTATTTTGATTGGACTAAATTTATTTGATGACAAGTGAAATAAAATTTTTTATCTTTTAAATTCATAGTTACATAGAATCTATAATGATGAGACTAATTTCAATAATTTATCCACGAAGATATGTTTTTCATTAGTTTAATATCACAGCGCCTTATGGGTATGACTTAGAGATAATGTTTGGAAAAATAGAGAATCATATGTAAAAGAGAGAAATGATTTATAATTATTGTAGTGTCAAACATCATGATAATTCTATAGAGTTCTTGATTATATATAACGTTAGAAAATGGAAATATTTTCGAGACATGATGGTTCCAGAATGAAGTGAATTTCTATTAAAATTTTGTAAGAATATGATCTATATTAATTCTATATAAAGGATTTATAAAAAATCAATTAGAATATTTAAGAGTTCATTGAGAACTAATGAAGAAAGAGTTTATTATGGTGCATCTGCTGAAATGATGTATGAATTCTATCAAATGAACTTAGTATGTCATGAGATATACAATATTAGTTACAATTTAATGAGTGATCAAGAATAATTTTTTGAATGAAGTCAATTGTTAGAGGAACCATTTAAAGAACATTGATAAGATAAGTCATTGTATGTGTCCATCAAATAATGGTTTCCTTGTGATTTCAATCAGACTAATGCCTCCGTGAAAGATCATAGGAAAGAGGCTAATGATTTTTTTAGTAAAAATCATCATAGATAATTCTCTGAGTTTTTTCATCATAAAAAATAGTATAAATACGTCTCATATAATATTATAACATCATATGATAGTGTTTTACTATTTAATCATAAGTAGTGGAGATTTAAAAGGGTCAAATTGCCGAATCAAAACTAAAAAACCTATGATAACCCATTAGATAGTGGAATATCTATAGAAATTATGCAGGATATACATTCATGTGACGATCAAATTGAGTTTTCAAAAAATATAATCCATCTAATGAAAGATAAACCCTGAAAAATACTTTCAATATGTTCCATAATGTTGTGAATGAACACCGAATGGATTTTCCATGATGGATGGTATGTTGAAAATATTATTATTTTAATGATTCATAGGGATTTATTATGTATTTGTAAATTCTTTAATTATGTTGATGCTAAGATGGACATTCATGTTTTGAGTAATATTGAATGGTGTTTTTTAGTTGTATTTGATAATTTATGAATGTTAATTAATAATGATAAACTATGTATCAAAGGAAGATTTCAATAGATATTTCTTGAATCCTATCAGGGGATGTTTAAATAAAATCATATGAATAATGTGTTGAGAAAGGAATTCATATTTGTAAGTGGGAAGATAAAATTTTAATGTTCATATTTCCCTATGATTTTGGATTACCAATACCTATATAAAGGGGCTCTGAAGAATTTTTATGTTTTTTCTCATATTATTAATTATGAGAGTGAGTTTCACATGTGTCATTATTTTTAGGTTGTAACGTTTCGTTAGGAATTACTAATTAAAAGTATAGAATGATTTTCTCATTTAGGACGAAGATTAAGAATAATTGGTCATGGATGGAGAGATGATTATTGGATACATTGAAATCATAAAATGGATAATTATATTACCAATTATGGATGTTAATAAGAAGTTATCTAATGTATTGGTACCGAATGAGGAAATATTTATCAGACAGAGTGCAACCATTGAAAGAATAGGTACATAAGGAAGGGGAAAAGACACGATAGGAAACCCAATCCCAATATAAACATGAATCAGAACGAAGGATCAAATAAATATATTCTAGATAAAGTAGTATGAAATGTTTAAGTAGTATTAAATTTATTTCTGAGAATAATAATAATTATGTATAGATTGATGTACTAGAAATAAAAGAAGGATAAAAATTACAAAGCATTATTCTAACATCCAATATAATTATAAAATGATGGAATACCTTCTTAGTTTCACAAAGTGCATGAAGAAGTGGTAGACTATCTACATAGATATTACAAATAACTAGAAGTGGGTTTCAAGTTAAATAATGTCTTCACCAATCTAGGGATTTAGTATAGTTTTTTATCCACTTTCATAAAGTGCAGGGAATGACAATTGGGATAAATTGTTTTTTATACAGAAACTACTATAAACAGGTATCACATTATATCAAAGAGTCCATTTTCTAGATATGAACATATAAAATAATGACTAGATACTCTTATTGAGTTGTGAAGCTTATAAAAAGTTCATGTGCGGCATTTTATTTCTATTCATATAATTTCACAATACAAGAAAACCATAATAGTATAATCAATTTCCTAACAATTATTGGACTTAGTTGGATAAAAAGTTATATATTTTTAAAAGGCCCCATCACTGATTCTCACCCCCCTCAATGTAGAGTGTATCCCAAATTAGTCCTCTCAATGGGAAGAATAGGGTTAGTTTGGATCTATTGGATTATATATATTGAATTTATTCATCCTTGAATATTAGAGTTTATATTTGTATTAAAATTTATTTTTAATTTTGAATATGTTTTTTACCTATGAGAATAATTCTATTTCTACCATGACTATGATAAAAAAAATAAGAAAAGAATGAATAAAAAGCTATCAAATTTCTCTAAATAAGTGGAAGTATCAAATTCTCTATGATTTGATGACATCATAGACATATATGGAAATGAATGTAAAAAACATGTGGTTCACCTTACAACTAATGAGAATTATATCATTACAACCACAATTGAATTAATAATGTAAAGTGATCATGATGTATGTGAAAAATCCATTATATACTATCCTCAAGAGGAAGATAATTTAATTTGGGGTGATGATGATCTATCTAAAATTTATGCATATATTTTTTTAATATATTGAAATATATTATTCATTGGATTAATATATAAAAATATTCTCTTATTTGTGGAGTCTTTCAATATATTCTTGAATAGATAACCACATAGAAAGAAGAAGAATATAACATGGATAAGCACTTGTATGAAACAATAGTAGAATTTATAATTCTCTACAAATATGACAGATCCCTTGAAATAACAAAGGTGGATCTTGAAATTAGTTTCCCAAATTTCTAATAGAAATGATATAATTAATTAAATAATAATAATGGGGTAATAAATAGTCTTGATAAATATATCCATGAACTTGAAAAATGATGTAAAATAATATCATGGTAAAGGATTTAAAATTGGATGTTAAATAATCATTGATTAAATTACTCGTCTCTTTGTTACAAAACAATGTTATGATATAAAATGATAAAGTTGAGAGAAATAAGATGGATTGTGAAATGAAGCTTATTATAATTACAAATATAAAATATCATAAATATGAGATTTTTAGAATTTAATTTAATGTTTTTTAGTAATGGAAAGTCATATATTGAGTAATTACAAAATAAAGAGAATGTGTATGCTTCTACATAATGTTATTTGGAGGAAGAAAATTTTAATATACCACCAACATGAAACAATAATATCATGAATTCATTTAATTAAATATATCAATAATATATGAATAACAAGGCACCATCCATACCATGTAATAATTATGTTTCTAAACCTATTTCTAAAAATATATTTTGATAGAAAAAATATATTTATTAGTATGGATTAATAAAGGTGAAAATAAGACTTCAACCAAGACTACGACTGCTGGGGAAAATAGTGTGGAAGTTGGTTCCCACTAAGTGCCCAAAATGTCTTGAAGAAAACCCAAAAACATCATAAAAATAAAGAAAATTATGGTTTATGGGTAAATGTTTTTACTACAACTGATTCTGTCATTATACCATATATTATTAGTATAATCTTGTCAACTAAAAAGCTAAAAGAAAACCCAATTTATTTGGGATGAAGTTAGAGATGTTGGAAAATCAATCATTATAAATGAAAAAATAAAATACATTTAATTTTTTTGGAATATTTAAAATACCTTTAATTTTAGTAAATATGGTGGCTATATGTGTCACGAACCATTCCAAGTTGACACTGAACCAGTCACTCATTCTACTCTACGACAATACTCAAAAGGAATTCCCAATCCTCCTAGGATAAGAAAATAACCAAGGGAATCAATAGAGTAAAAAGGGAATGATTTCTCTCAAATATAAACAACAAGGTAAAAAATGGAATGCAATGAAAACATAATACACACTTATATAAATATTGATCCAAAATCATTTATATGAAATAATTTAAATTACAACTGAATGATAAAACTAAAAAAAGACCTGATGGGAAAATAACTCCTTGTGACATCTCTGGTCACTGTCCAAAACAATAGTCTTGTGTCATTAATGGTGACCGAACTCATGTTAAACCACACACAAGTGATAAAAACAGAAGAAAACTATGGGAGTGAGTATTAATACGTAGTAGTTTACCCAATATTCTATTCCCAATTGAATTACACTTAAAATAAAAGAAACTTAAATTTCATGTTCCAAATAAAATATAAAAATGTTTGTTTTTAAAACATGGTTCCATGCAATAAATATTTTCAGAAAAAATCTTAGAAAGTTGTATACACAAGAATGCTAGATAAATTTCCAATGCTATGAAACTTAAAAAAGAAAACAATTATCAAGATGGATGCTTTATAGAATGTTCACATTTAAATAAAAAACACATTCTAGTGAATTTTATATCCAAATACACTATATTATGATGGTGAATATAATATATACATTGATCACTAGTCATAGGAAGACCCCAAGGCACTAGTTCGTTGTGAGCCCTAGGTACCTCATATAAAAGTGTGAAAGTAACCATAACAATATCTGTTATCATGCACGAACCACTAGAAGTAAAATAATACCCATAAACTAGTTGTACCAAAAATAATAATCATAGTTAAGTTAGTGTTTTCAATATCAAACATGCAACATGAAACAAGGAAAAACCCACTTTGGATCCCTAACAAACTTGTACACGTCCTCCCACCTAGATACCCAGGCTTCTGTTTTGTGCTCAATCAGTTTCCACAAGTTTTCAATGATACATACAAAACATACCACAAACAAGCTTTACATTTTCTACATGTATCAATAAAATTTTAAAATTTTCATAAAACAATTTAAAGAAGTATAATGACGGTTTTCAAATAAAATTCATTCAAAAATGATCTTTTAATTCAAAAAACACATGATTACCATATGAAACCAGATTTGGAATCCCCAAAAACATTTAATAAAACAATTTCATGGACCAAAAAATTGATCCAAATAATATAACATGAATTACACATGAACGCCATTTTTAAATGAAATTTGGCAAAAATTCCATTAAGTATTCTTCCAGAAAACAACATTTATCAAAATATCCAATTCCTCTATTCATATAGTTGTGTAAAAATACAATTAGAATCAATATAAAATTTATTTAGTCCCCTTAGAAACATAAGTTACACATTCAAAACCCATCCATTTCTATAATGGTTCCAAATGTGCCATTTTTTGAGAACACATGCCAAAACAAACTAAAAATTGAGAATCACTTCATTATAAAAACCAAAACCAGATTTGAACGAATATAAGGAACCCAAAAAAATTGATTCACTTTCTTATAATATTTTTCATAAACCAAAATAATAATTTTATTTCATATTTAACACACAAAAGAAAACCAGGCACTTTCCCAAAAATGAGGCAAGCAACATTTAATAAAAAAAACTGTATTTAAAAAAATTGTTAAAAAAAAATTCAAGAAAACAATTATTTATATAGAAAAAAAGTTTATAAACATTATAATTCTGGTGAAAAAGAAAATGGATCATTTAAACAAACACTTATTGTGCACACTTTAAAGAAAAAAAATAAGTTTCAAAAAAAAATTCATTAACTACTGTTCTCGCACACTAGATAATTAATCCAGAGGGTAAAAAAATACCTAGAATACATATAAGATTAAATATACTTGAATTATAAATATCGTGAATTTTAAAGTCTGCGCTTGGGAGAACACACCTCAAAATCAATGAGGAATGGAAAAACAAACATGATAACACCTTATGAGTGTTTATAAACCCTATACCTATGAATTCCATCCCAAAATGAGAAAAAAACAATAAAAATCATGGGATAAAATAAAACTTTTTCTTTTATGATCTTTGGAGAATATAGAGACAATAAAAATTGGATGTATGAGGACGAAGGAGGAGAATGGAGAAGGAATCTTACCTTGATAACTAGATAACTCTTCATCTTCCCTTATATCCATCCCCTCAAAGGAGAGGGAATTTATTGGAACTCAATGGAGGGTGTCCTTTGTTCTAGAAGAAGTAAGTAATGAATATTTTCGGGGAAAGTGTAAACAATAAATTATTTAAGAATGAAACAAATCACCTTTTAAAATATGAATGATTTAAGAACACTTGAGTAAGTTTATCATAATCATTGATGAATATGAGTTCTAAATAGGGAATATTGAACATGGGGGTTCATCTAGTGTTTTTGGTATATAATGAAAGGTGGAATGTCTGAAAATATTAAAAAATGTATAAGATATAAAAGAAACAAAATTCGTTTTAAAAAACTGTAAATGGGATCACGGGCTGGCCCAATGTCTGAAAAAATGTCCCAAATCCATCATGATTAAGGATTAATAATGGTTCAAAATGGATATGGTGGTTTGAATATGATATGGTAAATAATTCTTTAATTGGAATTAGTGATAAATGTTAAAAAACTAAGGATTTATATGTGAAACAATGTTTTTTTAAATCAGGAATTGGGCTCATGGTTTCGACCATCTTATTAAGTAACAAAAAAATTCTCCAAAAACCCCCAAACAAGCTTTGGGACACCCATGGATGGATTATTATACAAATATGTCACTTAAAAACTCAATATTTATCTCACCCAAAACCCTTGAAAAGGATCCGGATTTCCAACAAACCACATCAAAAAAAGATATGGAAAACTCTGTGTGATAATTATCTCAACCATTAAATCTTTTGGCCCCTGAAAATCAATAACAATTTCCAGATGATTTATAAAATCCTAAGGACACCTCATCAACACAATCCAGTCACTTAATCCATGGAAATTTCACCCACCTAAATGGAAGTTAATCCTCTTCCATGAAATTAAACAACAATACACAACCACTTCCCAAGAATCAAAAGAAGGATCAGGCCAATCATCTATAACAAATCCAAGACTATATTGTTGGTACTTCTCCAAAAGATCCCATTGACCACCCGAAACCAAATAACATCATGAAATACAAAGAATTCAATGGAGGATAGAACAGAATCCCCGCAATTGAAACCATCCAATAGTGACCAAACAATATATCCACGTGATCTAGATTTGGGCCTCTCCCATAGAGGCCAACCAAAACTCACATACAATGACCTACCCACCCAGGCCAAGAAAAACACCACATGATCATTTAAATTTCTCACTCTCGAATAGGGGGGATACAAACATAGCCAAATCTTCTTGCAAAGAAAAATAACCACCACCACACAGGGAGGGGAGGGGAGGGGCCCAATGATTGGACCGTTGAAACCAAAGATAAAAACCTCCCACCAATATTCTCCTATGGAATGATAAAATATAATACTGCACCCAATTCATATGGGTGGTCCACACAAGCACACTAACCAAAATCTCACATCCAAGATGGTATAACTCTAGAAACTTCATGAGGGGTATGTCAACCACTCTCTCAATAACAAGAGGAAATTTAATGTGATGGGGTACCGCAATAGAGATAGAAAATAGCTTACCACAATGGTGGAGGTAGGAGTATAGTAAAACTCCGCACACCTTTGGTGATTTGTTGACACTGTGAGAAGTTTCACTCCTAGGCCTATGGCTGGATCTCAGATTATTGAAGCATCTGATGAAATGTACTAAGGAGCTAATGATCACAACACCCCACAAATATCACTAGTACAAAAAACACCATCAACCAAAAGAATCATGAGGATAAACACAACCATTATCTGTCACTATAAATGAGGAGTAGAATGGAAAATGAACATCAAGAAACATGTCAATACAACCACGCACTATTATCAAAATCAATAGAGTCACCATAACTGGAATTCACATTAATTTGGGCCTAATCAACTCAATATTCCATCAAACGAGCCAAGGCATCATCCAAAGAGGAAGATTTAACAATTATAATGAATCCATAGGGTGATAAACTAAAAATCATGCCAACTAAGAATTATCCATACCCACATCACAACATCAAACACATCTTTAGAAACCCACTGAGCATTACTCCAAAACCAAGCCATTAAAAAGATCACAACTCAAGACACAACAAGATTATTAATTATAGATCAAAAGGATGCATACCGAATAATCAAAAATTCTAAGACATGGGAAAAACTAGCGACATAACCATCAGTTTATAAATAAATGGCACAAATTTTTAGCTCAAAACACTTTTGAAACAAAAAACTCACTTTGTGGATTTACACATGCACCAATGGTGTTTCATCATGTATCACTCACATGAACATTTCCATGCCACCACGAGCACCTAACCACCATTACATACCGACTATACATTTAGATATCCATAAAAACATGCATGTGAGAACCCATGAAAACATCAAATGCTAAAATAATCAATCACCATTCCAAAAATCTTGTACCTTCCAAAGAAACACTAACCACAATGTCAAAAACCTATTATATTTTTCAAAAAACATACCACAATTCATCCATAAACATTTCCTTAAAAACCTAAAACTTTTCATTTATAAAAACATTAAAAACAACCAAAATACTCCAAAAAACCCATCCCATTTTAAAAAAATTTGTACCGTCTATTTTTCATAATCCAATGGTCACAACTACCAAGACCCTTTATATGAAACAAAAACCACTCAAGAAAAATTTTCAAAACCAATTCTTCAGATTCATACACTTCTCAACATCCCAAAACACACCATTTAAAACAACAATTCATAATCACCATAAAATTATCCATTCATTAAAAAATATATATTTCAACAAACAAGAAATTTATATTATGAAAAATCCAATTATGTAAAATCAGTTTCACTATATTCCCATGACATGTAAAACAAAACAAAACTTTCCAAAACAATTATTATTTTACATTATGAAAACCAATTTCCAAATTTCTCACATAAGGATTTTCAATATAACTTTTGAATTCCAGAAAGGTCCAAGAGACTCAAAGAGAGAACTAGTGTTGATGGGTGACTTGACGTTATGGTTGGTGGCACATTCCAAAAAAACCAATAACATAGAGATCCTTATAATGACCATTATTCAGTTCAATATGGTTATTCAGGCTCTATGATCACACAGATACTGTAAGACTAACTCCCCTTGCATATCCAAACATCAGACAATCGACAAGAACTATGGACAATAATAAAATTGCACTTCCCATGGAATCTCAAGGATTGGAACGAGCAAGTGTTTGTGACTCTCTTCCTGAACATACTCCTCAAGTCCCGACAAGACTACTCCATCTACCTTGACGTCCAACAAATAAGAAGGGAGCTATAAAAATAGGGGCTGCTAATAGCTGACCTCATTTGATACCATTTTGTCACGAACCAAGCTAAGTTGACCCTAAACATGTCACTTGGGCCTCTCTGTGAGAAGACCCAAATGTCATTCCTGATCCTCCTAAGATGGAAATGTGCACATAGGGAATCGATAGAGTATACAAGGGAACAATTTCTCCCAAATATAATCAATAAGGAAAATAGTGGAAACAATGGACAACACACTACACAATTATATAAAAAATGAGCCGACATCATTTATACAACAAAACTGAAACTAAAAAATATACGATACAACTAAAACAACAGAACCAACTGACTAAATGACTCCATGCGACCTCTCTAATCACTCTCCAAAATAATAATCCCATGTCACTCAAGGTGACTGAACTCAAGATGAACCCATCACAAGGGCTAAAAAATAGAAGAAAACTATAGTTGTGATTTTTAAAACTCAGTAGGATAGACTAATGTTCTATTCCCAAATGAACATCCACATAAAATAAAAGAATCATTAATTTCATGTTTGAAATAAAATATATATATTTATGTTTTCTAACATAGGTTCCATGCTATTGATGTTATTAGACAAAAGCTTTCCCGTTTTATATACAAGAATGCTAGAACAATTTTCATAGATATGAAACTTCAAAATAAAGATATTTTTCATGAGGGATTCTTTAAAGAAAGGAAAATTTTAATTAAAAAACACATGATAATTAATTTTCTATCCCAATACACCATATGCAGATGGTAAATACAATATATATAATGAGCACAACTCATGGGAAGACGCCCAGACAATAGTTCATTATGAGCCCCAGGTACCTCATATCATAGTGTGAAAGTTACCATAACAATATCTGTTCTCTATCATGAGACACTATTAGGGAACAAATACCAATAAAATTGTGTTCCCCAAAATCATCATCATTTTTTATTTAGTGTTGTCTTTGTTAATCTTGCTATGTGAAATAGGGACAAAACCACTCCAAATAACTAGAATACTAGTACACATCCACCCAGATAGATACCCAGGCTTCCATTTAGTGCTCAATCAAGGTACAAATATTATCAAATACTCATTTCACCTGAAAATTTCATTCCCAAATCATACACACACAAAAATACCACAAACATGATTCACATTTCTTTCACGGATCAATAAACCACTTAAAAATTTCAGAAAAAAATTTAAATAAGTAAAATGTGGATTTCCACATAAAATTAATTCAAAATGATCTTTTAAGGAAAACCACCCACCATTTCCATATGAAAACATATTTTTTAATCCCCAAACAATTTAATAAATCAATTTCATGGACCATTAAATGGATCTAAATGATACAACATTAAGTACAAATGAGAAGCATTCTTACATGGAAAATTCCAAACGGGCCTTTAAGCATTCTAAAAAAACATTTATCAAAAGAACAATGTACAATAATCCTAATTTTGTTTAAAAAAATATATTTAGCAATATAAAATTTACATTAACCACTCAAAAACTCAGGTTACACATTCAAAACCCATCCTTTTCAATAAGGGTACCAAACAATCCATTTACTAAGAACACATGCCAAAACACCCTAAAAACCGATACTCAGTTCATTATAAAACTCAAAACCCTATTGGAACCACATATGGAACCCAAGAAAAATTATTCACATGTTACAAATTAATATTAATAAACCAAAATAATAATTTTATATCACATTGAGCACAAAAAAGGTAACCAAGAACTTTCTAGAAAATGTGGCATGAAACAATTAATAAAACGAAATCTATTTAACACTAAAATTTTAATAAAACCAAATTCTAATCCCAACAATATATTTAAATAGCTAAAATATGTTTTAAACATTATCATTCATCTAGTAAATCAAATTGATCATTTAAACAAAAAATTAGTGTGCAGACTTTAACAAAAACCACACTATTTTTGCAAAATAAGGATTAACATACCCTTCTACCACACTAAATAATTAAACCAATGGGTGAGAAACAATACATAGAATACACATATGGTTAAAAAAAAATAATAATAATCTTGAATTATAAAGGAATTTTATGGGAGAATCTTCCAAAAAACCAAGACAGAATGTAATGGTACACCCGATAACAACTTTCGAGGGTTTATAAACCATAAACCTATGAATAACAAACCCAAAATAGAAAAAAACACAAATAAATTCATCTTATAATAAAACCATAGGTCATTAATGAATATTGGATAAGATATATAAAAGAAAAATTAGAAGGATGAGGAGGAAGGAGGAGAAAGGATAAGGAAATTCACCTTGATAACTAGAGAACTCTTCATATTCACATAGATACACTCCCTTAGAGAAGATGGAATGTCATAGAACCAAATGGAGAGTCTCTTTAGGTATCAAATGACCATTTAAATAATATTTATGGTAAATACTACATAATTAATGATTTATAAAGGAAAAAAATTACCTTTTCAAATCTGACATATTTTAGAAATGTCGAGGAAGATCACCCTAATACCTGATGAAGATGAGGTAAAAATAGGTAACATAGAACAATGATGTCTTAATAGGGTTTGTGGTCCTGAGTGAGAAGTGGAATTATAGAAAAATATTAAAAAATATATAAGATATAAAAGAATAAAAATATTATTTTAATCTAGAAATGGGCTCCCTAGATAGCCAAATACCTGAATAAATAACTCATCTCCACTATGAATATGGATTGATAAGGGTTACAAATAGATATGGTGGTTTTAATAGGTCATGGGAGGCCATGTGGGATATTTAATGGTTGAAAAACAATAAAAAGGTATTTATAAAAGAAAAATAATTTTTTTTAATCTAGAAATAGACTCACAGTATGGCCCAAATTTCGAAGTAACCACCCTTTTCTGCAAAACCCCCGAACAAGCTATGTGTCACCTATAGTAGGATTATTATACACATATGGGTAATCAAAAAATAAAATTTAACTCACCCAAAATCATATAAATGGATCATGATTTCAAACGATCCAAATCAAAACCAAGACATGAAAAATTGGGTGTAACAATATGAGTGGTGGATGATCATCTAGATATATATATGATGTTGTTAATAAATTAATACCACAATTTTTGTATAATAAATTAGAGGAATTTATATGAAGATATTAGAATAATATTTTAAATAAAACCTCCACATAAAATATCATGTAATAATGGCGGGGATATATTGGATTCCAAATCCCTAAAGTTGATGAAAAGTTCCTCATCCAAAAAAAGTAATAAAAATAAATTCACTCACAAGAACTTATGTGGAAAACGAAAATTTTATTCCAAGGTTCTTAATTATATATTACTTATCAATCTATGATAATTAATGAAATTTAAGAAAATGGAATAAAAAAAGAAATGTTTAGTGAAAATAGGAATAAGAGATTCCACATGATGAAGACGATGTGCATGAGAGATGTTAAAAAAAAGATAACTTTTGTGTTAAATAAAATATATGGTAGAGTATTATGAATACTAGACATAGTGAATATTTTTAACCATTATACTAGAATAGTAAATAGTAATTAAAAATATTATTAATGAAACATCAAAAATGTTACTTAAGAAGACAATTCTCTACAAAAATTAGGAGAGAATGTTGGAAGAACCATGCTACGCTACGATAAATCAAAATTAAAGTTCAGATGTACATGAATGAATAATAGATATGTCACAACAAGTTGGTTGAAGGAAAAGGCTCATTATAATGTATCAAAATAATAATTTAAGGAATATCAATTTTTTCATTATCTTTAGGGGGATAATGACATTTTTAGGCTGCTGATTTTTGACATTTGATTCTATTTTTATACATAGAACCATTAGTTCATATTCATTATAAGAAATTTACCTCATCTTGTAATGGTTTCCCCCTTTTCCCAGTTCTAAAAATATGTCTTATAATTTTTTATGTTCAATAAAGGGGGATTGATCATCAACATTTCTGAAGAAATACATATAATAGGATTGTATTTAATGTAATTAATATTGTTTCTATCAATGAATTATATAAATGAAAAATAAGGCCTCTTCTTGATATGATCGTATATTTTTAATTCCATTTAAATACATTAAAAAAGGACCATCCTTGGTGGAGATATGGAAATTGTCAAATGTATAAATATCCATGTAAGAAATATTTATTTTAGGTAATTATAAAAATAATGTTTATAAAGTATATATAATGAATATATTCATATTTTTGAAGATGATATGGTGGGTTTTCATTAGATGGAGAAAATTAAATTATGATGATGTCACTTCCATAGTCATTAATTTATATAAATATTATTATTATGGAATGTGAGTGAAGGAATGTCAATTGTGAATCTTGGAATAATATTGTAAAACCCTTGAATATAAGATAATGAGTTCTCATTCAATATGGTTTCAAGATTATATGGTATGATAAAACATTGTTTTCATAATCATAGACTATGGTTTTCTATTCCATTCATGGGTTACATATACTTAGAGTGAAGAGATGGATGGGAAATTGATTAAGAATAAACTAATACCCATTTACGAGGAACTATATATTTCTTTTCACTATTGGGAGATAAATTGGAATGGAAGGAATTTAGGAATATTAAAGGTGGATAATGTTTGAGAAGAAAGGGAAAAAAACATTAAAATATTGACATATTCATTTTGAAAGTAATTTGAATGTGTTGATAAAAAAATATAATAGGGGACATTGAAGACCTTCATATGTGTGTGAGTTGTATTTTTTGTCAATGGATTTTAAGAAAAAAATATTTCATTTATATAAATATGTTGAAGATGTTATAAAGAGTAATGTTTTAGAATATTCTATTGATGTATAAAAGAATAGTAATAATGTTCATGTAGCTTTAATGATTGGATGAATAAAGGGGGAATTTTTCAATTCCTATCTTCTGAAGAAACATGAAAATTATATTCAAACATTTTGTACAGATGTATATTATTAATTACCAGAAAATAGAGTGTTCTCTGGATACTTTGAGTTTATTTATGATTATTGATGAGTTATTCATAATGTCTCAAAAATGTGGTCAATGTTTGGAGAAGAATGTTTTCTTTCAAAATTAATATGATTTCAGAAATGCTGTTACAAGATTGATTTTTAAGAGCTGAATAGATAGAGAATTATGTGATTAATGAATATATAAGGTCAATATTATGGATATATATGGTGGAGACCAGAGTACCTAGGCGACAAGATATAGTCTATCGGACTTATGTAGTCAGAAATGGGTTTACATATAATAAATTAAAAAGGATGTTGTTTAATTTTTCCATTTTATAGGGTTCCCAATGGATATAATATTATTATTTTATCATTATAGAGTCCAACAGATTAATCATTACAATTACATAAAACAATGTTAACCAGATGGACGAATATGTGAATTCCTTCAGGCTGACCAATAGGTATATCCCATCGGTGAGATTAAATTATAGAAGATTAGAAAAAGAATATTTTAAATGAACTAAACCTTATGTGAATGGACTAAATACATTAGATTTTATATGTAAATAAATGTATGACTAATTACATTCATAATTACATTCCTAATTACATTGGGAAGGTAATTGTAAGAACTTAAGCATTCTTTTTAGGTATGAGATTTTTTTAATTGGTGTTTTTGATAAAAATAAGAGAATATGGAAATTTAAGGATAAAATGTTGTTATTAATATTTTAATGACTTATTATATACTCCCTTTACTTATTTTATATGAAATGTACATAATTTGTTTGAAATATTAATGTTTTAATACTAAGTATAATATAAGATCATTTTTAGAATTAGTCTATTTGAGTTGGTTTACTATTTTATTAAAAAATATAACCCTAATGATAAAAATTATGTATTTCTTGGTTTTAATGATTCATAATTCAATATCCAACATTTAATTAGAAGCGATCATGGGCCAATTCTTTCATTTGAAGGCTCATATGAAGCACACAAGAAGGCCCATGGAATTTGTGAGGAAACTGGACCATCCAAGAAGATTGAATTACAAGGATCAATCCAAAAGTGAGAATTCATTTATTCTCATCACAAATTATTATAAAAATTCATGAAGTAATGGAAAAAATGTCCATGTCCCAAATCCAAGAACAAGGGGCCCAACAAATGCTGTGAAGTCCATCCCACCATTCTGGCCAGGAATTAAAATCCATACTCTATTCATGACATATCTCATGATGTAATAATCAAAGAAAGCTGATATTTTGTAGAGTTAAAGAGGAGATATAGGTGGAAAAATATTTTTATGAAATAATTCGGATTTGATGTCATGTTTATATTCAAAAACCCATCACATTTTGGACTTCAAAAAGATTGGATTGAAAAGGACAGATGAACATTGTTTAATAAATCCAACATAACTTTGGTTTCTTTTGTCCAATGGAAACCAAATTTTAAGATTATACATAGGAGATATGTATCTACAACTTATAATAAGATCATATCTTGATATTCGTCTGTCTAATTTATCCATTTGGCGATGCAAGTGGTGGGTCTGTTTTGGAATGCAAACAACCCACAACATTTAGCTATAAATACACCCCACCTCTTCTTATAAGGAGATGTCATTTCAGAAGAGAAGAGAACATATAGGCACAACCATAGCCTTTCCAAAGGCTTGAGAGGACCTTCCTTACTCATGTCTTAACATGAAATACATTTCCTCCTCTCTTTGATTCCTTTTACATTTGTATTCTTATTTGTTGTAATCTTGTAAGTCTTTGTTTTGTAATTATGTTTTAATGAATGTTTATTCATCAATATCTTTTATTCTCATCCTCCTTATATAGTATAATATTAATGTTCTTAAAATATATTAAATATTGTTGACCCCCTTCCATTATTTCTCTTTCTAATTCAATCTAGACATCTTTTTTAATTCTGATCACCCTTCGTGTGTGTGTGTTCGACGCACAAATATTTTCTTATCCTATCTTTTTGTTCTATAAATAATTCATCACCATTAACATATATTTCCATATTAATAACTATATTAATCGATTAGTATGTCTATTATTGGGGTGAGTCAAAATTTAGGGTTGTTAAGTGATTGAGAGTATTTCCACGATGAATATTCATCAAATTAACAATGTGTATGTTGGACTTAACATGTCATGGATTTATGACTTGTTTTGTTTAACATGTGGTTTCCATGGATTATTGGAACCATAAATACACTACCATAAACAAGATGTAAATTTGATTAGAACCCTATGAAATTTTAATGCTTGGATTAAAGCCGTAACACTATGGAATTCCAATCAACATTATCTTGTGAAGTCGTTGTTAATTTAAATGCAATATAAAGAAAAGCTCAAGGATATCACAAGCTTAACTCCCTAAAAATTATCTCACCCCAATATTTATAAATTTGTTAAACCAATATTAATCAATCAATCAGTTCATAATATTTTCAAATAACCCCACCCCCCATCAGAATATAATCAACTAAAAACAAACAACTATTAAAAAGTATCATCACTGAGGATTAGACCCGAGTGCTGCTATACACATTAGCAGAGCATCGAATCTTTGATCGGTCTATATGTGAAATTCATCCATGCAATTCAATTCAACCCATTTTTGTTGATGGTGCTATATGTAGTCATCATTTTCTTTTTATTGTAAAAAAACCGAAAAGAAATTTAAAAAAATTGAAAAAAAAACACAAATAAAAACCCATCTTCAAATTACTTCCAAATATCTCTGAATGCCCCATAGCCTCATAAATAATCCCTCAGATTTGTTTCACATTGAAATTGACCAAACTCTTCGCCATCTAAAGAATAACTTAATAGATAATCAAT
This sequence comes from Viscum album, assembly GCA_963277665.1. Classification (NCBI taxonomy): domain Eukaryota; kingdom Viridiplantae; phylum Streptophyta; class Magnoliopsida; order Santalales; family Viscaceae; genus Viscum; species Viscum album. The sequence continues at coordinate 1,836,013,400 of OY728146.1, forward strand.
ACATTAATGAACTAGTCCATGTCCAACCAATTGAATTAGATATGGACAATCCTAGTGATAAAAAATTTAATGATCTCACAGCCCCTAATATAAATTAGAAACCTCTTGGTATTAAATATCAAAACATAGAAGCTGACTTTAAACTAAAATTAGGTTTGATTCATCTTAATCCTCATTTCCATGGGCTAGCCGGTGAGGACCCATATATACACCTTAAATAGTTCCATGTAATGTGCTCTACAATGAAAAATCAAGGTGTTTCGGAGGAACAAATCAATCTTCGAGCATTCCCTTTCTCTGTAGCTGACATTTCTATGTCATGTCTCTACTACATTATTCCTAGTTCCATAACCACATGGAATGACATGAAGCGAATCTTCTTAGAGAAATTATTTCATGCTTCTCGAACTGCTTCTATCCAAAAGGAAATAAGTGTAATTCCTCAAATCCATAGTAAATCACTCCACGAGTACTAGGAGAGAATCAAAAAGATGGTTGGAACCTGCTCGCTACACCAATTCTCTGATAAACTCTAGATCCAATAATTCTATAAGAAGTTTTTGGCTATAGAGAGAACTCGCATTAATGCCGCATGTGGTAGTGATCTTATTGATAAAACTCATGCAGCTGCAAGAGATCTTATAAGCAACATGGACGAAAACGAACAACAATTCCATACTCGAGGACATGAATAAGTCAAAAAGGTCTAGGTCAATCAAATCCATAGAGACGAACAAGATGACCAAGTGGATGAGTGAACTTTAAGGACTTGTGAGACAACTAGATGTGGCTTCCAAAGACCCAAACTCATCTTCTACACAATCAATGTATCTTAGACCTGTCAAAAACTATGGAATATGAACCTCTCCATCTCATCCAACAGACAGATGTCCACAACATCAAGAGGATTAGTCCAATTCATCTGGACCAAAGAATCTCAATGAACCATATGCTCAGTGGAATTCCAAACCTCATCAATCAGGTCAGTTCATTAGAAAATTCAACCAACCTCACTCTGAGCCCATCACTTCTTCCTATAAAAAAGGCATGTGGTATGGTAATCCCATCTTTCATCCCCCTCAATTCCTTACTCAAGACCAAAATCAGTTTAAATATGGTCAAGGTGTTGGTAACATCCAACAAACTTACCATTTAGTTCCTCAACCTCAATGGATCAATCCTCTTCTATGATTTCTCTATCCTAGTGAGCCTTCCCAAATACCAATTCAATACAATCGCTTTTCCAAGAACCAAAATCAAGGTAATCCTTACCTAGGAGAACTCTCTTCTTCCATGCAACCATGGGAAATCTCTTTTAAAGATCTTTTATCCTTCACAAATTCTAGACTGAAGAACATTGAGACCTAAATTGGTCTACTTTTATCCCACCTTAGTCAATCGCAACTATCTAATTCTTCCCAGAACATGCCATGTACTTAAAAGTACACGCTGTGTACCCTGATTTCATGGGTGACCATGTACTGGCCATATAATTGCTGAGTGCATGGTCATGTGCGGTGACCTAAAGACCACCTAAAGTGGGCCCCAGTTAAGGCAAGTATAATATTTGTACCGTTAAAGAACAAATAGTGTGAATTTTTTTAAGTGTTATACCAGAAAGGGGTTTCATCTCGTTCATAGAAACCCCTTCTTCTAACGACGTCTCATGCAGGTGTGACCGAGGAGCACGATTCTTCCTAGAGACCCTGATCGATCATCCGTTCTCCGAATCAACTATTGTTGATTACATTAGAATCGCCACAGTGAGTTCTTACATCTTCTAGTGCCCTTTATCATGATTTATCCTCTTGTGTGAGATATTCAAGGATGGATGTTTTCAAATTTCTTGTAAAAATACAATGTTCGAGGCTGATTCAAGAGTTGATGTTCGAGATTGTTCTTCTTACAATGCTGAGGTAGGTGGTTTGTGCCTTCCTGTTGTTAGTCTTTCAATTTTATGTGAAAAAGTGTCCAATACCCTATAATGAGGTATTTCTTGTTTTTTAATTTTAGCCATGTTAGTTCCTGTTATGACTTGTGTGCCTGAGTTGAGGTTGATTGATTATAAATATGGTTATTTCCAATGCTATAGATGTGTTTCCCATGTTTATTTTTATATTGATCATTTGGTCTAGCTTTTCTGGTTAGGATGCTTGTTTTCCAAGACAAGTGTTGTTAGGATTGAGTGATATTATTTTACGTTGTCATATGACTGTAGTTTTTCAGCGATGTAGTAACTGAAAGATATTAAGTAAGTAGATCTTAAGGTTTAATTTGGTTATTGAACACTAGTTGTGAACAATTGACTTACACAGGGCTGTCGGAACCATGTGTAGTTAGACCATAGGGGAAATGGATACTGAGGGTTTCCCAGAGTGTTTGTTAAACTTTTCACGTTGAAAGAACGTAAGGGGTACGAATGTGAGTGCTCTCTCAGAGTGTCTGTAGTTCCATGCGATGAAACCACAAGGGGGAATTTTACATTGAGTGCTACCTCAGATAGACTATAGTTAACAATACGATACCACATGTTGAATTGATAGTGAGTGCTTCCTCCGAGAGTATTTTTTTTCATGAGACCAATGGGGTTAGACCATTTGAGCTACCCATGAGGTCATTATATCATTCCTAAAGCTGAACAAGAGTGATTATGTAATGGCCCGGACCTCTCTGGTCCATTACTTTGTGAAATGTTGGTGTTGGAGGTGTTCCGGGAGGTCAAGGGGACTTATCCCCAACACTTTGCCAATTTTCTAGTTCTGTGAACAGTGTTTCCAGTTTTATGAACAGTAACAGATCAGTGAGACAGATCAGTTTCACGGATCGGTGAGACAGATCAGTTTCACAGATCAGTGAGACAGATCAGTTTCACAGATCAGTGAGACAGATCAGTTTCACAGATCAGTGAGACAGATCAGTTTCACAGATCGGTGAGACAGATCAGTTTCACAGATCGGTGAGACAGATCGGTGAGACAGATCGGTGAGACAGATCGGTGAGACAGATCGGTGAGACAGATCGGTGAGACAGATCGGTGAGACAGATCGGTGAGACAGATCGGTGAGACAGATCAGTTTCACAGATCGGTGAGACAGATCGGTGAGATAGATCGGTGAGACAGATCGGTGAGACAGATCGGTGAGACAGATCGGTGAGACAGATCGGTGTGACAGATCAGTTTCACAGATCAGTTTCACAGATCGGTGTGACAGATCAGTTTCACAGATCAGTTTCACAGATCGGTGTGACAGATCAGTTTCACAGATCAGTTTCATGTACAGTAACGGTGGGTGAACAGTGTTTCCAGACACCTACAGTTTTGCCCCTTTTGACGTTTCCTTTGACGTAAAATACATTTAAAGCCTTATTTTAAGGGCTCTTAAGGCCGTTTCAAATGCCATAAGTCCTATATTAATTATTCCTAAGTCTTGGAATGTTTTACGTGGTCAAACCGCGTGGGTTAATGCGATCCGTTTTTAATGGAGAATTAACCGGATCTTAAACCATCACCTCGTAAAATCTTAAAAAGGGACGAGATATCATTCTTCCTGGTTCTTTCCCTTTGTTCTCGATTAAGAGGCACTAGAACCTTTCAATCCTTTCCTTAGGAGTTGCACAAACAACCCTTACTCCTAGGATCAATCCCGCTCTGTTGGATGCAACCAAGCCGTGTCGATCATTCTTCCACATAAGTTGTCGCGAGGGGAGGATCGTGACCTGCTGTGTGGATAAAGGACGTCAAGAACTCTTCAAGGTAGGGGATTCATGGCTTCTCTAATTATATATGTGCAATCGTAGAGTTAGCATGATTTATTCCTTTGGATCACAATGGAATTGACCTAATTAAATACTTGAACCGGATTAAAAGAATTGGTTGATCGCATGCTGTTGCTTTATACCGTGATAACGGTTTGCCTCATGTTTTCCTAAATATAGTGATATCTATGTTTTCTTTGATTTATTGTTCGTTCATGATTGGAATTGATAATAAACGTAAAGCCGGAATTAATTGTTGATTAATTGGCTAAAGATAAAGAGGCATGTAAATTAATCTGGTTGTTGTCGTTGTTGTAGTTGTTCTAATTTGAGGATAATCAAATTAGGGAAGTAAGCATGGTTATTTAATTTTGATAGCTTACTGATTAGGTATCCATGATTGGAACCTACGAATTACAAATCTGCTAATTCAATATGGTTTAGAGAACAGATTATGTTGGAATTTCAAAAAGGGTTCTGAGTTACCCTCTTGTTTGTTAAAGGGCCGAGAGCCCATTTTGTGATGTTTGTTTTCCTGCTGCTTGTGCTGTGATGTGAGCCTGGATGGTTGTTGTGATATGTGGAGGCATGGAGGCCTTATAGTTGTGGCAGCGGATGATGCCTAGTGTGGCGAGATGCATCGGTTTATGCATATGGGTGTCGGGGAGGACACCAAGGGTGATGGTATGAGATGAATGTGATGGTTTGATGTTGGTGGTTGGTTTGATTGTTTATCTTCTTTACTTTTCCCCACTGCTCAAGGCAGCTGGTCTTGCTTACCCTCTTTCCGAAGGAGGCGAAGACACGCGGGGTATGCCACGTGATTTCCGTGTTTAGCCTCTCGATGGAGGATGGGTCTATGCTCTTTCTATAGGCGGCAAAGACTCGACGGGTAGTATATCTACTCACCGTGTTGAGCCTCCTTTGTGTTTAGAAGCATAGGATGTTTTTCTAGAATGCCTGGGAATGTGGAAAAGTATTTCTGTAATGAATGTTTTATTAAAGGGTGAAAATCCACGGGGATGGAGATGCTGGAATTTAAAGGTGATGTGAATCTTAAAAAGGAGCAGTTGTTTTTGAAAGTGACGCCATTTTAGTTAAATGAGGAATTGTTCAATCTTAATTAATGCTTAAAGAATTAACTAATGTACAGTGGAACTGATAAATAAGAATGGAGTAATCTAATAAAGCTCTTCAATTGGTTGTGTGCTTATAGGATACCTAGTCTTAGAAGTAGCAGCCTGGAGTCTGAGAGACGTTAGCTGCAGTTGTATCTAAGACTAGGTAATGCCCATAGTGTGGATGTGAGTTACTTATATACTCTGTACTTTTTGTGTTTCTATGCGCTACTCCACCCTGTCGGTAAGGGCAACTGACACCCCGGGGATTCTGAGCCCTGGGGGGGTGTTTTCCCCAACATTCTGATGGGAGGTTGAATGGCTGACTACCCCCTTTGGCCCCGCTCTCTTCTCTTGGTAGATCTTAGTGCTGGTAGGCACAGTGGTTAGTTTTACCCATATATGTGTGTAGAGGGCTGTAATGGCTTGTGGTTATTTCACACACATATATTCTGGATATAGTATCTTATGGACTACTATAGGTGTAACGTGTATAGGCTGTGATGGCTTGAGGATCCTTACTCGGTGTATGGGCTGTAATGGCTTCAGGTATAATACCCGACGTATGATACACGTTATTCGAGCTGTGGTGGCTTCCGGAAACTACCTAGTTACTTTTGGTTGTGAGGATTGTGTGGAGCTTAGCCCAGGTGTCTGCGGGCAAGCCTATGTGGTGCACGTGGTGCAGATTGTGGAGCTTGACCCATGTTGATACGGGCAAGCCTTTGGAGAGAGATGCACAGGACGTATGTCGTTGGGGCAAAGCGGCAAACCAGTGGGGAAGTGGTAGCGGGGTACCCTTGATATTCTTTACTACATGCTATATTCTTGTATGCGTTACTTGGTGAGAGTAGCCTTGGTGAGGTTGGGAACATAGTATACCTGTTTAGGTGACGAGTTAGTTTCACTTGTTGTTCACTGGGCTTTAGCATGCTTTCTTTACTTTTGCACGAGAGTCTTGGGGAGGATCCTACTGAGTATACTGTTATACTCACCCTATGTACATATAAACTGTTTTTCAGGTCACTTGGAGCAGGTTGGAGATCAAGCTGGTTACTACTAGCTTGCGGTTGGAGGAGGAGCTGTTCGGGCTTGTGGTCGCTGTCGTTTTACTTTCTTTTGGGTACTTTTAGTTTTCCCTTTCAGTTGTAGTACTTTTGCATGACATTTCATATATGTACTTGGGTTTCTTTTACATTTCAGTTATGAGTTGGAGTTGGTTGGATTCTATTCTATCTCTCTCTTCTGCATGTGTTCTCTTAGAGGGTAATGCCTCCCATTTGTGTGTGTATTATACCCTCGGTGCTAGTCGCCAACCCGGGGCCTACTGGAGGCGGGACTCGGGGGTCATTATCTCCCTTTTTACATTGCCATCCCAGGAGGGGTACACTTTGTGGGGAGGGGGTCGTGACAGAGTGGTATCAGAGGTCTGGTCGAGGGATAGGATGGAGTTTGGAGTTAGGCACAGGTGAGGATGCATGGGATGGTAGGGCAACGGTGTCATTCATGTTTAGCAAGTGGGGTAAACACTGGAGACCGGCAGAGACATAGGCGTTCAGGGCCCCCTATGATCTGTTGCACGGACCTTTAAGTTTACGATGGCTACTAAACAAAGTGATACTGGTTGCAGGGTAGAGACCTAGGAAAGGATCATGCATCATTATTCCTTGCGCCTGTGTTTGAATGGGTAGACCTTGGGATAGGTAACCTAAAATTAATAAAACAAAATAATTAATTAATTAATGTTGAGTCTTCCATATTCCAGGCTTAGGAGCTCTAACGATTGTTATTTTACAGGTATGGCTCCAGGTCGGCGTCCCCGTCAGGTTTGCGCAGAAGGTGCCCAGCAGGCTGTTCCAGCAGATCGCCGCCGGTTAGAGGTTGACGACGATGACACTTGGAGGAAGACACTCCGAGAGTTTCAGCGCCAGAGTCTACAGAAGTACGAGGGCTCCGTTTCAGATGCAGTCACAGAAGACTGGTTAGAGGAGGTCGAGATAGGCTTCAGTTCGATTCGTGCTCGGAAGGAACACTGGGTGTCCTTGGTTGTGACGATGTTGCGTGGAGCAGCGAGACAGTGGTGGTTCTTGTTCCTCGGGGATCGTGAGGAGTCAGCGATCTCATGGGAGGAGTTTCGAGACAGGTTTAGAGTCGAGTTTCTTTCTTCGACTGCGAAGGCATCCAGTCGCCAGGAGCTTCTTACCCTTCGACAGGGGAGCTCCAGTGTTCGGGAGTTTGGAATCCGTTTCAGGAACCTTCTACGATATGCTTCAGACCTGTTACCAGATGATGAGGCCAGGGCGAGGCATTTCGAGGAGGCTTTGCGTCCAGAGATCCAGCGCCAGGTCACCCCATTTATGCTGAAGACATATCTTGAGGTGCTGGCGAGGGCAGAGGTTGTTGAGAGGACTTTGGCTAGGACCGGATCGTCACGAGAGGGGAATCGTCATGATTCCTCAAGAAGCAGAGTTGTGGTCCGGGGTTCCCGTTTTTCAGGACAGAAGAGTTTCCGTTCACCTGGGGGTAGGTCCCGGCCCTTCCCATCTCATTTCTCCGGAGGTAGCAACTCTCAGACCTATGCCAAGGGATCAGGCGCTTGTTTTTCTTGTGGTGGGCGTGGTCATCAGCAGCGGGAGTGCCCAACTTTTCAGAGCAGTCATCGTGCACCAGGCGCTCCACTCCAGGTTCCTCCGTTGAGGCAGTTCCAGCCGAGGCAGCAGCAGCAGGTTGCACCAGCTTTAGATCACCAGAGGGTAGATGGAGCAGGCAGAGGACAGCCCCATGACGCTCCTCGTCCTCAGAGAGCAGAGCGCGGCCGTGGTGGTGGTCGTCATCAGGGTCAGAGAGGCCGTGGAGGTGGTCGTGGTCAGCTTCATGCTCTAGCGTTGCCAGCTCCAGGCGAGCCAGACGTCGTCCGAGGTACCCTTTGCTTGTTTTCTACCTTGGTGTATGCCTTGTTTGATTCCGGAGCGACACACTCCTTTATATCCCCTACCCTTGTCCACGCTTTGGGACTTGAGGTAGAGAGGCTTCCAGTGCCCTTGGCGTTGACTACGCCAGTTGGAGGTCGAGCTAGCTTGTTTGAAGTATGTAGAGACTGTGAGCTAGTGTTGGGGCAGCACCGCTCTTGGGGAGATTTCCTATGTTTACGAATACAACCATATGATGTCATCCTCGACATGGATTGGTTGTATTCGGTGCAGGCTATTGTGGATTGCTACAGGAAGAAGGTCGTTTTCTTTGATGAAGATGGAGAGGAAGTAGTGTTTGTTGGTGAGAGAGATCCTCGGATGAGTCATAGACGAGTTTCATCCTTATCATCCATGATGGCTGGGATGATGCTGAGTTCTTCAGAGGTTCAACAGCTGGCGTTTCCTAGGGTCGTAGAAGAGTACCCTGATGTCTTTCCAGAAGAGGTTGTATCCTTACCCCCTCGACGGAAGATCGAGTTTGGGATCGAGCTACAGCCAGGAGCGTCTCCCATCTCTATGTCTCCATATAGGATGGCCCCTTCTGAGTTACGGGAGCTACGTATTCAGCTCGATGGTCTATTGCAGTGTGGTTTTGTTCGGCCAAGTGTGTCACCGTGGGGTGCACCAGTCTTGTTCGTGAAAAAGGATGATGGCAGTTTGCGGTTGTGCGTCGATTATCGTCGCTTAAACAAAGTGACAATAAAGAACCGTTATCCTCTCCCGCGGATTGATGACCTATTCGATCAACTGAAGGGTGCAAGTTGGTTTTCAAAGATCGACTTGCGGTCAGGATATCATCAGATGCGTGTAAAGGATGAGGATATCCCGAAGACTGCTTTCCGCTGTCGTCATGGGCATTATGAGTTTGTTGTAATGCCATTCGGCGTGACAAATGCTCCAGCTGTTTTCATGGGGTTGATGAATGCTGTGTTCCGTGAATTCTTGGACAAGTTTGTTGTGGTTTTCATTGACGACATCCTTGTGTACTCCACATCTGAAGAAGAGCATGCAGAACATCTACGAGCTGTTTTGAGAGTTCTTCGCCAACATCGGTTGTTTGGGAAGTTGTCCAAGTGTGAGTTCTGGGCTCGAGAAGTTCGTTTCTTGGGACATGTTGTGTCCCAACAGGGAGTAGCTGTGGATCCTTCGAAGATAGAAGCAGTGGTGTCTTGGCCAGCCCCCAAGACCGTGTCAGAGGTGCGAAGTTTCCTTGGTCTCGCAGGCTATTATAGGAGGTTTGTGGCTAATTTCTCCCGAGTTGCGACTCCTCTGACAGCTTTGACCAGGAAGGATCAAGCGTTCATATGGACTGATCAGTGTCAGACAGCTTTCGAGTATCTAAAGGGGAAGTTGGTAAGTGCTCCAGTCCTTTGTCTTCCAACGGAGGGAGTCCAGTTTGATGTTTTCTGTGATGCTTCACATCTGGGGCTAGGCTGTGTTCTCATGCAGCAGAGGTCAGTTGTTTCTTATGGGTCTCGGCAGTTGCGTACCCATGAACGCAACTATGCCACCCATGATCTTGAGTTGGTAGCCGTGGTGTTTGCGCTGAAGTTGTGGAGACATTACCTCATTGGAGAGCGCTTTGTGGTTTTCACCGATCATAAGAGTTTGAGGTATGTTTTCTCTCAGCGGGATTTGAACTTGCGGCAGCGTCGGTGGATGGAGTTCTTGCAGGAATACGACTTCGAAATATCGTATACACCTGGGAAGGGAAATGTTGTTGCTGATGCACTGAGCCGAAAGTCACGTAATGATGTTGTGCGTGAATCTGGTGATTCCTGGAGAGGGATGGAAGAGCTAGCAGCTTTGCATCTTGATATGGGAGAAGTTGGAGGAAGAGGTTGTCTTTTCCAGATGACGGTGCAGTCATCCCTGATGCAAAAGGTGGAAGAGTCTCAGTTGGGTGATCTAGAGGTGGAAGTTTTGAGAGACAGAGTTGTTTGTGGGGAGGCCCCTGATGGTTGGTCAGAGGATGAACAACACCAAGTGTTGTATCATGACAGGCTTTTTGTTCCCCTGGCGATGCGCGAGACGGTTCTCCGAGAGTTCCATAGCTCGCCCTTAGCTGTACATCCTGGCGTGACGAAGATGTATCGATCCTTGAGGAGTCAGTTTTGGTGGCCTGGGCTGAAGCGTTCAGTTGCAGAATGTGTGTCTCGATGTTTAGTCTGCCAGAAGGTGAAGGCCGAACACCGTGTTCCTGGTGGTCTTCTCCAGCACTTAGAGATTCCTCAGTGGAAGTGGGAGGACATCTCAATGGACTTTGTTACAGGTTTACCTCGAGCTCCGGGAGGACATGATGCTATATGGGTGGTAGTGGATCGTTTAACTAAATCGGCCCACTTCATAGCAATCAAGGAGTCGAGCTCAGTGGAGGTTTTGTCGAGGCAGTATCTGGAGGAAGTGGTGAGGCTTCACGGAGTTCCTAAGACGATCATTTCTGATCGAGACCCTCGTTTTACCTCGAGGGTGTGGAGAGGTCTCCAGCATGCTTTTGGCTCTCAACTATGCCTTAGCACTGCTTTTCATCCTCAAACGGATGGTCAGACAGAGCGAACCATCCAAACTCTTGAAGACATGTTGCGCTCTTGTGTTCTTGATTTTGGAGGTTCATGGGTGAAACACTTACCTTTGGTAGAGTTCGCTTACAATAATAGTTTTCACTCTACCATCGGCATGGCGCCGTTTGAAGCCTTGTATGGCCGGCCATGCCGTTCTCCGTTGTGCTGGACTGGGGTCGGAGAGTCAGCAATTCTCGGACCAGAACTAGTGCAGAATACGACGGAGATGGTTCAAGTGATTCGTGATAGGATGAAGACAGCACAAGATCGTCAGAAATCTTATGCGGATCAAAGAAGGAGACCCTTAGAGTTTAATGTTGGGGATCATGTGTTTCTGAAGGTGACTCCCCATCGTGGGCAGCGAAGGTTTGGTCGCGGAAGTAAGCTTTCTCCCCGTTTTGTTGGGCCTTTCGAGGTGTTAGCTCGTGTTGGAGCTGTGGCATATCGAGTAGCACTTCCCCCTCGGATGAGTCGGATACATGATGTTTTTCATGTATCGCAGCTCCGTCATTATCTTTATGATGAATCTCATGTTATCGATTGGGGAGAGATCGATATTGATGATGATGCAACCTTCGAGGAGCGACCTATGGAGATCCAAGACCACAAGGAGAAGGTGTTGCGTGGGCGTTCTATTCCTTTAGTTCGTGTCTTGTGGCGACACGGTGGCATGGAGGAGAGTACCTGGGAGCGTGAGTCACAGATACGTGCTCAGTACCCAGAGTTGTTTAATGTTTAACTCCTTTCATGTAATGATGTTTTCTCTGTGGTTAGACCTTTCATGTTTTGTTTATGTACCTTTGATGTGATGTTGTGAATGAATTGTTTGGGTATGGATTGTTTGTTCCTGGATGTCATAGTTTTGTTCCAGCTTTCGAACAACTCATGGTGGTTTTCCCCTGAGAGGTATCTTATGGGGTGGTTGTTCGGACCCCTCTTTTCTTCTGGGTTGGTTTTTAATTCTCGAGGACGAGAATGTTTTGAGAGGTATCTAATGTAATGGCCCGGACCTCTCTGGTCCATTACTTTGTGAAATGTTGGTGTTGGAGGTGTTCCGGGAGGTCAAGGGGACTTATCCCCAACACTTTGCCAATTTTCTAGTTCTGTGAACAGTGTTTCCAGTTTTATGAACAGTAACAGATCAGTGAGACAGATCAGTTTCACGGATCGGTGAGACAGATCAGTTTCACAGATCAGTGAGACAGATCAGTTTCACAGATCGGTGAGACAGATCAGTTTCGCAGATCGGTGAGACAGATCGGTGAGACAGATCGGTGAGACAGATCGGTGAGACAGATCGGTGAGACAGATCGGTGAGACAGATCGGTGAGACAGATCGGTGAGACAGATCGGTGAGACAGATCGGTGAGACAGATCAGTTTCACAGATCGGTGAGACAGATCGGTGAGACAGATCGGTGAGACAGATCGGTGAGACAGATCGGTGAGACAGATCGGTGAGACAGATCGGTGAGACAGATCGGTGAGACAGATCGGTGAGACAGATCGGTGAGACAGATCGGTGAGACAGATCGGTGAGACAGATCGGTGTGACAGATCAGTTTCACAGATCAGTTTCACAGATCGGTGTGACAGATCAGTTTCACAGATCAGTTTCATAGATCGGTGTGACAGATCAGTTTCACAGATCAGTTTCATGTACAGTAACGGTGGGTGAACAGTGTTTCCAGACTCCTACAGTTTTGCCCCTTTTGACGTTTCCTTTGACGTAAAATACATTTAAAGCCTTATTTTAAGGGCTCTTAAGGCCGTTTCAAATGCCATAAGTCCTATATTAATTATTCCTAAGTCTTGGAATGTTTTACGTGGTCAAACCGCGTGGGTTAATGCGATCCGTTTTTAATGGAGAATTAACCGGATCTTAAACCATCACCTCGTAAAATCTTAAAAAGGGACGAGATATCATTCTTCCTGGTTCTTTCCCTTTGTTCTCGATTAAGAGGCACTAGAACCTTTCAATCCTTTCCTTAGGAGTTGCACAAACAACCCTTACTCCTAGGATCAATCCCGCTCTGTTGGATGCAACCAAGCCGTGTCGATCATTCTTCCACATAAGTTGTCGCGAGGGGAGGATCGTGACCTGCTGTGTGGATAAAGGACGTCAAGAACTCTTCGAGGTAGGGGATTCATGGCTTCTCTAATTATATATGTGCAATCGTAGAGTTAGCATGATTTATTCCTTTGGATCACAATGGAATTGACCTAATTAAATACTTGAACCGGATTAAAAGAATTGGTTGATCGCATGCTGTTGCTTTATACCGTGATAACGGTTTGCCTCATGTTTTCCTAAATATAGTGATATCTATGTTTTCTTTGATTTATTGTTCGTTCATGATTGGAATTGATAATAAACGTAAAGCCGGAATTAATTGTTGATTAATTGGCTAAAGATAAAGAGGCATGTAAATTAATCTGGTTGTTGTCGTTGTTGTAGTTGTTCTAATTTGAGGATAATCAAATTAGGGAAGTAAGCATGGTTATTTAATTGTGATAGCTTACTGGTTAGGTATCCATGATTGGAACCTACGAATTACAAATCTGCTAATTCAATATGGTTTAGAGAACAGATTATGTTGGAATTTCAAAAAGGGTTCTGAGTTACCCTCTTGTTTGTTAAAGGGCCGAGAGCCCATTTTGTGATGTTTGTTTTCCTGCTGCTTGTGCTGTGACGTGAGCCTGGATGGTTGTTGTGATATGTGGAGGCATGGAGGCCTTATAGTTGTGGCAGCGGATGATGCCTAGTGTGGCGAGATGCATCGGTTTATGCATATGGGTGTCGGGGAGGACACCAAGGGTGATGGTATGAGATGAATGTGATGGTTTGATGTTGGTGGTTGGTTTGATTGATTATCTTCTTTACTTTTCCCCACTGCTCAAGGCAGCTGGTCTTGCTTACCCTCTTTCCGAAGGAGGCGAAGACACGCGGGGTATGCCACGTGCTTTCCGTGTTTAGCCTCTCGATGGAGGATGGGTCTATGCTCTTTCTATAGGCGGCAAAGACTCGACGGGTAGTATATCTACTCACCGTGTTGAGCCTCCTTTGTGTTTAGAAGCATAGGATGTTTTTCTAGAATGCCTGGGAATGTGGAAAAGTATTTCTGTAATGAATGTTTTATTAAAGGGTGAAAATCCACGGGGATGGAGATGCTGGAATTTAAAGGTGATGTGAATCTTAAAAAGGAGCAGTTGTTTTTGAAAGTGACGCCATTTTAGTTAAATGAGGAATTGTTCAATCTTAATTAATGCTTAAAGAATTAACTAATGTACAGTGGAACTGATAAATAAGAATGGAGTAATCTAATAAAGCTCTTCAATTGGTTGTGTGCTTATAGGATACCTAGTCTTAGAAGTAGCAGCCTGGAGTCTGAGAGACGTTAGCTGCAGTTGTATCTAAGACTAGGTAATGCCCATAGTGTGGATGTGAGTTACTTATATACTCTGTACTTTTTGTGTTTCTATGCGCTACTCCACCCTGTCGGTAAGGGCAACTGACACCCCGGGGATTCTGAGCCCTGGGGGGGTGTTTTCCCCAACATTCTGATGGGAGGTTGAATGGCTGACTACCCCCTTTGGCCCCGCTCTCTTCTCTTGGTAGATCTTAGTGCTGGTAGGCACAGTGGTTAGTTTTACCCATATATGTGTGTAGAGGGCTGTAATGGCTTGTGGTTATTTCACACACATATATTCTGGATATAGTATCTTATGGACTACTATAGGTGTAACGTGTATAGGCTGTGATGGCTTGAGGATCCTTACTCGGTGTATGGGCTGTAATGGCTTCAGGTATAATACCCGACGTATGATACACGTTATTCGAGCTGTGGTGGCTTCCGGAAACTACCCAGTTACTTTTGGTTGTGAGGATTGTGTGGAGCTTAGCCCAGGTGTCTGCGGGCAAGCCTATGTGGTGCACGTGGTGCAGATTGTGGAGCTTGACCCATGTTGATACGGGCAAGCCTTTGGAGAGAGATGCACAGGACGTATGTCGTTGGGGAAAAGCGGCAAACCAGTGGGGAAGTGGTAGCGGGGTACCCTTGATATTCTTTACTACATGATATATTCTTGTATGCGTTACTTGGTGAGAGTAGCCTTGGTGAGGTTGGGAACATAGTATACCTGTTTAGGTGACGAGTTAGTTTCACTTGTTGTTCACTGGGCTTTAGCATGCTTTCTTTACTTTTGCACGAGAGTCTTGGAGAGGATCCTACTGAGTATACTGTTATACTCACCCTATGTACATATAAACTGTTTTTCAGGTCACTTGGAGCAGGTTGGAGATCAAGCTGGTTACTACTAGCTTGCGGTTGGAGGAGGAGCTGTTCGGGCTTGTGGTCGCTGTCGTTTTACTTTCTTTTGGGTACTTTTAGTTTTCCCTTTCAGTTGTAGTACTTTTGCATGACATTTCATATATGTACTTGGGTTTCTTTTACATTTCAGTTATGAGTTGGAGTTGGTTGGATTCTATTCTATCTCTCTCTTCTGCATGTGTTCTCTTAGAGGGTAATGCCTCCCATTTGTGTGTGTATTATACCCTCGGTGCTAGTCGCCAACCCGGGGCCTACTGGAGGCGGGACTCGGGGGTCATTATCTCCCTTTTTACATTGCCATCCCAGGAGGGGTACACTTTGTGGGGAGGGGGTCGTGACAGATTAGACTATGTGTACATCCCAGAGGATTGATTGTGTTTGATTGGATGAATGAGAGGGGTTATGCTTTGAGTATATCCCAGAGGGTTACTTGTTCTTGATTTGCTGCCACCTTGATATATTAAAATTAATGCAATTGAAACTGTCAGATTGTTTACTTTTGAGTAATTCCTTGTTTACTGCTTCATATTTCTTAAGGACTTCCATATATACTCACAAACTGTTAGTCACCAATATTTGGGTGGTTACCTACTGCGATTTGTCTCACACCCCATTTGGGTCAATTTTTTTGTCCCAAGAAGATTTTATTCCTATAGGTATAGATAAGGGGAAGTAACCTTGAACATCAAGTACATGATTTCTATGGTGTTAGAGATCATGGGACCAAGATGAGGCTTGCAATGCTGCTGATGTTATTTACATGTATTCCTTTGTACTTCATTTTAGTACTGTATTCTAGCATTGTGAATTGTGTGGATGCATTCCTAGATACTTACGACATGCATCATTATATATATATATATATATATATATATGTGCTTCAGTTGTTTAGTTACTTCCATTATTTTGTTGTTTACTATTTTATGGTGTTATTACTTTTTCATCTACTCTTATCTATTTCTCTCCAATACGATGCTCTACCAATGAGGCCACAGATTCACCATTATCACACCCAAGGAACTCACTAATAGTCAAGAGCCTCTAAAATTTAGGGAAATGTGGTTGAGTCCATGTGACCAACATGGTACAGGTCACCTCTAGGCGGCAACCGTAACTGGGACATTACAAAGTGGTATCATGGGAACTCTTTTCTTCTTGATTTATTGATTGGAGACTATATCTAGGGATTAGAAGAATTAGGTACTTGGTAAAAAGGTGTGAATGTATTAGCACCAATTTTTATCCCGGATATAGGTGCTGATTCATAATTCCGAGATGGCTTCGTGATGTTTATGCAAACCTTCCAGGGAGTAATGCATCCTGCCCTGTCTATAGAAGAGTTAATGCGGGTCTTTCTACAGCAGTATCCTCCCACATTCTCAGGGAATAGAGGACCTACAGCTATTGAGTCATGGTTAAATTCCATGTTATCTATCATCGAGCATTTAGAGATGCCTCCAGAGAGGAGGGTGAAGCTCACTATGTACATGCTTCCGGATTCCACCAAGATATGGTAGGATGTGATATCATAGGTTGGCCGCTAGAAGGTTATGACATGGGATGTGTACCAACACGACTTCTACGATTACTTCTATCTATAGATATTGAGGGCTGATAGAGCCTGATTGTTTATGATTCTGGAATTAGGTACTCTTTCAGTCATGGATTATTCTTCTCGATTTATAGACTTACAATGCTTCACGCCCATTCCAAGGGGTGATACATTATTTATAGTGAATATTTTTGTGTATAGTCTAAGGCACGACATCCGATATTAGTTGAAAAATTTCAGGATGACTTCCATCACACTTATATTCAAGCAGACGCTGATCACAGAGTGCGGTTTAAGGGATTCTGGGGATGTGTACTATGGCGTCACGAAATTTGGAGTTGGTACCTCTCCAAGTGACAAAAGGAAGATCCGTAGAGAGTCTACGCATAGAGATCTGGGGAATCATGATACTCTTTTTGGTATCCAGGATGTGTGATACTTGTGTGGGAAGAGTGGGCATACAAGGTCACATTTCCCGAGAGACCCAGCTGAGTGAAGATCTTACAGAAAACCAGGCCATCTTCATTGGTTATGCCAGTTTTTTTCACTAGGAGATGGTGATAGAGGTTCTTCAATGACTCTTTATTCAGGAGCAGGAAAACCAGTTTCACATCAGTATAGAAACTAGTGGTATTTCGGCCATTCAGGTCGAGGTAGAGGTTATGTCCATGGTAGTCAGTCTCCATGCATTCAATGAAAATGGAGTGGATCATATAATAATGGTTAGGCACAGTCACAAGGACGCGGTATAGGATACACATTTACAGTGGAGCAGACCTAGCAAGAGCAGGATCCCGTACACTCTATAGTTCAAGGTACAATTCTAGTTTCCTCAGTTTTAGATTCTACACTTTTCGATATAGGGTATTCCCATAGTTTTATATATGTTTCTGTTGTGGAGAGACTTGATATCTTTATATTTACTTCTGTGGATTTTATAACACTGGACACACATTTGGGAGCTAGAACGGCTAGTTTATGTCAGTACAAGGATTTCCCTATTGATGTTAGTGGGTGTCACATCTTATGGGAACTCTATGTCTTATATATGACATGATATGATGTCATTATCACAATCGAATGGTTGGTTCCCTTACCGTATTTTGTTTACTACTATCACTGAAGGGTGACTTTCACATCAACAGAGGGGGGGTGCATTTCTTTATAAGAGAAAATGGGTTGTCCAGGTGAGTAGAGAATGACCCAAGCATCATGGGTATGGAAGAGTTACAACCCAGATTTCTAGTCTATATTTGGATTACAAGGGAACTTCATAGATTCAATTTACTCTAGTGGTGGATCGTTTCAAGGATGTCTTTCGAGAGGACATTTCAGGTTTTCCTCCTGAGTGAGTGGTATACATTTCTATTTAGATTGTGGGAAGCGTAGCACCAATGTCCATTCCTTCATATTGGATGGATAAACTAGTGTTACAGGAGCTCAAGATGTAGTTATAGGAGTTATAAATTAAGGGTTTCATCTGACCTAGTACTTATCCTTGGGGTTTTCCTATCCTATTTGTGAAGAAGGTGGACAATACCCTCAGAAATTTTGTGGATTATCATAATCTGAATTAGTTGATGGTTAAGAACTGATATCTCATGCTGAAGATTGATGATATCTTTGATCAGATTTGAGGAGCATTGGTGTTCTCCAAGATTTACTTGAGATACAATTATCAGCAGCTGCACGTTAGACCATCATATATACCTCCTACAGCCTCTCAAAGTAGGTATGGTCTCAATGAATATGTGGATATGTCATTCGGTCTCATGAACGCACCTACCGTTTTATTGGAAATGATGAGATAAGTGTTCCATCCATACTTAGATTATTTTGTGGTAGTCTTTATGGATGATATATTTGTGTACTCTCACACTTAAAAAAACCATGACACACATCTTGAGATCATTTTGAGTAAACTGAGAGAGCATCAGTTACATGCTAATATCACAAATTTACACTTTTGGATGGACCAAATTCATTTCTTGGGTCATGTTATCTCAGAGGCAATAGTATCAGTCGACCTAGAGAAAGTGAGAGCAGTTTTATTTCAGGAGAAGCCGAATAAAATCATTGAGATATTGAGTTTTCATGGGGTGGATGATTACAACAAAAATATCATACTAGAATTATCATGCTTAGAAGCTCCACTAACAGGCCAATCTAAGAAGTGTGTGAAGTACTTGTGGTAAGATTCTTGTGAGTCATTCTTTCAGGATCTAAAAGGGAGGATGAATTTCACACTGATGCTAGTATTTCCAGAGCCGATAAAATTCTATAATGTATACTATGATGAATCATGTATCATGCTAGGAGTAGGATATATGAATGGTTAATGATTCGTTGCGTTTGGGTCTCAGTATTTGAGGGCACATGAGAGGAATTTTCTAATGCACAATCTCGAGTTGGCTGGAGTTGTTCATGCTTTATGCTATTGGAGACATTGTCATTTGGGAGAGAATTTTTGGTTTTCACCGACCACAAAAATCTCAGGTACATCATTACTCAGTTCGGTTTGAATCCGAGACAATGAAGGTGTGATGAATACCTTCAGTCCATTGAATTTTAGATTTCCAACATACCTTAGAAAACACAGTGGCTGATGCATTGAGCTAGAGTACTCAGATACAGGCTATTCAAGAGGCTAGTAATGAGTGTCACCTTATTTCTCTATCCTCCAAGATGCATTTATAGGTTCAAGATTAACAGAGGAAGACATTTCTTTCATTTATACATGTTACCTATACTCTTCATGATCGAGTGAGAATGAGGCACCTATCAAACTCTAAAGGCCTAGTTATATGGGAGAGTGTTCTAGGAGAGGACCATATTCCTGGATGAACAATAGGTATGGATCAGATCTTGCGTTTTAATGGGAGTGTATGGGTGTTATCAGAGATATGCAATGATCAGATGTGTGATTTTCAATCATTAGTTTGGGAAGATTATCTTGGTGTCACCAAGATGTATATAGATCTAAAATGCTAGAATTGGTGGCTAGGAATGAAGAGGGATGATTCTGGTTTGGTGATGAGGTTTTCCACCTGTTAGCAGGTGTAGGCAGAGCATCAACAACCTCCAGATATTTAACAGTAGTTACCCACTCCCACGTGTAAGTGATATGATGTCACGATAGAATTTGCGACAGGTTTATCGAGGATTCCTCGAGGGAATTATTTAGTATGGGTTGTCGTTTATAGACTCACAGTGGTTGCTCACATCTTACTAATCAATGATACCATCATTTTTTATGAGCTGGAAAGGATGTAAATCCGAGAGATTTTATGTTTACATGGAGTTCTAAACTCCAATGTTTGAGACATGGATACACATTTTACTTCCCGAGTCTAGCAGGGACTATAGAGGGATTTGGGTACATTTGTACTTTTGATTACAAATTACCATCCTCAGACAGATGGCTAGTCCGAGTGTACAATATAGGTGATGGAGGGAATATTTTGAGCATGCGTCCCAGATTTTAGAGGTTCTTGGGAAAATAAATACCGTTGGTGGAGTTTTCTTACAATAATAGTTTTCGAGAAACTACTTAAATTGAACCTTAGGAGGCTTTGTTTGATAGGCCATACCGATCACTCATATGATAGCTAGATGAAGGAGAGGCAGATCTGTTTGGACCTCCTTTTGTCTTGGAGACCACAAAATAGATAGAGTTGATTTGAAAGTGGATGAATACTATATAGTCATGATAGAAGTCTTACACTAATCGACAAGGATGACCTATGGAGATCGAGGTTGGAGACCAGTTTTTCTTCTGTGTCACACCGTAGTAGGGACACAAAAGGATTAAGAGACAGGGAAGATTTCGCTGAGATATGTTGGACCGTTTGAGGTTCTAGAGATAATCTAGATGGTTTCTTATCGGTTTCAGTTACCATAGATGTACCACGCAATGCATGACATCTTCTTCGTCACTCAGCTACAATGTTACTTCTTATACCCATATCATATTTTTCAACAAAAATAGGTTGAGTTGGAGGTGGATGACTCATTCAATGAGCATCCTATCTGGATTTTTGATCATAATAAAATGTTTCTCCAAGACCATTAAGTTCCTCTTGAAAAAGTGCTATGGTAGAATGGGTGATTATAGAATGAGACTTGGGAGAGGGCGGCCGATGTATAATCACAGTGGCTAGAGCTGTTTGAAAATTATTCTTCTACGCTGCCTTGCTAAGAAAATTCGGGGATGAATTTCTTTAACTGGGGAGTTTATAAGATCCCTAACCTTCTTTTCAGTAATGTGTTTTTCATTTCTGGTGTTTTTGAGATAATTTTTAGGATCTAAAAATTTATGGAGTACATGGCATGTACTTTGGAGTAACCGTCGTGTACCTAGTTGCTACCTATGACCTTGTACATGCCGTGTAACAGCCATGTACATGGCTATGTGGGGTGGCCTAGAGACCGCCTAAATCCGAGCCCAGTTAATGCAATTAGATGACTTGTACTTTTGAATAACATAACGTGTACTTTTAATTTTTAATTATTATATTAGACCGCGGTCACTTATCATTCATAGAAACCCCTTCTTCTAATGACATGCCTTCCAGGTGCGACCGAGGAGTGCAATTATTCTCGGAGCCCTTGATCGATCGTCTGTTCTCCCAATCAACTGATATCGATTGTGTTGGAATTTTCATGGTGAGTTCGTACTTATTCTATATCCTCTTCTCTTTATTTCTCCTCTTGTGTGATATATTCAAGGATGAAAATTTATGACCTTTGTTTAGATCTACAAAATTCTATACCGATTCCATGGCCAACATTGGAGAGTTTTCTTTGTACAACAGTAAGGTAGGTGGTTTGTGCCTTCCTATAGTTAGATTTGGAATATTATGTGTGAAATTTCCCAATACCCTAGGTCTGGGTATTTCATGTTTAGAAATTGTAGCCCTCTTGATGAATGTAATGCCTTATGTGCTTGAGAAGAGGTGTTTTAATTATAAATAGGGTTATTTACTATTAAAGGTATGTGTTGGCCATGTTTTTTTTTATATTTACCATTTGGTCTAAATTTTCTGGTAATGCTTCTTGTTTCCATGCCTAACATTGATACGATAGAGTGTTATTTTCTGATGTTATTATACGCTTGTAGCTTTTTAGCCACGTAGTCCTTGAATGTTGTTATCCAAGTAGTTATTAATGTTTACATTGGATGTTGAACATTGGTTGTGCATGATTGACTTACACAGGGTAGTGAGAATCTGGTGTAGTTAGACCATATGGTAAATGAACACTAAGGGCTTTACTAGAGTGTCTGTTAGACTTTTCATGTTTTGATACCATAGGGGGGAAAACATTAGTGTTCCCTAAGAGTGTTTTTAATACCATGTTGCGAGACCACATGGGGAATTGGATGTTGAGTGCTACCTCAGAGTGTCTATAGATTTTGATATGAGACGAAAAGGGGAATTAACGGTGAGTGATTCCTCATAGAGCCTTTGTTTGCATTAGACCAAAGGGGTTAGACTATGTGAGCTACCTAGGAGGTCATTATATCATTACTAAAGCTTTAACAAAGGGGTTAGAGTGTCACTAATTTCTAGAGGGTAGCTGGTGTCTGATTTGATGAACAAGAGGGGTTAGGATGTGAGTACTTCATATAGGGTTACTTGTTCTTGATTGGTTTCCAACATGATATATGAAAATGAATTCAATTGAAACTATAGGATTGTTTACATTTGAGTACTTCCTTGTTTACTGCTTATGACATTCCATATATATTCACTGATTATTAGGCACAAATTTTTGTGTGGGTTGTCTACCAGGATTCATCTCACACCTTGTTTGGGTCATTATGTTTGGCCCAAACTACTTATATTTCCACAGGTATAGAAAAGGTAAAGCACCCTTCTACTCATGGTACTTGGTTGTTGTGGAGATAGAGATACTGGGACCGAGATGAGGCTTGCAATGCTCCTGGAGTTACATGTTTTCCATTGTACTTTGGTTTAGTAATGTATTCCAACATTGTGACTTGTTTTGATTATTTTCTAAAATCTTGTGAAATGCATAATTATTGATATATATATATATATAATGTAGTTTTTTAGTTACTTCCAGTATTCTAATGTTTACTATTATATGGTATTATTACTATTTCTGCTACTGTTATCTGTTTCTTTCTAATGCATTACTCATATAATGAGTTTATAGTTTCCCCACTATCACAACCAAGGCCATCACTACTATCTGACATCCTCTGGAAATTGGAAAAATGCTCTTGAGACCATGTGACCAGCCCGGGATGTGGAACCTTTGGGTGGCACCCAGAACTGGGAAATTACTTTAATGATCAGACAAAAAACATCAGTTGATACTTGGTGATAATTTATTTATTTGTTTAACATAATAATTCTATATAGATATGATTCAATGTTAATGTTTGGAAGAAAAGGAATCCCTGTTTGAAAGAGTACTAAATCTAGGGATGCTTTAATGTTCTGAAGGAGTGAAACATTATGATTATTAAAATTATTTAATAATTTTAGATAAGGTTTCATAAATGAATATGTAGTAGGAACTTTATTGTTCTTGAATAATGTGAAGTTATTTTTATTTTATGGGTGATGGATAGTTTTAAATTTTTTTGTAAAATTGAATTATAAACTGATCAAAAATAAAAATTATCATGTTTCAGATAATGAATGAGGAAAGTATTTATGAGGATATATTCTATGAAATTATGTATAAAATCTATTTAATGAACTCAGTATGTATTCTGAAACATTGTTTAAAAATGATATTCTCAAATGATTAAGAATAAGATTCATAATGAATTGATTAATTATATGAAATTAATTATTATCATGAAATTAAGAAGTATATATATTATGTCACCAGATAGTGGTTTATATGTGAAGCTAATATTATTTGGTTTCTATAAAACATCATCATATATATGTTGTTGAGGTTTTTAATTTCTTAATCATTATAATATCTTATGTGTTTTCATCACACAAAATTTTATGATGACTTAAAAAATATAGTTTAGAATTTATCTGATATAGTTCTATGAATTCAATAAGAGAATAAAATATATATTTGGGTTAATACGATGGGGGGAAACTAAAAAAACTCATAGAAATCATCGGAAAGAGGATGGTCACTGTGAAACTCATATTGATATACATTCTATGGATGATTTATTCATGGTTTTAGACAATTAAGTTATCATATGAAAGAAACAACATGTTAATTACGACAAATATTTTACAATGAAGATGCGATAGAACACTTGATAAAGTTTGAATTTCGGAAGAGTTATCATAAAGATTAACAGATGAAAGGATTGAGAACATTGAAAATTTTCATAATATAATTTATAATTATTATGCTAATTTGGATAATAAATGTTTTTATAATAATGATGAAATATTGTGATTCTAGATGATATTTTAGAAAATTTATAGAAGAATAATGAAATCATGATTTAAGGATGGTTCATATAAATATTGATTGATTCATATTAAAATAATTTTTATGGAGTTTAAATTAATAATGATTTCAGTGGGAGACTAAAATTTTTAAGAATGATGTTCCAATTTGGGAGAACACATTTCAATAATGTTTTTGATAATCTATGCGAATATAAAGTGCTGTTTATATTCCATATATTTATCACACATATTATTATTTATTAGAGTGTGTAATTTTGTTGTTATTATTATGTGGAAGTATGTTGTGGTTTGGATGAGTTGACCATGAATTTTGAGATATCATATAATTTTGTTCGAAGAATCATAAGAATAGTTTGTAGATGTAATATGAGTTACTACATGTATTGAAAGAACCATATGAAGAAATATAGAACCTATAAAATAAGTGAAGAATAAGTGATTAGAGAAATAGTTACCCAAATAAGTAAAATTTATCATACAAAGCATGACCAGTATAAAAAAGAGGCATTGAAGGAAGGGAACACGAAGGTATCAATAGAAATGTCACATGAAGAACATTTTTCAAAAGGAAAAAATATTGCATATTTTTCCATATGAAGAATGATTAGAAGGTAGATAATTTTTCAACATTCTGTTAAGAAGTAGAATTTTGTTTACACATTTATTTTCTTGAAATAAAACAAGGATAAGAAGAAAAAAGTAGTACCGTGACATCCAACATATGTATCAATAGATGGATGACTTAATTGGTTTTATAATGTAACTACTGAAGTTGGAAACTACCTATATAGGTATCATAACGAACTATAATGGAGCATCAATATGTATAGAGTTTTACCAATCTAGGGATTGATGATTTTTTTTCTTATCATTACTTTGGAGAAAGACAATTGGTATAATGATTGTTTTTATCCAACCCACTTTAAATATGAATTACATTATATCAAATAATTTGTGTACTATTCATCACCATACTTGAAATGAAATTCCTACTCTTTCTGAGTAATGAATATATTAATCATAACATTTTACATATTATAATTGATTACATATACGTTCATAAATCATATAAAAGAGAATAGAAGAATAATGATCCAAACTTTTCTAAGAGTTAAATGGATAAAACCATATAATTATTTAAACATTACCATTATTGAATAGCCCCTCCCATAATTGTGTTGATTCTGAAGTGGTCCTCTCATTTATCTCTATATTAAATTAAACCCCCTTATTCCCCCTTCCCGTATATTCAACTATTCCTTCCCACATTAACCTCCCTCAAACACTATCTATGTTTTTCTCCTCAATTGAATAATATTCCTTAAAATAGTGTAATCCTTCATGGTTAGTTCACCATAGTAACCTCTTCATATTTTTTAGGTTATTTTTCTCTTAACATTATACCCACATATGGCTATTATAGTCTCGAGTTTCCCCATTTGTTGAAAATTATTTTTGGTATTAATATTATAGGGATTTTGATCAAAATCTAGGGTCTCTATGTCTTTTTTTGGTGAAATAACATCCTTTTATAATGGATTCATTTTTTTCAGTAGGTGGTTTTATTCATTTTCCATATTCAATGAAACCCAGATTATTTTCATGTTTTATTCCATGTTTTTATTAATATAAATGATACAATTTATACTTATGTCAGCGTAAAAATAATATATTTTTTGTTTTCTCTCATTATTAATTTATATGGAAACATTTTCCAATAAAATGTCTGATTTCATATTTTGAAAAAAATATTCACGTAAGGTGTTTGTGTCAATTTCATGTGTGAATTTATATTAATTAAATAAAATATAAATCCATGGAATGGATATTTATTATATATAAAATGTTAATAAGAATTTTTATAGTAAACCATTCAAATAATAATGATTTATATTTATATTTTATAGTGAATAGTTTATAGATGACATATTTGAATTTTTTGCTCATTTTTATTATTTTGATATGTTTTGTGTTGATATATTAATGAAATTATTTTTTATTTTATTAGTCATTTTGAAAATATTATATCTTTTTTTATATGATATGATTCTTTTCATGATATTAATTTATCATCTAGACATAATGATGTTCCCCATTGATGTTGGTTATAAAAATGTAAAATTATTGTGTTATGTGATGATAATAGATAATGGATTGATGTTATTATGAAACAAGATAATTATTTGAATAATATTCAAATATGAGAAATATAATAATATAATGTTATTTTATTGAAATAGTTTATATTCAATTTACTACTCATCTCTATTTAAAATATTATTGGATTCATAGGAGCTATGTGGGAATATGAGGCCCAATTTCTATACATGATGAGATTATAAAATTTATAGTATAAATGTAGGGGATGAAAAAAAATAATGATTCTAATTTACAAACAATGGAGGATATTTAAGAAAGACATGTGACCTATTTTCCATTAAGGTCACATAAGATAGACATTAAATGTATTATGATTTAGTAAAGTCCAACAATGCCCAATTTTTTCCTAGGTATTCACCCATCATGTTTGAGTGATGATTATCATTTAAATTCACTATATAAGTAATATTTTGTTATATTTTTTAGTTATATTTTTACAAGACATGAATTATCTATAATTAAAGGAATGATAATATTATTCAACAATCAAAAAACTTACAATATAAAATTTATATGTAATCCTGTTACAAGGTACCCTAGGAAAGGTAAACCCACCCAATAGAGTCTTTCTTCTACTGATGATAAACATAAGAGTCCGCATAAGGGTTCTATTCAAAATGTGGAGTTAGTGGATGATGAGACTACTAATATGAAATTAGGGGAACAAATTTCCACTACTCTAGAGAATTATAATAAGGTGAATATTGATCTAGGAAATACCTACAAGATCCTTATGAATTATAAAGAGGAAATATTGTAGGATTCCCTCCTGGACAAAATATCACAGGTGGATGCCAAAAACATGTCTGAAGGAACTTTTCAAATTGATTTGAATGAGTTACAATATTCTTGTATTGAAAAAAAAACCGATTCTAATACATGGTTTCAATGAGAAGAAAAAAATCATGGAAGAGCATGAGCAGACCTAGGACACGATGTAATATCCTTTTTATGATCTACTGATGAATAATATAGAAAGGGAGGATAAGTCGATCAAATGAAGTCGATTCAATGAAAATAGTTATAAATTAATTAATGGTTTAATAAAATACTTGATATGATTTTATGTGGTGGGATTTTTTGTATTATGAACTTCATCGGTTTCTAACTTTTCCCCTAAAATTGATTCTAATAAAAATATTTTTTTGGTGGTATCTCTTCAATTAAAACCTAAAAAACAATAAAATGTTTGGAAGTAAAGTTTAATATGAATATAAATCTATTATTTATTAATTTATATGTTTTAAAATTAAAAAATTTATTATATATCCCTTGCCTCTAGTTTTTCATGAAAACTAAAATTTTACTTTCTTATTTGTATTTCAAAAAAACATTGATTATTTACAAAACATAAAACATAGAGAATGTGGTGGAATTAATTTGTGTACATTTTCTCACATTGTACACACATAATACATGAGTATTTAGACATTATTTCCATTTATGTTGGAAAATTAAATTTACCACTTTGTGTTAGTGTATGTTCATTAGCCATTATTTGAGTTTGGAGGGGGTGACTTGTTAGGGGATCCCTCTTCTAAAACTGCTTTGGTGAGTCCTGATTTCATTTTTCATTTCGTATTTTGGAATAATATTTCTGTAATCCTATTTTTCTTACTATTACCATAATTCTATGTCTTTGGATGATTTTTTTTAATTATTTATAGTGTTTGAATGCCTATGAATTTGGATAGCTATAATAATTTTTTTATTTTTTTATATGGTTTATAGAGAATTATAAAATTATGTTATGTATTTTTAGATATTTATTTTTTAAAAATTATTTATATTATAGGATGAAATCCTCTAACATATGAAGCTATCATTATGGATTCTTGATTGAAATTCATTCTTTAGTTTTATATATTATAATGTGAAAATATTACCAAAATGTATGAATTTGATTTCCAAAACATATATCTTACACATGGATATTATGAATTCACTTTGGGTTTTGTATAGATAATTCCATTTATTTGTGTAATGTATATTATGATAGTTCCTTAAAAAATGGCATCAGAGCCTAACAAGTTTTTGGTTTTTTGGGAAGTGAGGTATAAAAGAGATAATATTATCAGAGCTCAAAAGTTAGGTTAATATTTAGTGTATGGACACCAATTTTATTGACAAAACTTGATTTTACATATAATTTTGGGATTCTTTTATTTACAGATATTTTGGTTTCTTAGTATTTTCAATCATGAAATTAATAACTGAATGTAAATTCAAGCGTTCATGGTTAGAGTTCATGGGTTGTGGACCAATTAAAAAGCATGAAAACCATTCTGGAATGTCCAATTACCTCTTAGTGGTTGACACAGGGTTTGGAAAACTGTGAACCAAAATAATGAAACCCATTTAGGAATGTTATAGTACACTTTTAATGTTCAATACACATTGTTCCAACCATGTGGACAAACCGTGCATCATAAAAAACAAAATTTTTATGTTTTTGATTCATCCTCTAGTGAAATATATGTTATTATATAACATTTGTAAAATATTAGTGATTTAATTTCATATTGTTTCTATTTATTTTTTCATTTAATGAATTTATATTTTATTAATTGAAATTAAAAACTACATATAAATTTAAATTAATATCTTTTAATTAACATGAACATTTTTTATAATAATTTATTTATGAAATTTTCAAAGATTCATCCCATCGAGTTGAGGATCAATGTATTATAATGAGATAAAGTTAGATGATATTTTTTGTGTGAATCACAATATTAATTGAAACCTATGAAAATATATCAATCAATGTAATGAAGTAATTCTAAGAATTATAGGACATGTTCTGACTCACTCTATAAATTGGAATTAAGAAATCCAAGGACTGAAATCCTTCCATATTGATGGGAGAGAATGATTACCAAGATAATATAGAGTAAATAAAGGATAATGCGGGAATAATTAGTTTATATATATTTTTTTATTTTAAAGATTAATTTCCCCACATTCATTCTTGAGGGCCTGAGTAGGACATGGTGGATGTTTATTTTTCTGGATAATCTATATAAGGACTAATCAAGAGAATTTTTAATGTAAATTTTTATTTAGTAATACCACCCTGAGATATTAATGTTGGATAAAGAAATATTTTTAGTGTTTTTTAATTATGATACAATCCTATATAAATTAGTTCATATCAAATAATTTTTTAAATATTAGTGTTTAAAAAGATGACTTTATCAATATATGATGAGAAATCTTTCCTTTTTAAATTAGCCTCTTACATGTATGTTGTGAAATAGTTTGTGGGGATAAGGATTTAAATGTAGGCCTATCCATAAATTATTACATTTTATCTATATTTAAAACATGTTAAGGATAATACATGGTGAACATAGAAATCATATTGAAATTAGTTTGGCAATTAGTATTCACATCATGGGGCTATCATTATACACAAATTGAATTTATAATAATTGTATACCACTTTTTTCCATAAATTTGGTTAAACAGGTCCATAAAATAAAAAACTATATTATGTTCATAAATTTTAACATAGTTATTTTAGATTAGTTCCTTTTTAGTGATTATTTAAGGAAATTCTTCAAAGGCAATGTCGATGTAGTCCTATCAACATTGTGAATATTGAATTTCATATAATTTATTCAATAAGAAAATAAAATAATTCTAAGAAACTAGAGGAATTTATGAAGATGGTGTAGTGGAATAATTCTTGTGGGATCCTTAGGATCAAAAAATATAGAAAGAGGATGTAGTATTTTATGTTCTAGGTCATCCTAGAGTTAGAGTAATTGCAAATGAAAGTAAATATTTGATTATCTTATCAAAATACATATATTTTTTTTGTGAAATTAATTTTGTGAAAACATTATATTTGTTTCATTTTAAATATAATGAACTATTGGTCTTTATTAGGTTGGAGAAAAAAATTTCAAAAATCATTCAACGCCCCCATATGAGGTTCTTTATTAAATTAAACATGTCAGTTTATGGATGATTAATGGTGGGTTTGTTTGGATTGGGAATGAGTTATAATAATAAATAAAAACAAACAAATAATTTAATTTATAAATATGAACAACCATTTATGATTTTTAATTATTTAAAATATCACACAGTAAAAGAAAAGTACTTAACCACCATATATTTACACTAATAATTTAATAAAAATAAATATTACATGTCAAAATATTTTATAAACAAAAAAATGTAAAAAGGTAAAAAAAATAATAGAATGAAATAGTTTTATACCAAGAGAGGTTGGGCTTGGTCAATTAATCTAAATCAAGTACTTTTAGTCCACCTAACCTAACTTGACACATAGAAGTTATTCAAAACATAAAAACTCTTTATGAATCCAAGAAATAATATTATTAATTACAACTAGGAGTCAATCACATTTTGAAAAAAAGTTTACCCAATAATAGGTCATCATTATAGGATGTTATGTGTGAAATTATAGGAATTTTTAATTTTGAAAACAACAATGAACTACCAAATCTATAATTATAAAGAATGGTAGGTCTCTAGGAATATTTCATTTGTACTCAAACAAAAAAGGTCTCTAGAATGATCTCAAACAAAAATAATCAAAAAAATATTGTAAAATAACCTCATCATAAAGTATCTGTACACATTAAATGAATGATTATATAATAACTTTATATAAGACATAATGTTACCACTAGACTTGGAACTTGCTAATTTCATATAGAATATGTTATATGGTAATGATTATCTAAAATAGATTGATCTATATGAATGAGTACATCACATGTTATTCATAAAAATAATTTATTACATCACATGTCAGTCAAATAATCATGTAAATGAATTTTATCAATTTAATTGGATCATTTTTCTATATTACATAGTTTTTTTACAAGTGAAAAAATACAAAATTTGTTAAACTTAACTCATGAAATGTTAAATAACATACCAAATAACTGCATAGTTTGATCAGCTTGATGTCATGAATAATAAATTTTTTAAATTATAAATTTTTATATAAAAATTATATTTGTTAAACATAGGTATTGCGATTTAATATTAACCATACAACCCTAATCATATCAATAGACATATGGCAATATATAATTAACTAACATAATAATACCTAGATACCACATCTTGAAACATGAATATTGAGTATATAACATAAAAATAAATGATTTAATAATATAGTTCTAGTGACTTAGGATACCTACATACGTAGCAAACTAGTTATTAAAATAAATACATCATCTCACACTAAAATATTCATAATTAAAACCCTTCATAGAAAAATCATACCTGATTAATTATTTCATAGCCTTGGGAAAGGGAACCTATGAAATGGTTATCTCAAATTCTTAGTATTGGTAAAACCTTGAGATATCAATTTGAAATGAGCATAAGGATATGCGGACATTTATTTTTTTTGGAAAATATACCCTTCATATCACAAATCATAAACACGAGTCATGAAATAAATTATGGCAATTCGTAAGACATTATTCATAGTGGAATAAAATAAAACTTTTATGAGATCATAACAATGAGATATGACATAGATTTTTTTGAATACTCATAAAAATAGAAAATAAATTTGAAATTATACCCACCAAGACATGAAAAAAATTATAATTTTTGTAACCACCCATGTACCAAAATCATTTTTTGGATAACCTATTTTGTACCATCTTTTGTGCATGGGATAACCTCCCACATACCCTCTTTTTTGTTTGGGATAACCTTCAGTATACACTTTTTGGGATTGGTATAACCACTCATGTATGCTTTGATCTCAATGAAAATTAATCATTACCAAATTCCCCGTAAGAATATATAGGAAACCAACTTCATATAGTCCCTAAATTTATGTAACACAATAGTAATAAACATTAATCACATCTGAACCCGTTAAAATGAAACATGATTCATAAACATTTCCATAAAAAATAACCTAATAAAAATATATGAGTTTCAAAAATAGTTTCCTTCATAATAATAAAACATTATAGGGAATGAATAAGGATGGTATCATTGGATCATATCCCCATAAAGCTTAAGTAACATCACCATATGTCATCTTATATGGGAAACGATTTTGAAAGATCACTTGGAATTTTTATTTGAGTAAAATAACCTTTCCAATTTACGATATGTTTGATAAAATATAAATATATTTATAATAATAAAGAAAAAATTTCATTTGAAAATAAACTTGAAACAATATAAATTATATTTTAAATAATTGAGAAGTCATGATGGTGGGAAATACTATTCATGTTGTACATTTTTAAATGAATATTCATTTCAATTTATTTATAAAAAGTCATTAAATAATTATAAAAAAATTAAGAATAATATTATTTTTAAAACTAATTTTAATAAATCATAAATTGGTTAAAATATATGTAAATAAATAATTAATAATTATAAATAATTTCTATAAATTATTATAGAATACTTGGTCATGGAAGATAATGGATTTTTGACTAAAGAAAGAGATTAAGTCAGTTTTACTTAAAAAATATTTTGGATATTTGAGTACATAAAGAGGATAAAATGTAGTGAAATATTTATTTTCATTAAATAACCTTAGTAGAATAATATTCACAAGTTTCTTCAGATCTAAATCACACTATTTCATCATCATAACTTAATCCTAAGCAACCCCAATAAAATATTTAGTTGTAATATAATATCAATTCCAATTTGGAAACTTTTGAATCACAAAACCTATTAATGAAAAACTATGGATATATATATACCATAATTATCAAGTGTATAATGATAATATTAATTTATGGGTATTATATACACTACAAGAAAGAAACAAGTGGTGAACACGGCATGCATCCCTTGGAATTAAAAGGGAGAAAAAAAGCCTCACCTCAAGTCTCTAATTTATTCATAAACATTTGAAAAATATGAATAGTAAATATATCATTATTATGTATATATATATATTCCAGTAAAATACTCATATATATCATACCATTCATGATTTACTTATGACTTTTTATTTCTTTTTTATAAATTATACTTTTTTAAAATCACTTTTTAGGTAGTAACTGCTTCGTTTTACATGAATAAATTTTTTTGGTATTTTGGTTATTTTACATTGATAATGGTTCCATAACCTCAATATTTTTAACCATGTTTAAAAATATCATATTTATTTATTTATTTCATTCCATGAAAAAAAATATAAAATGAATTGGATCGTTCATAGAGATGGTATGTTGTACTTATGCATGAACAATGTTTCCATATTATCGACATATAGAACCAACAAAAGGTAAAGAATAGATCATTTTATAAAATAATTTTTATTTAAAATATTTAATATAAATTAATAATATATATCCTTAATATAGTCCACGTATAAATAAAATGAAAAATGGATTATATCACTTCATGGATGCTATAGTCCAAACCTATACACGAGCGACATTATCAACTTGTAACATATTTAAAGTTAAAAATACATATGGGGTATTATGATTAAATAAGTATAAATATTTAATAAATTTCCTATATAAACATTAATTCCATCATTTTGTTCTAGTATTTATAGGTTATGTTAACACAAATACATCAGATCATGAGGCTATAGGACACCTTACACATGATCAACAGTTTCATTTCCCATTTAATGTTCTAGGAGATCTATATAAGTAGTTAAATTAATATATATATATATATATATATTAAATATAATATTTTTTTATTTTAGAATACAAGAAGGAGGTGGAATAACAAATAATAAAATTGCTCAGTAGAGAAGGATACCACGTCTTCAGACATCCAAAATAGGTTTATAGAAAAATCTTTTCTAAAAGTGTTCCCTAATTTACATAATACCTTTATTATTTTGGGAGGGAATAAAGTATGATATTTTTTAGGGTTTATTCTAAACCAAATGTTTTTTGGATGGTGATGAGAAGAAGATAGGGTGTTCTCTTTAATATATGTGGTGAGAGGACACACTGGGTGTTTTGAGATATAAAAAGTTATACCCATGTTTTACAAATGAAAAAAAGTATTCAAAATAGATCATTATAGATTATTATAGAATATAAGGTTTACATATGTATATAAAATTGGATTTTTACTATTTTTAGGTATTTTGATCATTATCCTTTTAATTTAACCTTGTAAAATTCCTATTGTAACCATAGCCTTGACAATTACTTATTATGTTTTTACTACTCATTATAGACTAAATTTAATTTAACATTATTCTATAATAGTAATCTTCTTGATTGTAAATACTTTTTAATTTTCTCAAAATGAAATTAAAATAATTTGAATTACTTATTTTTAAATTTAACCCACAGAAGAGATGAAATAGTGGTTTTCCAAATAAACATTTTTCATAAGTAAAATAATTTATTACATATGATTTATGTATAAATATGATTCCAGAGACCTGAATTAGATTTATAATACCAAAATTGAACTAATTTAATGGTTTTGAAAATTTATTCAAGAATTGTTTTTTCAATAATTTAAACAATGATTCAGTTTTCAATTGAATTCAGTAATTTTCACTATTCAATAAAAAATAATGATATTTAGAAATATCAAAAATACTCACTCTAATATAATTTTGATATGTTGATTCAAAAAATAATGTTTATTTTTTAAAATGAATTTTCTAATTATTATATAATGTAATTTTGTTATTTTTTCACATAATCAACAGTAAACATTTTTCAAAAAATTGTATTTTTGAAGATTATAAAGACTTTAATAAAAATTAATAAATTTTTAATAAATATAAATTAATTATATAAAACCTATACAAATAAATTTAATTATTTTATTACTATTCCTACTACTACATTTAATATCTAGGATACAAATTTTAGGTTTAAAAATTTATATTTATATTATATTACAGTTCACGAAAACTTGTTGTTTCATGTATCATAAGCTATAAATGTTATTATTTAAAAAAACATTTCATAGAATATTGTGGTGTTACGTTATACCCCATAAAAAAATGTCTCTCGTAATATTATAACACTTTAATTTAAATAAATTAATATATATATATACATTATCATATCCCTTTGTTCCCATGAACCTTCCTCAAATTGGTCGTTTCACCACGAAACTTTGACTAGGTGAGTTTTATTGTTTGTTTAGCACTTTATCTTTCTAATATCGAATCCAGATATTTTTTTATTCATGAAAAAGATCATGATACAACAATATAATCGTAATGAACATTACATGTGAAATATTACGCAAGTTCTTCTTCACGGGAGATATAAAAAACACAAATTACTTAAGAGAGGTATGGTTGAAGAACCAAGTGAATAGAAACCATCACTATATTATCATGAATAGAGAAAGAGAAAATATACCAAGGGATCATAATTACATTATTTACAAATATCATAACCTTATTCTGTGTAGAAATTCATAAGAAGTCCTTATCACCAAATTCAATCTCTATCACATAATGATGATTATTAGTATAGATTATTTATAAACATAGAGATCCCAAGAAATGCTGTAAAATTGTTATAAATTTCGCTATCATTTCATCACCTATATTTGGTTCCAAAAGTAACATGTCTTTAGATTTATCACATTATGTTGGACTTATACATAACCTTCTATAAAGGGTTCGATATAGAGTCATCTGAATACTCGAGTGAAGTATACTATTGTATGAAAACCCAACTAGAGGAAGGGGTTGATCACAACCACCATTGAAATTATGAGAACAAGATCTCAACATGTACACTAGTATTGGAATTTGTATCTAATACTATCAATCTGTATGAGGATCACACATTGTTTTGAAACATATCTCTATATCCAAGGCCTGGTAGTGAATTCACAAAAAATTCATGGTAAATAGTGGATCCTAATCAGATACAACAAAATGTGGTAATCTATAACACATAACATATTCATTAATATATATTCTTTTAATTTGATCAATATAATAATATTATATGGAATTTATAATGTTTTGTGATTTTGAAAGGTGATGAACAATTACCCATACAACATTATATTTTGTAGATGTTGTGGGGAGCCTGATTAAAAAAAATCTATGGGGTTGTTTTTTTAATTCAATACTGGTATGGGTAATGGTTGTAAAATCCACTTATAATCTTATTTATTCGACTTAACATAAAGAAATGAAAATCAACAAGAGTAAAAGTTTTTAATATCACTCTTTATACCATCCAACAAGAAATAATAATACATATTTACATATATCTTTTTATATCAACGATGAAGAGAGAATTAATAACTATAAGTTTCCTTAAATATCTATTTCATTAGATATCATATATTTGAAACACATACAAGGTTCATGAACCTTATCAATCCCCTATAATGATGATTATAAGTAGGATGATTTCTCACCTTCTTATATAACTCTACATATTAGATATGTACCACTCTAATCTTTAATTTTAGAGATGGATGAAAAAAACATATAATAAAGATAATATTTCTCCCTTTCCTTCAAGATTTATAGATCCATAATGTTTTAAATCTTAAAATACTGATTCATTTGTGATCCTAATCATACATAACCTAGCATGATTTTTTCAACTCAATGCTTCATCCACCTTGTTCACTATCCTAGGGTTGTAATGTATCAATCAACCAAAATATTTGATTATCTCAAACCATATTCTCCAGTGCATATTAAACTCTATGTACATAAATATAAACATTACACTTTTACTATCAACATATATAAGACATTTCTCGATAAATATAATATCTCTATATTATTAATGCAAAATTTACCCCATATAACTAAAATCATGAGTTCGGTAATTTGGTTCAAGAAACATTAATTTACATGAGGCAAAATCTATATCCATATCAATAAGATTAAGAATATATCCTAGTCACATAATCTATAAAAAACAATAGTTTAAAAATCTATCTCTATTATAGGGTTATGTAAACATGGGTTCACTCACTATCATTATATTCAGTTACATGATTTGTTTTCTTTCACTTATATGTTAATATGACTTGGAACTATTTAGAGTCAACATGGTGAGTGGATATGATAGTTGTGGGAACATATCCAAAAAACCCTTGATAAAGTGATGATAAACCAATAACACATCAGTTCTCAATAAAATTGGTTTTTAGGTGAACATTCAATAATTTTGGTCTCTAATGGATATATTGATATACCATATCATGATATTATATAAACAAAAATGTTTTTTTCTACGAAAATGCACACATAGTAAATTTTTTATAACATTTCACTTTGTCAGAGTCTTAAACGCAATCCTGAAATGATCTTCATTTACTTCATTTCTCTTTCAATATGTATTGAAATTTTATTAAAAATATTATCACACATTGATCATGGTAATCTATAAAGTATGTATTTATTATTTTTATAAAGATAGTGGGAGGATTATTAAGTCCAAATGTGATCACTATATACTAATAGTGTCCATAACTAGTAAATGGGTATATAATCATTCTTGACCCTCAATTGTTGAAATTAAAAATGAAGTTAAATATTGGAAAAGTACTGAGAACCACACCATTTGTGAAATAATACATCGATATAGGGATGATTATACATGTTTTTCATTGTGAACTTTTTCAGTTCCTGCTAATCAATGAAGAGTCGCATCGATCCATCTTTCATCTCAATAAATAGTAGCTGAAGACCTATGGTGACACAATTTTCCAAATGAATCCATTTGATGATTCTCCATGATTTTCTTCTTCAATCAATATAACTCAATTAGGTCCATTATATAGGGAGTTTGAAAAATATTTTGAGCACTAGATATATGTTCAATTGGGAACTCAACTTCATGATTAAGGGGAATAAATGGAAATTCTATTGAAAATACATAAAAAATATACTAAAAAATAACAATACCATCGATGATGTGTTTCTTACTAACCATTTGAGCCGAATACCTATTTTGAAAAGGGATCAAGATCCGTAAAACATAATTGATTTCTATTGGAAATTCACATTTATTATCACACTGATAGAGGATCATAGATTGGTTTGGAATATCAAACATAAATTTACTTCCCTAGTATTTGATTTAGGATTTATATAATTAAATAAAATATATAAAAAATAATACATCAAATTTAACCTAATGGAAAATAATGAGATTTTTAGGAATAACACTTCCAAAAACATCAACCATAATAGAATCATAGACATGTGATGTGATCATCGTACCATTAATGGTTTTCATTTATAATCATCATGGATAAGAATTAAATTTCCAAAATTATTTTCATGATATATATTGGAATTTATTAAAAAAATCTAAAATAATAAAATTCAATATTTTGAAATGCATTTCGCTACCACAAATACATTATTCTTTCTTAAATACCTTAATAAAACTGAAATGGTTAGCATTACCATTATAAATAATTGATCAATGTGATTAATCATTCATTAGATATATCTAAGACATGGAATCCAATTGTCAATACCTAAAACTTTATGTTTAACGAAGGTTATTAATTGTAATAATATATTCAAATTTATCATGATGGTTCATAGAGAGTATGAAAATTTCAAATACTTTTCCACTTAAAGTGTCAAATTAGGTTTGTAGGAAGGCCTATTTTCCAGTATTGGGTGAAGATAGATTCAAATCTGAAGACACTATTTTCAGAGTTATGACCCATTGGTAAAACTATTCTATGTCCAAATATACATATATTATCTATATAGGGGTGTAATTTCATTGAAACCACTAATTATATCATTTAGAATTGTTTTAGGATATTTTTATATACTTTGACTTGTCGTTAAGCTTCTCAATTTTTTATCATCCTTGTTCCTAAAGGTTTACAATAATTTTATATAGTTCAATATATAATAACCTATAATTTTAATAAATATATATTAATTATCTATAGATTAATATTCATTATATAAAATATCATTCCATTCCAGAATCATATCATTATAGTTCCTTTGGAAACACGGATATAGAAAAATACTCCATTGGTGAACTACATCATCTCATAATAATTTCTTCATTACTAGTACCCTTCATTGACATATGATATATAATTCCTTTATTCATAACATTTGAAAGGAAACAAATGATTAGGTGAACTATTATTCTCAAAAAGGGGAAAATAGAAATATTAACATAACATAAGGATAATATTATGAGAATATGAAAAAAAACATAAAAAATACCATAAATATCATAGATAAAAAACATGATTCACGAAATAAATCTGGGAATTTCATAAGACATGAAGCTCAATGTAATAAAATAAAATCATACATGACATAATAATAAATAAATAATACATAAATTTCTATAATGCACCTAAGCATCGAAAATCCTTGGTCAAGGCCACCGCCAAGATTTCATAACAAGTTAGACTTGGGATTTCCACCATGTACCTACTTTAGACATGGGATAACCTCTCATGTAATATATTTTGATCTTGGGATAACCTCATGTATATCATATTTTGGGATTGGTATAACCACAAATGTACCCTTTTTTCTAAGATAACCTCCCATGTACACATTGATCTCATAGAAAATTAATCATTACCTAATGAATTGTAGGGAGAAATAAATCCTAACCATCACATAATACATATTTTTTAACAGAAGATAATAAAACAATCATCATATAAGAACATTTGAAATGGAAATTGGATTCATAAGGAATTCATCTTATTATAACCCATCAAATAGAAACTAGTTTAATAAGCATTTTTCATCTAAATAATAAGTCATACTACGGAAAGCATAATTATAGAATCATTGGATAATTTCCCTAATATTTACTAAATAATATACATTAATTTCAATTTAAATTGAAAATGTTTTTGAATGATCACTTTGAACAATTATTGGGGAAACTAACCATTACATATTAGAAAAACATATTTAGAATTAAAATATTTCTCAAATATTAAAGACTCTGTATTAAAATTTAACAATAAATTTATAATTTAGTTTTTATATAATTGATCTATTATTATAGAGTAAGTACCCTTCATGATGTACATTTTGAAAAAAATATTTCATTTAAATTTTTTTTAAATGTGATTTTTTAGGAAAAAAACAAGAAGAATAATTTTAAATTTTCTTTTGAAAGTCAAACATGGGTAAAAATTATATTAAAAAGTTATTGGATAATATTAAAAATGTTAAATGATACATTTTTAGAAATCATAGACATGTAAGACAAATTGTATTCGGGTTAAGAAAGAAGCATATTCAATTTTCCAAAAAATATTCTTTTAAAACAATGAGTATTTATATGGGAAAAATAAATAGTCAAAAATTAATTTTCCTGAAATATTAATAGGATAATAAAATTTATGAGTTTACTGAGAGATAGATCATAAAATTACATCACCAAAACAAAATCATAGATAACCTGGAAAAACAATGAGGCAGTGTTATAATACATTTACCACTTCAGTATCTTTTTAATTATACCCCCTTGAAAGAAATAACATTATATAGACATTTATATCTAATAATTATCTTCATATAAATCATAAAAATAATTCATGATCATATATTCACCATAACAAAGAATCTAGTGGTTAATAGGGCTTGTGTCCCATTGAAATAAAATTTGTATGAAAATCCCTTACTACATGTCTTGAATTTATTTGTACACATTAAAAAACATTTATAATAAAGATAGTGTTAATATAAAAATATTAAATAAAAATAATCATATATTTCATATTTTATATGATTTAATCATGACCTTTTATAACTTATTTGTTTTAAATTCCTTGTTAAAATCATGTTTTGGGTAATCACTACTTCATTTTTCTTGTATGTTGTAGTTTGGTATTTTATTTTACATTAATATAGATAATTTTTTAATTATATATGTAATTTTAACCATTATATAATTATCAAACACACAAAAACAGAAACACACACACACAAACAAAAACACACAATCAGACACAAACAAATATATATTTATAAATATATTGAATCAATAAAATTATGAGATACAAAATAATGTACACCATTCAATGAGGCAGTAAGTCATACATACACATGCACACTATTTCAATTTTTAATATGAATAGTATGAAAGAAAGGTAATTAATATATCAAATTTATGTAATATTTTTTATTTAATTTATATAATATATATTCATTAATTCTATCTTTATAACCATTCATGTAATAATGAAATGAAAAAGGAATCACATCACTTCATAGAGGTAGTTGTATACACATATGCCTAAGCGAAATTATCATTTTTCAATGGATTAGATTGTAAGAATATATAAGTGATATTATATTTAAATGTGTATAATGATTTCATAAATTTCATATCAAAAAATACAATATTATCACAATCAATGAGAGGTGGTGATGGAAATCAAATAACATCTCCTTGAGATGTAGTAGTCCACCGTACACGTGATCAATAGTTTCGTTTCCCAATTGATGGAGAATAATGTGGATATTTTCTATGAAATGAACATATTAAAATATTAGTATATATATTATAATTATGTAATTATATACTGATATTTGAAGAATATTTTAATGAGGACGAAGAAGAAATAATAAAAATTTATTTTTTAATAATGAAAACAATTATTTGGGAAAACTCCTGAGTTTTTCATAAAAACCTTTCATTGTAGGATTTAAAATAATAATAATAATGAATATAGGATGTTATTGGATAATTATGGAATATATTTGGTCATGTTTTCTCCCAACCATATTTTATTGTTATTGTGAGGTTGAGAGGGAAGGGGTGCCCTTGTATAAGTGGTGGATAAGACACAAATAATTTTTTTTGAAAGAAACACATATATCCATGTTTTGAGCATTACATAAGGCTAAAAATGGAAGATTATCTAATATTATATGAGAATAAATAAAACTATTTCAAGAAACTTTTATTTGGAAATGTAATTATGACATATTAACCCTTATCTATTTTAGTTTTACCCTGGATTAACATAATTTAACCTTAACCGTAGTAATTAATTTTTCATGTTTTCACTATAAATTATGAATAAAAATTAATTTTAATATATTAAATAATATTAATTATGGTTAATAAAAATATTAAAACAATTTATCAAAATTCCATATGAGAATATGTATAATATAATTAAAAATTGACCCTATAATTGCAACTAAAAAATAATTTTTCCCATGATTTATTTTTCATAAGTAGACATTTATATATCAAAATAGAAAATATTTTATTTTACAAAGCCATAAATTATATTATTTTTACATAATTAACTAATTTTTATATTAAAAAATTTTAATATAAAATATGACTTTGTATATAATTTAAACGAAAATTTTTTTTTCAATAAAAATAATATATTTTCATTAATCATTTAAAAATTAAAATTTTTGAATAATCCTCAAAATTAACATGAATAATTTTTCTAAATATTGATTCAAAACCTGATTTTCATTTTTTCATACACATTTTCAAAAAGTGGTAACAATTATTTTTATTATTTTTTTCAAAAAAATAAATTAAATCATTTTGGGAAAAAGTATTATTTTTTGAAGAATGTAAAGGGTTAAATAAAAAGTATGTAATTTATTTTCAATATATAATATTTATCTAAACCATTATAATGGATTTCAGAAATGTTGTTATTCATAGTCATACTTTCATGTTTAATTGATTTTATATGATCCTTATCTTTAAATATTGATATTAATTGTAAATTTTAGTTTGTTAAAACTTAGTGCTGTTTGTAATGAAGGCTATCAAACTTAAATTTATTTGAAAAACATATGTCATAAAATCATGGTGTGTTACACATATCATGTGAAATAAAAATTGAAATAATTTGATAATAAATATG
The DNA here is from genome assembly GCA_963277665.1 of Viscum album. Taxonomy (NCBI): domain Eukaryota; kingdom Viridiplantae; phylum Streptophyta; class Magnoliopsida; order Santalales; family Viscaceae; genus Viscum; species Viscum album. The sequence continues at coordinate 1,836,056,097 of OY728146.1, forward strand.
AACTTATTATATCATGAGTCTACACTACTTCACATGCAATATCCTACCCACATTTACCTTATCATATTTTTATATCCTATAACCCTCTCTAATAGTCATTGAATGGGTCGACTCAAAGTCATAATTTGAGGGGACTTATTCATTACCCTATTTTTTTAATATATAAATCACACAGTAATAAATTGTAAATACATATTTCTTTTATTATAAACTATGATACAACCCCATTGAGTAAAATCAATACATATAATCTCGGATATATATAATATTGAGAGAAAACACATAAAGATTATTTTTTTGAAAAATAAATATATATTTCAACAAACCATCTATGTTTTCTACTGTATCCACTAAAAAAAGTATTTATATTTTCCATATCAATAATATCTCAAATGAGATGGTATTTATAAATAATTTTTTAGTTCCTTGGTGATTCTTATCTTCCTTAGAGTAATAAATAAATACATTGTCGTCATGATAATGAAGAGTTACTCATTCAATTATAGGAACCACCTCATATTCAGAGAAATTTTTTTTATCCAAATAGATTCATTTAAAACATATGAAGTAGTAAAAAATTAAATCATTATTTTCCACAATTACTTAATGATCTTAGTCAGAAAAACATATTAATATCATATAGATTAGAATTGTTTCTAAATGTAATGATAAAAAATCGGAGAGATCAGGTCCAGTTAATAACATGGAAAACTAAATAGATCTTATAGACAATACATACAGTTCACAATCCATAATTTTTAACTTCCTAATAAGAATATTTATAATTATTATGATTTATTCCGTACAAAATTGGTAAAAAATACTTCCTAGTGATTTCCATAATAAAACTCTATTACACAAACACAGACATATATTTTGAATCAGTTCATGAAACCACATTAATCTATATCTTTTAATCATTAATCCTTGTTTCTGGGCTACTGAACCCTTGTATTTCATCTAGAAAAAAATTATGAACCATATGTTTATATAACTTAATGTTTTGAAATAATTTATGATAAAGTGTATTCTATCCCCATGAAAAAAATTAAACAAGATTCCCACTAATTTTCTTGTATACACAAGAATTATATATATTCTTAATGAAACTGTTATATTCAATAGCATATTCAAACTGAATGTTCCCATAACAATATGATTATATTATTCCATAAATGAACCATTAAAACTAACAAAACATTATCATCCTCTATTATCACTACAAATCATTGGAATATATCATATACAAATCATATAATTAATTATCATTAATGAAATATGTTTTGATAACTATATGATATATCCCATAATCATAATGATATTATTTCACATGTAATAAATGAACTAATTTTTTCATTAAAATTAGTGAAAATGTATCTTTTTGGCCAATGTAAATAATTTTTTATGACATTTATATACCGTATGATATATAGAATTAGATTATATACTCTCCATTCCAGTTTTATTATAGAAATTTCACAAGAATCTTATGGGTCTCACCCATTATTAAATATATAATAAGTAAAAAACATGGTTTGGCATTTGGATCACATCATGGATCTCATAGAACCTAAAAATTTCAAAAATTCAAAACTCTTTATTTTTTATTGATAGGTATTTGGATTATCATCTATAAAAATTAATTAATCAAAATTTTCTATAATTAATACATGTCTCTCATAGTCCTGATGAATCCTACCAAAACATTAGATTCATGGGTAACATGAGTTGGTTCTTCTCCCATAAAATCTTATGGAATCTACACATTTCATATCTCATAAAAAATTACTATTTTTTAGATAAAACATTTCTATGTTCAATATTCCTCTGATCCGTTATTTGATTAAAATGATCCTTCTGAATGAATGCATAAAATTGAGACACAAAACCATTGTTTAAAATGTGATTTTAGAAAAAATAACCCTTTATTTCATTGAGATAACCAACAAAAAATAATTTCTGAAATTTGAGGAAAATTGTATCATACGATAAATTTTTTACATATGATTCATCACCCCAAGACATTATAGAAGGCAAATGAAGACATAAAATAGTCTATGTATTATATTATGTATATATTAATGCCAAATATGGAATACTATTTATCATTAAAGATATTTCTTCTAGCATGTATCCCAATATTTATATTAGAAGGTCGCACTAACTCATCATCGATTTAAACCTTTATAGTAGGGAATTATTCCTCCCCATAAATAAACCATTAAACTATTGTCTTACATGGGTGGAGGACAGTTATGAAATATATCAATAATCAATCAAATGATCTATGAATTTTGGACTTATGTATTCACCATGTTGATCTCATCCTAGAATCTTAATACTTTTTCTTATATGATTCTATACTTCATTATTAATATAATTTTACTTTTAAAATGAATAAAAATTATTCCGCATATGAAACACATATCTATGCCAACTAAAATCAACAATAATGATTATAAAGTAACTATAACCTCCAAATTCTTCATTATTCATTAGTATACATACATCACTGCGTAAATTATTAAATAGTCAATTATCCCTTTAAAATTTATTAATAAATTGTTTTTTTACATTTATCATAATAAACAAGAATCTCAATTTCAAAATGATTCATAATCGAATAAGCCCAACAATATATATCTATTGAGTGTTAGAATGGATTTATCATTTATTTATCCATGGAAATAATGAAAATTATAAGTGGTATTTGATTTAAACTTAACATTATTATAATAAATGTTATATATTTTATTATCCATGAATTGAAAGTGTAATATAATTTAAATATTACTAATTCCATGAAAATGTTTCATTCAAATATATAGAATAATTAAAATTATTAGAAATGAATGAAAATATATTTTTCCAAGAAAAAATATAAGAATGCAACTTTCTTTTTTGTACAAAATATAATATTTTTTCTCTAATTTTATAATCAATCCACTTGATATACTTTGATCATAACCACTAACCCGTAATATAAAAACTATTATCCCATTTCTATTATATTGATATAAATTACTATTATTTAGTTATCACATATTTATGAGTCTATGTTTGTTAGAACAAATTCATGATGCACATCTAATATCTAATTCCATTGAGCCATAAATTGATAAAGTAATTTCTATAAAATTAACATCTATAAACTAAGAATATACCTCTTGGTGAAATATTACCAACCTTGGAGACAAATATATTATTATTTTATATGTATTACATATCAATGACCTCAAAATGATAATATTGATATATTCTATAATATTTATCATGCATATATATTTATATAAGTGGTTATCTTGTTTAATATAATTTCAACAAGGATATCAATTGATAGGACTCCCACTAAATTTGATGTCCCTACATATCATATACATTTACTGAACCTAGATTTATATTTATCTAAAATATAGTTTAGATTTAGTGCTTATCCCATAACATAACTTTATATGTATGAAATCATTCCAATCTTTTCCCATATTATTGTTGGATAGTAGAGGGGAAAACGTTTTTTACAAATTCATCACATAGATAAACTCAATTCTATTCTATTATTATAAAAACCATTATTTTTTCTTATCTATGTACCACACAATTCTCACAATGGGAAATGGTTACATATATTTTAGGGTTTTATATATAATACATTCCTTTAAAAATATAATCACTTGGTAATTAAATATTATCTTTATATATAGTTACAGATTGGGGTGGACCAGTTTTTACTTTTGAATAAATCATACTTTTATAATATTCATGGGGTTTCTTTGTCCCACTATATTCTTATAAAACCTATACATTTCATTTATAAATTTTTCAATATATCATAGATTAACATATTTTTTAATCCCAATATGTATGCTTTCTTTTAGTGAGTTATTTTTGGAATCTATTCACATTACACTAAATTAATATGTTAAAATAATATTAATTTATAACTCTTCACAGAACTCATATATTGGGTTATTGACACCAAAATAGAATCCAAATCTATTTAAAGATATCTATATACATAAATTTTATATGGTAGATGGAAATAATTTCTATTTTTTTAGAATTATATGAAACTAAAATCCATATAACTATAATATTGGAGTGATAGGAAACCAAGGATGACTCTTTTGGAAAGGAATAAGCCTCCAAGTTAAAGAATAGTTCAAAAAAATTTATTTCTACCCTGGTGTATTTACTCAAATAATACATTGAATTAAAAATAACTATATTCCAATATATATATATATATATATATATATATATATATATTTAATATAGTCAAAAACTATATTTAATATTTTAAACTCACAGAAGTCAGATGTCATTATAGAAGAAAACTAAATCTTATAATTCCATACAGATCATGCAACTATTATATATTTGGTATAAAAATTTTAAATACTAAAAATAATTTAAACTAATTAAAAAAATATCAACATCATGTAAACACAATATATTCATGAGTATTTTTTTATGGATATCATAACTAAAAGAAAATTAAAGTATTTAGAAGGAGTCATAAAATTATGATCATCGAAATAATCAAAGAATTTTTTTTTATTTTTATATAGTCACATATATTTACCATGAACCTTTAAATGCCATTTAGATAACTTATTTATAATAAAACAATAATTATTGTTTATTAGATGATGGGTTTTCCACTAGCATGTGAAATCACATAAATTATTTTAGATATTAAAGAAATATCCTAGATACAAAACATAACAAAATTTTATATATAATTTCATTATTCTACATTAATAATGGACCATGACATAGCCCAATCAATTTGAGATACCATAGTGGGTATTCCGTATCTTTAAGGAAAATTTAATTGATTAAAACCACATATTGTTTTGAGTTTTTAGTCTCAATAATATCTAAAACATTTATCAATATCCACAAAAATATGGTTTGTGAACCTGGTATCTCTTACAAAGAAAAAATTATTGGTTAAAAAAATATTGGGGGAATAAAAAATAATACCATGTTTTATTATTATAAAAACCATGAGGCTTTTCCCTTAGAGAATGAAAATTTTAATATAAATTTTCATACACTATGGAATTTTAGTGTGAATACCATTCCATTTTGAATGATAGAAATATAGACTATGACCTTGTAATATGGATACACCCAAATTCTTTGAAATATCCAATTATAGTTTTAGAATATGATCTTTATCATATTGATTCATCATCGGTTGTTGATCCGATAACATTGATTTGTTTCATGGGATATATCATTCAATCATATAGTAGAAAACAAAACACAAAATCCTTTCCGGGATCAATATATAATGGAATTGATAAAATGAAATAATAATATAATAAACCATTATACCTCAATATCAACAATTTCAATATCTTTTATAAATTATTTTAATCATCATCCCTTTGAGACAAAGTTCATGTTCTTCACAATGATGGTATCCACTAACCATTGGAATCAAGGATCACTTCGATAAGGTCACTTCCACACAAAGATGTTTCAATAAGTCCTCCTCAAAGATAATATAGGGAATGAACATTGAGATGGTTTTTATAAATATAATGATCTTTATTACCAAAATTATGTCTAATAAAAATCATTTTATTATCCATATTAACGAAAGATATAATAATTTTTGAGATCTAACATTTAAAAATTAAGGAATGAAAAATAATTTATCTTACAACTCATTTATTAATTATATTGATAAAATATATTTAAAATTAATATCTTTTCTAAAAATTATCGAATCTCATTTCAATAGGATATTATAATTATGATGACCTATACATGAGAGTAAATTGAATGATATCGTATAAAATTCATCTCATGAACCTTGATATGGAACACATATTTCTAGGAACATGTTGAAATAAAAATGGTTGTATTCACCATATTTTGTTTGGTTTATTAAAGAAAAATAAAAACATATCACCTTCACTAAATCCTCAAAGAATTTATACAAAAATTCACTAATAATTACGAATCAATACCAATTCATTTGGATGTGATTATCATTATTTCTCTTGCATTTTAGAGAAACACTTTCAACCGGACTAAGTCGTCATTCTATGGCCTTATTAATTACACTAAAATATTTTTCAGGGTTCCAAACAATAGTGAATTACATCATACAAAAAATTTAGGCACACAGATACCTCTAAGAAAACATCATTTCAACCCAAAATATAAATTGATTTTGCATGATCCTCATCCAACACACTCATATATCTATTACAACATGTGAACCAGAAGATACATATCTAAACATTATATTCACGATTATATAACTCATTTTTTTAAGAAATCAAATTACAAGTAGGTATAGATCATGAAAATATTTTATAAGTTATCGCATACATTCATGATTATCCAAAATTTACTTACCAATTTGAAATAATTCTTTATATGTCATTCACCCAAGTATTTGAGCACACCACAATCTTGATAAATAATGATGAACAAAAAAAATACTTCATATAGTTAAATTGATGGATTAAATTTCATAATTTTATTTTAAGCATTAGAATATCATATTTTTCAAACTCAATAGATGAAATGATTAAAAACATAACCATCCAGTCCCTAATTTTTTCAACCGTACGTATGGCGTAAGAAAGATAATAACATATAAAGGTTCAAATGTTATGTAACTATTAAAAATTCTGTAATATGGAATCATATTATGAATACAACAATTAGTTTATTAATTTATATTTGAAATTATATTTTGTATAATTTTATGGTGTTGTAAAGATAACAAGTCTGTAATAATTATATCAGGATTTTAATCTGTATCACATAGATTATTCTACTCATTACACTCTAATAATAACATAAAAAATCATAATATACCTTGATTATTATTGAATTGGGATAACTTCAAGTCATATATTAAATGTATTTCATCATTATTTTATTCAAATAATATATGAAACACACATTTAATGAAGGATATGTAGATATTTCTATTATTATAAATAAATGATACGACCCCAATGATGAAATTAATTATATACTGTATCTCATGTATATAATAGCTATATAATTCACATGATTCTCATATGTATGTTTTATTAATCTATTTTTCAGTGGATATATGAAGTTATCCTATGGTTCCACTATAAATATTTATACCTCACCCAATTAAATGATCTCTTGAATGAATTGGTATTTTCAAAGTCTAACACTAAGGTATTTTTTTTATATTTTCCTTCAATAAAATGTTGAGTAGTTTGTACCAAAATTAATAGAAATGTCGGTAGGAAAAATACAGGATGCATTAAACCTCATGTAAAAATTGGAAAGAATTACGATTTGTTGTTATAGAATATATTTATTTTAATTCATTAAATATTTTTTTAAATTGATATCTGGTAATATAATACGAATGAAATAATGAAAATTTAATGTTTTTAATTTAGATAATTTAATTCAATATGATTTTATTAATACAATTTTATTTGAAAAAGTTATATTTTATAGTGAACAATTTTTTAATGTGTTTTTTATTTTTATGTTAAAATAATTTATAAATTTTAAAATATTATTCCAAAACAATTTCAATATAACAATTAAAATATTAATACTAATTTACTTATTAATATATATGAAATAATATTAATGAAACATAATTTTTAATAGATCATTTTAATAATAACTTTTTTCATTATATTACATAATTTTTTTAAAAAAAATTAATTTTAAGAAGTTAAAATTTTAAAAATATAAAATTTTAAAATATTAAAATTTTTTAATGATAAAATTAAAATAAAATTTGGATTTATCAAGTAAAAATAATATTATTGTTTATTTATGGAATTTTTTTTAAAAGATGATATTTTGTTGAATAATGGAAATATTTATTTATAAATATGGAATGTTTTTTGACATCAATATTGTTTAATCATTACATAAAAATTTATGAAATATTTTACTCATAACCACAAGTATTTTAGGATTAAAATAAACCACTTATAAATAATATGTAAAATTTAGAAACCTATCTTTTAAAATTTAGAAAGAAAATAATATTTTATTCTAATAAAGAAATTATTTCGGTCATTTTACTTGAACTAAGTATTCAAAAGAATAAATTATATTATGTTTTTTAAAATTAACATAACCTTCATTTTTAATAATATACTGATAATTTTTATAGGAGTAAATACTATTCATAATCCTTTCCCTAATTAATTAAAAATGGATTTGTCATCATAAAAATAAATTTTTTTAAAGAATATTTTTATTATATTAGGAATAAATATGTTGAAGATAATTTGTATCACATTGGTGAAATTATTATAATGAAAAAGATTATATATTTTAAATAAGTATATCCAAATTTTTTAATAAGTCCAAATTTTATTTGTAGTCATAAAAATAATATCCCTAGGTAAAATCTAGTCACTACATTGAAACCTAAAATGAGGTAAAAATATTAAATGAATAGATAATGAAAAAAAATATCCTAAAAAATTAATTATAAATTTATTGAAGTGGTTTTTACCAAAAATTTCATAACACCATTAATTACTAATTTTGGATCAATTTTCATTTGAATATGAAACTCCTTTTACATTGTGAAATTAGTATATAAAAAATTTCTCTCTCTGACTTATAAAATGACCCATTAAGCCCCATTTAGATGGAAGAAAAACAATTCAATTACCCCATATAAACTACCATATTTAATTCCTTAATAGTCCTATTCCACTTTGGATTGATTCTTCACTCAAAAAAATTCTCTAACACCTTAAAATAACAATGTCTTATATAAGGGTATATATTTTCTTCTACGTGACTAATAAGATTATAACATTTTTAAAATTTTTAATCTTCATCATCATTTTATGAATTATAATTAAAATCTTAAATAAAATCTAAATCATATCATTATACATTTTAAATATTTTTATTCTAATAAAACCCCTTAATTTCCATTATGATCCACCAATTATAACTTGTTCTTATATGGGTTAGTTCGGCCACCTTTATGGATGATGTAAAAATTATACCATATATAGAAATGAAAAACATAAACATTGGTAAAATATTATTATAATAATAAAAAAATGATATCTTTATAGTTTTGTATATATAAGTTTAATACTGAACACCTTATTAATAATCATATTTTATTCATTATAAATTACGGAAACAAGTCCATTATGGGTTTATTCTTCATGAATCTTACTTGAAGTCCCCATGGAATAAAAATTGAGAAAACAAAATCATTAAATAACTTTTATTAAAGTAACCACAGTATAATTGGCGAGATTACCACATGGAAGTTGCTTGATTATCAAAACATTTATACCAAAACTAATAAAAAATGGTTGATACTAATAAATATATATTACCAAGTATAACGATAAATATATAATACCTATATAGTAAGTTAATATTAAACGAAATTATAAATGATAATAAAAATTAATATGTTTTCTAAATTACTATCACATGAATATTATTTTATTATAAATGAGATTAAAGTGAAACTGACTAAGAAATAATATACATTAATGTTTTTTATCGCATATTTATTTTGAGAAATTATTTATATTATACGCCTATTATATTTTATAAGGTTTCTTAAAAGGCTATTTAGTATAATTTTTAAGGATTATATCTTTATTTATGTTATTTATTGTTCTATTTTATGTTTTATCATTCAAGGTATTTGTATCCAAATTTTATAGATCCATAATAGCTTCTTTTGTAATCTCACATTGAAATCGACAATTTATATGTATAAATTCATATATGAGAGAATGATATTTTTTTGATCTCTAAAATACAATAAATTTTACCTTCCATTTATAATTTTTTTATTTTATTAATATTTTTAGAATTTTATTTCAATTAAGTTCATTATTAAAACGAAAGAACATACCTGTGTGGAACCAGTAATATCTATTATTTATGATTGTAAATGATCATCCTTTTATGTATATGTTCATTATATAGATATTTGAATATTATTATCTATAAATCATTTATTAGTTAAGGTAATGTTATATTTAATTTTTAATTATTTAATATTATTTAAATTGAGTTTTTTAGCATTTTAATGATGATTCATTTTCTACATTCCATATGTGTGGAAAAAATATCATTTTTTAAAATTTTCCAAATGAATACAATTTCTCAGCAATTCTACATTTGATGCTTATTAGGCAAGTCTTTATTGTTTAAAAAAATTATAATACCATTTTTTAAACATAGACTTTTGGTATGACTCTTTTTTTTGTATATATAATTTGAGATCATTTGAAGCATTTAGATGTAGGTTAATGTAATTCTATTGGCTAGAAGCTGGTTAAGGATGGCTTGGTGGACATTTTATAATTTATACAGGATACAACAGTCCCATAGGCCACATATTTAGATTCCACAGTCTCAATAGTGAGGCTCCTGGGGAAAATTGATTCTTTCTAGAATCCACTGGCCAACTGATGGTTCTTTTCAGAAGAGGTAAATTTACATAGTGGAAATTGGATAGCCAGTGTAGGAAATTGGCTAGCCAATAAGATAATAGAAATCCCATTAACAACGTGAAGATGATTGTTAATTTTTAAAAACATTATCCACACTCACTCTTTCATATTACATTATGATATATTTGACACCAACTTCCCAAGGTATATTTCATTTATATTTTGGGCTATACACTCCCCTTCCAACAACTTCTTTCAATTCATGAACAATGATTTGATCCTGCGTTTTTCATTCGGTGATATATTCTTCATTATTGATAGATTTAAATATCTTATATTTAATCAATCCAACTAATATTATTGATTTCTCTATGAAATATATCAATTTAGGTATGTTCTATCATATGATTTGTGGATTTTTAATATAATCAGCACTTGGATTTGGAGAATTGGCACCAATGAAACCATTGGTAAAATATAAATGAATGTTTCTAATTGTATAGGGTATAATTAACATAAATTTACATTGGGGTGTGTTTTATTATTATCCTTATAATAAGATTCAAAATTATGTTAATTTTATCATAGGTCAAGGATCTTGTGGTTCATTTGAACGTTGAAATGGACTCTTTATTTTGAATTATTGTGCACATAATGTAGGAAGCCCTTGAAATTATTGCAATTTTTATAAGGGTTTTGGTTATATTTGTTATGGGTGTATATTTATAGCTATGTGAACTTATGCTTGATGTTTTTTCAAATGTTTTTTTGGGAAAAAAATCTTTTTTTTCATGGTATGTTGATTGATATATCATTATGTATACATGTTTTAAGGTATCCTTCACTCTGTCTTTTGTAGATTACGAAAGATGCATAATATAAACTATACTCCTAGATATGTATGTGGGACATATTGATAAAACCATATTCATGAAATATATTTGAGTGGGGCCTCCATAAATTTGTTGAACTATTTTATTGAAATTTGGTATATGACAAACATAGAGAGCTAATTTTCCCTCTAGTATGGTGATGGAGAAGATAAAGATGATCTCTAAGGACCCTATATATAAATTTGTAATTTTGTGATGTGTTTTATTTTATATATTATGATTTTAGTCAAGGAATGAACTTTTATATATATAATGAACTTATTTTAATGTCCATGGTTTGTATAATAATGAGTGATGTACGAACACCACAGTCACGAATGTCAGTGGGATTCTGTATTTCATGACTATAGAAATCTTGAAGGAAAGGATCCATATGGTGGATATTTGAGTAGGTGAGTAGTTGGATGAAGTCCTTACTATATGAACTTGATTTGGATACCAATTGATTATTTTTTTACTATATTTTCATCCCAATAAGAATCCATTGTGTGGATTTTTAAATGTATCTCAAATTCCCTTTTATTATTGTGTGGGGTTGTTTCATTTTTATAGAATGATATTTGGAAGCTTATTTTATTTATTTATTAATTATTTTCTTCATCTCTTCCATTATGTTACATTGATATTTATCTGGTACCAAAATCATAGTAACCAAAAAATTTTCAATAGGCCCCTATTTCCATTTGAGCACCTTTTTCATATGGGGAGGTTCTAATGAGGTCATATAGCACCCCTAAATCAAACAAAATAGTTTGGGATGTGGTATTATTAAATTTTATCAGAGTACCAAGTTCACTAACATGTTCATTTATTTTACAGGTTTTTAGTTGGTTAGGAATGAATACAGATGGGTGAGTCATATGGAGGGGAGTTATGTCAATGAGTAAAAATCACTATATAGTGGACCATTTAATCTCCATAATATGGTATTTTTTATATTATTGTTTATTATAACATGGATTAAATTCAACATGAGTGATTCACATTATATAGGTGTATTGATTTATGGGATTTGGTGTGTGTTAATAAATTATATTTAGACAAATAGGATCACATTCCATATATGTTGTTCCTTATACTATATAGATCCCAACTAGTTATCTTCCTTCTAAATTTGTGATATGTACTGGATGTATTATTTGATGTATTCACTTATTTGAGATTATTTGATTCTATTATTGAGTGTATATTTGTGGTTGTGACTAACATGTATGTATATAAGTACTATATTGGGTAATATGTAGTTATTATGGGGTTATTATTTGTAATTTATGATAGAATATTTGGTCCCAAATTGTTGTGAACCCCTGTGTGGTTTTGTTTTTGTTATTGGTTTCCATGATTAAGATGTTGGATTTTTCTATGGTTTTTTCTAAAATTATATGAAATTAATCCACAATGTTGTATTTTATAGAAATTTGTACCCACTATTGTGTGGGAAGATAAAACTGAGAATTCTCTCTTTTCTAATCAAGTGTGTCCTGATATAGTACTGGTCTAGAAGAGACTCTTTTTACTAATGCCTATACAGGGAAGAGGAACCAATATGTGAAAGTAGATAATAAGTGATTATGATCATTTCATACTGATCTAGTATTACATGTGCTTCTATAGAACTGGAGTCCAATAAGACATAAGGGAATACATACTTCTTATTAAGAGTACATTTTACCTTATATAGACCCTAGGGTTCTAAAATTTTAAGCTTGAATCCAGTATATTTCAAATAATTGTTGGATGATAATGGTATTCCATTATACATGTTGGTAGATAAGAAGTAATGTTTTTTGTAACCATTAATGAACTCTTAATCAGGGAGTTCTTACTGGATTCAAAAAATATGGATCATGATTTGAAGTTCATGGGTATCTATAAAGAGATGAACATAGTGTCTACTAACTCAGTGTGTTTCAGATATATTATTCTATTTTCTCGTCTTGTATTAGGGAACCAGGAAAATGGGATATAATTTTTGATGTTGGTCTGTACATAGAGATGAAATTACTGGATAAATTTTTTAATCTAATGACCAATGATTTACTGCTTTGTAATGAACTAATGATTTATAAGGGAATAGAGGATGATAGAGGTTCTTGTCTTTTTCATTCTACTAGTGGTCCAACCAATACATTCTCTATTTTAGTTCCCTTATAATATTCTTGAAATACCAAAATAAAGTTAGAGACAGTCATCGAGGTGGTATAAAATTTTTACATCAATGTAGGGGATCTTTGGACCACTATATAATAAATTACTATGCCACATATTATAATATAGGTACAAGGGAAATGTTCTCAATGCGTATCTAGTTTTTCTCATGAACAATAACTAGTAAAAAATAATAGTCATCAAAATCAGTTCTATGATAAGCCTTTTAAGATGAACATAAAAAAATTATCTTTGTTTTGGGTATGAGATCTCAATAGTAGGTGATGGCCCTATAAGGTTCAGGAAAGTAGGTTACTTACAAAACTATGGAATATTATGGAGTGGTGGATGGATGAGATTAAATGGTCGATCAGGATTTAGATGCAAGGGGAGAGGTACCATCAAATGTTAATGTTAAGATCCAAATTTATTCACCTATGCATGTAACTTTGTTTGACATAAGAGCATCCAATTAATTTATTTCATCTCAAGTAGTTTTCAGGTTGGATTAACCAGTTAAATTTTCTTATGATATTATATCAATTGATACAATCATTAGAAGAATGGTGAATTGTTTTAATTTCTTCACATACAATCCATTGGTGGTTCCATACATTGAGTATGTTTTTAGAATAAAATTTAAATAGATAATATGATTGAATATGATCATCATCATGGTCTTGTTGAACAAATTCTGTGGAAACATGGATTGATATCGTTGATTAATGGATGTTTCATCACAAAGGGGGTTTGTTTCAGGTCTAATTATGAATGGGATGATGAGGCATGTTGAGTGAGACGTAACCCAATTTAAGGAGAGAAATTTTTAGGGTAGTTATCTGGTAAAATTCTTATATTATATCATCTGGTGTATCCTTTAAATTTTTATTCGATGGTAGACCTATATCGAGATGCAGTTCCATAGCAATCCTTAGGTATACCTCCAAATATGGGTGTTGAGTTTCAGATCAGGCTACGAACTGGGTAATTGGACATATAAAAATAACTATATTAGTTGGAAAATATAGTGTCTAAAAATATTATGTTGAAAATATTTGGTATTGTGTCTCAAGGATTTATCATATCACGAAAATCCCCTTGGGGTTCTCTAGTGTTGTATGATAATAATGAGGATACTAGTTTATGTCTTTTTGTGCACTACGATAAGTAGAATTATATGATTTTATGGAACAAACACCATTCACAAAAAATAATTGACTTGTTTAATGAATTTATGTGATTCTAGTGGTTTTCAATTATAGATATACGAGATTATATAGATATCCTTAGACCGAATAAGAGACAAAAAAACAAAATACTTTGGGGAATGTATAGTTTTTATGAGTATATCTTTTTCAGTTAGAGGTGAGGAATGATTTAAAAATATTCATTGTTCTCTCGTTGAAAATATTTCACCCATACGTTGATTCCTTCACTATTGGGTTTAATGATAAAATCAGTATATATTATAAGAAATAAGGTTCACATGCCTGACCCTTATATATCATATTGACTATGCTTCTATAACACCATACTTTCCACATGTAATGAAAGTTTAACTTATGGATAAAATATGTCAGATTTTTTAGGCATGTGGTTTCTCTAATGGGAATAATTGATGATGGAGAGAAGGCTGATGTATCCATATCTTTGGGAATGGATAAGAAAAGTATTTGTGGTACAATGTTTAATCCTATTTAATAGTTATTTCATGTGGATCATTAAGGAATTTTCATTCCTATAAAAATCCATGAATGAGATGACCAATATGGGAGTTAAATTTCAATCAATAGATTGTTCTTAATATATATTATTCATTCTAAATTAGAGGTTGTAATTTTATTTGAACATGATTATTCCTAAGACTAGAGTTGTGTATACTGTTTTTCAATTCTTAAAGTATTGGATTTGGAGAATTTACTCTTCTAAGAAATAAGGTTTCTGATTCTGGGTATCATCATATAAGAATCCCTGAGTATAAATTTCATACCCAAGACATGCTATTAGTGGTTTTGGTCTATGAATTTAAATATTAGACCCACTCCCTCTTTGGTGATATTTTTATGTATAATGAACACAATATAATTTAGAAGATAATTTCCCATATTAAATGATTTTTTTATGTGGATTTGAGAAGGTTATATAAAAATGTTCTATATTGAGAAGCTGTATTATTAGATGAAATGCAATGTAGAATAACATGAACTATGTAGGAAGATAAGAGATGTGTGAGAAAAATCATCATTAGTGGGACAAAAGCTCATGGATTTTATGGCAGTCTTGAAGATGTGAATAAATTAGGATTGATAGGTAATTTTTTGTACACCCATAGTTAACAATCCCTAAATAGAATTATAAGTGAAGGGATTTACATGAAATATATCCATTGTGTGGGGTAAAATGGGAGGAGGTGGAATCAATTTGTTTCACCTCAATTTGTAATTTGAATATTCAAGGGGTTCTTCTAGTTCATATAGGGTTCATGAATCCATCTTACATGAGTGAGGAGTTGATGTGAGCCTTCCATGATTCTTAGTTGGGTTTCTATCCAGATTTGAACAAGATACACCAAATTTTCATGTGGATATTCTGGTTTCCCAAAATAAAGAGAATCATTTTGGGATTTTCTCCAATTGTCACACATATCAGAGTATTAAAGAGGTTAATCAGAGACCCCCAGGGTTTATTCATCCACTTAATGGGCCTATATATAAATGGGTTGAAGTGGTGAAATACATTGTGATAGGGTGTTCCCAGACCTCAATAGGTCAATATGATATTTGGGAGGTAGTGGATCAGTTGAGAAAGGTGTATCACTTCATCATATTGTAAGAGATGAATTATATAGATGAGCTAGGAAATATCTATGTTTGAAAGATCATGTAGCTTTACAGAGATATTTCAAGCATGGTATCTAATAGAGAAACATGGTAAACCTAATGGTTTTGGAATATAATATATATAGTGATGGAAAATTAGTTGAAGATGATTACAACCTTTCATTATTATTTTGATAGGAAATTTGTAAAAAAGATACAAAATTTTGATGAAAAATATCTAAATATTATTATAAATTGTTGAGGTTATTGGGATGATCACATGGCTCTAGTGGATTTTCTATAAAATAATAACTTCCTATACTTGATCCAAATGGATCTTTTTGAGGATATGTGTGGGTTTACATGTCCATCACCTATATTCTAGCATTATGGTTATTAGTCTTAATTTTTTGGGATGAGTATAATACATGAGACCTAAAAGAATATTCTTTTTTTTCAAAAAATTCTAGTTATATCTTATACTAGGTAGGTGTCTTATGTTTACCAAAGGAGATAACCCTTGTTGTTTTATGTGGGTGATTATGCTTTCTTGCGATTGTACCCTAGATTAGTGCATATGCATTTATGGTGGAAAGGAATGTTGGAATCATAGAACTTCGAACTAACATTGATAAAAAAACATTAGGATGGTGGCTTATCAATTGGACCTACCTCTATTGAATCATGTTTTTAGAATATATTCCACGTGTCTCACCCTTATATGTATAAGCCCGCTCCTTGGAATTTTATTTCCAATATGAAGATTTTTATGTAGAGTATAATGCATATTTTGTAAAAGAAGCTATTTCCATTATACACCCGTGTGATAATGTGTATTGAGTAAAGGCTATTACTGATGTTTGGGTACTATAGGGAAAAATACTTAATTATCATTATTCATGTGAGTGGAAAGTTATCTATTAGGTTAGTGGAATGAGTGGTTTAAGAAGACCAATGAGGTCACTTCTCAAGAATGATAAGTCATAAGAGGTGGAGAATTATAAAAAATATAACATTAGTTTTGACCATTTTTAATATATCTTTTTATATAATTTTTATGAATTTAGTGGAAGTGTAATGGTATTTAGGAGGACATAAGAAAGATAAGGCATGAATGTTGAATGTGAAATAAATTCCATTTAACAGTAGTCCAATCATCTAGCTGATTGTGCTCATAAGAAAAAAAAATCTTCCAAAAAATCCTCAAGTATTCAATTAATATAAATTAACATCTAGTGGTTCTCTTAGTAAGAGTCCAATTTCCCCATAAACCATCAGGTAGCCTTTGGAAACCACCCGTTAGCCAGTGGTGTTCAACGGATACTCTCTGGGATATCTAGTTGAAAAGTTAGGTTTTTTAGAAAAACACATATTCTAACAAATTAATATTCCTTATGTTAAAATTTATCTCTCAACACCCTAGGGATCCTCTATAGTAAATTTTGTCAACTCTTCTCCCAGTCTAACACCTAGATTTGATGCCTGAATAAAGAATCAATCCTGCATTATTTGTTTGCATACTTTTTCATCATTCATGACCGATCTCCTTCTATTTTACTGTATAAATACATATAATATTGTTTATATATTTATTTAATATACATGTTTTAGTCAAATATCACAAGGGGATTATGGATTATTGAGAGTATCAGAAATAATAGTGGGAAAATTTATATATTCACAACCTTCATATTAAGATCATATATGGAATAAGATCTTCTATGATATGTTTAAATGGGATATACCTTTAGGGTGTTTTTCTTATCAAAATAGATCTATAGTTTGTAAATCATATTGTTTTTATTGGTTTTAGGATATGGATATTCTTTTTCACTTAGATGGGGTACCTTTCTCCAAAATCACCATACACCTAATGTAAGAGTCACATTAATTTGGAATATATATTATTAGGGTTCTTGTAACGGTTGTTTGGAATGTGTGTGTATCCCAATGAGTTGTTAAGATTCATATTTTCTAAAATATATTTTTATGTCTATTATTATTTTTTAGTGAAGTGATCTCTTTTCAATCATCCATTACACATGTATTTATATGTTGCTCTATAATTGTTCTACAAATAATGAATATTGTTCATATAGAGTATCCCACAAAAGAGGGATGTCTGAGATATTAATAGAAACCATCTTTGGTTATCCATTCCAGTATTACGTGTTAAACATGGTAAAAAACCATCTCATCCTAGACGGTGATTCTTTAAACATGTCCATATGATGTTCCTCCCTGAATGGTGCTGATGAAGGTTGAGTCAATCTTTAAGGGTTAAACATGAATATTTGTGTTTGTGTGATATGTTTTTTCTTATCAATTATATTTTCTATCATTGAATCATGTTATATATATATTATGTACATATGTTAATGTTTTTTGGTAGTGTCTTTCTATATCTTATACTCGCACTATAGTCTGGTATTTTGGTCAGCTTATAGATTTCATGACTATGGAACCATTCAAGGGAAAGAGACCTATAGAAGAATTTAGAGTAGGCTTCTACGTAGATGAAATCATTATTGGATTGATTATGAATGTATTTATATTGCGGATATAAATTACTGAATTTTAATCATCCATTAGATCCTTTTTAGGCCTGGTTTGGTATCCAACATGAAATATTTTAACTATGTGGGGTGGTTTTATTTTAATATAAAATTACTCTAATAGAATTTTTTTGAAATTTTATTTATAAATTCATTTAGTATAGTTTAATTTTAAATAGGTTCTATTGGTATAGTGTTTCTATGATGATATGGAATCCCTCGCCGATAGTCGAACACCAATTTTGTATAGGGATGAACATATGGGTTAGATGGATACCACCATATTAGAACGTATAGTTTATGTCTGGGTGTAGTAATTTTTTTATAAAATTTTCATTTTAGAAAAAAAGTTATCCAAAAATATATTTCTTATTTTTTGTAAATAAAATTTATAACACAAATGTAAAATTATTGTCCATCTATGTATACATCCTCTAATAGTTATTTTTATTCACTCGGGATATGATATAATGATACCATAACAATTTTTATTTGGATTCATTATGATCACTATATGTGGAATCATTCATGAAACCCATTTCTTCCTCATGGGTTAACGATGTTTTGAGAAATTTGTGAACCTTCTCTTTGTTTCGTGAATCACATATGTATATATTTTAATCATTTGATGGGATGGTCTTAGTATATTTTTCTAATAAATTTAAAACAATTTAATATCTCATGAGATGACATGTAAGGGATTTGGGATTAAATCCAATCAATGATGGGACTCTTTCAAGTATATTTAAGGGAACATAGAGTAAACCTAATAACATATTAGGCTATATACACTATTTTTAAAGGAATATAAAGTAATAGAAATCTAAAATGAAAATCTATCCACTATGTTTATGGGTTTGGTGACTATACACACTCTATTACGAGACTCTACCCAGTATTATTATGTAACTGGGGAGTAAACCAAATCCACCAAGGGATATTTCTATAATGTGTTAATTTACTTATTGGCGAGCCTTCAAAAAGGAAATCATTTTTTATAAATATTTTCATATCATACTCTTATTTCATATTTTTATCCATATTTTATTTTTTCTAGGTGTACATGATTATTTAGGTATGTTTTCAATAAAATATTACACATGTTTTGCATTGTTCCACGGAATTATTCTATGACTTTTGGAGTATGATCTATGTATAATTTTGTTTAATTCTATTTTTTATATATATAAAAGTCATGTATTTTTCCAGAATCATTATCTCATCTTAATATATATTATAATATTTGATTTATATCTCATATATTTACCCCTTTGAATTATTTGAGATCTAAATTTATTATGTTTCCATTTATTATAAAAATTAAGAATATATATAAATAATGAGGTTTCTAGAAGGGTAAATGTGTGAATAAAACTTGAGGTAGATATAGATGAATTAAATAAAATATAGAAACATATGTAAATAATATATAAATATTCTAAACATTTGGTTTCTGGGATTTTGTTTTTATATATCCAGTGAAAATTTAAATTATTTAAATGATGTTAATTATATAAAGGTTATTCCCTAATTAAATATCATGGTATAAAATTTATCTATGTAAATAGTATATTTATAAACAAGAATATAGGAGAAAAGGTATTGTGTTTCTCAATAGATATCTATGAAGAGTTTAGCTATTTTTTGAGATTACGTTATGTTGAGTCAATAAGGTTTCCTTATTAATTTTCCATTCCTCTATGTTTTGAAGATCACAAAAACCCGTTATTAAAGAGAATTATCTTTCTAAAAGGATTTTTTTCATAATAAAAACATCCCTTCTCTATGAAAATTTTTATCCTTATCTTTTTTTCAATGTCTAATTCAATGTATTTTCAAAAACTAGTTATTTTATAAGTCAAAAATTGGACCCTTATAAAAAAACCATGGAATGTTATAGTACTTTGGATATCGACTCTTCTATTTTCTGACTATGAATTCTCTGAAAATATGATTTTGAATTATCTGAAATTTAAACTCCGAATTATCTAAAATTCAGAATGTGAATTATTTGATATTAAGACACTGAATTCCCTAAAATTACAATTTTGAATTCTCAAAAATTCAGACTCTGAATTCCATGATATTCATATTGCGAATTCTCTAGAGTTGAGTTTCTAAATACTACAAAAATAAGACTCTGAATTCTCTAAAATTCAGATTTTGAATTCTCTAATATTCATTCTTGGAAATTTATAAAATTGAGAGCTTTAATTCCACAGAGATAAGACTGTGAATTCCTAAGAATTCAAACTCTGAATTCCTCAAAATTAAAACTCCAAATTCAAGAAAATTCATACTTTGAATTCCTATGAATTCGTACTCTGAATTACATAAAATTCCGAATTTAAATTCCATATAATTTGGGCTCTAAATTCCTTAGAATTCAGACATCGAATTTCTCCAAATTTAGACTCCAAATTTCTCATAATACAGACACTAAATTTCTTTTAATTTAGACTCCAAATTATTTCAAAACAGATTCCTAATATCCATATTTTTCAAATATGATTCTGTATATATTTAGACTCTAAATTCTATTTTTTCCTAGATTCTAGATATTCATATTTTGTTAAGCCACTTAACCTTCCTTGCACATGATTTTGTAACTATAAAACCATGTTTCACAGTTGGTTTCTAAATAACCATTGTTTGAGTGACACATGTACAGGTCCCTCAGTGATTTAAAAACAAATATGAAAATTGGAGGAGGGAGACAACCATTGAAGTATTTCTTATAAATATGAGATCATTCGAATGATCACAATGTGGATTTTCTGTTCCATGAATCTAGATATTACAAGATATGAGGTGATTTCTAGAGAGAGAAAGACTATCGTTCCTTTTTTCATTTTATGGACACGTTATTCAACCATGAAAATCTTGTTATGCTTTCTTTGTGTGAATTAGATTGTTGCTGAGTACAATCGGGGGGCTTCTGGGGATAGGAATACAGAGGTTCTGACTACCATAGAGTTCGAGGGCTTGCAGGGATATCAAGACAGACTTTGATATTCTTATTGAGGGCTTACCCTGATATGGGTAAGGCATACATTCTTTAATGTATAAATAAAGGGAACTTTCCCAAGGATTATGGCTAACCTAATCTCCAGGTTATAAAATTTATTACTTGATTAGTTGTTCATGATTAATGTTTTATTTCTGCTGAATTTTTTTAAAGAAGGAAATTTTATCTTTATTATATATTCTTGTATATATACGTACTATAATGAATAAGATTTTATAGGCTTTATGGTAGAATCTATCTCTAATAAAATACTTCTTATTCTTCGTTTTTGGATTCATATTTTTGAACCCTAAGAATGATTGTTTCATTATTAATAAATCAAAAGGGTTTTTAAATTTACCTTGCTTAACCTTGTTAAGCATAATTTTTTCAAGGATAAAAGACAATGTTTTTAAACATACAATTAACCCCCTCTGGTAATTGAGAATCTGCATACACTATTTCAATCCTACAATTGGTATCAATGTATTGTTTTTGAAATACTTCTGCTCACATATATTTTTTCTTGCTCAAGTTTTCCTTATTCTACATATTATTTCTTAACTTTTCTTGGTCATGTTCTTCTTAATGATTTTTATCTTTTTTTATAAACATTTTCTATTAACAAGTTTTTCGGAAAATATATATTCTTATAGAATGGGATGTGTGAATATTGGTTCCATTGAAAACCATAACCCTAAGATACCACCATTTTTTTAGGGTAATTATTATGACTACTGAAGCGATAGAATGGAGAATTTTTTCATTAACACTACAGTAGAAATTTTTTTAATTCTCACTGGTGACCAAAAAATTACACACATGGAAGTCAGAACCTTCACCAGCCAGGAAAAATAAGAATATCAACTAAATTACAAGGTAATCAATACTTTGTTTTGTTCTATGACAATGAATATATATAGTAAAATATATTCTTGTGAAGATGCTAACTACATCTAGAAGAAACATGAAGTTACACATTAGGGGACTTCTAAATTGATAGAAACTAGAATAGCTATGCTAAGAGATAAATATCATGGATTATTATTTCATTATGGGGAAAAAAATTTCAAAGTACAACAAAGATTAATGACCATTTTCAATATTCATCTATCTATTGGAGAGAAAGGTCTTGATGATTATGTTCTTATGGATAAGATAATTGATATCATGGACAATGAGTGGGAATAAAATATGAAAACAATTGATGAGAAAAAAAGGGATTTAACATCACTCTGGATGAGTTATTTTGAACACTTCTTTAACATGAAACAATAATGAATTGAAATTATGATTTCATAAAAAATGATAATGTTAATGGAAGAGTAGATTTAAATACTATATGTATATCCAAGACTCCAGAAAGGGTAACTGGATATAATTCTATGAAAGCTGTTGTTTTATCAGATTCCAGTGAAAGTAATAAATCTAAAAATAAATTATCCAATATTAATCAAAGGATAAAAAATATTGTGGGAAAGGAAGATTTTTAGAATAGATATAAGAAGAATTATATAAAGATAAAGAAATATTCTTAACTAACATGTTATAAACGTAAAAGTTCTAGAAATCTTAGACCTGATTGTCCAATTCATAAGAGAAAAAAATGTAAAGAAAAGAATTCTGAATGAAAGAGAATGAAGTGTTGTAAGTCCAAGGATAATAAGGTATAGAAAGAAAATGACCCCTGGAGTTCCAGGGGTGGTGAATATTTTGAAGAATATTTAGATTATGAATCTTTTGGTCAGAATAATATTAGTCTAATAGCCAGAGTATCTACATAAAATCAATATCATATGGCTAAGGTACACGATGTTGAATCCTTAACTAATATTTCTTTTAAAACTAATTTTACAAATGAATAATATTATGGATATTTAGATAATGAAACTTTCTCAGCAGAATATAAAACCTTTACATCATTTAAAGAACTATTTATATTTTCTAAACTACTTTAAAATGAAAATTATAAGATAAAAACTATGTTAGAGAATGAAAATTATGGAATTTTTATTTTAAGAAAAGAAGTATCAGATCCATCTAATGATCTTTATTAGATAACTTGTGGTGTTGAATGTGTTTCCAAAAATTTTATAGAAGTTAATTCTAAAAAAGATAAACTTTCTATGGATCATGAAGATGTTATTTTTATGAATAAAATTTTAAAGAATAACTCATGTTCTTAAACTAATAACATTTAGGATAACAATTTATTCATTCGTCTAAAATCCAAATTTTTTTTATTAATGGTTATTTTATCCAATTTTTCATCAACAAGAAAATTATTTGATAAAATGTATTCACAAATTATTTCTCTTAGAAATAGTTTTAGATTTGGTTATACTCATTAAAATCTAGGTTTCTGTAAAAATTATTTTGTTCCCAAAAGTTCTCTCTATTGTAATAAATGTCAATGTGGTGGATATTGGGATAAAAAAATTTCATTAAATAAAATTAAATCTTTAGGTTTTCATAAATCATACTCTTCTATGAAAATATGGATTCCTTAGATTTTACTTTTTGAAATATCTCGATACAAGAATGTATGGAATTTGAATGTCTAACTCTTTTATTTTTAAAAAAATATAAAAATTACCAACAACAATACATAGTACATGGATATTGGATTTTCCTATCATATGACAGTCAACAAAAAATTATTTGAAAATATTTTTATGACGAAAGGAGGAAAATCAAATTTCCGGGATAGTGCTCAGAGAGAAATTATTGGTATATGTGACATTGTTCTTCTTGATAAAACATTGGATTAAAATGTTGTATTTGTTAAATGTTCTTACCACAACCTCATTAGCATAAACCAATTATGTGGTGAAGGATTCCTTGTGAATTTTAGAAATTATATATTCTTAGTACACAATTCCTAAGTAGATTTTATTCTTTCATCCCATAGGCATGAGAATGTGTATACAGTAAACTAAAATACCATAAGAACCAAGAAATAACTTGCCCCATTGTAATGAAAGATATATATTGGTTATGGAATAGAAGGTTATGAAACATTAATATTAAGAAGCAATGAAAACTCTCAAATAAAAGACTTATTAATGATTTTCCAGAGATTAGATTTGATTCTTCAAAAGATTGAGATATTTGAAAATATGGAAAGAAACATAAGTTAAGATTTAAATCAATTGGAAAATTCTTAACTTCTAATGCATTACAGCTAATGCATATGGATATTTTCTATCAAAAATAAATTTAATGTATTATAGGAAGATACTATGTATTTACTTAGGTTGATGATTGCACAAAATTTACATGGTTATATTTTCTAGTAAGGAAATATGAAACTTTTTCTTATTTTTAATCTTATATATCCCAAGTTCAACATAAGAAAAAACTTCCAATGATAAGTATTCATAGTGATCACAGAGGAGAATTTCAAAATTCATATTTTTAATCTTTTTGTAATAAAAAAGGAATTACTCACAACAAATCATCCCCATGAACCCCTATACAGAATGGTTTTGTTGAAAAAATAAATCAAAATCATCACGAAATAACTAGAACCATGTTAATTGAATATTCCATTTCTAAACATTTTTTGGGAAGATATTTTTTGTAATACTTTTTAGAAAATAAATAGAGTTTTAAAAAGAAATTTTCTTAATAAAACACTTTATGAATTGTAGACTGGTCGAAAGCCTAGAATTTCTTACTACAAAGTATTTAGATGCAAAGTGTTCATTTTGAATACTAATGTTAACTTATATATTTCCAAACCAAATAAGATGGAAGATTTTTTTAGGCTACACCACAACATCTAATGAATATTGAGTTTTTAACAAAATACTTGTACTGTTGAAGAAATAGTACATGTTAAATTTGAGAAACTGATCATTTTGTTTCTAAACAACCCGAACCTAAATATTTGGTTTTGTTTTAAATAACAGATTATCAAACTTTAATAAGAGGTTATTTAAATACGGAAAATGTTAATGAAATTATTTTTGATGCTTTTAACACAAGTTATTTTATACCATATGTTGATGAACCGGTTTTAAAAAGCCCTAATAAATTGTTTCATAAGCATCATCCCAATGATAGTATCACTGTTGATGTAAATAAACCAGTAAGGGCTAGAAGTTCCTTAATAATTGAAGTAGAACAGCTAGGATTTCTTTTCCAACTAAAACCAAAAAGCACTGATGATGCTTTAGGTGATGATGATTAGAATAAAGCCATGAAATATGAGCTAAATGAATTTGAAAGGAACAATGTCATGACCTTAGTTGAAATCCCTAAGGATACTTCTATAATTGGAGAAAAATGTGTCTTCCAAAATAAATGTGAGGAAAATGGTGTCATAGTATGAAATAAATCTAGATTTTTTTCTATAGGATATAATCAACAAGAATAAATACACTATGAAGAAACCTATGCTACAATAGCTATACTTGAATGTATTCATATTTTACATTCCATTGTAGAACCCATTAATTACAATATTTTTCAAATGTATGTGAAGTGTGATTTTTTAAATAGAAATTTTTATGAAAAATTTTATGTTGAAAAAACACCTAGAATTGAAGATAAAAAACATCTTGAACATATTTTCAAACATACCAAAGCTTTATATGGGTATAAACAAGACCCTAGAGCCTGATATGATAGACTTATATGATTTTTAATACAATATAATTTTGTTATGGGAGCTTATAATCCAAGAAATTTAATAAATAATGATAAGAAAAATGTTTTAATTGTTCAAATATAGGTTTATGACATTATATTCAGATAAAATCCACATTATTATACTGATTCATTTGCAAATCAAATGAAATATGTGTTTGAGATGAGAATGATGGGTGATTTAACATTTTTCCATGTTTTTCAAATTTCTCAAAAACCAAAAGGAAATAATATATCACAACATATGTATATTAAACAACTTCTAAAAAAGAATTGGTATAAAAATAATTAATGTATAAGAAGTCCAATCGATACCTTATATTCTATTCATCTTGATAAAGCAGTGAAACTACTAGATCAACCATCTATTAGAGGTATGATAGGATATTTATTATACTTAAGGGTTAGCTATCCAAAATTGATCTTTTCAGTATGCCTATTTGTAATATATAAATCCAATTTAAAGGAATCTTATTTAAAATAAGTGAAATGATTATATTTCTATTCATAGGGAACTGTGGATTTGGGACATTTCTATACTAGTGGAAATGATTTTTATTTAAAAATATTTTAGGATACTGATTTTTATGGATGTAGAATGGATAGAAATAGTACATCTAAGACTTGTCATTTTTTAAGAGATTCAGTAGTTTCTTTTTTGTGAAAGAATAAATACACAGTAGCACTTTCCACCACTTAAAAAATATATATAAAAGTTGGATGTTGTTGAGATGAAGTGTTTTGGATGAAATACAAACTCAAAAACTATAACATGAGTATTTAAAAAACACAAATATTATGTGATAACACACGTTCCATCACCAAAAGAAAAAAATGCACATCACTCTTATGAAAAACACACAGACATTAGGAATCACTTTATTATATAACACACACTAAAATGAGATGTAAATCATCAATTTATCTAAATGCAAGGTGAATATGCTAATATTTTTAAAAATCATTACCATCTTATAGATATGAATATGTTAAACACATGTTATGAATGATAACTATAAGGAAATATTCCAAATTAACTTTTTGTTAAAACCATCTATTTACATTATGAACTCATTTTCATTGAGTGAGTATATTTTGTTATTAATCAAATTTTTTCAATATAATTTATTGAATTCTAAATTTGTATTTCAGTATTTTTGGGATCACCATTTTGTTTTCAGAACTCAAATTTCCAGAACATAATTTTTTTCTTTACAAATGTTTTCCGGAATACAAGTACTTGAAGAAGAAAATTTTTCATTAATGATAATTTATTTTGGGAAATCTAGATATTATACTTACTCACATAAATAATTATAATAATTCAATTACATGTTGGTATTTCTAACATTTTTTAAGAAAACTCTATCAGATTCACTTTACTTAAATACGATTTCCCTTAAAACTACAAAATATAAGAACCTACCAAATCATTATTTTTAACTCATCTCAACAATCGAATAAGTTCCTCAATATTTTAGATGTTGGATCTAATTGTGAATTCAAATTGTCACCTCGAAGGCCATATAAATTCCCCCCTAATCCGTGTCGCAGATCAGTTTTCATGACTTTCTGCACTGAACCTATTCCCCTCATCAAAATGTCTATTTAGTTTTTATATGTTTTGTTAGAATCCAAATTTCTCTTGATGCCTCCCCGCAGAAACCGATGACTTCATGTAAGGAAATCATGGATTGGAAAATATACAGGGAATGGTTGGTTGAACCAAATTTTTTTCTATTTATAAATCATTGATTACGAATAATATCAAGATGAATAGATGGGAGATCTTTTATATTTCCATGGATAAGAGTAAGGATCTAGATTATCCTAATATAATTATAGAATCAATGATATAGTTAGTTTTAATGAGGACAGAGGAAGGGAAAAATTTACATTATAGAGCTATAAGAAAACATATTCTCAGACCATTAATATAGCAGCCAATATTCGTGTAATTCTATATGATGGTGGGACAATATTTTGTACTGACAATTTTCTAGATCAGTCATGATGTTTTGATGTGGAAAAGGGAATTGAGTGACATGGAATCAAAAGAGTTAAATCACTGTAGATCAACCATCTGTCAATAAATTTCAGAATGTAAGCCTTATGGGTTCATGGTTTCCTCATTATGAGAAAGGGAGATAATGAATCCCTAAAGAAAAGTGGTATTTTTATATTAGACTATTTGGATTACCTAAGAATGGTATATTTGGTGATTTTCATCCTTCTGAGAGTCACAAACATTAAGAATGGAACTCTCAAATCTTAGATCGTCATGTATCTGATGATATTGTCGAAGATCATACTACATTGCTTTGAATTATAAAATATTCCATGTAGTTTTAATCCCAGAACCTCATGATCATGTTTTTGAGTGATAACACATTAAGGAGGATGAAATTTGGTTTCAACACCAAATCAATTGAATTTTATGATCATTTTTAATGTGTTATTGAAGCTTTATCCATGAAAGGGGATGTATACAAAAAATCCAATAAATCCTATAAAAGAGAAAAGGGAAGGAACTAGAAACCAAAGAAAAATATACAATTATAGATAGTGAGTTAGCACCGCCAAAGATGAAAAGGGGAAAACATTCTTTGATAATGTGTTAGAAAAATGGAGGGAACAAAAGAAGAATAATAAAGAAGGAGATCCACGTTTTGGCCTAGATCCTATTAAAGAAAATTCCATAAATTTCAAGTTTCCAATGAACTTGAATGGAAAGAAAATGTTAACAAGATAAAGGCGAAAATGTTTGAAAATGATATTGACTAATCCTTACTCAATGATACGGAAAAGGCCTTTAAATACATTCAGGTAATGAAATAGTTTCTCCAAGATCAATTACTAATAGAGACTATAGGAAAGAAAATTACAATTCCAGAACCTATTGTGGAAGAAGAGATAGTTCATGAAGAAGTTATAGAATAACAAAAACTGGATGACGAAGATGATACTGATAATGTGATAAAGAAAGTTGAAGAATATCATGAGAAAGAAATCCCTTCTGACAATATTTTAATACGAACATCCCAATATGAGTCAAATAAAAATGTTTCTTAAGGAAAATATGATGATGGATAGGATGTGTTTGAAAAACCTACTATTGATGAGAGTAGCAACCATGATTTTATCCATCCCAATAATGTTAATGAAGATGCTGATAAATAAGATGTTGATGAAGATATGATATTCTAACTCTCTGACAGTGAGCATGATTTTCCAGGGGATGAATAGTTTATTTCCAATGTTGATAAATGAACATTGGTGGTTTATGAGACACCTTAAAAGTATTTTGTTATTTTTGATAATAAGGATATTTGTGGATCACTTAAGTGTAAAGTCGAAGATCTAGACAAAGAATACTCTCCAACAAGGGAATCAGATTATGAATTTTAAACATTGATGTGTCATGAATTTGTTATTCGGTCTCTGAAGAAGTTACTAAACACAACACGTTTTTGCGCTAGTATTGATTCAAGATGTAAATTTATTCAAAATTATTTAAATTAGAAGTCATATTCGGTATATATTCTCAAGGAAAAATTCATCAATCTTGAGGAAGATTTCAAATCATTTCATATTGGTTATGATGCTAATAAGATATCATGTATGGAAATAATAAAATGGCCTAAAATAATTATTGAAGACAAGAGATTATTTGATGACTTCTAATATTTAGTGAAATATGATTTTTAATTTTCATATGAAATAATAAAAAAACATTCAAAATGTTTTTTTACAAAATCTAATTATTGAAGAAATTGCCTGGAAGCAAGAGGATAATGACCTGAATGGGAAGTTGGATTTAGTAGCTATAAATTTTAAGAGTGAAAGGGAACTCCAAGAATATTTGGATGAGATTTTTGATCAGAAATAAGTAGTAGTAATGTCTCTAGAAGTAATCATAAAATCTCAAGATGAAATAATCAAGGCTCTAGAAAAGAAAAATCATGATCATGAATATTTTCTCAAGCGGTTTGAGGATGATCATAAAGAGATCAAGAATATAAAGGATAAATCAAGGAAGATAATGCCGAAGGAAAATAAGGATGAATGATCTGCATGTCATTTGAATCTTTTGTTATATTTTTACCCTATATCATTTTTTCTATCATAATATAAATTTTGCAATCTATCAATTGTTATGTTTGGTATAGTTCTAATCTTTTAGATACCATTTTTTCATTATCTCTAATCTTTTTGGAAAATAACCAAGGGAGAGAAAATAATGATCAAAAGAATAATACGTATAATGAATATAAGTCCCTAAATAAGGGCATTTTTAGTAAGGGGGTGTATAATAAAAGCCGAATTTCTTTTGCAAAAAAAATTTAACCTCTATAATGATGTCAAGAATACAATCCTTAGGGATTCAAAATCATAAGGTGGAGTTAGTAGTATTCATCATAATTCATAGTTAATGAGAGATATGTTTTTTTATGATCATAACATATAATCTTTATATCTTATATTCTTTTTCGAAAGGATGTTTGTTCTTGACAAAAAGGGCTAGATTGTTGGGTCAATAAGGTTTCTTTATAAATTTTTTATTCCTATATGAATTGAAAATCACAAACACCTTTTCTTAAGGAAAATTAAATTTCTCTAAGGATTATATTTTTAAGGTATATTTCAATTATATAAGATATTTTTTATCCTTATCATGGTTTTCAATGTCTTATTCAATTTCTTCTCAAAACCATGTTTTTTATAAGTCAAAATTTGGATGCAAATCAAGAAACCAAGGAATCGTATAATTCATGGAATATCAAGTCTTCTATTTTCAGACATAGAATTCTCTAAAATTCATATTCTGAACTCTTTGTAATTTAAAATCTGAATTCATTGAAATTCATATTCCGATTTCTCTAAAATTAGGGCTCAGAATTCACTAAAATTCATATTCTGAATTCTCTAAAATACGGACTCTAAATTATCTGAAATTCAGAATCCAAATTCTCTAAAATTAGGACTCTGAATTATCTAAAATTTAGACTCTAAATTTTCTAAAATTCAGATTCATAATTCTCTTAAATTCAAACTCAAAATTCACTATAATTCATATTCTCATTTCTCTAAAATTTAGACTCCAAATCCTCAAAATTCATACTTTAATTCCTTATAATTCTGAATATGAATTCCATAGAATCTAGAGTCGATATTACTTAGAATTTAGACTCCAAATTCGTTAACATTATGACTCTTAATTCCTCATAATTCAAACTCCAAATTCCATAGAATTCAAATTCCGAATTCTTTGAAAAACATAATCCGAATATCTATATTAATATTACCTAATTGTTAGTATATTTTGATTAAAAATTCTATTTTCCCCTACATTTAGGATATTATTATTTGGTTAAGACACTTCATTTTTATGAAACATGCTTTTATAACTATAAAATGACGTCACACAATTTTTTTCTTACTAACTGTTGGTTGAGTGACTTGGGTATAGGTCCCTAGGAGATTTAAGGAATAATATGATTTTTGGAGGAGGGAGCCAACCATTTTAGTTTTTCTTATAAATAGGATATAATTCACACGTTCTTAGTGCGGATTAGATGTTCCATGATTCTATAGATTAGTGGTTGTGAACAGATTTATAGAGAGAAAAAGAGTCTCATGACTTATGTATTTCATGAAAACCTTGTTCAATTGTGAAAATCTAGTTCAGATTTCATCACGTGATTTTGATTATTACTGAGTACAATTGAAGGATTCTGGGGATATGAAGACTGTGGTGCTTACTACGTTAATGTTTGAGGGATTGCGGGGATAACAAGACCGACCCTGAGATTATTTCCAAGGGATTACCCTGGTGTGTGTAAGACAAACATTATTGAATGTATAAATCATGGGACCTTTATCCAAGTTTGTTTGATTCACTACTACTTTGGATAAAATATTTCCAACTTGATTACTTTTTATTGTCTCATGTTTTATTTCCGCTATATTTTCTTAAATAAAGAAAGCATAGCTCTCGTATATTTTCATTTACTTATAATTACTCTAATAAATAAGATTATATACACTTTAAGGTATAATATTTCTTTAAGAAAATAGTTCTTAATATTTTTTCTCTATTCATATTACTGCACCCTATGAATTTTTTGTTCATTACTAAGAACAAAAGTGTTTTGGTGAATTTACCTTATTCATCCTTGTTTAATAAAATTTTCCATAAGTTTTAAACAGAATATTTTTAAACCTAAAATTTACCCCCTCTTGTAATAGAGCATCTACATACACTATTTTGATCCTACGCGTTATTTTTATTAATGTTGTAAATCTTATTGAAACCTATTTTAAATAGAATCAGTTATGGGTTGACTTAATTATGTGATCGTTGAACCAAAATTGGCACAATTTTT
Source organism: Viscum album (assembly GCA_963277665.1). NCBI lineage: Eukaryota > Viridiplantae > Streptophyta > Magnoliopsida > Santalales > Viscaceae > Viscum > Viscum album. The sequence goes on from OY728146.1 coordinate 1,836,088,988, forward strand.
TTATCACAAGAAATTATACCTTGATTCAATTCTATTTCATGGATAAACATATCTATTTTCTCAAGTGATTGATAATTAAAATGTTAAGGATATAGACTATGTAAGTGGTATAATCTAACCCCATGATTTTTTATAAATATTTTCCTTAAAAACACTATGTTGAGTAAAATGAATCACATGAAAAACCAAACTAAAATAGAATAACATATATTATATTCTAATAAAAAATAAAAATGAGTATATTATAAAAATACACTATGAAACATCATTAAGAAATGTAAAAAAAGTAAAAAATATGAATTAAATAAAAAGAATAGTAACTATTTGAAATAATTTATTATCAAATAACTATTTTAATTATTTATATATTTTCAATAATTATCATAATGAATAATTTGATATTCTATAATATATATTAATTGTTAAAAATTTAATGATTATAAGATGAATAATTTTGAATTGGGATTTGATTAAATTATTTTATTATAAATAAGTGATAGTTTTAAAATTATAGTTTTTGAAGTGATGTGTAATTATTATCATAAAATGAATTCATCAATTTTAATTAATTATTTTAATAAAAATGTTTCTATTTAAAAATAATTAAATAAAAACTCATTTAATTATTAAATAATATGAAATAATATAAATAATTTTAAAGTTGTTTTTTAATAAAAGTAGTTTTCTTTATATTTAAATATTCATATAAAAGTTATATTTTAAATTTTATAATTGTAATTTTATTAAATCAATATAATATATTTATTTATCATGTCAATTTTTTATTTTGAAGATTTTTTGGATTATCCATGAAATGTTTAATTTTGGGAGAATAGTAAAAATACTATTTTAATAAATAGAGTCACTTTTATGACATCAACATGATATAAGAATGGCCAAATAATTTATGAAACTATAATATAAAAATATTTATTTTTGAAGAGTAATATAAATTATTTAATAACAATATTTTGAATTAAAAAAACCCATGCTTGAAATTTTGCAACTAAATTTATATTATACCACAATGAATCCTTTTTTGGTCTTTTTTCCTTTAAATAAGTATTTAAAAGATTCTAATATATTTGGGACTGTTTTTGAAGTGATATAATTTTTCATTTTTAATCATTAACCAATATATATTAAGGTAATAAATAAGAGTTTTTATCCTTGGCCTAAATAAGTATAAATTCATTTTTATTCTTAAAAATAATTTTCTCTAAAACTAATTTGTATTATGTTTGGTGTACTAATATTGATGTCAATGATATTGAATTATTTAATAATTATCTGATAATATGTTTTTTGTTTTAAATAATCATGTAAAAATTAAGAAAATAGTTAGTTTTCACTTTCATTCTTGGAAATGAGTTATGTGGGTAAAATTTGGTTCTCATGGTAATGACTAAAATGTGTTAAAAGTGTTAAATTAAGAAATTATTTAAAAAAATATAAAAAAATCATTTATCTAAATAGATGAATTTTGTTATTATTTACCTTACCATATATTATCCTCATTAATTTTAAATTTTGGTTCAGGTTTCCTTGAATATTACATTTCATTGATATTAAGAAATTAATATTCACCCAAATACCACCCTTTCTCTAATAAACGGATCCCCTACCCCACCCTTTTCATGGAATACCTAAAATTTGAATATTTACCTATAATAGAAAATATTTTATTATTTAATAACTATTTCTCACTTTTTATATCATATGGTATCATGAAAATTCTCTAGTTTCATCAAAATCAAGAAGGATTCTTATAGGGGATAAAAGTTCTTATTTGTAACTATTAACATTTTATGATTATTTTTCATATTCCATTCTATACCACATCGTATATAATATAATTTATCAATTTGATAAAACCTAAATAATATCATTATACACATTTGATGATAACATTATCATAAATCTCTTCACTTCCATTATCACCCATTGATTATAGAATATTCATTATTCAGTTGATTTAACCACCTTCATGGATGATGTAACAAAATTTTATCATGAATAGATATTAAAACATAAATAATAGAATCATATGATATAAAAAAATATATAATTTGATCTTAATGTTTATTTGATTTCATAATTAATAATTAACTCATAATTAATATACCACCTTCTGTTGGTTAAAAACTATAGAAACAATCCTGCTATGTGTCTCTTGTTAAGGAATTATATAGAAAAACCACATGAAAAGAACTTGGTGATTCAAAAATAATTAAGGAAAATATATAATTTTACCATTAATATAATGGATGTGATGAAATCATGACCATGGAATGATTAATGATACCATTATATAAGAAGCCATAAGGATTGGTAGAAAATTCAACTAAATGTTGAAAAATAATTATTGAGAAGAAGTAATAAATATATAGTGAAAGGAAAAATTAATATAAAATGTTATGAAAATGAAAAAGGGTTTGAAAACAATAATTAATGAGTCTTATTTTTATACAATATGTTAGATCATGCCGGACTATGTGGGAATACAAGGTAAGGGTTTTTATATAGTGTTTTCTTTATCGAGACATGATTTATATTATGTACCTATTTTAATTTATTTGAAATATATTTTTAATTTTACATATTAAAAAATTATTAAAAATTTATTAATGTTATTTAATATACTTTTTCACATTCTCCCCTTCATGTGATTTTTTACCCAAACGATATAAAACCCATAAGAGTTTCTCTTCCAATGTAACATTGAATTCATGATTTTATATGAATAAACTAATACTTTAAGAAATAATATGATTATTATCGATAAAACATAAATAATTTTTCCTAAATTGTTCATTTAATAATTTTATACATCTTATTAATGTTTATATTAAATTTTTATCATAATTCAATAGAATGTAATCTTTTTTTAGAACCTATCTAATATATTCTTCAGATTTAGAAATCCTTATCATCCATTTCTATATTCTATATAATATTTTAAGAATGTTATTATACAGAATTAAATAATTTATTAAATCATTTTATATTAACATTTACTTTATTTTAATGTATTTAGAATTAATCTTTTTATTATCTATTGCATGAGTAATTTTTGACTTTTTCTATAAATAAGTGAATATGTCCTCTTTTTTAATGTTTTACCATATGAATTTATTTTTAAATAATTTATTATATATTATTAATGAATTATACTTTTCTTATTTCCATTGGTTTTAAATTAATTTATATTCTCAATTTTTTCTATTTTTTTTATTTGTAAACAAAAGATATCATAATAAAATGATAATTATTCTTTTTGTAAAATAATTTTTTAAAGCTCATATAACAGTTATTTTCATATATATCAACTTATGATAATGTTTCTTATGGATTATCATATATATTTTCTAATGATATTATATCAATATTTTTCAATATTTTTTATGATCATGTTATGTTGATGCTTTCTTGAAACCCATTTCTTTTTCATAGGTTATCTATGTTAAATATATTTATAAATTTTTTAATGATTATATAGACGACATATGTTTTATTTATAATTATTTATTTTTGAGTAATTTATTTACCTCAAATGTAATGGGTTAATCTTTATATCTCATTATATTACATATATATTAAGGGGATTAAACTCAATCCATGATTGAACTCTATCCAAAATGTTTAATAAAATGGGGTATAAACCCATTCCACAATGAGAACCTTTTTCAATATGTTCATGGGAATGGATGGTACATTTTTCTATAATATTAACCTTTCTACATTGTATACATGACTGATGAGTAAACTTAATCTATGAAAAAATCGATGAACTACGTAAATGGGAATATAGAGTAAACTCAATCCACCAAGTGACTCTGGTTATTATGTGATATTGGAATTTGAATCAAAATATTACTATGAATATAATTTTATATAGTTATGTATAAAACACTCTCTTATTACACATTATTAATCCTATTTTTAATATTTTTTTGAATAATAACTGACATTGTCACCAAATCCCTGATAAAGATGTTTAATTTTTTCCTATTATTTAGGCCATGATTTATGTTTGATGAGATATATTTAACAATAAATATTATTTTTTTATCTATATAAAAATTTATTAGGTTATCATACTCATATGGTAAATTTTTGGGCTTTAATGAACATTTATAGATGTCACATATTTTGAAAATAATGAGAATTCGATCTCACACTTTCTTATATTTCCATTATATTTGAAAATAAATAATAAATATTATGTATGAGGGTTTTAGAAGGATATATTTTTTGAAGAAAATATGTGGGATATATAAAATGAATAATATAAAAGGAGACATTTGTCAAGATAATATCAAATGACACTAATAATTTGGTTTTGTGACATCTAGAGTTTTTAAATTTAGTATTTTATTTTTATTTTTTATTATTTTGAGGTTCAATGAATATAAAAGATTTTTGAGATGGAAAATTTTAAATTAAAAATTATGTGATATAGCACACGACCATCATGCTTAGTACGTAAAATATGCAATAACAATATTTTTGGATTTGTCTTGAGGTAGTTCCTTCTAGAATGGACATTTCTCATTCTGTGGAATCATGTGAAATTTTTGTAGCAAATGTGAAACAAAGTTTTTGTTTCCATTATGTGTCCCACAGTCCCTATATAATTTGAAAAACCATGATGGTGATTCATATGGTTTTCCCAATGATTTTAAAATTTTATATTGATTTTTTAATTTTTTTTTATTCTTGTAATATCCCTAATTAGTACACCATCACCTCACCCATCGTGAACAACCCCCCACATGATCTACCTTTACTAGTAGCCTCCCCGCTCATAGTATATATTTATCCTCTATCACACCATGTTTAGATATATGACTCTTCTTCCTATCATGACATCCTCCCTAAATCCCTCTCTCCAAATATTTTGTGCGACATACCCAAGGAACCCCCATATTGATCATGAATATCTCTTCCAAATATACATTATAGAAGATTTACTGTTTTATATTCATTGTTGAGGGTTGGCTTGTCTAGGAATGGTCTCTACTACCTTCTCATCCATTTTTCACATGTTTTCCCATCACCCAACACTACACCATGTTCATCCAAACCATATGGGTATTAGATGGAACCTTTCAATTTTTCAAGATTATAGAGTCCTAAAAAGACTTATGATTATTATTGGGGCCATTTCAATTAAAGAAAATTATTTATGGATCACCCATTAATTATTCAAGTATGGGTTTCCCATACCCAATTTATTAATTTTATAAAAATTTAAAAAATTAATACAAAATTTTTTTTTTCATTTTAAATTGTAAAATTGAAGTTATTATTTTTTGATTTTATGATGGTTTGAATTGAAATAGGTTGAATTTATTTTTTTAATGAATTTTTATTTTTTTAACAATTTATTCTCACCAATTATTTTTAAACATCATGATTAGATTTTTTGTCGGTTCCTTTAATTTAAGAAAAATACGGTACAAATTAATTATTAAAAAAATTTACATTGAATTTTTTGGTTCACGTAAAATTTGATGATTCGATAAATTTTAAAATATTTCACATCAAGAGACGTGTGGGATTTAAAGATATTCTTACCTTTTTTTAGACATGTAAAAAATGTAACGAAAATTATTAATGATTTGAAACATGTTTTATAACAGAGTGGTGACTTATATGTGGATTTCAATTGGGGATTATGAAATATGATTTTTCAACAATGGTTTTAATAAATTAAATTTATAATGTTTAAAAGGTGACATATAATCTGATATATATTTCATTTAATGTCCTAGTTGGTACTTTTAATGGGATACTATATTTCTTGTGATTACAATTGGATTCCACTTATATTCAGTTCACCCATTATTGTTGAATTTAATTATTGTGATAGATATATGTATTTTATTGGGGTAGTTTAATTTAAATGTAATAAATGGTGACGGTGATATATCATTATTATTTTCTTCATTCTTTTATCATTTGATGTTTTCCCACCCAAACACATTTATGTTAGTCATGGGCATGCTAGGTCACTATGTAGACTCATGGATGAGTTCAAAATCCCTCGTATAGATGGTCTATCTATGGCAGGTTTCATAGGATTATGAGAAACACATATTATTCACTATGATTTTCACCCTCTATGGATAGTGTAAGGCCCAAAATAATTATACAATTCTACTAGGATGGATAGGTTATTTGGGTTCAACCTAATGTTACTATTGCTAGTTCAGGACAATGTTACATGGGAGCCTATGTTATATACCATTACACATAAATTTGAATGGTGGATGAGGTATGATTTTCCTACAATGTAATTAAATATTATCCTTTATATATATGGAATTTGGAAAGTACATGATTATTTACATTATTTATATATTTTACTACCTATGGTACCTATATTTATCTCACAAAATCATTAGGGTTTGTTATTTTCTTTAAATATTTGTTCAAATGGTTTTAGGATATTTTTTATGTTAAAGATTTTGATCTTGGATTTTTAAAAAGGATTTAAAATAAGTGTTTTAACTTCAATAAAATGGTGGAAGAGAAAATGGATTTCAAGATTAACTTTTTATATAGAAAAATAAAAACAGAAAACATGGTTTTTGAAATTTATTTCAAACTAGAATTGAAATGGTTATATAATTTAATGTTTTTAATTTTGAAGGAAGGTGGTGTCCAAGAGAGTATTATTATTCTAATTCCTATATTATAATTTATCATAAAAAATTATTATCATATTATGAATTCTCTTAAATCATTATTTACCATGGGTGATTTTAGGGAAGTTTTATTTTAATGCATTTGTCCAAGTGTTCACATTACATGATTTTTATAATATTCCTTTAAGATTTTAGAAGGTCCAATATGAGACCTTCTAAATTATATAACATTTCCATGTTGACTTTTTAATATTTTTTTTGGTTGGAGTAGTATTATTATTGTAGTGGTCAAGGATAATAACTATTGGAGTCCTTTATATAGTGGTTAGTGTTTGGAGGGTGATCTGGGTATTTATTTATGCATCTATTATATATATATATTTTGTGTATATTCCATCGGTTGAATTTTTGAGCATAGATATTCGAATTATAGAATGTTCATGATAAATATTTGAGAGAAATTTCATTTTGTGAAAATGATAATTAATGGGTAAATTCATTCTCATACTATGTATCTAATTCCAATAAATGGTTTCCTGTCCCATGTGGATTTAGAACACCCCTAGGGTATGTGTAATGCTAGTTTGAGTGCTAGTGTAGATATAATCATTATCTAGGTCATTATAAATGTAATCAAGTGTCTAGGTTATTTGGTGCGAGTCTAGGTTAGTGATTATTCTACTTGATATTTAGGATTTTTAGAGAATGAAAAATATATAAATATTTTCCTAGACCTATGAAGTATACATTATTTAGATTTTTAATCACAATCAATCGCAATGACTCTTGAGTTGCTGTGTTTAATTTCCTTATTGATTTTGAGTTGGAGATTTTTTATTAATATTAATGATCTGTTGATCATCATTTGAATAGTTGAGATTCCTTGTTTTGGAATTGGATTTTGGGATTGAAATAAAAGTTGAATCGATGGCATGAGTTTGTCTTTTACATTCTCAAAAAGAGGCCAATGACTAAATGACTGATCATGAGATGTCTTTGGAATTATTGTTTGAATGACCTATAGTTTGTTAATATATTTGTTCTGGTGAAATATGTCTCAACACCTTATTTTTTTATATTTATAAATACTTTAAGTCGAGCGGAATTATTGGGGTCAGTTAATATAAGCCCCTTTATGTTTTACACGTTTTTTGTATTTTCATGTGACTATTTCAGTGTGTCACGTGTAAAATTGTATTTATATGAATGTTGTATTTTCTAAATATGTTTATTTAATAATATATAAGAGATATTTTATATTGTATTGGTTTTAAAAAGAGTTTTATGGGTCCATTTGATAAGGTGATATTTTTTATACAAAATAATTACAATAAAATTATAGAATTTAATATTTGTTTAGGGGGAAACATTTTTGAAATGAATTTTATGTATTTAATTTAATAAAAATTAATGGAATTTCAGAATATAGAAATATTATTAGGAGTAATTTGATTTAAAGTGTATGTTTTCAGTAAAATGGATTTAATATATTTTATTTATCGTTGGCATTTGAAAATTAAGATGAATTTTGTGACGTGTGAGTGATGTGTTATTTTTTATAGGGATTATTAAATTTTATTTGCACATTAGTTTTTTGGGAATTTGTTGTGTTATAATGGGAGACATCTAATTTTTGTGTTTATGTTTCTTGTTATTTTAATTCTACCAAGAAAATATATCATAGAGATAAAATTTATAATTCAAGAGAAACGTATCATGTTGATTCTCTCATTGTAGGTGTAGTTCAACAAGTTTGTGGCCCAAAAAATTTAAAATTATCTTGTAAGGATGGTTTAATTTTGTGTATGTGGATTTTAATTAAATTTTTTATAGAATCCTACATCTTATTTTCCATGGTGATGTAGGTTCCTCGTAGTCAATTTTTTAACCTATGATCTTATAATGATTCCTGGTTTGGGTGGTTTTATTTTATAATTTTTGGTGTAGGTGATAGATTTTATGGTATCATTGAGCTTGTTTGTTCACTAGGGGGTCTTAATTTCAAAATGTATTCATTTGATATTTTTTTACAGGACATAGCTATTTTTGGTTCGTTTTTCAAAACAATAATCTTGTTCTATTTTGATTCTGTTTTAATGTTGGTGACCTAGAAATTTTTTGTTTTGATGCTTTGATCATTGAAAAACTAAGGGTCGGTGCTTGATTATTTATTGTCGGAGTTTTCTTAAAGATATTGGAAACAAGAGGGTAAATTTTTCATTTTTATTGATCCCCCATGATAATGTATTATAATATTAGGTTCATGTTTACCCAATGACTTCGATGACTCAATGGTATGGCCCATTTCATTACTTAGGTTTGTTTTACATTATATGTTTTTGTGACATGATTTTAGGGTTTTTATATATTTTATTAGGTTATTTATCAATATTTAGTATGGAATTTTTTATTATTTACAATGAGTTTTTTTGGTTGTTTATATTACTTGAAAAATTTTATGTGTTTTGGGTGTTTGGGGACTTGTTTATTTATTGGAAGAATGTCTTCCTAAGAGTTCATGTCATTGATGGAACATTTTATAAAATGTTTAATTTCATAGGAGAACATTATAGGTCTTGATATGATTCCAGCCTTATATCCTATAATGGTTTATTATATTCTTCTTTGAGATGTTGGATGTAAAATAATGATCTGCACTGAGGATCTTGAGGGAAAATGTTTTAGTGGGTGTTTTTTTCTATCAGGGAACATCCCAATATATAGACCCTTCAACTTTTATTTTTAAATTTATTTCGTATTGATGTTTCATTATCATATATCCCATATCAATGTACATCATGGTGTCTATATATTCATGGAGGGGATTTATTATATCCCATGTTTTTTAAATTTATTATCATAAAATTATTTTTTGGTTTTTTGGTTTTCCATCAATTTATAAGAGTTCACAGATAAATTTTTTAAAATTTTAGATTTTTTGTAGGGGAAATTATTTGGACACATTACTAGAAACAATTAAATAACCAAGCATTTGGTTGTTTTCCGAGGTATATATATTTTTAATGGTTTGTTACAGACCCAAATCATGTAACCTATAGTCAATGTGTGCTTTATTAAAATGGCACTATATATATGGAATCTCATCCCAAAGGACCAAATTTTTCAGTAGTGAAGGTTAACATGAGAAACATAATATTCACTAAAAATTTAATACATAAAATATAAATTTTTTTTTGTGAACATTATTATTCCCATTCACATATACCTACACAGAAATCACAAAACAATTCCTTATATCCCCTGAAAAATAAAATCATATGAAAGGGGTGAGATCCAATGTATAGTATGGATATAAATATAAATAAATATATTAATAATAATCAATAATAATCAATACGGTAAGGTCAATAGATAAAAAATATTCTATTTAATCGATAAATAGAGTATAATATGGAATAAATATATGAATATTAAATAAATACATAGAAATAATCACATGATGTTGAATCAATACATGGATATTATATCTAATTTAATAATCACATGGACATCAATAAATAATGGTATAATGAGGTAATTAATAATTCATTATATTTGATTCTATCATGATGGTTCAGAAGAAACATTAAATATATAGGTTGAAACCTATCTAATTCTCCAAAGTTATTTGTCTCACAAGACCAACAGATATATCAAATGGATATGAATAAATGGGACACTAATAGTCAATTAATAATTACAATGAATTAATTAGATTATTTTGGATTAATGAAATCAATATAATAATTCATATTACAAACTATTATAATTTTTTAATAATTACTCTAATCACATAAACATAATAATATACCATCTCAAGTAACATAGTGAATAATATTAAAATAATATTTCCTTAGTCAAACTGATAATAAACCATACAAATAAAGAATAATAATTATTTAAATAAAACATATATGCAGTGGATTTTCGGTACAATAAATTGTTTTTTTCATTTATTAATAAGGATATAATTAAAATGATATTAATTTTTTTAAGGAAAATTACCATCTTACATTGAAAATAGTCATAAAACAAAAATTGCACAAAATATTATGGTGATTTTTTAATTTTAAATTAACTATTAAAACATATTAAATATAATATAATTTTTTTGGTCATAATAGAGGGCAATTATATTCATTCCCAACATGTAAAACCAAATATTTATTTCACATTTTTTGTAAATGCCAAACAAACGTTGTTTTGAAAAAAGCATGATAATTCTTTATAGATCATTTTATAATAAGTAAAAATGGATACAAATTTCTTAAATAAATAATATTGAAATTGTTAATAGAATTTATGGAGTTTTTTTCAATGAAAAATGTATATTGATGAAACATGATTTTTGACCGAAGACTGAAATATATTCAGATTTTCATAAAAACAATTTTTCTATCATGTTAAGTATAAAACCATGGGAATAGGTTAATATTACTTGAAAAATTAAATAATAACCATATAAGAATAAAATATATTGATTTTAATATAGAAATATAATTTAATTCTCCCAAGGGAGACTTAAATAAAATCCATCTCGAATAATGACAATATTATTAAATAAAGCCTTGCAACATTTTTAACTATTTAATCGTAAGCCCATGTAGTGAAATAATAATCAATTGAAACATTAAATAACATGAAGAAAAATATATTAATTTTATAAAATATCATTAGTTTACAAATATGAACCATATAAAGGAATAATTGGTTAATATGGAGTATGTGTCACAAAAGTAAAAATTAGATGAGAAACCCTTACCTTAAGTTTAATAACCTCCGTGCGTATCCTAATATCTTGTATAGTAAATTTAATATTAGTATTAATGTATTAATTTACCATAATCATATATCATATACCTTATAATATTGGCATATATTATTTTATATCCTATATATTAACAAAACATGGTTAAAATCACATTTTAGGGTGATAATTGCTTTGTTTTTCATGTATGTTTTAGTTTAGTAATTTTTATACTTTCGGTACGATCACGGTTACATAATATAAATAATTTCAAACATTATATGAATATCATATATATTCATTATATCGGTATTTAGTGAATTCAATTTAATTTATAGATAAAAAATGGATTACATTGTCTATACAGATGGTAGGTCGTACGTAAGCTTGAATGATGTTCCCAACTTTCTCGTCATTTGATATGAAATGAAAATAAATAATAAATAATAAATATTTTTTAATATAAAAAATTTAAATTAATAAAATACAGCCATATTATCAAACATGATAATAAAATATTAAAAATAATTAACATCACTATACAGTGACAGTAGTCCACACATACGCACGAGCGATATTATTATATTAAAATAGATTTTGTGGGATTAAGTTATGTGAAATATTATAACTATATAATTTTTTATTAAATAAATATAATATATTTTCATTAGGTTTTTCCTTATTACCAATAATGTAAAGAATAAGTTAAAAATTGATCATTTTTCTTTGTGAGGTGGTAGTCCATTCTACACAAGAGCAATTTTTTCATATCACCAACATAATAGAATTAAAGGTGGTATATGCGATAAAATAATTAAATAAGTATAATAATTTCATATTTATATTAAAAATATGTTCAATATATCATTATACCCATCCATGAAATGTGGTGATGGAAACAAAATTATATCGGTTCATGGGGTGGTAGACCACCACACAAATAATCGACATCTTCATATCATATTTGATGGAAGTGGAGATGGATCCTTGTAATGAAATTTATATAATTAAATCTTTTTATATATTATATAATAGTGTTATGATATTTTCAAGGTTTCATAATGTTTTAAGTAGGTGGAAGAATAAATAAATCAAATACACAAATTTAATAAATTTAACTATTTTTTTAGAGATCCTCTACAGGTTTATACATAAATCATTAATAAGGGTGATTAATAATCACAATAAGTTCTATAATATTTTTTATGTATGTATATAAGTGAATTGGGAATTTATTTGTTGAACCAAATGGTTTTGGAAGTTTTGATAGGAGAGGAGAGTGGGTGGCCATATATATGTAGGGGAGATGACACACATAAATTTTTACAAAAGTTAAAAATATTCCAACATTATTATCTTAAAATAAGCATAAAAAATTGTTAATTACATATACTTATATGTTATTTGTTCTATCTATGTCAAATAAAATTATTTTTGGAAATTATTTTAATAATTTTTAATAATTATCTTCTTAGCTAACTCCTTGATAAATCCAATTTACCTTATGTTTGGTAATTAATTTTTTATTTCGTTTACTATTAATTATGGGAAAATACTACTTTTAACATGATTGATAATATATATTTTTCTCATTGCACATGTGAAAGGAATTTTTCCAAATTTAATTCATATAACTCTTAAAGTTAAAAATAAAATTTAACTGAAAACAAGATGAATGTGCAGTTTTTCATAGATAAAATTATCATAAGTATAGAATGTTTTAAAATCCAAATTAAATATAAAAAGGTTTAAAAGAAACAAAATTTTATAAATTTTAATATAATTACACTATTTTTACATTCCAACTAATCTAAAACATACTTTAACATTGTGAATAATATAAACACAAATGTTGTTGTAAAAAAAATCATTATTTCCCACAAATCATCAAAAAATTAATATGGATAGAAAAACACAAAAAATTATTCAAAAGAAAAGTTTGGTATGAATATTTCAGATATTATTATATTTTGTATAAATTTTTTGAAAGATCTAAATTTAATTTAAAATTATGTGAAAAAATCTCGACTATTCCGACTCTACAAAATATAGTTTTTATGAAATCATTTCTTTCTGTTTATAATGTTTTTTATTTTATTTATAATAAAAAGATATCCATTGAATTTATTTTATACACATGTAAAACATAATTTTTATTAATTTGTTTAGTAATTTTATTAACAAAAAATGTAGTATCTGGATTAAAATTACCATTTTTAAATAGTATTATTTTAATATAGTATCACATTTAGTTGAAACATAATATTAAGTGAATTGAAAAATATCAACGAAAATGAATTTATTTAAAAAGTAAATATATTTTAGTTTATAGGGGAGTTATTTCTCTTCTTATCGATGTGTTTCATTCTTTATAGACAATCTAATATGATGTTTCTCTTTTTAAAGTCCCAGGGTGTTATATTCTACCAACTTATATAAATTGTGTCCTTGGAATTTTATCTTAATCAAAGAAACTAAAGTGTTAGAACTTGAAAATTTCCTTATTGAATCCTCATACTTTTAATAGGGATAATAAATCCTGTTTTTTTATAATATAGTAAGGAAAGAATGGAGATTATCTAGAATAATACATAATGGGTTTCCAAAATAGAAAAAATTATTTGAAAGTGGAGATATAGACATGGAAGAAAAGCATAAATAATATTAATGATTTTTAGAGGTAATTTATCAGAAAAAAAGTTAGTGATCCAATTATATATAGGTACCTCTAGATCGTAAATATATTTTCAGTTAATATAAAATTTGATTCATCAAATATGGAATTAATTTAAAAATAAACTTGTTCAGGTATTCCTTTAAAAATGATAGAGAATTATATTACAATGATAATAGATAAAAAACATACTTATATAATATGAATTTAAGAATAATTTCATCTTTTGTGGTATATGATCTCATAACAAAAGAAATCAATATCTTGGATGAATTATTTTGATTCATGATGCACTAAAATTAACTCTTAATGGATCATAGCCTCAATCAAAAAGTAACAAGATATTCCTTCTTTACATAATAAATCCAAAATGGTTAAACATATTTTTCCAATATTATACATTAGTCTCTAATAACATTAGACAAACACATATAATTCAACATAATAAATTTCAAAATAGGTCAACCCTAATAAATATTTGAAATATGTTAGACCAAATTTGACGTTTAAAAATTTATAAGTAATGACTCAAAATCGACAATAAATTCCCCCAAAAATATAAATTTCAAATTAATGTCACATTAAAAATATGAGAATACCTTTATCACATATAACATTAATGAAAACATGCATTATTCAAAAAATAAATTATTAGGTTGTCCAATATAGTTCATAAATCAATACTTATAGTAAACTTTGGAAAATACAACATAAACAATCAATACATGACCCAATTTTATGGTCAACAACAGTAACCCATATAAATATAATTATTATATAATAATAATGAACATATTAATGGTTTACCTCCATTAATCATGTGTTTTGAAAGAGGTTAAACATGTTAGTGAATCATTTTTTCTGGTTATTGGAACCATTAAACAAATGTTCTCAAATCCTTTAAGAAATAGTAGTGTAGTACAATACTTTCAAATTTATTTATTATTTTAACCAAAATATTCTTTTTGAAATAATAATATAACATAATTATTTAATAAAAGAACAATCACATTAATCATTCCACTTTGAATATGGTTATAATTTAATCATTACCATGATCCTTTTTCTCCTTTTTGAGGTATATTTTTCTGTTTCATATGGGATTAATTTGTGTAAAACCCAATAACCCTACAATTGAATCATTAAAGATTAGAATTTTTTTTTATTTCCATTTAAATTAGAAACATTGGGTCTTTTATCCCAACACTTGAATATGACTTACGTTACATTCAAGAAAGTATCATAGTGTTTATTTCCACAATAATCCCATGAGGTAAAATACATCTTTCCCATATTCCACGTATCATTTTTTCTCTAATCTGTTCTTCTTATATTTCGTCCCTTTAAATCCATAATACATGAATAATTATTTCTCTATATTGATATCAAATAATATTATGTCTTCATATAATGATAATGTATGGAAGATTAATTACCTTTGAATGAATGTATTAATACCAAAAATAAAATTTTCATTATTACCCTTTCTATTACATGCATTGATACATTTACCAATACTTAAATTAAGAACCATTTAAAATTTAAATAATAGAAATCATTAGATCATAACTTGATGAAAAATATTTTATTTTTCCCATTCTACTAAAACATGTAAAAAATTGAAAATTTTATATGTACATATTTTCTTGTAATCATAGACAAGATTAATATGGGATTGTTTTAAAATCATAAAATTATTTTCAAACCCTTCCTAATAGTTTTTAAATAAAATTTTAATTAACATAATAATATCTACTAATAGTTTCAAAATTGGTATGCATTAATCCATATTTTAATTTACTAGGTAATGTAAGATTCAATCGTATCAGTAATATCATTATGTCCCATACCTATTATTTCTCTAATATTATTCCAATGGTTTAAACAAACCACCCATGATAGCTACTGTAATGACCCCGAATCTAGTGACCCCCAACTAGTTTCGACATTGTTAAATTGGATCTAAAGACATGGTAATGCATCTTGAATGAATGAATAGTTTAGTAGTCATGGTAATCATGTAAAATAATTTAAATTTACATTTCTTAGTAATCATAAAATACAAAATGTTTTTTCTTTTTAAATGCAATTATATTCCATACCATATCCCTTCAAATCAATCAAAATACAATTCCATATATCGTAAGGAAAATTACACATAAGAAATGAGTAAGATCAGAATCACAGTATGGATATGATTATAGGGGAAGATATTAGGGTCAAGTAATCACTATGCATCACAGATTGGTAACTAACTGAAACACAAGAAATTTAATCAAAAACCAGATCATAATATGTTTGAAGTTAATGATAATCAAATAATGTCATATAAATAATTGAATAAAATTGAAACTTGTCAATGGGTATTAAAACTAATCAACTAATAGTATTGAAATTTATAATTTATATCATAATTCTGGAATTAATAATGATTAATATCTTAATAGTTTAGGAACATTCATAGGATATTTTTTATTCTTTGGGTATAGAAACACCTAATTTGGAAAATGATTTGTCTTATGAGACAAATGGATGCCCTAAATAATAAAACATTGTGAAATATTATAAGGTAAAACAAAGGAATACCCTTCCTCATCTAAGGGGTAACTCATCATATAATGTCACATCTAATATTGAACACCCAACTGAGCATGTAAACACCATCTTTAACTCATAAAAAGAAAACCACTTGGAATTGTTCTAACAATGGCCCTATGTTTTATCCCTACTTCCATTAGGGTTTATGGGAGATAAATCATATATGTAAAAAAATCAGATAGGAAAGGAAGAAAAATGAGTCAAATAACTCAATAAACCCATTAAAACAAGAAGTAGTATAGGATTGGGATCCATGGAGAATGGATGTAAGAACCTCTTATTAGGTCTTGTAAGTGTTCATCCATTTTTTAGTTTTTATTTTTTATGTTTTAAATATTTTAAAATGAATCACAACATTTTATATATGTATTTATTAATATAAAATATTATTTATTTATATTTATATGTTAATATATATTATTTTATATAATCATAATTTCTCCTAAAAATATTAAGTGTTATATTATTTATGTTTAACAATGATTATATAATAAAATTTCTTAAAATAATTTATCGTATGATTTCATGTTTAGAGAGTTCATATTTTTTTACAAGATTCTTGAAATTTTCATAGGATAAATAATAAAATAGAAGCATTGAAATATAATTTTATGTTATTTTTATTAAACCCATGTTGAAATTTTTATTTTCACCACATGTCCACTTTATAATCCATTTATCCTATTTTATAGAATCAATTGACTTATTTATTTTGATTAGATAAATTTATAAGTAATTCTAAATTTAGTGATTTTTTAGTCTAATAGCCAAGACATCACACTCTCAAGTGATTTAATAAAATCCATAATTATACATTTCTGGCAATAATGCTGATATTTTTGACCAAAAAATTTTAATTCAAACAACACAACATTAAAATGAAACCATGAGTTACATATATTCTTGTAGATCATTTAGGTTTATCATTTTATTTAATTAATAAAACTTTTATATAAATAATAACTATATTTTTAAATAAACATTTAACCCATTTAAACCGACTTTTCATATATCACCTGAGGTTGCCAATATCATCCTTGTGAAATCCATTAGAGAAAAAACCATTAAAAATCATTCGTTATAACCTGAGTAAAAGTATATATAAGAAAGGAGATTAAAATTTATTAGTAAGGGTAAAAATAAGTATTACTAGTTAAATGCCATCAATGAGTATAATATGTGAATAAGTGTATGATGACATGATCAGAGTGAAAGAGAAAATCATAAGATTAATCATGAAAATCAATACCTAGATTTTCAATAAAAAACAAGTCCAATGAAAAGTCATCATAAAATACAAATATTTTCCATTTTATATCAAATATCGTTTATCAGAAACATTATATTTCAATAAAAATCAAATAGGATAATTTTTGGTAACTTTATGTGTCACTTTCAAAAAACCCTTTGAAAACCCTTTCAATTGGAATAAACATATAGATGAGTCCAAATATTATAATTACCTAATGCATTTGGGAGTTTCAATGGGTATCACATAGTCTATAAGGTTTATTGGTCTCACCTGTGATCGATAATGGGTCTCAACCCTTTATATAATCTATATCTGTCTCACCCAATTTTCGTCAAATATAATGGGTCTCTACACAACGTATAAGCTATACTGGGATCAACCATGAGATATAATGGGTACAAACCCATCATATAAGCTATTTCGGGGTAACCTATTTTATATAATGATCTATTAAAATGTATACAATACATTCATTATAATAATCATAAAAAATTTATTAACAAACATGCCTCATATCAATCTCTTTTTAATATAAATTACTAATGGGAAATAAATGAGTTACATAATGATAATTCGGATATATTCATAATCCATATAAGAAATGAATGATGATAGAATGAATATATAATATACCCAGTAGAGGATTAGTAATAACAAGGTTTGTAGAATTCTATTAATAGAAATAAAATTAAAATATTAATAAATATATTTCTGAGTAAAAAAATACATTTCATTTTGAGAATCACGTTGTAAAAATCCTTTTATTTGAAAAAATACATTGAATAATATGAAGGTATTTTTAAAAAACATTTAAAATGCCTTTGAAAATAAAAAATATCTTCAAAATCATTTTCCATATAAATGAGATCAAAATTTCATTTAAAATTTCTTCGAAAACATTTTTATAAAACATTTTTTTGATAGATCACAGGTCACTTACCGATGAGAGAAATGAAGTCATATTTTATTAAAAGTATTCTTCATAAATTTCAAGATTCAAATAGTGTACAAAATTGTACAATTACATAAAAATATTTTAATTTTACATATTATAATATAATTCCTTGTATTTATATAAATTCAACATCATGGAATTAATCATACACAGTCTCAAAAATGATGAGATTGGAACAAATATCTCTTACCACATTTGTAACGTTGATTCACAATCCTCATGAAATAATATCCTTAAATGAATCACATAATATTATTAAATTAAGTATATTCATGATATAACATGTTAATGTTGAAGAACATATAATTTATAAAAAAGATATTGGTGTATAACATAACTTACTTCTCAATGAAGGGAAATTGAGAGGAAAATCTCTCAACAATTTCGTAAAAGTGAAATTGTATCCCCCATGAAATAGAGGTGATAAAAGGGGAATTAGAATCTAATTAAATTCCTTTATTTTTATAATTTAATACATTCATGTACATTATATAATTAATGAAGAAAAATTAATTGTGAATATGGAATGTATCTCACAAAAATAATAGTAAGATAAGATATACCCTTACAACTTGAGTAATATTTGAATCAATAGGACCATTAAATAATAACATCAATTGAATATTTTAATATCATAAATATATAAATAGTTAAATTAACATGACATAGTTTAGTATATACCCCACAAAAAACATGTTCGGAATATTTCATAATTCTTGTAGAAATAAATGCTAGACTAAAAATCCCCTTACATTGAGTCTGTTTTATAATGTTTATTCTTTATCTTCATGAATAATAAAAATATGTTAATAATTTACCTATTGAGAAAACAATTGAAATATAAAATAACTTTTATTTCACTTATTACAATGTTTTATCCAATTACATAATTGATTAAGATTACCTCTGATGTTTTTATCATATTTGGCTTTTGTGTGAAAATTGACCTTTATAGGTTGAATGTGATCAAAGAGATAATTATATAAATACATAAAAAATAATAAAGTTGAAATTATAATCATAATTTTTAATAAATTATTCTTCTAACAATCATGGATAATGGTTATGAAAAATTCACCAGCATTATTATCATAGAGATGGTAGACCATACATACACAAGAGTATGATTCCCATTTATCAACAATCATTTTGGAAAGTTGGAAAATATAATGACTATTTGATGAAATATCATTATATTATAAATGATATATTATTTAATTATATACACTCTTATATATCGTTCATATGATTTGAGTATGAGAAAATAAAAAACACATCGTTTTGAGTAGGTGGTAGTCCACATGTCCATAGACGAAGTTATCAGTTTTTTCAGTGTGTAAAATGGAAATAAGAAAAGGATGTATTATTTTTAAATAAAAATAATTGAATCATGAATTTCACAATTATTTCAATCATATATTATATATCATATATAATAAATATAGGTAACCTCATTACCTTCCTTGAATCATGTTAGAGAAAACACTTTGCATCGCTTCGTGGGGCTATAGTCCACCACATAAATGAGCGACATTATCATATCCACTAAGATTTTAAATTTAAAAATGGTATATGTTATTTAACGACACTAGAGGTATTATTATGTCATAGATATCATAAATATAATTTATAAATAGAATTAACATCACTATGACTCACCTTGAGATGTGGTAATGGTGGAATGAAGGACATCAGTTTATGTAAAGGTAGTCTATCATACCCACAAATGATTATTTCATATCTGATTAGATGTAAGTGTGTAAAGATGTAGGTTTTACCCTTTAAATAAACAAAATTATAATATTTACTATATTTAGGTTATTATATAATAATTATATAATAATAATTCAATGGGTGAAGAAATAAATAAAACAAAAGTGATCATTGAGGAATGATATATTTTTTTTCAGGTAACACTTTTTTGATTGTACCAAAAACATAGTTGGTTTGATTTATATAAAACAAATTCTATTATTGTGGGAGTGATGTTTTTAATTTATTTGAATATGGTTTTTATGAGACAAAATTATTCTGAGGTGTGTATAATGTATGGCAGTGAATTCACTTTTATAATGGAGGAGTGTATTCTTGTAAATACCTTAAAGAAAATACTATTTAGTGTTCTCCCTTACATCATGTTACAAATATAATTAATAATTAAAAAATGAGTATATAGTCTAAATATATATATCCAATGGGTTTTGGATAAGTTTCTTATTCATCTGGACCCTTAATATTTAATTTTAACCACTATGTATCTAATTTTTACCTTAATAGCTGCAATACATTTTAATTTCTTTTTCTAATATGTTTTGGTATAAAATAAAATTTCATTAATGGATATTATAATATACTTTGATTCTAAATATGGAATCCAATTGTTAAATTTCAATTCACATATATGCTAGAAATTATTTTAAAATTAATCCCGCGGACAAGATGAGATCACATGTTTTCAAAAAAAAATGTTCAAAAGCAGGAAGTGGTTTTTAATCAAATTTGTATATGACACTGATTAAAATTAAATAAACTGTATTAATAAATTTATAATTTAAAATCATGAATTATTAACAAAATAAAAATATAATTTCATATAATAATTTATTTAGATGAAAAAGTAGTTTTCCATTAAAATACAATTTTTTTCATTATTCATAAATAATGAAATATCACACTAAAGTAATAAAATATCACAATATGATAATATTGAAAATATCATTTCAAAATGATGTTTATATTGTCAAATAAAATTTATAAAAGGGGAAAAATTTAGTTTTAAATCATGTATTCCATTAAAAGACTATAAAACCGTCTTTTAGGAAAATACATCTTTTTTATGCTTATAATTGGAATAGTTATTATCTTATTCCCATTAAATCGTATTTATTGACGTAAAAATATTTTATTAAATATATATTATATATTAAATTACTATAATTATATGATAGTTAATTTTTTAATATATCTCTATAATACATACTTATGCTAATTAAAATAGTGTTTTAAAAAGTTATTTGATTTTTGTTTTCCAAATGGTTTTATATTCATTTAAAAATAATTTTTCACATGATAATTCACTTAATAAAAAATTATCAATAATATTTTAATAATTTAGTTAATCATATTCACTCACTCCATTTGAATGGCTGGGTGGAAACTATTATTTTGAATAATAACACTAATATTATTGTTTCTCTCGTAAGATTTAGACTTTCTTGTAACAAAAAATATCAATGAAATGTGATGTTATATATAAAATAAACTAATAATGGTGTTGAAAAATCAATAATATTGATTGATTATAAATTAGGATGTTAAAGAATTCAAATTATTTTTAAATAAGGTATTTGATAAAATATTAAGAAGTTACATCCAACCACCCCCCCCCCCCCACCCTTAAAATGAAATGTCCCTCGACATTCATCTTAATTATCAAAGGATTATCCCTTTTTGAATTAATTTATTATACCCACATAGAAAAAATTAAATAAATAAAACATCCCTTAAAAATTCATGGGGGGAAACATAAAGGTCACCAGAAGTTATTCATAACTAGTAATAGACATAGTGTGAAAATTATTGGGAAATTGAATGATGGATTTGGAAATGAAAACTAATACCCATGAACTAATATATGGTGATATAGAATTTGGAAATGTAGAAGTAAATGTAAAAATACAAGCCAAATATGTCTTGACGAGTTCATTGATATAATATGAAAATATGGTAATATGATAACATCTTATTTCAAGATCCTTTTCCTAATGTATATGGATTTTTTAGCCATCTAGACTGAAAACCACATGAAATATACTTATTGAGAAGTAAAATGTCATATATTAACAAATTTACACCATTATCAAAACATTTTTCATTATATTATAAGTATTCAAGATGAATTTTCATATACCAAATGTACAAAAAATTAATATTTTAAAAACCACATAACCATAAAAGGGATTACAAGAAATTTCTAATATCTATAGACATTTAAAAAACCAAAATGGTTAAAACATGGTATGTACGTTCCCAAAATGAACAAAACTTCATAAATTAATCTCCAAATTTCAATAATAATACCCAAATTTCAAACCGAATAATTTTATACATAATTATCCTTAAAATTATTCAAGAATTTCCAACCTATGATGAAAACCCAAAGATTAGAAGGATTTGATCATATATTATTCCAATAAAAACAACTGTTATTCCAAAAAACCTATATAGTTTTAAAATAATATTAATTCATTCCTATAAACAAATCATTCTAACCAGGACAACATGTACACCAATAGTAGGCATTAAACCCTTATCCTCGTTCGGCCATGTGTTCAAGCCCCACCTCCTAGAGAGATGTGAGGGCTTGTCACCCAGTACTTGCATTTTCTCCTTTATATATAAATACCAAAAAGTAAATAAACTCAAAAAACACATCACTTTGATTGTAGGGGTTATAAATAAACCATCACTAAAAAACACTCAAAAAAATTTCATTAATAACCTACTTTTGTTAATACATAAGACACTTAAATTAGGTGTCACTGAATTTAAAGTTATGAAGATCATTAATATTATATAACTATTATGGTTCCAATAATAATAATATAACCTTACATGATACTCTACTAATTCATAGAGTTATTTAAATAAACCATTTTTACCAACTATTATATCACAAGCCCAACACTCCCTGATCTTGTGCAAAAATCAATAATATTTCATTTTTTTCTATGATGCAGATAAATGTTACCTAAAACATTCCATCCAAACCATTCTACAAAAAAAGTAAAACAATGAGCACTTCAATTCATGATTATATTTTATTATTATTGTAATATATAATAAATAAAACTCCAATATAAATAGTACTATGATTTTCAAATGAAAATTTCTCCCATTTAACATGGATTTTCGTAATTCAAATTATTTAATCAACATCATCCCTTATAAATCCGTTATAGACAAAAAACTGATCAACATTATTTTTTATAACCCATGGAGAAAATAACCATATGATGTGTGACCAGAAATTCACTATATGGTTAAACATAACAATTAATAATTTAATGACATCAATGAACATAAGAAGTTCATAAGGGTACAAAAAAATATTCAGAGTGCATGGGGGAATCAGAAAAGAACTCAAAGCCATAAATAATAACATCATAAATTAAAAAAACATAGAAAATTCATGAGTCATTAGAATTAATAATTACGAGCCATGCGATACAAATCTATATCATAAGAAACATTTTATTTCAATATTATGATATTGAATCTATTTTTTGGAAACTGGAGCATCACTTTCCGAAAACCCATTTAAACCCATTTAAATTGCATAAACATACTAATTAATACAAATATTATCATTATCCAATGCATTAGTGAGATATAAAAGGGATCACCATTCATATAATATTTATCGGTGTCACCTGTGAGCTATAATGAGGTGTTAGAGCAAAGGTTTTCTTTGATAAAAATCAAGTCTCATTTTTTACTATCAATCCTCAACATGAGAGATCAAGGAGTTTCTAAGTATAGTGATCTTACAATACAATCATAACAATATAATAAATGTAGTTTCAATTCGTAGTGTTTGAGAATTTTTTGGTGTACAAAAATACGGAGGGAGAGGCTAGCATCATGAATGGTTTCATTATAGAATCAGTACATCATGAAAATGGTAATGGAATGGGTTTTACAATGACTGGGATGATATCCACAATGTTTTAGATATTTGAAAATGGTGATAGATTTCTTCATGATTATGAGAATTAAATAATCGTTAGTGCATGATGGTTTGATAGAAAACATCATGACAATATAAATACAAAATAGAGCATTGTAAATGTAGGATCTACATGTAGATGTTCTTAAAAGATCCTAAAATATGACAGAGTTAGTGGATCATCTCAAATGGACAATCCTATAAATTTAAGCCTAACCACATAATTAAAAATGTAATTATTCAAGGAAAATATAGGATCTCGCTGACTTCATGAGGCTAGGGTAGCTATGCGATTATATCTTTCTATGCGACCTTGATAATTGTAAAAATAATAATTTTGTAATGATAGGTGACATTGCTTCTAATTAATATGTTCTTAGATATGATGGGGTATATCATAATGGATCATCGTGCATTATGATGGTAGTTTTGTTATAATATGGCAGTCAGCTTCGCTAAGGATGTGAGCTTGGAGAATCAGTCCCTAGAACTACTATTTGTAATATCAGGATTCATTGAACATTAATTCCAGAGTGAATAATCTCAGGTCTATGGTGAAATTAGAGTATTTTTATATTTAGGGACAATGAATTTAATTCCAATAAATTTAAGGGACCTTCATGTTTGATAAAATGATTTATACATCTTCCAAATTTGTGAGCTAGGGAGAGTCGACGAAAGTGTTCCTAGGGAAGGATAGGGTTATACATAAATTCTTATAGTGGCAGTGTGTCTGGCGTATTGTAAATAGTTCTGAATACCTATATTCATAAAATAGTCAGAATTAGTGCATTTATGTATGACTGAATCACTATCAACACATGTCCCATTGATTATCCCTTAATGGTGAGCCAGTAAAACTATTCTGTTTACACTTTTCAGTTGATTTTTTTCTCTCTCATTCTCATTAGATAGGTTTAATAAGTTCTTACCAATGTGGTAACAAGATCAATTAATTTATGACAAATATTTCACACCATGATTCACCCTCCTCTCTCAGAGAATTCTCGGGTCCGACAATTTGCATAAAAGGCTATAGGTTGCTGGAGTTAAATATGTTCTCTTTTGTTATCATAGATAATTAAGTAAATGTCAAGGGAGTCCCCCTCTTTGATGGAAGAAAATTTATAATTTGGATGAAGTGGCTCATATATCATATAAGATCTCTTAGAGTATAATTTATTATTTCTTGTTCATAAGGGACATAGGTCATTGATACAACATGATAGTGTATGACTGAAACAAACAAGAAAATACATGATATATATGAAAAGCATTGAATTAACATACTACTACACAATATGATCCACTCCATCTATAGGAGATGAGTTTAACATTTTCCATGTCAATATTTGAAAATCCAAAATAAATATTTAAGAATTGGACAACAAACATAAAGGGGTAAAACTACAAATTTTTCACATTATGTTTTATGATCTAAAACAACAAACAAAGGAAAATGCAGAAACATTTTTTTAATTGAATCAATGACCATGATAGATAAATACAAGGAATTATGGATGAGATAAAAGAAATTTACAATGTAAATAGAATATTAACATGGATTCCAACCCATTAAGTAAATAATGTTTATACCCTTTAAGAAAGGAATATGTATAAACTTTTTTTGGGTAGTATGCTGAGTAGTCTGGTGGAATATGAAATGAGAGTAAAACAAAAAGATTAAACAACTAGAGTAGGAATGAAAATTTAATTCAAAGCAATGTAAAAACATAATATTATAGAAGATAGTATTGATAAAGGTAGTAATGAAGATTAACTTATTTCCCTTGTTGTTAAGTTATTCACAAAAGGATTATGAAGATTAAAATTAAAGCTATCTCTATCATGATTTTGGTGTTGAAGAGTTGGGTACATAGTCTATCTGTGATCAAGGGATATTTAAGATGATTAAATTGAAGTTGACACATTCAAATGCAAAATATAATTTTTTCCCAAAAGATAGACATCATAAATGGAAATTAATTACCAATAAAGAGTTTTTTCTATGAAGGAGAATATGATGATAATGAATTCATTAGGGAAGAAGAACATAAATTTAAATCTGGATCCCAAGATTCCATGATGGATACATTTGAAAATCCAAAACCAATAAATAATAAAGATAGAGATGATTAGTTGATTGCAGATGCGCATCTCATGTTGGAACGTGATGATTCTCTATGTACGTTTTAGAATCAATAAAATACAAACAAAACATGTACAGTAGTTTTTGAATAATCATAAAAATATGTTGAACTACAAAAGGCTAAAATCTATATACGAGAATTAGTAGTGAAAGATCATTCATATTTTTTTGAAACAAAATGATATATAGTAGATCTAAATCATCAAATTGATGAATAGAAAAAGTTTATTAATGAAGGAACATCCTGAATAGAGCAGAAGTACAAGAATATTGAGGGACATGAAGAAGAAGAAATTACTCAATTGAGTAAATTTTAATGTCAATCCAAATCAATGTAAACAAATAAACAAATATAGTTTGGAATATTCTCATATATTAATATGTTATAGAGTTATAATTGGGGGTTTGATGGAGTAGAAAAGTGTTTGAATGATCTATGGTCGACATGAATGGGAAATACTGGAATTGGTTGTGATTTTGAATTATCAAAGACTAAAAATAAGATGAACCAAATCAAAGAATAATCAAATGATGAACATATTGCAATGTCACCTGAAGACCAAGAAACGAGAACCAAAAATCAAAATGAAGGCATAACTGAATCCTATACACAATTTTTCCAAAATGATATGCATAAAAACTATTTTTCAAATGAAAGATGTATGAGGAGGAATATAAGTGAGAATACATTTCATCTTATTAAATGACAATTATAAGGCTATCATGGACATTCCTTATTATACTATAAAGAGGAAAGGAGGAAACTGAATATAAATGAAATATGAATTAAATAAAGGTGAACGAATTCATATCCTACATCTTATTGAATAAATAATATCTATAGAAACTATTTTCATTATAATAACATTAGAAATAATTTTTTTTATTGCTGGCATTTGAAAGGGTGGAGAAATAAATAAAAAACTCAGAGGAAAGTCAATACTTGTACACCATACAATGTTGATCTTAAAAATAGGTTTTCTCCCTTGGAAGAGGAGTATAGGTATGATGAACACATGAACAAAGAAAATAGATTTAAAATTTCATTATTATCCTCACTCATTATAATATTTAATGGATGAAAATGAATAAAATAGGGAAATATATTTTTATTGGAGGATCTATCAGTACAACCATGAAAAGTAACACTTTGGTTTATGATAATAGATTCTCACCCAATATGATGTGAAATAATGATTTAATGAAGAATGTAATGTAAAGGGTTGATGGGATAGTCACCTTTAGAAAAAAATTTTCTTCAAAGATAAAATGTAGTGGGTGTCCAGAAATAGAAAGCGATGAGCTTTGGAAAAACAGAGTTCTTTATGTGGACTTTTTGGGTCACAATCTCATGAGTGTGACTCAAATCTATGGATCAGAACATATAGTGATATTAAATAAAAAGGGGTTCACTATTAATTGAATTATATGTAATTATTTCATAACTGGATGAGAAATATATGGATGCTTATATCATGTTGATAGTGAAGAGAACATTTTCTACATGACTGTTGAAGAATACAATAACTTCTGGCAATGAATATTGGGTAACAATGACAAAACATTCAATGAGAAGATATCTATGATTAAGATATTGATTTATATCATCATTCTGGAGAGTGAACATAAAATAATTGTGATGATTTTATATGGGAAAAGTTGTCATGTAGTTCATTTATTCCAAATAAGAGAAGGGAGTTAAATATTCTTGATCATATCCACACTGATGTTTATGGATTGATAAATTTGGCTATAACATATGGAAACAGTTGCTTAAATATTTTTTTAATGATTAAATTAGAATATATTGTTTAATAGTTTTTCATAGGAAACTACATGTTATTGATTTCATGAAAATTTATCGACACATTTTTGAGAATGATACAAGAAATAAAAACAATGTTCTATGATCAGAAAACGGATAGGAATACACAAACATTGAATTAAAAAAATTCCTAGAAAATATATGAAACATCTTAAGGTGGCTACTGTGATAATACCTAAAAATATGAGTTATTGTGAACATGAATTGATAGGTAATCAATGTGGACATAACTATGATGATTGAGAGTTTTATCTCTCCCTATTACAGGAAAATGTTTGTTCAACCTGTAGTGAATTTTATTTAAAAGGTTGTGTATGGGAGAAAAAAGACACCATATGGGTTTTTAATGGATGATATCCTTATTTGAAGTATTTTCATGTTATTAGATATAAATTTTTCATTATAATCAAAGAAAGAAATCATTGGAAGTATGGTGATGTTGCAGATGATGGAATATTTCATGTATATTTATTAAAGAGAACAACCTAAATATGTTTTAAAAAAATTCATGAAAAATTGTGGAAATAAATGATGTCATAATCATTTAAGATTATATCGCTAAAGAATAAATTTATTCTTATTCTGATTTGATAAAAGAATTAGATTAACATTGGAAAGGATGATATTAAAATAAAGATGGTGAAAAAGTCTTACAAAACAATCAAGGATCACATAATGATAATGATTACGTAAAATAATCCAAAAAAGAATCCATGATTTAAGACACATAATCAGAAACCCATATAATTAATATAAGAGATTAAATTGATCAGTCTAATATCATTAGGGATTGGAAAACACCTATGAAAACAAGGGGAATAATGAGAGAAGCACAATTGCCTTTCTACCTGTTACAAAACCTTCCTTCTATGAAGAGGCTATGAAGGGTGGATCTTCCGTTAAGTAAATTAATTAAGAATTAGATCATATTAAAAAGAACCAAATTTGGGACATAGTTATGAGACCTAAATATAAAAAGGTGATTGGAACAATGTAGTTATTTATGAAAAAGTATGATTAGCATGGAAATGTTATCATAAATAATGTGTGCTTGTTGTGTAAAGTATATTCAAAAATTGAATGCATTGATGTGAAAGAAATATTTTATATGGTTTCTATACTAGTGTCAATCAAGATCTTCATGACATGGAAATTCAAAGGGGGTAAAATTTGTAACAAATGGATGTAAAAATTGATATCCTAAATAGTTTTCTTGTAAAAAAATTCTATATTGAAAGACCAGTGGGTTTTCTACTTGGTACTGATGAAATGAAGGATTGAATATTTAAGAATGTGATCTATAGTCTAGAGTAGGAACCATGATCAGGGTAGTCTCTACTAGATTCTTATATAAACAATATAGAGTTCAAAAGATAGAGGAGTAGATCAAAATATCTATTTCAATAATTCTGAAAATGATCATTTCATGGTACTAGTGTGTATAGATTATATTATCTTTTGTGAAAAAATGAAGGGATCAGTGGATGAATGTTTAAATAAAATAAATCATAATTTTAAATGACTCTTATCAGTGAACTCACATATTTCATCAATATATAAATGATTCAGAGGATTGAAAAAATATTTCTTTCTCACAAAAATTATGCCTGATATTTGCTGAAGAAATTCAATATACATGTTTCTTAACCAATATTGACTCCAATTTTGGTAGAAAAAATTATACAAATCATGAGGACCATAAATTTATATATGCACAATGTATAAGATAATCACTTGAATATTATTTTACTTAACAGTGACACAACCAAATATTGTCTCTGAAACATTCATTGTAGCCCACATTTAGAGTAATATGAAGGGAGAAAATTTGATGGAAGTAAAAGTAATCACGAGTCACATTCAAGGAACACACAAGTATGGATTATAATGTTTTTCATGAAGAGATAATAAATGATCCAAATTTTAAGATGCTGATTGGGCTGGAGATGTGGTGTATATAAATTCCACAAGTGGTGGACCATTCTTTATTGGATATAAATGTGTAGGATGGATGAGTAAGTAAATGTAGTGTACATTACTTAGTATGAATGATGTATAGTATACCTATGATTCAATGGCTTGAAGCAAGATATTTTCGGTGATACAACGTTAGAATAATATTGGTTGTGAGGTGAAACAACCAATTATTATATACTATGATAATAAGCTCAAGATTGATATTACGAAGAATCTTGTGCATAATTATCATGTGAAATATATTGAAATCATATATCACATTATTAAGGAAAAGGTTGAACTGGGAATGATTAAGATAGACCATGTTGGAAATGATGACCAAACGACTAACATTCTAAATAAGCCATTTCCAGCAAATGTGTTTTAGAAACATCAATTATACCTAATTGTTCCACCATCAACTAGTTTATTAGCAGGTTATGAGTCTTCTCCTCTCCCCATTTATGTTAACTGTTTTAATATTGTTAAAGATGTAATATAGGTTTTGGGGGGGAGATATGATCTAGGTTGCGTGTTTTTTTATGATATACAATAATAAGTTATTGGGATTTATTAACAATGGGGGAGAATGGAAAAAATCAATGGTACAAAGGTGGTGAATGAGAATGTTTTTTTATTTGATTTGTAGTTGTTGGAGAATAGAAAAAGAAGATAGAAGATTCAAATTATTGAAAAACCATGCAATACATACAAGCTTATGTGACATGATCACAATGAAGCATCACGAACGCATGATGGTTTCACGGAAATCATGATGATAATGTAAAATCAAAATGTTTCTTAGAGAATGGAAGATGTACACAAATTTGTTTTATAAATATCCAAAAAATGTACTGGAGATGGTGGAGAATTTATAACAGTTGATCCCACAACTATAATCCTACCACCACATTATTTGACATTAAATTATTAAAGGAAAATCCAGAATCTCTCTATTTTTATGATGCAAAGGGAGATCAGTGAAACAAGGTTTCAATGTTATCATGATCATCAAAAAAGGAAAATTATGTTTTAAATGATTCTTATTCTCTTATGTAATGTGTTCCTCATAATGATTCAGTCCTCCAAAAAGGTTTAATGAGCTTCAAGAATGCATTTTTGTTCCATGAAAGGAGTCAGCTTAGCGAAGGTTGTGAGTTTATCAAAGGAGATCTATGATAAACATTTTGGAATATTAGGTTTCACTAAATAGTGATTTTAGAGTGCATAAAATTAGTTATATAGTGAAATAATAGCCTCATTCTATATCAGGAAAAAATACATTAATGAAAATGCATTTATTATACCTTTGTGTCAATAATCTGAGTTATACTTCTCTCAATGTTGCGATTTAGGAGAGTGGAATGAAGTGTTCTAAGGATCACATTGTGTTATTCCGAAAATATTTTAAAGGTAGTGTTTTCAGAACAGTGTGACTGTGTTTGAACTTCTATATTCTATAAATAGTGAAAATTTTAGGATTTAGGTATGACCGACACATTGTCTGCATATTCTCCTTGGACTATCCCTTAGTGGTGAACAAACTAAAATTCATCTGTTGACTCTTTACATCTGATTCTTTGTTTTCCACACATTGTCATCAGATATGTTTAACAACTTCCTTCAAATTTTGGAATAGGATCTGTTATTTTATAAAAAAAAATATGACTCCTGGATCCACCACTTCCCTCTTAGGTTGTTCTGGAATCCCTAATGGGGCTCAACCGTTTGTGTAAGCTATATTGGAGTCACATTTTTTCAAGGATCTATATTGCAGATCAACAATTTATATAAGATATTCTAGGGTCACTCATTACATATAATGGATCTCAACCATTTTATAGGCTATATTAGGTTCAATCATTTCATATAATTTTCTGGTGCCGTGAATAAACAGTTTCATTATAAAACTCATAACAACAGTATTAAGAAATTTGTTTCATATCAATTTCATTTATACATAGTTGACTACTGTAAAAGAAAATGGTTCCATGACAATATTTTTTGAAATAATCATATTAAATACAAATAATGAATGAGTTTTGTATAAATTCCTAATATCTAAAATGATGATATGTAATGACAACTAATTTTCACATTGATTAATAAAAATACAATTAAAATATATTTAAAATTAATTTTTAGTGAAATATCTTTTTAAGTTTGAAAATCACATTTTAAAATAGAAAACTCTTTTAAAATTATTTTTTTTTTGAAAACTACATTGATGAAATTAATAGGAAGTTAAAAAAATAAAAACAGAAAAAAATTTAAAATTTATTTCCCCTAAAAATGAATTTATATAATCATTCAAAAATGTTTCAAATTTTTTTAGATAACATTATTATGAAAGAACAAAGATTTATTGGATTAAGACATAAATGAATTCAGAGTCTCATAAAAGACATTCTCAAACATTTTAGTTTCCAAAGAGTGGTAAAATTGGAAAATTAATTGGTTTTTTCATTAATAAAAATATCATATGATAATTTAATGTATTCATAATAATTCAACATCAATGAGATTATCATACACAATCCCAATATATGATGATAATGTAATAAAAAATCATTCCACTTTGGAATCATTGATTCACAATCCCCATGAAATAATATCATTAAATTTAAAATAAAATATCATAAAAAAAGGAATATTCAATATATAACATGTAAAAGGGGAAGGCCATAAATATTAAAAAATATATGTGTATAACATGGCTAATGTCTCAAAGAAAGAAGAATTGAGATAAAAATCCCTTAATGCTTTCGTTACATTGAAATGGTAAACCCGGTGAAATAGAGATGATGAAATGTATATTTAAATCCACATATATTCATGTTTAATAATTATAAAATACATTCATGGGTATTAGATAAACCAGATAAGATAAATGAATGGTTAATTTGGCATGTGACTCACAGAAATAAAATTGATAAGTGAAAAAAACCTTACTACTTGATTTACTTTTCAATCATAAGATCTATGAGAAAATAAAGTATATTTAAAAATTTAATATAATTAAACAGATAAAATTAATTATATAATGTTAAATGGGTTATTACATACACCACTCACAATAAATGAGTGGTGAATATGTCATAAGACTCACAGAAATAATATTGAGACTATAAATCCCCTTACCTTGAGTTAGATTCTTTGGGATTTTTAGTCATAATCATTAATAATAAAATTATGTTAATTAACTACTTTCCTCAAAACGTTTGTAATGTTTATTATTACTTGTTTTAACATATTAAAATGTATTATATAGTTACTATAATTTTTATGTTTACGTGTGATTTTATGACAATATTCAGCTTATGTGTCAATGACGACTTGGGAAGGATTACTATTGTCAAAGAGATCATTATATAAATACATACTTAAATATAATCATTAAATAATAATAATATTTATACATAAATTTTTATTATAAAATATGTAATTGAATATGGTTATGAAAAATGATCCAACATTACAATAATGTAGACAGTTGGGTGTACATACACATGAGTCACGTTTCCAATTTTTCAATGATCATTATGGAAAAACGGAATGTAAAATTTAAATTTAATGAATAATAATTATGTCATAAATACAATATTATATAATTTTATAAAACTATATATATCATTCATATGTTTTGGGGATGAAAAAGGAAGAATCACATTGCTTCGAGGAGGCGGTATCCCACATGTCCACAAACAATGGTATAACATTTTCAATTTGAGAAATGGAAAGAAGAAAATGATATATTATATTTCATGAAATATATGTATTACATAAAAATAATAATTATTTAATCTATATCATAAATAATAATTCTTTTTACTCTTATTAGATTCCATGAAACACGTTGGTGAAAACGCTTCGCTTCACTTCATGATTTGGTTGTCCACCGTACGCATAAGCGATGTTGTTGTATATCGTATAGTATGAAGTGTAAAAAGGTATATACGTTATAAATACTCTATAAGTATGAGTATGTTATAACAATATTAAATATCATATATAATGAGAATTGAAATCTCTAGGACCCACCAAGAGATGTGGTATTTTATAAACAAATGACATCGGTTCGCGATGCGGTAGTCCGCCGTACACACAAATGACGATTGCATACCCCATTTCATGGAATTATGTTATACTGTATGTTGAAAACCAACATAAAATATCTACATATATATAAGGTAGTGATTTTTTTATATATTCCTTAAATAATAATAATTTATGTTTTGTGGAAACAAATAAAACAAAAGTAATTTTTGATGAACGTCACCACTTCTTCAAGTAAATCTTTTTGTGTACCAAATGCCTTCATTGGTTTTATTTTATCAAATAAAGGGATTAAATAGTGATGGTATGTTGGGAAATTATTTTGGAATTTTTTTTGATCTAAATATCATGATAGGTGCATTGAATAAGGGAGAGTGAATGCCCTTTTATAATGGAGGAGGAATGAAGTTGTATTAAATACAAAAAATAAATCAATGTGGGGAGATCTACCTTACATATTGCTCCACCCATAATGAACCATTTTTTAGAAAATATGGTATAATTTATAATTATTTCCAACAAACTATTTTGGTATAGTGACAATTTCATTTCCCCCCTCATTATTAACATTTAATCACAAAGATAACTCATTTTACCTTAATCAATGTAATTACTTTTAATGGATTTCACTAATTTTTCAAGTCAAAAACTAAAATGGACTTATTATACATTACAAATTATTCATATTCTAATTATAGAATAATTATTTCCAAATTAAATTTACAAAAATAAATAAAATTAATGAAAAATTAATCCCATAGTTGGGATTGGAGAACAAATATTTAAAGTGAAGATGTTCAATCATTAGAAATTTTTTATTTCAAATTTCAATAAAAAAATGATTACACAGAAATAAATAATATTAATATATTTAGAATTTAATTTTTTTGACAATAAAAAATTTTCAATTATAATTTTTCATTATAAATTTTATAGATGAAAAATAATTTTCAACTTATTTCCATATTTTTCACAATTAATTAAAATTTAAAATTCTCATAAAAACAAAAAAATAACCCTAATATATTTTTTATATTATGAAATATAAATTTATGTTTTTTCATATAAAATTTATATAATTTTCAAAATTTAGTTTTATAACAATTCTACCATTAAAAGGTGAAAAAATTACCTTTTAGAAAAATACTGTTTGTTTTGCATTTATTTTGATTTGTTCTTATCTTATGTATATAAAATATTTTTGATCAATGTGAAAATATTTTATTAAACAAATAAGAAACATATTTCAATAAAATCAATAAAACACATTATTTTTAATAATTTATTTTGAAAAAACACACTTTTGAACATTTATATAGCTTTTAATAAAAATATTTCATTTTTCTTTGAAAAGGGTTTTAAATTCATTTTTATTTAATTGGTCACCAAATAATTAATATAATAAACATGTGTAGAATATAATTTCATAAATTACATAATCATTTTCATTTCATCCATTCATATGGATTGTTTGTAACTGTCATGTTAAATAATAATGCTAACACCATTTGTTTCCTATAAGACTCAACCTTGAGTTTAACCGAAGATATCAGAGAAACTCGATGTTATATAAAACAAAAGATAAACATTGTATTGTGGAAGATAAAATTTTCATTGAATTTAAATGAAGCTATAAAATAATTTATATTTGGTTGAAAAAATAAATTTCATAGAATATCAGGATACTACTTGCTGGATTGGAAATATAAAAAACATATCTATATGTAATTAGAAGATAGAAAATAATGAATTGATATTTATCATATCAGAAATTAGGTTATAACTCAAAATATGGTTTTTTAATTTCTATAATTTGTTAGAAATTTTTTCAACAATTTTTATTCATTGCATGTTTTATAGAGATCCAATTATGGTGATTATTAATTTTTAGTAAATATAATTAAATTTTATAAATATAATTGAATGGACATCAAGAAATATTTTACTTTAACAAAGTATTTTTTTTGTTTGAACTTTGATAAGTCAATGTTATTGTAGATTACAAAAAACATCTTAGATAGATTCATCTACATGATTCACTTATGTGAATTTATCTATGTGTATCAAATAAATAATTGTTCTACATAAATTTTAGTACACTAGTAACCTAGGTAAATTATCAAATAGTAATTTTCATATGTTATTTTTTTAGATACCTATAGAAAAATGTATAAATTAAATAAACATACATGAATTTTTATATATAGTTCAATGAAATTATAGAGGATATTATAATGTTAGGAAATTATCTTTTTTATGTAAAAATCATTTTTAGATTTAATTCCTGTTCAATTTAAATATTTAAATTTCTATAATAAATTCATTTATTCATAATAATTTTAAGAACCTATGTGAACTATTTTTAATTATTTTGAACATGTTTTTATAAATATGAAATTGAGATATATAATCAACCCTGAAACTTATTTTATGAAACTCATTTTTTAGTTTTGTTTTTTCCATCAATTCAAATACTTAAATAGTATAATTACGTGATATAAAAATAATTCGAGATTATTTTAGTATTTTTAATAAATTGTGATTGAATTTTGAAATTCTATTAATGTTAAATGTACATATAAAATTTAATATTGTTGAATTTGGAATTCTAGATAGGGAATTTAGATTTTCATGTGATTTATTTTGGACCAGTTATTATGGAATAATTTTAAATTATTCTATATATTTACTTCAAATAATTTTGAATTATTATTTATTTTCTAAAATACTACACATGAGAATAGTGATTAGTATAATATGATAATTTATTTATTGCATCTCTATCTCTAATAATCCAGTTTTATCAATTTTTTCATTTTAATTACCTAATATATCTCAGTTATTTTGAGGTTATTTGAGTTTAAAATTAGTTCATTACTCTCTTCTATGAGGGATGGTGATAAACTAATATTTTGATACATATTCAAAAAGATCATTCATATTTTCAATTGATATATTGTGAAGGGAATGGCGGGGTTGATATTGTTAAGTACTGTATTATATTTATATGATGATCATTCCTCACTATAGGTATATGATATATCAAGGTAAAAAACATATATGGCGTAATCTTCTTCCTTGAAATGATATTCATCTGATTAGATATGGAAGAAGTATTTACTATTTTTTATTTATCATCTATATTTTTCATTATAGTTTATTGATTATGAAACACTTAATCTAATATATCTTGTGATTTAACATTCTATTTATCCTTTTTCATATAAAATCATTATCTTTCATTAGGTTGCGACTCATTGATTCTAAATTACATACCATTTGGTATGTGACTCTATATATCTATAATATGGGTTTTAATTTAGTTGTGTAACCCCATAAAAAAATTCACACATCATAGTTATTCTTAAACCATAAAAATTAAGATGAAATTGTATTTTGATTCCCCTTCAAAAATCCTATTTGTAAATAATGTATCTTTCATCAAGTCGATATGTCTGGGAGTAGACTAGGTCAACATTAAATTATCTACTTTAAAAACCATCCATTTAATACTAATTATATTATGTTATTAGAATTAACTCTATTGATAATGATTAATGAACAAATTTGGTAATTAAATCATATCTTTTTTATCTCTTGACAATTCAAACCCCTTATACCATCATTCATCACCTTTTTAGACATAAGAGTAGGTATCCAAATATGATTATTTGTGAATATTAAAATTCCATTTATAGAGACTATCGTTTATATATTTTTTTTGAACATTTCATAGACATCATTGTCTAAGGAAATGATCTATAACATGGATGGAATGAATTAAAATAGGGGATGGATTCTTCAGAAACCACCCAATTATGATGAAAAGAAATATAGTTACTAGTAATATAAAAAGAGTCATACTATAAATAGTTAATCAAAAAACACCACCCAATCATGTAAAAACAATACATGGTACCAGACGTTTACTTAGATACTTGAACATGAAAATATACTGTATGATATGTTTTAAATTACAAATTAGTAAAAATATTATTTTTTGATATTAATAGAATTTTTTTAGTGTTGTATTTTTAGGTAAGACAACTAATTATTTATAAATATTTTCAAAATTACAAACCTTGGAACATATAAAATTATTATTACCAATCCTAATATGATTTGAGGGGTGAATCAATTTTTTAATATGTGTGAAGACAAAACAATCAATGAAATGTTCTAATGATTCAAAATATTTGTAAAATGAATGAATTTTCTTATGGAAAATTTTGAGAATCCCATAATCCTTGAATTATTCCAAATAACTCTACGTAAGTGTAACACCCCAAGATTTTATAGTGTGTTATTTCTTCAAAATAATTCAATAACTTTCACTACACGCAACACCAAGTTCAATCGCACCATGACTTACCAAACAGGCTGTTCAAAAGAGGTTATGAATAGTGTTAACTAAATTTTAAACTTTATATAATCCTTATAATTTTAGAATCCATATTATGAGTTTCTTAGACATAATGTAAGAACAAATTCATTTTCAATATTGCACTTTTACCAAATTTTAATAGTGAACCCTTTTTAGATACAATATTTTAAACCTTTTGACTAAATGGGGACATCAAAAAATTTAAAATAAAACATTCCAAGCTTCCACGGTACGCTTTCCTTTGAATAAAACAGTAGCGTGTGTTGTACGCAACTTCGAGTTTTAACACACACCACAACCGATCAAACTAGCCGTTATGAATATTAATACTTAATTTTTGAAATTATATATATTTTATATTTTAAAATGGACTTCATTTTTGGATTCAGAATATCAAATTTAGCCTAAGGTGAAATTTTGGTACTTTTCGGATAACTTTCATATTTTGATGAATAGTAAAAATTACTAAATTTTAATTAAAAACAACTTTTTTAATCAAAATAATTAATAGTAATAAATTATGAATTTGAGTGGTTTTAAAGTATATTTAGAATATATTTTTACAATTTAATATAATGTTGGTCATTGGACAAAATTTTACAATTAAACCGAACATAAACAAGTGTCAATCTTTTGATAGTTATTATCTCTTAAAAACACGCTTTTTGTTTTGACAGCGGGAATTAATTTTAAATTAATTTCTGCCACTTCTGTGTTATGAATTTAGAAAAATAGATTCCATATTTGGAATCAGGATGTTCAAATTGTGTAAATAGTTAACTTTTATTTTTAGACATTTTGTATAATTACTGCGGTAAATATTTTATTTACCATGGTTAAGGGTAAATCCGGTAAATAAGGGTTAAAAAATAATATTATAATAATATTAAATTACCCTAAAACGTGTCTTAACCCTATTGGTTGATACATGGTCGACCATGGGCATCTTTGGGTCAATTTTGGGACCCCATTGATCCACTTGTAAGTGATAATGACACTTTATTTTAATTAAGTTAAAATGAATACAAAAATGACACAAGCATATATCTTTTAGCAAAACAATTATTGAATAGGGTTATATAAGTTGGATTTTAGATTATAAATATTCATTAGAAAGATAAAAAGATTTCCTACATAATGATATTTTATTTATAATTTTTAGACATCAAATAATTAAAATTATTAATGACACAATAATGATGCAATGTTTACATCATTAATAAATCATTTAAATAAATAAGATTATAATGATTAAAATATTATCTAAAACCTGTCCAATTATTATTGGTTGATGTTATTTAGAATATGAGTCATCTTATCTTCGACCTCAATGATTTTTGGACCATTATATACCGAATACAAATATATTATAAAGTAATACTTTCACACTTTCCTAAAGAGCCCCTCCTCTCCCTTATAAAAGAAGACCACTTCTACTCATTCCTCACACCTCTCAAGCCACTTGGCTCGTCCAAACTCTGCCCAACTAAGCTCCCCACATCCCTCTCCTCCTCCTTGAAGCTTCCCCTTAGGCAGAAAGCATTTCAACAAGTCCTTTGGTTCTAACCAATGTGAGTTACCTAAATTAAAGGTAACGATTTCTCTTAAATTATTTTCATTTATTTTGCTTCTCCAACCCCCAAACTCTTTTTATTTCCTTTCTTTTGTAAAAACACCAGTATCCTCAATATACTAGGATGTTGTTATAGGAAGGATTCAAACTACACATTCACACAACTCCATCTAATGGATGATGAACATAATGTTTCTGTGGATGGCAAACTAACGCCTCACGAAACGATGATTGTTCAAATACATCTTACCGCCTCTCATGGTGGCCATTAGGATGGAACTGTAATTAAATATGATATTAATGATATATATTTTATATATAAGCTTCTGTAATTCCATTTTATTTCATACCATTATTCGTTTCATGTTGTATATACATACGATAATTTCATTTGAGGAAGTGCGGACTACCGCCCCCTTAAAATGATATGACTCGTTAATACCACACATGGAACGTATAAAGGATGGTGTAAATGAACTTAAGTAACATATATAAAATATTATATTATACTGGAATAGTAATATACCTATGTATAATTTGGATTCGATTCTTTTAAAATAAAAATTAAATGGAAGTAGCGTTCGTGCGTACGTACGGACTACCGTCTCCACGAACGCGATGAGATTCATTCTCCATCGTATCCATTCAAGTATAATTATCATTTGATGATTTAAAAATGATGTTTAAGAACTTGATACCATTCTGGATATGAATAATATACATCCCATTAATAACGAATATGTCTCACATAACAAAGAATATAAAGTAAAATGAACCCGTTAACACCCGAAATGACGATAATTCTAAAATATTATTAACAAATCAATGATAAAAGATCATATATGATATCATATTAAAGTAAATGATTCTTTTATTATTAAATAACAATTATTTCACCATTATACAGGAGGTAAACCTACCATCGACCAAGGAAAAAGTACAATGTAAGGGATTCTCTTATCTCACTTTCAATTCCGTGAGATTTCCATTGTTCGCTACTAAATTATTGCATGTGGTGTATGTGTACTACCCATGATCGTATTCATTGTGTAATATAATTTAATTTATGGGTATTTACATCATCATGGTATGATACTTCTTTCATGGGTGTATGTTTCGTAAGTTACCTAATCGATAAGGGAATTTGAGATTTCAATTTCCACTCATTTGGCTTTACACATATTTCATTGATTATATTACCCCAAGATTATGTGTGGAATCACTATTCATTTGATTATGTCATAATTTCCACTCCCCTTCCTGTGGATAGAAGTTTGGT
This sequence comes from Viscum album, assembly GCA_963277665.1. Lineage (NCBI taxonomy): Eukaryota > Viridiplantae > Streptophyta > Magnoliopsida > Santalales > Viscaceae > Viscum > Viscum album. Next base: position 1,836,130,817 of record OY728146.1, read on the forward strand.
ACACATAATCACTCCATTGGTAATTCTCAAGTCATTGATATGAATTTGATAAGAGTAATTTTAACTCATTCTCCATTTGTTGAGTTAAACATCCAATTCGTTGGTATTGTTTTTACAAGAATATGTGTGAATGTCCATTGATTGTTTTACACTGAATATCCAATCATATTTAGTGTATTTATATTTGTCACACATAATTATGTCATTGATTTATCCTTAACCTAAGGATACAACCTTTTTGAGAAATTTCATCTCAATTTACATTCCATTGAGACTTCTTTGATGATATACACCAAATCACTTTTATGTGGTGTATATAATGTACTTTGACATAGTATATCATGAATTCCTTTATTCTCATGATATTAAAATGTTTTTATTACCTCAATTATTTGTATTCAAGTGTCTCTCTTTTGGTTAGAAACTCTAACCAAAATACCATTTTAAAATGTTTTAAAGAATTATTCTTCTAAATCATGCTCATTAATGTCCATATTTTAAAAATGGTTTTAAGGATTTATTTATATGGACATTAAAGTTTTAAAATTAAAACTCCTTTTAAATGTTTCAAAGTGGTATGGGACACTTTGATTCAAAAATATACTTTTAAACGGATTCTTGACAAATAGTGTGACTTTTAAATGTTTTCAAGAAAAGGGGGATATTTCTCTCAAATAGTTTTGATGATTATTTTCATCTATGTAAACATCCTTCATTATTATTGATTGAGGTTACTGTGATACAATACAATCTTCCATATTGTATCGAATGAATTATGTTTGACTGTGGATGTCCTATTTTTATACCATTCATGGTTTGTGGTGAAAGTATTGACATTTCGTATGCTAGTTTAATACGAATGTTTACGTTATGTTTAAGCCTTTTCATATGGGAATGCATTGGACTTAATAAGTGACGGGTGGAGCCCGCTATAGCTCCTCGATGCATCGGTAGGTCTCATGAGACAAAGTAGTGTCTTGGCACAAGGCCTTGGCAAAATCTTATTTGTAGTCTTGGCACGAGGCCTTGGCTATGTGGTTATGATAGTCTGGCATTATGCATTCCATCATTATGAAAGTGGTTATTGATATTGCATGTGATCATTCGACTAGTAGAATATCCATGTGAGTAAGTAAATGGCATTATTTCATTTTACCTTTGCCATTTTATGCTGAAGTTCAAGTTTAAAAGGCTTTTGTTTTAGTTATAAATTGCATTAAGTGTTTATGCTTATTTATGAAAGCTTCTGCTATAATGTTATCCTTACTGAGCATCCGAGCTCACCCCTTTCAATGTTTTATTTTTTTTCCAGGATTATGAAGAAGTAATTTATGAATGACCTGCAGGGATAGTATGAGGGGATATGAAGACAAGATGTTTTTTTTATGATATAATGTAAAAATTTATGGATGTATCTAGTTATTCCAAGGCTACTAAACTAATCGGTCTTTCGAGACTTGATCTTTCTCATGATCATGCCAATGTTATGTAATTAATGCACCGACTCTGGGTAGCTGGGGTCGGGGTGTTACAGTTGGTATCAGAGGAAGTTTAGTACAAACCTTGGTAGCTAGATTTAGATAAACTCTGATTAGAGCACGTAGACCTAAGATGAACTTTGAGGATTAGTATAAAAGAACTTCCTAGAATTTTGGTATTGTAGAGATTTTGTGAGTTTTCCGAGCAATACATCCCTGTCTGGATACGAGCAGGTAGAGGCGGATCTGGCACAGATGTACCTAGGGGTAAAACCCGAAAACACCGCTTTGAGCTAGACTCGAACGGGAACTGGTGCACGACAACGGGCCTTGCTGCACTCTTGGTTACGACACTCCCGGGGGATATGCTTAGGATAATTTACATTTTCTTTACAAACCGATTTAAGTAATATATACATAAGATGAGAGTAAATGACCTTGGTTAATCCTAATATGTTTCAAATTGAGAATATGGTGACATTTTAATCTCTAAATGATTTTACGACTACTATTACTCACACAATGCGTTCTGGTTTTAGTCAATGGCTGGATTCCAAGGAAGTCATAGTGACTTTGAGAATGATGTACACGTTGGAAACAGTGGTGGCAATGAGCAACAAAATGGAATGTTGATAGGCGTAAAAGATATCGTCTTTATGCCAAATCAGTTTTCCAAAAATATGATCAACAACATATATATTAACCAACTCCCAGACTCAACAAGGAAGAGAAAGGTGATAAATGATAAGATCTCCAGCAATGGAGACCATGGAGAAAAGAAACCTCAATTTTCATCATGCAGGAATTGTGGAAAGAGACACCTAGGAAAGTGTCTCAATGGGACAACGAAATGTTTTACGTGCGGGAAGGAAGGACATAAAGTGAAGAATTGCCGAAGAAAAATGAAGAGTACTATGGAAGAAGATAAAAATGGTCCCAAGAGTCCATTTACAGTCATTTGTCGTAAATGTAGGGGACCTGGCCATTACCCGAGTGAATGTCCTATTCTATAGGATATTTTCTTGGTCAAAGAAGAAGCTATGTGGAAATAAATGGTTGGAGAAAAATTATCACTACTTGTTGATGGGTTTACATTGGAATAATTTTCTCTTGTATTTGTAACCCCGCAGTTTTCCATGTGAGAATGATATTTGAGGAAGAATTGTCTCTTCTCTTGTGGATATAGGTATAAATAACCATTTGGTTTTATATGATCATTGGGGTTTGAGAAAATGATAAGTTATTATAATTTGGGATGAAAATGCAAAGTATGATATAACATTTGTGGTTAAATTATGTTATTTTTAGGAATTTATCTCATTTTGGTAATATTATAAAATATAGTTTTGAAAAAGGACAACACGTAGACCGTGTGACAACCCGTCGCGTTGGACAAAGCTGTGGGAATCGAACCCACAACCAAAGTGCGATTGGGATTTATCGCCTACCACTGGACTACGTGAATTCCCTGGTTAGTATGACTATTTTTTTGTTAAATGATTTTATTGATCAATAATAAGATGATTTGGGTTCTTATGTCTTATCAAATGAATACCCTTGGTATAGGAAAATGATTTGGTGATTAAGTGATAAATGTTATTTTGGAAGATGTTCATTTTGTTAGGAACACTATATGCCCAAGGAAAATAGAATACAATGAGGTTTCATTTGTAGAGTAATGGTGGATTTTTATCTACATTTTTGTTGTTGATTTATAGTGATTTGGGTTATTTATGGAAATGATTAACCTATAACAGAGAATATGTGATGATGTTGATTGCATTTAAGTATGTGACTTTAAGAGTATTTGATGTAATTTGGAGATACAATGTAACATGGGAGACTACATAATCAAATTCTTCTATGTTTTGGGTTTCAATATTAGTTTGGATTATATTAAAGGATTTTAAGGACAATTGGTTATTGAATGGTATCTATTTAACTTTGGGGTATTGTTGGTTTAATTTTAGAAATTAAGATTAGTGCATATTTATATCAATGAATATCCTTTTGGGGGATCATTAGATCATTCACTAACCATTTTGGTTTTGATTAATCTTCAAAGACAATGTAAATATATGGTTTATCCTGCATGGATCATGTGATTCTATAGAAGTTTATTCTAGCTCTCCCAGTGTGACCAAGTCTTCTTGAAAACTCATCGTTTAAAAAAAATTGAGTTAGTGGTGGAAATTTATTAAAGAATGAAAATCTACTTAAAATTTAAGTATATCTCATAATGTTCTTAGTCAATATCATAAATGAATTCCTCTTCCTTATATAATGTAACTTTAAAAAAAATGTTGTCCTAGATGGTACCTTAAATCGTCACTAATTTATGGCTTTGGGATTGTTGGCCTATTCATAGCCATGTTCTCTACCACTCTCCATCAGATAATTGATGGTTAGATTTCTCCTCTATATCCATATTTTCCTACATGGAACCCTAGTATGTGTTAATTTCGGTAATCTTCATACTTTCCACTCTTTATTTTAAATAGAGGCCTCATTAATTCATTTTTCGATGTGGGATTTCAACTAAGATATTTTGAAATGTCAAAAATGTGTGATCCCAATACCCTATATTTTGTTGAACCGATGGTACTTCAAATCATCATAGATTGATGAGTTTAAGGACCTCAATTTTATACTTGTTTGTGATTGATGACCTCAACCACTACCTATAAATATTTACGTTTTTCCTCCAATTATATGTCTCTAATTGCCACCAATGTTCTCCTAATAGAGATCATAATTTGGTGGTGACCCTTTCATTTCTCTTTTCCTCATATTAAGACTAAATTTTAGTAAACCAATTTCCGATGTGGGTTTTCCCACAAATATATTTTCTATTTTCAACCTTTTATTTTTGACGAACAATTTCAAATTGCGAGGACGCAATTTATTGAAGGAGGGGAGAATGTAACACCCCAAGATTTTATAGTGTGTTATTTCTTCAAAATAATTCAATAACTTTCACTACACGCAACACCAAGTTCAATCGCACCATGACTTACCAAACAGGCTGTTCAAAAGAGGTTATGAATAGTGTTAACTAAATTTTAAACTTTATATAATCCTTATAATTTTAGAATCCATATTATGAGTTTCTTAGACATAATGTAAGAACAAATTCATTTTCAATATTGCACTTTTACCAAATTTTAATAGTGAACCCTTTTTAGATACAATATTTTAAAACCTTTTGACTAAATGGGGACATCAAAAAATTTAAAATAAAACATTCCAAGCTTCCACGGTACGCTTTCCTTTAAATAAAACAGTAGCGTGTGTTGTACGCAACTTCGAGTTTTAACACACACCACAACCGATCAAACTAGCCGTTATGAATAGTAATACTTAATTTTTGAAATTATATATATTTTATATTTCAAAATGGACTTCATTTTTGGATTCGGAATATCAAATTTAGCCTAAGGTGAAATTTTGGTACTTTTCGGATAACTTTCATATTTTGATGAATAGTAAAAATTACTAAATTTTAATTAAAAACAACTTTTTTAATCAAAATAATTAATAGTAATAAATTATGAATTTGAGTGGTTTTAAAGTATATTTAGAATATATTTTTACAATTTAATATAATGTTGGTCATTGGACAAAATTTTACAATTAAACCGAACATAAACAAGTGTCAATCTTTTGATAGTTATTATCTCTTAAAAACACGCTTTTTGTTTTGACAGCGGGAATTAATTTTAAATTAATTTCTGCCACTTCTGTGTTATGAATTTAGAAAAATGGATTCCATATTTGGAATCAGGATGTTAAAATTGTGTAAATAGTTAACTTTTATTTTTAGACATTTTGAATAATTACTGCGGTAAATATTTTATTTACCATGGTTAAGGGTAAATCCGGTAAATAAGGGTTAAAAAATAATATTATAATAATACTAAATTACCCTAAAACGTGTCTTAACCCTATTGGTTGATACATGGTCGACCATGGGCATCTTTGGGTCAATTTTGGGACCCCATTGATCCACTTGTAAGTGATAATGACACTTTATTTTAATTAAGTTAAAATGAATACAAAAATGACACAAGCATATATCTTTTAGAAAAACAATTATTACATAGGGTTATATAAGTTGGATTTTAGATTATAAATATTAATTAGAAAGCTAAAAAGATTTCCTACATAATGATATTTTATTTATAATTTTTAGACATCAAATAATTAAAATTATTAATGACACAATAATGATGGAATGTTTACCTCATTAATAAATCATTTAAATAAATAAGATTATAATGATTAAAATATTATCTAAACCCTGTCCAATTCTTATTGGATGATGTTATTTAGAATATGAGTCATATTATCTTCGACCTCAATGATTTTTGGACCATTATAAACCGAATACAAATATATTATAAAGTAATACTTTCACACTTTCCTAAAGAGCCCCTCCTCTCCCTTATAAAAGAAGACCACTTCTACTCATTCCTCACACCTCTCAAGCCACTTGGCTCGTCCAAACTCTGCCCAACTAAGCTCCCCACATCCCTCTCCTCCTCCTTGAAGCCTCCCCTTAGGCAGAAAGCATTTCAACAAGTCCTTTGGTTCTAACCAAAGTGAGTTACCTAAATTAAAGGTAACGATTTCTCTTAAATTATTTTCATTTATTTTGCTTCTCCAACCCCCAAACTCTTTTTATTTCCTATATTTTGTAACAACACCAGTATCCTCAATATACTAGGATGTTGTTATAGGAAGGATTCAAACTACATATTCACACAACTCCATCTAATGGATGATGAACATAATGTTTCTGTGGATGGCAAACTAACGCCTCACGAAACGATGATTGTTCAAATACATCTTACCGCCTCTCATAGTGGCCATTAGGATGGAACTGTAATTAAATATGATATTAATGATATATATTTTATATATAAGCTTCTGTAATTCCATTTTATTTCATACCATTATTAGTTTCATGTTGTATATACATACGATAATTTCATTTGAGGAAGTGCGGACTACCGCCCCCTTAAAATGATATGACTCGTTCATACCACACATGGAACGTATAAAGGATGGTGTAAATGAACTTAAGTAACATATATAAAATATTATATTATACTGGAATAGTAATATACCTATGTATAATTTGGATTCGATTCTTTTAAAATAAAAATTAAATGGAAGTAGCGTTCGTGCGTACGTACGGACTACCGTCTCCACGAACGCGATGAGATTCATTCTCCATCGTATCCATTCAAGTATAATTATCATTTGATGATTTAAAAATGATGTTTAAGAACTTGATACCATTCTGGATATGAATAATATACATCCCATTAATAACGAATATGTCTCACATAACAAAGAATATAAAGTAAAATGAACCCGTTAACACCCGAAATGACGATAATTCTAAAATATTATTAACAAATCAATGATAAAAGATCATATATGATATCATATTAAAGTAAATGATTCTTTTATTATTCAATAAAAATTATTTCACCATTATACAGGAGGTAAACCTACCATCGACCAAGGAAAAAGTACAATGTAAGGGATTCTCTTATCTCACTTTCAATTCCGTGAGATTTCCATTGTTCGCTACTAAATTATTGCATGTGGTGTATGTGTACTACCCATGATCGTATTCATTGTGTAATATAATTTAATTTATGGGTATTTACATCATCATGGTATGATACTTCTTTCATGGGTGTATGTTTCGTAAGTTACCTAATCGATAAGGGAATTTGAGATTTCAATTTCCACTCATTTGGCTTTACACATATTTCATTGATTATATTACCCCAAGATTATGTGTGGAATCACTATTCATTTGATTATGTCATAATTTCCACTCCCCTTCCTGTGGATAGAAGTTTGGTACACATAATCACTCCATTGGTAATTCTCAAGTCATTGATATGAATTTGATAAGAGTAATTTTAACTCATTCTCCATTTGTTGAGTTTAACATCCAATTCGTTGGTATTGTTTTTACAAGAATATGTGTGAATGTCCATTGATTGTTTTACACTGAATATCCAATCATATTTAGTGTATTTATATTTGTCACACATAATTATGTCATTGATTTATCCTTAACCTAAGGATACAACCTTTTTGAGAAATTTCATCTCAATTTACATTCCATTGAGACTTCTTTGATGATATACACCAAATCACTTTTATGTGGTGTATATAATGTACTTTGACATAGTATATCATGAATTCCTTTATTCTCATGATATTAAAATGTTTTGATTACCTCAATTATTTGTATTCAAGTGTCTCTCTTTTGGTTAGAAACTCTAACCAAAATACCATTTTAAAATGTTTTAAAGAATTATTCTTCTAAATCATGCTCATTAATGTCCATATTTTAAAAATGGTTTTAAGGATTTATTTATATGGACATTAAAGTTTTAAAATTAAAACTCCTTTTAAAAGTTTCAAAGTGGTATGGGACACTTTGATTCAAAAATATACTTTTAAACGGCTTCTTGACAAATAGTGTGACTTTTAAATGTTTTCAAGAAAAGGGGGATATTTCTCTCAAATAGTTTTGATGATTATTTTCATCTATGTCAACATCCTTCATTATTATTGATTGAGGTTAATGTGATACAATACAATCTTCCATATTGTATCGAATGAATTATGTTTGACTGTGGATGTCCTATTTTTATACCATTCATGGTTTGTGGTGAAAGTATTGACATTTCGTATGCTAGTTTAATACGAATGTTTACGTTATGTTTAAGCCTTTTCATATGGGAATGCATTGGACTTAATAAGTGACGGGTGGAGCCCGCTATAGCTCCTCGATGCATCGGTAGGTCTCATGAGACAAACTAGTGTCTTGGCACAAGGCCTTGGCAAAATCTTATTTGTAGTCTTGGCACGAGGCCTTGGCTATGTGGTTATGATAGTCTGGAATTATGCATTCCATCATTATGAAAGTGGTTATTGATATTGCATGTGATCATTCGACTAGTAGAATATCCATGTGAGTAAGTAAATGGCATTATTTCATTTTACCTTTGCCATTTTATGCTGAAGTTCAAGTTTAAAAGGCTTTTGTTTTAGTTATAAATTGCCTTAAGTGTTTATGCTTATTTATGAAAGCTTCTGCTATAATGTTATCCTTACTGAGCATCCGAGCTCACCCCTTTCAATGTTTTATTTTTTTTCCAGGATTATGAAGAAGTAATTTATGAATGACCTGCAGGGATAGTATGAGGGGATATGAAGACAAGATGTTTTTTTTATGATATAATGTAAAAATTTATGGATGTATCTAGTTATTCCAAGGCTACTAAACAAATCGGTCTTTCGAGACTTGATCTTTCTCATGATCTTGCCAATGTTATGTAATTAATGCACCGACTCTGGGTAGCTGGGGTCGGGGCGTTACAGTAAGAAATGACATGGAAGGATTTTTGTGATCATTTAAATTAATTATTTCACCAATATACATAGGATTACATCATCATTTCACTTTTTAAATATAAACATGAATTAAATATTATTTCAAATGGATATACTTTCAAGAAGGAATAAATTTATTTCCGATCACAAAAAAATATTTTCCATTACTCTTCTACTTCTATGGCACATGAATTCCAATATGTGGAATTATAAATATATAAAAATTTATTTATAATTTTTTTGAATATAAATAAAAACATCAAGAAGATACTGAGTAAATATTGATTAAATGATATTAAATAAAATAACAAATCTTCATATAGAGCATATGTAACCTGTTATGAATTATAAAATAATTGACATATCAAACCAAATTCTCAAATGTTTTCCAAGAATTGAGTGATTAAAAAACAATAATTAATTAAATAATTTGTATCATGATAGATGGAGTGTCAATGATGAATCCATTTCATGTGATGACACAATAAGTAAGAAAGAATCATCTAACCAATTTTTATGTTAAAAAATATAGATGTGGTCAGTAATGAATCTGATTATAGTTATTATTTTAATATTGGTGGTTATATATTTTATGCATTGAATGTAGAATATATATATATATATATTAAAAAATTTATTGAATGAAGAAAAAAATTAATAGAATAAAATCATATGATTATCATGGAATGTATGAAAGTCAACAAGTAGAATGTTTATTTTACAGATGAAATAAAAAAATTCGTCTTCAAGATATAAAGGAATGATGTGTGATGATTTCAAGTCAATTAAAAAATAGAATGATACTTGTGAAAAGGAATTTTTATGATTCAAATAAATGTATATAGTTATTATATAGAAAATGAATGATAGGAAAACATGTTATTTATAATGGAACCAAATAAATAAAACTTTATTGTTAGTTATAAACCATATACTCATAATTTATAATCGGCTAGTTTTGTAAACATTATTTCTAAAAAGATTTATTCTGCACCTATTTTAAATGATGTATGCATGGAAATTTTGATAATTAATATTCTCATAGATTTTTGAATATCATAGATGGAATAAAGCTTTCAATTAAAAAAATAAACTTTTATGGTACCGTATAATAATTTTATAAATATATTTGGGAACCTAAGAATTCAATTTCAAACCAATTAAACCAAATAAAAGCATTAAAAAATGTACTATTCATAATATATATATTTTACGAAAATAACATTATGAATCTAAAGGACACATTGTACATGATAAATAGTTTTTCTTGACACATGTCTAATGGTCTGTCAAATATCCTCTATTATACAAAATGAGGAATTGTATTTTTAAGTCATAGACATAACACTAATGGATAGGATAATTAATTCACTGATATACTTATTTACAATTTCAATTAATTATATAATGTTTTATAAATATATAGTTTTAAACATATATTTATTTATATTTTATGATTATGTGATGAGGTTATTTGTGTCAAATTTGAGATAAGAATTATTGAGTTTGTTTAGATGAAAATGTGTAATTTTATGCCAATAAAAAATATAACATTTCTCAATTGATTCCCCTTATCTAAATAATTAAAATGATATGTGTATTAATGATATAGTAATATATGATTTTCACAATAATACAAGGGGTTTTAAAATTTCATTTTTGAATGATAATTTTTTTCCTAGAATAATAATGTCCAATATTTAACCTTGCTAATGCTAATAACTTATTTTTTTGGATTCATGTTTAAAGGTAAGAATCACAAAGATTATTTAAAATATATCAATCATTATTGTAATTTTATAACTCTTAAGTGATTAAAATTTTATTTAATTGGTCCTATAACATTTTCTAATTTATGGATAAATAAATATTTATTGTTATTGATGATTATTTTAGTGGTTTTTTGATAGGTTTATTTTGTGTATGATAATCTTTAAACCATAGGTAAATTTATTTCATTTGGTATGCTGTTTAAAAATATGAAATATTTTTAATATATTTATATTAGAATTATTAATAGGGATGAATTCATAAATTTGTATATTAATAATTATTGACAAAAAAATTGTTATTTAAATAATTATTTTCCCTAAGAACAAAATGATTTTTTATTGAATGAAAAGGCAAAACATTTCAAAAGAAATATAACACTATTCTTATTTCATATAATAAAAAAAAATTTTACTCAATCTGTTATTTCGTCTAGATATGTTTTAAATATTTTTTATGTAATATGATTTTTTATGATCACAAATTATGAAATGTTTAACGGTAGAAAACCATTGGTTGGAAATTTTAATGTTTAGGGTTATAAAGTTTTAATCATAATAAGTAAGGATAATTCAAATAATATTTATTCTAAAAGTTGTTATTGAATCATTATAATATATTCTTCAAACAATAACACATATAGTGTTTATAAAAATTAATCCTTGACTATTGAATAATATGAGCATATAATTTTGGATGATTTTTTTATTGTTAAAAAAATGTTTTTTTTAAACATTGATGAATATTTTTAGGATTTTTTAATTTGACAAGAAAAACCTCTACATATTGTTTATATTTAGGGTTAGTAAAAAATTTCTAATCTAACTAGAGATGGTGGTGGTTCCATATATATCATCCAATCTAGAGTATAATATTTAATGTTGGTTTGGTTTGAAAACACGATTTTATACATTGAAATTTATTGATGATTATTTTATATTTTTTTTATGTGAGAAATGATATTTTAGATACATTGAATGATTATAATTGGATAGTTTCTTTGAAATATGAACATTATAATTTTTTCTAAAATATTTTTTTAGTATTTAGTTGAACCTAATATAATCAATAATTATTTGGAAGTTAATGTATTTTTTAAATAAGGTCAAGGACTTCATAGAAATTATTAAAAATAAATCTATAAATGGTGGTTAATGTTATTATCAAGATTAATTTATTGATTTTAATGTATATTTTTCATATATATCTCATATTGACTCTACTATAATTGTTTTTATTTTTTCCAATTTTAATGGTTTGATGTTATTTCAAATGGATATTAAAAGAGAATTTGTATTGTTTTAATTGTAAAATGTTTATGTTTCTCATCCCACGTGAATTAAAAATAAAAAATTTCATTATTTTTTTTAAATTATCAAAATAATTAAATTGTATTAAACAAGAACATCATGCTCAGAATGTTTGACATAATTTTCATTTTTTATTTTAAAAATTATTTGAAAAGGGTAAAAAATTTCCTAAGTCGTTTATGGAAATAATTTTGAATGATATTGTTATTTTTTAAATAATTATTTATGGTATAGATTTTGGCTTATTAAATTAGTTTATTTTTAATTATTTTTCATATTTGATGGATAGTGACCATGATATGAGTCTAATAAGTGAAATCAAATTCATTTTATTTCTTAAAATTATTCAAATAAATAATTGAATATTCTTTAATAAAATTACGTTTACTAATGATTTGGTGAATAGTTTTTTTCATTATTTTTGAAATACATTTCCAAATATTATGATAATTATTTTTAAATTAGATTTTGAGGATTAATTAGAATCCATTAATTTTAAATAATTTTGGTGTATGATGGGATATTTTTTGTATTTAAATACTTCAAAAATTGAAAAATTGTTTGCTGTTTGTTTTATATTCTATATTTCAATCTAATAATATGTAATATAACATAAATTATGTTTATTTAATTATAATATATGATAAATGAACTATTAATTAGGGATTATTCAATTTTAGAATAATATATATTTATTAAATTAGTTACCATGAATCTAATTTTGGAGGATGTAGATTTGATAGAAAAGTACCTGCGGTATGTGTCATTTTCTAAGTAATAATTTTTTTTATTTTTAGGAAAAAATTTACATATTATTCCACTTATAATGGTGAATATATCCTTGATATATCATGTTGTTCTTAATCATTACGTATTAAGAAAATTTTTCATTTTGGTTTTAAATTTGAATAGATAATTATTAATTATGTTAATTTTTCTAATAATTCTCTATCGAAAAAACCATTTCAATATCCTCAAACAATGTATATAGGAAATTTATTTAATTTTATTAGATATTATTTTAATAATGGATATATTATTTTAGAATATACATGGAATAAAAACAACTGTTGGATATTTTTACTAAACCAATCTATTTTTCCTAATTTGAAAAGATCAGATTTGAAAATTGAATATTGAAATGTTTGTTCGAAATTTATTATTATTTTATTAATGGGTTTATTTTTTTAGTATTTACTAAAACTTTAGAGAAAAATTTCTATGATGCTGCTAATTTGTGAAAAATATTGTCCATGTTTTATAACTTCCCAAAAAGTGGGTGTTCATTAGATCATTGATGTTAGTTTGTTTATTTTTAGAGTATCAATAATTGATGATTAAAATATTAATAATATGAACCACATTATTTTACACAATTTATCATCTTAAAATAATAGTTTTTATTTACAATTATATATTATTGTATTCATTATAATGTAATTATAACATCGAATATCTTCATTAAGTGTTATCTTTAATATGTTAAACTTTTATTTAATTATAATATTTATTTATATAAAATTTCATTATATTTAACTTCATGATTGTTCATAACATGTTTCACAAGTATATTGATGTGTTCCAAGATTAAATTAGTCCATTGGGACAATTAAAATTCATTATTTCATGATTTTTAATGTTACTATTTATCCATGTTGTTGTTCACCTTGTAATTGATTTGTTATTAATGTAACTAATATTGAATCCATGTAGATATATTTAAATAATTTGGTTTCATTGGTATTAAGACCATAAGATGGGATGTAGAACTCTATATTTCATGATAATTATTGATTTGTAATGATAATAAAAATATATAAATTATATTATAATCAATTAAATTATGAATTGATCTTTATCATGCTTAAAATTATGTTACAGTGCATTATATTTTATAATATAATTTGAATTTTTTTAAAAAATCCATTTTTTTAAAAACATGATCTATATAGATTTGATTAAAATAATTCTTATTTTTTTGGAATCTAATGAAATTTTTAAAAAGTAATTCAATTGGATAAAAAAACCAATCGTTATATAACTTTATTTTTGTGGTATAATATATGAAAAATCAAACTGTATACAGATGTTATAAAATCACTTATATAGATTTTGATACATGACTCTCATTAAGGAATTAATCTATGTGAACTGCTTTTATGATCCACATATATCAAATTATCTATACAAATCACCTATGACAATTCACCTATGGAAAATAATTGTATGTTGAAATTTATAGATTCTCGAAGAAAAAAAAATCTACGTGCAATACAACTTTCTGTATTTTCTTATCTAGTTCAGTGATATTATAATAGTTATTCTAAAATCTTGAATTTTTTATCAATTTTATGCAATGATTCTTATTTTCAATTAATTTATGTTATTTTTAAATATTTAAATTATTCTTATGACTTTATAAATTCATATTAATTATTTATAACCTATGATATTAACATTCATTTGTTTTAATTATGACTTTATATGGATCAAAGGGTGTTCTATTGTGATGATAGAAACTCAAATCAGGAAACTCAAAAAATGTTTTTATTTTTTATGTTATTTCATTAATTCAATTGTATTTTAATTTATATTAGTTGATATTAAACTCATTAAAATTTGTTTTACTATTTTTATTGCAATTCAATTAATTTTTTAAATTATATGCTTATTAACTACATATTTGAAATTATTTTTTGAATCTATAATTTTAAATATAGACTTTTTATTTTCAAGGGATTTATTTTTGACCTATTATTACCGAAATATTTTTAAATATTCAAAAAAATAATATAAAATCATAATGAATTATTATTTATTATTTTAAATATTGGATGTGAGTTGAGTTATTAGTATGGAATGATATTTTTTCAATTGTCATACACTCTTTGATAATCAGGGGTTTTCATTTTTGAATTCAAAATTCTCTAACCTCTCTTAGCTTTTGATTTTATTTATTTTATAATAAATTTATATCCTTCTAGGTGGGAATCTGATAAAATACTCATTATATACTTCATTGATGACATATTTATCCTTTTTTATGTTATATAGTGTGATGAGGGTAGTAGTTTTGATAAAACGATGTTCTATATATTCAATTTATACTGAAAATTTCTCCATACTATTGGATGTTCTCCCATGTGTTGGACAAAAACGTCTATGAAATCTTCTACTTCCATGATGAGACAATAAAGTTGATCCAACACTCAATAACCTATACATTTGTTATATTAATATTCAATATATTAAAATCTTATTTATTTTTTATGTAATGTTTATTGCCACCTATCAAGTGATTTCATATAATTTTTATTATTTTTCAAATAGAATAATTGAATATAATATTATTTTTGATAATGGATTCAAATTTCAATGTTATTTAGTTTGTGAATCTTGGTATATACTGTTAGATCTATAAATAGGTTTTGATTCCCCATACAAAACTGTGGTGTGTTGTTTATCATTCAAAAATATATTGTAGTTTTAAAATTTTTAAAATTCATCCTTAAAAATAAATTTAGTTCACAAAAAATCTCTCTCTGGGTATAGATGCTTAAGAGTAGAATTTTCCCACTTTTGAACAAACTACTTGAGAAGTCGTCATTGCCTTATTTATTTTATTTTTTACCACTAATTAAATCCCTGGATTTACATTGATTACTAATTTGATAAATAATTCCTCTATATAAAAAATAATTTGGTCTACACACCGATCTAGACCATCTTCAATCACCCTATTTGACATAATAACTCTCACTCACACACCCCATATCTGGCAGAACAAAATGGGGGAAGAGGATAAGAGAAATTCAATAAAATTATGTATGGTAAAAAGAGGAAATCAATTTCTGATTAAATATTTAAGACCACAAAGTTTACCAGATAGTGCTAAAGTCATGAAAAACAACACTAGTTAAAATTATAGCATTTCCACATTACTACCATTCTAGTTTTAGGTAACAGTGTACAAATAAATGAAGCATAAAATAAAATGAACATTTCTATTTATATTAAACTTGATTTGAACACAAATATTCTATTCTAATTTTTACCAACTCAATATTCAAAATACTGAATAAAAAACACATGTTCTTGATAATATATATGGTTTACCCTTATCCATTCATGTTTAACAATGATATTGATATAAATATTCAGAAAATTTATCATTTCAAATTGCAACCATAAAAATTTTAATTACCCTAAAATCATATAAAATATAGGATAACAATGGGATGAGATTGTTACATGTCAAATCAATTTGAAAAATAAAACCAAATTTCAAAATAAATTAACCATAACACCTATATTTATTATATCATATTGGTACTCATTTTTAGTACCCTAATTAAACTTCACTACCACGCTAATTACATACCCAACCACAACAGAATTCAATATTTATCAATATTTTATTACTATCTATTTATAATAACAATTATAGTGTCCCCTAATTTTTACACATAATATTACATGATTTATAACATACATATCAATTAACAAAAAACATTTATTAAAATTGCCTAGAGTCTTCATAAGGCTTGGTTCATAACACATCAAAAGAAACGTAATACTTGGAATGGATATATTATTCTATATAATGAGCTACAAAATTCCATTATACATCCTAAAACTATATATGATTTGTTGGGAAATATATATTAGAATCTAGTGATATGAGAATCCCAGTAAGGGAATAAACATAACATGTTATTCAACATTATAACATGATATCTTATAAGAAATTTCCCATGAGTAATCATAGGGTAGAATAAAATAACGAAAATTTTATAATTTGATCTTGGTAATATAGGAAATTTTAACGAAACATACAAAATTAAAAAAACATAAGATAAAAATAACCACCGTGACAAAATCACATGTTCTATAGAGTCAGAAAATATAATAGTTTTACTCCCTAATCTCATAAAAGATTTCTCACCAGAATAAAAATTTTCCCATTACATTAATGGTGTATATAATTTCAAGACCAACCATCACATTTCTTTCATGTACATGCATATTTATTTCACACAACAAAATCTATCATAAGGCATAAGCATAATAATCACACATGAAATAAAAATGAGTTGTCTAATCTGGCCCCATAACATAATAAAAAGAGATTTCTTAATGAATGAATTTGAGAAATGATTTTAAAATATGTACTCACTAATAGAAGTACATAAGAGGGATCTTGGTATACATGTATTGAACATATATAATGAATTTTATATCATAACTAATCATTAAAGATATAGATAATGCGAGTTAGAGAGGGACTTTTTATAAACTGATGAAAAGGGTGGTTTAGAGATATCCCTTATGTTAAGCCTGATTTGTCACATGTGGTATTTATCATACATTATAATAAACATATTTTAATAATTTACTTCATTATGAACATTTTTCAATATTACTATTCCATTCATTCAATACATTACCATTTCATATTCAATTACATAATCATTTATGTTCGTGTGAGATTTTTTAATTATACTTTTAACGTAGGTCCAAAACAGATTAGGTAAGTAAACTAAGGTATAATATAATATTATTATATAATATAAATAAGAATAATTATTAAATAATTATATTTTTTATATTTCAATTAATATTTTTAAACCGTCCATCTAATAATTTTATTAAAAATAAACTATGTTATAGTCCTGGAGACATTAGGTCACATGTACTCAAAAGTAACGTTTCCATATTTCAATGAACGTGATGAAAATATATAATGTGTTATTTTATCATTCCCAAATTATAAATATATCATAAATATTATATTATTTATTAAAAAATAGTCCCATATAAAAAACACGTGACCTGTTTGTTGAAGAAAAACAACATCGCTTCGTGAGGTGGTATTCCACCATACACATTAATGGCATTATCATTATTTAATAATTAATATGGTAAGTTGGTATATGATATATTAACTTAAATAATTATCAATATTTTGTTAATATAATTTATAAAAATTAAATCCATCAACATGAACTGCCATTATGGGTGATGAAGAAAATTAATTACATTACTTTGTGAGGTAGTAGTTCACCATACACACGATTGATGGTTTCGCTTATAATTTGATTGAAGTGGGTATTAATGTAGTTTATGAAATTAACATATTATCATCTTAGAATATGGGATATAATTATGATATTTTTTAATCATGATTGAATAATATTTTATGGAGGAGGATGAAGAAGTAAAATGAAGATGCTCTATTGAGAACAATACTTATTTTTCAGACTACCTATTTAGGATTATACCTTTATCCTATGTAGATTCTATTTCTGATTGAAGAAATTAATCATAAAATATTTAAGGGAATTAATGAATGGATTTGATTATAGATTTTATGACACAAATTTATTTTAAAATTTTTATAATATTGTTGTGTGGGTGCCCAATTATTAGGGAGGAAGAGTGGCATTCTAATAAACACCCTAAAATATTAAATAATGGGGATATCCTCTCAATACATGTTCCACAAAAAATGATAAATAATTGATTTTATGGATTATATGTCTAATAAAATCATCCACCATTTGAGAGTATCTTTTTACGTATGTTATATCAATTACAAAATTAGTTTTAACCCCTTGATAAACAAGTTTTAATATTAACTTTGGTAACAGATTTTCACTATTTTTAGAAATCAATAGATAAAAAATAATATATTTATTATTATATAATATCAATTAATCTGATTAAAAATAATTTATTCTTTTTATTAAATCCAATTCATATAATTTTAAGAGTTTAGTTTACAATTAAACTCATAATGGTGTCTAAAAACCTAGTTTTCAAGAAAGGAATTTTCGATGAAGATGTGGATATTATAATAATTATATGAAATTTATTAATAATTTAGTAAATATAAATAATTTTTTATATATTATAATATTTAATGTTAATTGAAAAATTCCATAATTATTGGTTATTTCCATTTTTAAAATTAGAGAAACATTATGCAGTTTAAAGGAGTTTAATTTTTTTTATTAAGCATAAAAATAAAATTATAACAAAATGTTTTATAAAGATGTTTTATATAATGAACCAACCATTGAAATAACTTATTATAGTTATATAAACTGAGTAATATCATTTTTTTTCTCCAATATATTCTAGGTATATAGTTTAAAATAATTAAGACAAACTCTTACATAGTAAACCCATACATTACAATGGGAACCTTATACTCAGTGTCCACTTTCCACGAAATGAATACCATTTAAAATAAGAAATTATTTTTTCTCAAAATAAATATTTAATAATTTCATCATTTCATCTTCATTTCCCTTGACAATATTAATGCCTCTGATATTTTTTAAAATTTTGGATGAGAAAAAAAATCTCAGTGATGTAAATTAAAAAAAATTGATAGTTCTGTAATAATATGGAAACCCTTGAAAAAGAATTCCGTCAAAAATATAAATTTTACCCATAGTGGTAAATATATTTATTTGATAATGATTATATATTTTACGTTAAAATTTAATTGATTACCATAAAAATTCATTAATATGAATAAGAAATCATGTAGCATCCTTCAAGCATCATTACCGTATCACTCTTATGTTCACCCATATAAATAGTATAAACATACGGTTGACTTCCATATCCAGTTTACCCAGTTAATTTTAGAGCTATAATAGTGATCATACATCATATGTAGAGCTATAATGGGGTTCAAACCATCAGATCTTGAGCTATAATGGGTCCAAACCAATCATATGTTGATCTATACTGGACTAAAAATATAATAATTTTTTTAAATAAACCTTTCATGAATAAATATGTTCAACAATATTATATAATAATGATAAAAAAACATACAATTATTAAAATAGACTTATGTTATAAAATCATTTAAAATATAGAATCCACAAACATAATAATGAAATAATTTTATTCTATAATAAATATGAAAACATATAAAAAACCATAAAGTATTAAAGCATCATGAAATCAGGAGTAACCACTCCTACAGTATAAGTTAAAAAACAATCCCTTTGTTTTTTGAAAAAAGTGTTGAAAAAGAATCATTATACGAGGGGATTTAAAAGAATGTCCCATACCTAGTGTCTGACTTACCAAATATTTTCATTATCTTCCTAAATAATAAAAATAATTTAATTATTTTATTGATATAGAACCTTTTTTTATTTTATTATTTATTATATATCAATTTGTAGCATGTTATAAAAATTAATAATTTATTTATGTTCATGTATGATGTTTTGATGATATTTGATACATGAGTCCAAAATGAATTTGGTGTGATGTATATAGTCAAGTTATAATTATTAAATAATATATATAATAATATTCTAGACATAATAATTATTTTTATTCATAAATCAATCTTTTATATTCATCCATTACATTTGGATATAAAAAATAAATATATTGCAGTCAGGACGTCATAAGCCATATGTATGCTTGAGTATCATTTCCAATTTTTAGTAACCATTTTAGAATGATGTTATGTATTATTTTAAATTCAAATAATGTTAAAAATATAATTATTATAATATTAAAAATTTATATACATTTATATATATCATTCATGGGAAGAGGTGATGAAAAATAAATCACATCGCTTCCTGGAGGTGATAGTTCACATGTACACACGAACGACATTACCATTTTTTGTGCAATGAATGGTAATAAAATAAATGATATATTGTAATTTAATAATTATATATTTTCATTAGTGTCATATATAATCGTTAATTCCATCCTCATTACTAGTCTTCGTAGATAGTGATGGAAATAAATTATATCGGTCTGTGAGGTGGTAGTCCTCTGTACACATGAAGGATTAAATAAATTTCCATTTGATGGATACGGATATATATTTAGTTGATGATATTAAAATAATAACATCTAATTATATATAGTATAATTTTGTTATTATTTAATATTCGTGGAATAATATTTGAAGAAAGTGGAAGAAAAAATAAAATTGAAACACTTAATTAACAACGATACATCTCCTTCAAGAAAACCGCTTTTCATTGACAAATTAACACATATTGGGAGGGTTTTATGACTAGAATAAGTCCTATATAATGTGGGGAGATATTATAGGAAGGTAATTTAAAATATCATAGTCAATTATAATAGGTATTAATGTTTTATGAAAAGAGAAGAAGGGGTGCCCTTTTATAACAGAGGGGAGACAAACTCTTGGGATTATCCAAAATATAAAATTATAATAAATTAAATTTCATAAAAAAATATCAAAACAATTTATTTATTTCAAATATAGTATTATTATGGGATTATGTATACTCATCAAATTAAAATTATATAGGTTTTGATAATTTTTTTAATCCTTATCTTTTTCTATTAACCCTTATGAAACCCTTTTAACTCTTACCATCATATTATGTAATTTACACTTTGAGGGTTAATATAAATACTATAAAATGAAAAATACCAATAAATTTGTAATTAATTAAATTTGATGACTTATTCCAATCCTTTGAAAAAAAAATTATTTTTATATTTATTATTATTTAATAAAATAATATTTATTTTAAATATCAATAAAGTAAATTTTTACACTATTCAATACATGTGATATTAGAAATACCCCCAAAAAATTATAAATTAGAAATAAAACTTTTAAAAAATCATTAAAATGTCAAATTCATATTAATATTTTGTTTATGAAATTAATCATCTCAAATTACATTTATTTTAGTACTTCTAATTTCATGTATTTGTTATTTCCTTTACTTATACAATTAATGCATCGTTGTTGTGAAAGCCATTAATATAATTATTTTTTCACTTAAAAGTAATAGTAAATTATCATAATAATTATAATATTTCTATATTTCAAAAGGCTATTTATAGTAAGGCTTATCCACCATATAACACCACATTAAAAATATTTGAATTGTTAAAAACTAGTGTGACAGAAATTAATTTTCATTGAATATAATATTATAAATGTCATAATCACATCAATGTGTCATAAAAAGGTTATAGTTTTTAACGTGGAATTATTTTTGTCTCCACCAACTAATAAAATAAAATTATGACACTTTAAAAACACATAACTTCATTTCAGATGTGGACCTTTTTTTCATTTTTTTGTGGAAAAATGTATTTTTGTTAATTTGATGCCTAGTGTTGTTATGATGGAGTTGTTTATTTTAGATTCATGTGATTTACATTTTGAAAGTATGACCAAGGGGAATTGACTGTGAGAGCTTCCTGAAGAAGGGCCATTTATATATGAATTGTTGTTATGTATAACTAAAGGTATTGACTATGAGAGTTTCCATGGCGTCATTGACCAGAGGGGTTAGACTGTGAGAGATACCTATAGGGTCATTATTAAATGAATGCTGGACCATAAGTCATTAACTATGATATCTTCAAGAGGGTCATTATAATTTATTGTTCCTATGCAGACTAAGGGGCACTGACCATTAGAGTTACCCGGGTGGTCATTGTATTTAATTAGTTCTATTTAGGACCAAAGGGGTTAGATTGTGTGAGCCTTACTAGAGGGTTATTATTATTTATTGGATTTATTTTATGTGAAACCATAGGGGATAATATAGTGAGAAATGTCCCAAAGCATTACTTGAGAATAATTGAATGTTGGTGATGAGTCTGCCAAGCCAAAGAACAATCTTCGACTCTGTCTTACTAGTTGTTTTAGATAGTCTTCAGTGACATTTGTATTTATATTATATAGTGGGATATAGAGCTTAGGTTAGATCCTGAGGTTACATTATTCATTGTGTTGAATAAATAAATAAATTTAAATGAATGTAATTGAAAACTGTAGGACTATTTCATTTTAAGTACATCCTAGTTTATTGCTTAATTTCTGGACATTACCTATTATATATATTCAATGATAGTTAGGCATATAAATTTTGGTGATTTCCTACTATGATTTTTCTCACACCAAATTTGGTTCATTCTTTTGGACCTAAATAGATTATATTGTTGTAGGTATAAATAAGGGAAAGTGTCCTTCTTCATCAGGTACTTGAATGATGTTAGATCTGGAGAGCATGGGACCAAGCAGAGGCTTGCAATGCTATCAGAGTTTACATTTTTCCTGTACATTGGTTTTATTATTGTATTTCCATCATTGTGAATTTTTTGTCTTCTTTCCTAGATACATGTGACATGCTTAATTTATTTATATATGTTGAATTTGTTTATACTATTAGTATTATATTGTTTAATTCTACTTTATGGTATTACTTCTTTTGCTACTATTTGTTATTTTTATTCTGATATGTATACTCTACCAATGAGGGAATTGTTTCTCCACTCTCAGAACTTATCCCTTGTTACAATTCAGAAGCCTCTTGTATTTTTGGGAAATTCACTTGAGATCATGTGACCAACCGAGCTTGGGGAACATTTGGGCGGTACTCAGAACTGGGATGTTACAAAGTGGTATCAGAGTATTTGATTTTCTACATTGTATTACTATTTGAAGACTATATATAGTGATATGAATGAATGATCTATTTGTAATAAGATGTTCCCTATAGTATCTAACCCATGTCTTGGTAAAATCTATTTGACCTCAAATATTTCAATTTTCCTAGTTTTGAAATTGTTTCATTTTATTTTTTTTTCACCGTACTGTGAGTCAATTGTTTGGTGCTGTTATCATCAATATTATTGAGGATCTATTTCTATTTCAACATGGTTATGATATAAGGGTATTCCATCTCATGCATCATATAATAACTTTCTAGATATCACATGTCACACATTCTTGTCATTCTATTTAGGGTTCATTGCTGATTTCATGATCATGTGATAGTTTTTGTGCTATACATGCATTTTGTTGTGATAGAATACCAAATATATTAATTGGGTATTAGAATATGTAATGTTTAATTTGGATGGATGCCAAAATTTAGTCCATGAGGTGTTATGGGTCCTCTTGGATCTAAATTTGGTGGATCAGGTTTTAACATTAATTGAATTTTTTCAGGTTAATATATGAATAAGAATATCAAACATTGATTTGCATGAACTTGGAATCTCAGGGGTTGGAATTTGTCATTCCATGGACAAAATATTACGTTTTAAGTATTCCAATTGAGTTTCCAAGGTCTAATATATAGAAACCCATACAACACAGAGTGGCGTGTTGTGAACACACAACATGTGTTTTCTATTCGGGAAGAAAAATCATATCTTGATTACACGTCAAGTAGTTATTGACCATGCGATTAACTATTTGATAAGATACATGGGGTTGGGAAACATCTAGTAGAACACATTGGGTCTACATCGTCCACTCCATGTGTAGAGAACCATGTATCAGGCTGTGTGGCCATTGAAACGGGTGGATAAAACATTGGGTGTACAAGTTGTGTCATGTTCTTCAACGCTATGTAGTGTTGACCACGACAATGACTATGTTACTAACAACACTGGTGGTTAGAACATAAGTAGTACATGTTGTTCCTGGGGTGAACATGTCGTGTAGTGTTAAAAAAGAGGGAACCATGTGGTTCGAACAATGTAGAAGTACTATGGTTGGAGAGAAAATTCAAGTACATGCAATGATATATGAGGAACACACAGTGTATAGGGGTGATACAAGACCAAGAATGGAAGAGGTACACACTATGTCCAAAGAAAAAGGGACCATGACATGTTGAGATTATTCACACCATGGATTCCTATTTTATAACACATTAGTGTTTTATTCTACTATTCCATTCATGCACATTATTGGTTTTGTCCTTGATAATTGTGAATTGAGTTGTGTGATTGACCTTGTAGAGAAATGATGCCAAGACCTCCTCCAGTTGTACACCTATTGTAGGGTGATGAATAGACACCTAAAAGGATAGAATAGAGACTACCATAAAAACCCCTTATCATTTCCATCTTGGCACCAACTGTTATACTAGATGCCGGTGTTGATGCACAGTTCTGTGAAGGATTTATGAGGATGATTTAGACATTCCATGGAGCACCACATCCTGCCATGACTTTGGAAGAGTTGATGCAGGTGTTCTAGTAGCAGCATCCTTCGACTTTTTCAGAGTATGGGGGACCACAAACTATAATGTCATTGTTGGAGGCCAAGGATTTTATATTTGAGCATCTAATGATTCTACCAGAGAAGAGGGTGAATCTCCCAAAGTATATGCTACGAGATTCCACCAAGAGACGGTGAGATGGTGTCACACAAGAGGGACATCACCAGAATATGGATTGGGAAGAGTTTCATAGGACCTTCTATGATTTCTTCTACCTAAAACATTGATGGCGGACTGAGCCTGAGAGTTTATGCATTTGGAGCGGGGCACTCTTTCAGTGATGGATATGTGTTCTCATTTCATGTAACTTCAACACTTCTCACCTGCTCTAGAAGGTGATGAGCTATCTTTGGCTAGAAGATTTGAAGACGGTATCAGGTACAACATTTAATTGTAGTTGAATGTCTTCCGGATGACTTCAGTAATAGCTATAGTGAACTAGGCGCTAATTATTGAGCATAATATTAGGGAGTTGAGAGCTTCGATCTAGTGCAGTTATACATATAGTGCTAGTACTCCTTCGTTCGATAGAAATAAGCACCACAATGACCCTTAGCCTACTGATTCCAGTAGTAGGGATGTACCTATAGGTATCCAGGTGAGTTTCTTCTAGTGTGGGAAGAGTGGGTACACGAGAACTTAGTGCCCAAGGGACCCAGTTTTATACCGAGCTTGCGGCAAGATGAGTCATCCTCAGTATTTTTTCAATTTTTTCTCACTAGCTGCTAGTGAGAGTGGATTAGTTATGACTCCACATTTTGGAGAAATACCTTTAGTTTCTCTTTATCCAAGGATATGGAATTTCTTAGGCCCTTTAGGCCAATGAGGTGTTCATGGCCATTATATCTAGTAGAAAGATATTCAGAGATAATAGGGTGGATTATCTTATGGTAGTCAGGTAGGGTCGTAGGTGTGAGGTACTAGTCAAAATTTTCAGTGTAGCATACCTGACAAGTGAAGGATCCCTTAACCTTTATAAAAAGAGTTAATATTATAGCTTCCAATGTTTTTTCTTCTTCACATTATGATACTGAGGCTTCCCATAGTTTTATAACTATTTCTATTGTGGAGAACCTTGGGCTCTGCATCATTACTTGATATAATTTTTTGATGCTAGAAACTCTGATGGGGATTAGGATGGCTAGTGTATGTAAGTGGAATGAGTTCCTTATGGGGGTTGGTGGGTGTCACTTCTTGTACGACTTATATTTCTTAGAGATGACATGCTTTGATGTCATTCTCTAAATGGACTGGTTGGTCTCCATTCAAGACATTTTTGACTGCAGTCACTGTACGGTGAAATTCACATCACTAAAGGATGGGTCTTTTCAACCTATGGGAAAATAGGATGTACATATGAGCAGAGCTAGACTTGAGCATCATGGGTTGGGAGTAATTAGAGTCTAGATTTCTAATTTATATCTAGATGAACAAGAGACATCACATATGGTATTTCGAATAGTGGTGGATCATTTGAGATATGTATTTTTAAATGAATTTTTAGTTTTACATCCATATTGAGAGATATGTTTATCTATTTATCTTGATCTAGAAGTGGAACCAGTTTATATTCCTCCTTATAGGATGGATATAGAAGATTTACATGATCTCATGAAGCAATTAAAGGAGACTCAAATAAAGGGTTTCATCCTACCCAGTACTTCTCCTTGGGGTTCTCCAGCCCTTTTTACAAAGAAGGTGGAGTGTACCATTATAATTTGTGTGGATTATCAAAAGATGAACAAATTGACTATCTAGTACTGATATCCCATGCCTAGTATTGGGGATCTCTTTGATCTTCTTCGAGGATCCTGAGTGTTCTCAATGATTTAATAGAGATCTGGTTATCATTAGTTTCATGTTAGACCATCAGATATTCCTCTTACAGCCTCTCGAAGATGGTATGGTCTATAAGAGAATTTGGTTTGGTCATTCGGTCTCAAAAACTCACCGAAAGTATTCATGGAACTAATGAACCGAGTGTTCCATCCTTACGTAGATTCATTTGTGGTAGTCTTTGTGGACGATATCTTCGTGTACTCTCACACTCCACATGACCATGCCACCCATATTTTGATTGTTTTTAGTGCACTGAGAGATAATTAGTTATATGATAAGATCTCAAAATACAACTTTTTTATGGACCATATCCTCCTCTTGGGTTATGTTATATCATAGACCAGAGTATCAGTAGCCCCATAGAATTCAGAGAAGTAGTTTTATATGAGTGGCCAAAGAAATTCTTTGAGGTATAAAGTTTTCTGAGGCTGGATGGTTACTACATGAGAATTATATGGGACTTTTAATTCTTAGAAGTTACAATGACCTACCTGACTAAGAAGGGTGAAAGGTAATTTTGGAAATATTCCTACGATTTATCCTTTTAGATGCCAAAATATAGAATAAATTCTACACCAATACTAATTTTTTTAGAGTCAGTCAAGAGTTACACAATTCACTATGATACATCGTGTACCGGGCTAGGAGATGTGCTTAAGAAGGGATAAGAATTCATTGCATACATGTCTTGGTAGTTGAGGCCACATGATAGTAATTACATGACGCATGATCTCACGCCAGCTGTAGTTTTACATGCTTTACGTTGTTGAAGACATTATCTTTTGCGAGATCATTGTGTACTTTTCACAGACCACCAAATTGTCAAGTATATATTTAATCAGCATGATTTGAATTTGAGACAGTAATGGTGAGTTGAGTACCTTCAGTATTTTGAAATTGAGCTTGTATAAATTACTTGTAAATGCAACACAGAGGCAGATGCATTGAGCATGAGGACTTGGACATAGGAATTTCCGGAGGCCACCATTGAGTGGAATCTTATGGCTCTATTCTCTTAGATGCATATAGAGGTTCACAACAGGCAGGGGAAGACACTTCTTTCTTCTATAGATATTACCTATACTCCACTAGATCTAGTGAAAATGAGGTAGATATCATATTCTGAAGAAAAATCTTATGAGAAAGTGTTCTAGGAGAGGATCCTACTCCTGGGTGGACATTAGGCGATGATGAGATCTTGAGTTTTTAGGGATTTGTATTGGTGTAAGTAGAAATATGTGAGTAGTTGATGTGATATTTTCATTCCTCAGTTTGGGTAGTCCATCCTGGGGTCACCATGATGTATCCGAATCTTGACCTTTAGTATTGGTGGCCTAGTATGAAGAGGGATTTTGCTTGTATTGTTACGAGATGTTCCACCTATCACATGCTAATGGTGAAGAATCAGTGAACAGTAGGGATTTAACAATATCTACACATTCCCAAGAATAATTGGAATGATGTTGCGATGGGTTTCGTGATGGGTTTACTGAGGTCCCGTAGAGAGAATGATGCAGTTTGGGTTGTTGTTGATAGACTCACAATGGTTTCACAATTCTTGATGATCAAGGAGACCTATAGTGTGGATGTTCGTGGAAGGTTTTACATCCGAGAGATTGTAAATTTTCATGGAGTTCTATATTCTATTCTTTTAGACAGGGATGCCTGATTTACTTCTCATATTTGGGGGGGAATATATAGGACTTTTGGTACACATATGCTTCTAAGTATAACATACCATGTTTAGACAGATGGCATGTCTGAACGTATGATTCACGTGTTGGGGGACATGCTTTGAGCATGTGTCATAGATTACTGGGGTTTTTGAGAGGGAAACATAACCCTATCAGAGTTTGCAGCAAATAATAGTCTTTAGGAGTCAATTCAGATGGAACATTATAATAATTTGTATTTTAATCCATTCTAGTCACCCCTCAGTTGCCTAGAGGTAGGAAAGGCATATATGATGGGACCTTGTCTGGTCCAGTAAACCACTATGTAGGTGGAGTTGATTTGGAATAGGATGACTACTATACATTATTTCCAGAAAATCTTATGTTAATCAATAGAGAAAACCTATATATATTACGGTTCGAGATTAGGTTTTCTTATGTGTAACACCAAGGTTGGGACATACACTACTAGAAATATTTACAAGGGAAGCTCCACATTTTATCAGCGTTAAACTAAAAGGACTGACAATGTTAATTCATTATCAGTGTTTTTTGAGCACTCATAAAGGCACCCATTATAAGCGCTACAATTTTAGCACTGTTAAAATCATAGTCCCATTTTGTAAAATAGAGTGCACATTGACCTCTATTTATCGCACCCTCAAGCTCTATGGGAATGTACCCCTGCGACAACTCCCCTCCATCCCCCCCATATTGTCTTTTTTGACTGCTACTCTGACACTGCTTCCCTACTCTACCGTTGCTACCGTACTCCGCCACTAGACCGTATTCACCGCTTCTTCCCTAATCCACCACCAATTTCCCTTATCCTCCGCTGAAACCCTACTTCTTCGCAGCTAGCCCTTCTCCGCTGTTGTTTCCCTACTTCGGTGCCACTGCCCTACTCTGCCATCGCTGCCTTACTATGCTGCTAGCCCTACTCCACGACTGCTACCCTACTGCACCTCCACTACCCTACTCCACCACTGCTATCCCTAATCCTTATCCTCCCCCAAGAAACCCTTCTACAGATCCTCCATCCAATGAAACAAATGTCTCCTCCTCCCCGCTAAACCCTAGTCCCCAAGAACCCTACATAAAGTGTTTGGGATTCCATTTGACGAGGTTAGATTCTTGGCTTCCCATATTTGATATTTGGAGATTTCTCTAATCATACTCATATATTTCCATTTTTTATAGGATAATATTCATTATGATGTAGTCTTATTTAATCAAATTGCCATGTTTTAGTTGATAATATTTTGGGATGTGGTGAGTATGCTTTGGGAGTCTAAGCATGATTATGTCCTGAGTTATTAACCTCATCCCTTTATTAACCAATACCAACTTTCAATTGATATTAAATGATTAAGATAAATTATTTTCAATTGAATTATTTATTTATATTTACCTTCAAATTCTAGTGAAAATATGAATTTTATTGAGTTAGTTAGTGTATTTTTCCAATTTTAATGATTCATAAGGAAAAAATGAATCATATTTCTATTTTACCTAAATAGATGGAAATTTGTCTAATCTAAAGGTCACGCTTTTGAGAAATAATTTACTTTTTATGATATTAATATTATGGATGGTATTAACAGTTAGTGAGAGGAGGTTTGAGTTTTGGATAGGGATGGCCAATGTGGTCCTTCTCTCTCTTGTGTGATCATTTTAACACTAAGATATTGTTGTTTATCCCTTTGTACGAGAGTGTTCTTTTTTTTGGAATGGATGTAAGACATGTCTATGGATATTAGTTACATGTTTGGTGATAGAGAGGGAGAGTTATTGCATTTCCTCTACATTTTCATGATATAATTTATGTTCACTAACCTCAATTTCCTATTTCTTATGTTAATTTGTGTAACAAAACCTATGATATTCTATAGTAATTTTAGATAAACATAGTTTATCAGTCTCCCCTGCGAACCCCTTTGTGTTTGGGAATGTATCTACTATTTTAGTTTTTTATCAAAATTGTATTCTTGTTTTCATTTTATTTGAGTTTGGTCACTAGTTTTGGGCTATTTAGTGAGATTATTTTATAATGAATGAGGTGGCTAGTATGGGTGGTTAAAATGATGTTTAATGTTTTGTTGCAAGGGTGGTGGGTGGTAGAACTATTGGTAAGGGGGATGGAAAGTGTGTTGATTTTGATGGGGGGTCTATCATGGTTCTGTTGATTTCCAAATATTTATTGGAAATGGTCATACTCTATTAATATCTATTTTTATAATTGGTTTTCTTATAATGTATTTGGAGGTCTTTTTTTGTGCATTTAAATCACAAATAATAATATTTTGGATTCAGGTAGGATGGAGATAAATAAAGATTTGATGGATGCTAATAATTTAACAAATGAGTATGAGAATATAGTGAAAGAGTTAATCAAGTTTTCAAAGGATCACACAAAGGATCCTTCTCAAATACCTTGTCAGTTTTTACATTATTGTTATTCTATACTAATTTCTTCAGAGGAGTTGGGAGAACATTTGATATGTCACAGAATAGATAATAGTTATAAATGTAGGAATAAACATGGAGAAAAAGTGAATGTAGCTACTGTATGGGATAAAACTGCATTTTATGGATCATCAATGACTACAGATATTGATATCGAAGAAGACCATATGGAGGATGTGATTACAGATGTCATTGATAAAGAAGATGGTATTGAGGAAATGATAAAGACATAAGAAGATGAACTCCCAAATTGACCAAAATTGTTTAAGAAGTTAAAGAGTTGTGAAAAAATTCCATTATATGCTGGTTGTAATAAATATACTGCATTATCAGTTGTACTGAAGTTGTATAAATTATAAGCAGGCAATGAGTTGAGTGATATCAGTTTTACGAAACTACATTCTCCCTTGAATGACATGCTCCTGAAAGATAATGACATCCCATGCCAGACATATGAATCTAAAAAAATTATATGCTCTATGGGTATGATCTTTGAAAGAATACATGCCTATACTAAGGATTTTAAATTGTTTTTGAATGAGAAAAACTCACTTAGAGAATGACCAAAGATTAGATCTTCCCGATACAAGAAAAATGAAGTTATACCAATGAATGTTTAATAGTACTTTATAATCGTTTCAATGTGTAGGTGTCTATTTGGATGTGAAGAAACTGAATGACAATTGTTGTGGAATGCAGAGAAAAAAAATAATTATTGGAAATTACATCACTCGACTGACTCACCTGAAAGAAAGAGAATTGATCATGAGTATCCTAAATTTTTAAATGAGCCACGAAATCATCATCTTGTGTTATCTACATATAGAGTGAATCGTTTTGGTTTTCAAACCATTACACATATTACATGGCATATTATGCTGGTAAATTATAACTTGCCACCCTAGTTATGCATGAAATGGAAATTCATTATGTTATATATGCTTATATCTACACCAGAACAACCATGTAACGATATTGATGTTTATTTGGCTCAATTGATCGAGGCTTTAAAGTTATTGTGGGATTCATGTATTATGTTGTATGATGCATATAAAAGTGAATACTTCACGTTGAGAGTGATGTTGTGTGAGACAATAAATGATTTACCTGCTTATGGAAATTTTTCAGGCTATATCATTAAATGAACTCAAGGGTTTCTTGTGTGCGAATAAGATACAAAATCAATCAGGTTGAAACATTCATCGAAATATTTGTTTCTAGGACATCACATATATCAACCTCATCTGCATAAGTAATTATCTTGGATGAAATCATTCAATGAATGTTTAGAACAACACACAACATCATCTCCACTAAAAGGTGTTCAGCTGTTTGAGAAAGTAAAATATGTGATCAATGTTTTTGGTTAACCATTTTTGGAATCCTTAAGAAAATAGGTTGGAAAATGATATCTGTTTTTTTTTGAATTACTATACTGGAAATGTCTGTACATCATACATTTCCTTCATGTGATGCCTGTGGAAAAAATGTATGTGATTGTGTTATCGGAATATTGTTAAATTCCACTGGAAAAACAAAGGATAGAATTAAAGAAAGAGTGGACATGATTGAAATCGGAATACGAGAAGAGTTGGCTCATGTGAAGGGTGAAAATCGAATGTTTCTTTCTCTATATTCTTATACTCTTTCCACGGAGGTGAGATATTAGTTTCTCAACTTCTTCAATGATGTAAAGGATCCAGAAGTGTATTCATCAATTACCATGAACATTGTGTCAATGAATTTTTTGAAGTTAATGGGTTGGAAATTACTTGATTTCTATGTTCTGCTGCACGAATTAATTAGTATAGATTAACATTGCATTTTTCTTAGGAATTTTTGTCATATTTTTCCCAAAAATTGTATCTATTTCAATGATATATGCACAAAGTTTTAGACTCTGTGAAATTTATAGATATGGAATGAGAAATTTTCATCATATTATGTGAATTAGAAATGTTCTTACTAATATAATTCGTTAATATTTTGGTTCATTTGATGGTTCAGATAGGGAGAGAGATTTAACATTGTATTCCTATGAACTATAGATGGATATACCCCATTGAACATTAAATGAAGATTTTGAAAGGGTGTATGAAAAATCAAAGTCGCCTAGAGGGTTTTATTGTGGAGTGATATATTATTGAGGAAGCCATTGAATTATATAACGAATAATTATCTGATGTGGAAAGCATTGGTCTCCGAAACATCATCACGATGGACGCATTGCGGGTGAGGGAAGTTCTGGAAGATATGTTGTGACAATCAATATTACCGATTGGTAGCATGCCCATCATTATGTTTTTCATAATAGTTAGGAGGTTTCCCCACATATTGAAACCCCAATGAAATTATTAGGAAGTTGAAACCATCAAGGGATGAAAAAATTATATTAAATACACGCAATAAATTGTTTATAGTATGGTGTCAGGACCATATTTTTAAAGAATTTTCTGAAAATATGAATACAATTTCAGAATGACATCGATGACTAGCTGCAAGACCAAGTGTGTATCTATTATGTTACAATGGCTATGTAATTAACAGTTATACATTCTATACAAATGAATATGTTGAATATAGTACCGTGAAAAATAGTGGATTTACAATTGCGGTTGAAGTGATGTATGTTTCTGGTAGTAAGATCCAATTCATGGAAATATGTCATACATTATAATTATCTAAAAAATATGGGAGTTGGATTATATCACATTCATATTTCCAATTGGTCAATGTAAATGGGTTGATAAAAAGAGTTGCCTTAAAATAGATAAATTGGGATTTGTGAAAGTTAATTTTAGTAAAGAAGGTTACAAAGACGAATAGTTTATAATAGCATCACAAGCTATACAATTATTTTATGTTCCAGATCTTTCAAAATGAAAGTGGTCAGTTGTTCTGTTTTCATCCAAAATTACTTAAGGGTCTAGTGAAAATTTATTTGAGGATGATTCTTTTTTTGGTACGTCACAATCATTTTGCAGTGATCCCAATGTAGTTGATTTTTTTTGGTATTGGAGAGCACAATGAAGGGATATTCATAATCGATAGAGGTGTCAAATCCCTTCAGCCTTAAAAGAAGAGAGTTCAACAAACATGCTATATTTTGTTTGTAATATAGATCTTGTTATCTCATGTTATTATATTATCATTAGTAAATTTATTTTAATCTAAATGAACTTCTGAACCATATTTGTAGATAATGAATTCTACAAGTTCTGGTGCTCTTAACCACGAGGCTGAACAAGTCTCTCAAGCTGTTGTTGCTTCTATTGCAGCTACTCATAGTGCAGAGTAACTACAAGTTTCTGAACCCATTGCTACTTCTAGTATTGGGGTCCAAAAACCATCAACACATTCCATTGCTACCATTTCATATGATCATATAGATGATGTTAATATCGATGCAATGTTTAGGGATGAAGGACCGATGGCGTAGAAAACACAGCTTTGTCATAGTTTGACGGTGTTAGACAATGTTCTTAAGGTGAAAATTAAATCCATCATTTTGAAGTTAGATGGAATGAACGAGGCCAAAATATTAATCCCAGCAATGATTTGTTTAGTTGTTACATTGGATTTGTCACTCTGCAATGCATGCCATTTGAAATAGAGTCATGGAACCATGCTGTGTCCTGGCTAAAGGATATGATCTGGGAAAACATTATTGTAACATTATGATATTATTTCTTTAATTTACTAGTAAATAAAATAATGAAACAATGTCTTACTCTTTTCAACCTCTTTTTGAGTACAGTTACGGTATATTATTCACAGAACAATTATGTACTAAGGATTTTAGGATGGATTCATCACGGTTTTCTCACCATTTTGAAAAAATGTCACCTGAATGATTCCAAATGTAAAATAAACCCACACCCACCCCTTCTCTATGCTCACCTGATATCCCAAGAAGCATGGGATGAATTTATTGGCCAATGGGGGGATGGGAAGTTTTAGGTACAATTTGGATGATGATACTTTGTTTCAGGATACATGTAATCAACAATTTTATTGTCATTATTTCAATTATGAAACAACAACTCAGTACGAAAAATAAAGGATGTTCATCAAAAACAACATACCACAATCATAAATCATGATATCAGATGATAGACTCTTCCTAATACCAACTATGCAATGGTAAAACACTATAATTAAACCATATCAATTCTATTTTCACTTCATTTAGTACATATTTTTTTTTGTTTTAGGAAACATTGGTTACTAATTATGGTGAACATGGATGCTGCAATTATTTATTTTCTGGATTCAATGCATGGATATCCAACAAACCGACCACAAAAGATGGAGTTCGTGAATTTTTAAGACAATACAAAATACATTTTAGGTCTATATATCCACTAATATAACTTATATTATCTTTTTCTAAGGATTATATTATGATAGGGTGGTGTATTAATATCATCTAAAAAAGGAATGAGAACATGGGATAAGAATAAAAAGGCAAGAAAGTTCTGTGTCTGGTCAAATATCAAGGTATATATTGAAGTGCCCAGATCAGTGTGAATCACTGAGAGGGGGAGGGGGTGAATCAGTGATCCTTTAAAACTTTTTACTAATTGATTCTTAATCAATTAAACCTCTATGGCTTGTTAAGGCCTCGATCCACTCTTCTTATGTCTCTCAACCTTTCCCGGATAATGCAGTAATGAAAAGGCATAGGACACAAGGATTTACAAGGTTCAGCACCAAAGGCCTACATCCTTGCCATGCTCTCCCAGCATGGATTCTCCCATTATAACTTGTTAGAATTACAATGGTCGATACAGCTTCCCACCGTATCTCTCCTGAGTCCCACAGGAGGGTCTTTATACTTCTTCACACAGTGTTACCAGAGTCCCACTGGCCTGCTCCAGAATCCCACTGAAGACTTCTTCTCCCTGAGTCCCACAGGGTCTTCTCCTGGCTCCTCGAGTCACACGAGTAGCTCTTCTTCTCTTTAAGATTCTTCAAGTATCTTCAGCAGTCTGGGATAAAGACTGCTGGACTTGCTCTGTACCTCTGATCACTTGAGTTGATCAGGTCTTCTCGTCTTGCTCAGGATTTATCTCCTTCTTCTTAGGATGACCTGGCCTCTCTCTTCAACTACTGAATACTCAGACCACTAATATCTTTAACTTCAGTCTGGTCCAGTCTCACTTCACATCAACTACATGCACTGAGTGCATGGCATCTCTGCATCCTCATGCACTGATTGCATGGTCTCTCAAATTCTTCAAGATCCTCTGGTCTTGGTCAACTCAGATGCACACCACTGATTTGTCTCTGTTCACGTGTGCACGTACATGCATGCATGCATGCACTTTCCCTTTCCTCTTCTTGGTGCAATAGACCCAAAAAGGGTGTAACACTTTAAGCACACACCAACTCCATAATCTTCACACACTATATTAAAATTGTTCACACACTTAGAAGTGTGTTTTACTTTAGTGTGGAACTTCTTCTTCTTCTTCTAATGTGTATACACTTTTAGTGCACACACTAGGCTTCGGCCTTCACTTGTTTAGCACACACAATTTATTCTTCGTTTTGCACACACTTAAAGCTTGGCCTTTCACTTCTTCTTGCACACACACAAATGTGGTGGTCTTCCACTCCTTCTTGCACACAAACCGTAGGTGTGCACTCACATAAGGGCTATGGCCTTCTTCTTCAAATGCACACACAAAGTGCAAGCCTTGCCTTGCTCCTCTTTGCACACCCACTGCCCGTAGGGTGTTCTTGTCTTCTTGGCACACAAGCACAAAGGCTCGACCTTCCTTCCCTTCTTGCACACACCCAAGGCTACTGCCTCTTCTTCAAATGCACACACAAGGTGAACTCAAAGGAGTCACGCAAGGGGGTGTGTCCACTTTCAACAGCCGTGCAAGTCCTTAGTGCAAGGGGCAGTCGCGCAAGGTGCATGAGCACCGCGGGGCGCGCAAGTGCAACACCCGCGGGCACTTCCTCCTGCCGCACAAGTATGTGGGCAGTGAGGGTGCCAATCCTCGAGCGCGCAGATTCAAGCGGCTCGGGATCTTCCTGTCGCGCAAGATAGGCACGCAGGGGACTCCTTCAGGACCTCGGGTGGTCCCGAGAACTTCAGCCGCACAAGTGGGTTGTGCGGGGCTTCTTCTTCGCGAGGCACAAGGGTGCTCTCACGGGACGTCAGGTTTTCAACAAAGGATCAGCAAACATTTTGAGAGCCTCGGATGCTCATTTTATAGGCAAGAGATGCCTCACATGATCCGTGTGATTGCAACTTAAATTCCCGAAGATTTCGGTTCTTTAAAATCTTTCCAAATCTTGAATTTACTCTCTGTTTCACGCGGGATCATTTATTTTTCTCTCTTTCATTCCTCCTCATGCATGCGATTTAGAACGCATGCACGGCCCTCTGTTTTGGCCATCCCATGCAAAACACGAACGCCCCGAGGCCTCGGCAACTTCGTTTTGTCTCGGCCTTGTTCGAAATCTCCCAAACATTGCATGCAAGTGTATTTTTAAGCATGGATCGGTTCAGTGCGTCGAGACGATCCCAATGGACTCTTCAGCTTGATCGGAGATGGCCGGGAACTCAAAAACATCTTGCGGGTTGCTCCTGGTTCGACGGAGGACGTCGGGTGGTGCCTCGGCTGAGCTTGAGGAAGGAGACAACTCGCGGGCCGTTGGATCGGGCGATTGAAAGACATCAGACGGCCGCGATCAGAAGATCTCGCGCGAGATGCGATGAGCGGTCCAGATCGAGTGCGCGATGAGTCGGACGGCCAGGATGAGCTCCTGGAGATTTTTCCGCGTCCCACATCGAATCGGGGCGCGGTTTTGCCGCGGTTTATCACCCTGGCGCTGCCGCTCAACTCTCAGTTGCACTTCTCCTCTCCCGGTGCCGCCCCGCACCGGGTTCTCTCTGCGGGCGCGCTCTTGCGCCCACTATGCTCCCTGCGGGTGCGCCACTGGCGCCCACTATGCACGCTCTGACACTCTTGGGGGCGCGCTCCTACTCCCCTCCCGCGCTCCTCCGGGCGTGCCCCAGGCGCCCATGCGGTGTCCTACGGGTGCGCCCTGCCGCCCTGGCTCGCCCCACGGGTTCCCCCATGGGCGTGGTGCCCTAGTGCCCATGCCTTGGGGTTGAACCCTCAAGGTGCCTTGGCTGGCCAATTTTTTGCTTAAGTGTATAACCTAGCCTTTGTGTAAAAACAATGTTACTAAGTACCAAATGCCAAGCCACTACTTCCAAGCCATTCTCCTCTAAGCCATTTCTTCTCTCTTCTTCTTAGGAATTCATCAATCCTCCTCTCATATGATCTTCACTTAGGATATCGAATTCCCAAAGGTTCATCTTCATCAATCGAACTCCTGAATCACTTATAATGTTCAATGTTCTTTATTGATCTAATCAGAGATCAATTGGAACGTTTTCAATTCACATGCACTAAGTGATAGTGCATGGACTTCATTAATGCACATCATCCACTTAGTAGTTGTGGATGGAACTCCTTTCAACTCCTCATGCATTGTGAAGACAATGCATGGTCTTCAATCAATGTTGTGACATTGTATCATCAGGATACAAGTTCTTTGAACTTAAAGATCAGCTCATCAATCGTCTGATTTCCATGGAGAATGTTTAAACCACAATTTCCAATACCACTTAGTGAATCTCCTATGTGACATGCATCTTAGTACCATGGCCATTCTCCTTCACCACCAACACCATCACAAACTTTGGCATTCACATATTGACAATTCTTGACATCCATTCATTCTAAGACAACAACACGTCTCATTGACAACAAATGCAACACAGTGCACTTCAATCTCCCCCTTTGTATTTGTTGTCAATACACCACTTCAGCACATATGAATGGGTCAATATGTGTGCCAATATTTTCTCCCCCTTATTGGCAATCAAATGCAAAGGTGTGGTGTGGTTCACTTTCAAAAATATCTTCCTCCCTTTGAATAGCATCTTCTTGAAAATCACTAAGAGAGGGATGATGTCACATGTTCTCTTTAGCAAAGAACCTTTAGTAAATCAACTCTAAGTCTACTTGGGCTAACCCGGTGTAGAAAACAAGAGTGATGTAACCAAGGAACTCAATGTTGTCCACAATTCACTGTACATGTGAGATCATGCTTAGGGGTTTGAAATTTTTCAGATATAACAATGAATTTGCTAAATCCTGCACAACTTCACCAAACACATTAGAAAGTTAAAGTGCAAAGATAAAGCTCCCCCTTTCGTCCTTTTTCTTAAGATGATATAAATCTTAGACCATCATCTTCTTCAGATTTGATCCCCCTCAAGGGGTGCACTCCGTTCTTTCCAAACCATCCTCCAGATGAGAATGATCATCATCTTCAATTCCCTGCAATGTTAGCACATGTATATACCAAGAGTATAAGGGAATAAGATGGAACCTCCTTGGTTCATCAATGTGAACAACAAGGTTGAGAAGATTCTCTCAACCGAGATGTCCCATTTTCACCAGTCTTCACACTTGCACATTTGATCTTCATTAATGATTGTGTTGGTGTGGTTCTCAAAATATCTTCATGTGAAATCTTCTTCTTCCCTTTTGCCTTAGCAATTGCCAGAACTTTATCTTCAGCTCTTTGCAGATCTTTGGCAAGTTGCAACTGATTTGGCCATATGACTAACAAGTCATTTGGAAGTGTGGCCTCAGTTCTGGAAGTTCCACATGGTTCTTTTGATGCTGTCAAGCTACCTTTCTTAGGCAACTTGTTTTCAATCAATCCCTTCTGCTTCTTCTGGATTGATTGTCTGTTTGAGTCCAGTCTGCCTCTATTGAATTTCATGGCTTCTTTACAAAGATCCATGATATGTCCTTTCTTTCCACAGTAGAAGCATTTCTTCTTGGTGGCTCTTCTTGATGCATCACCCTTCTTGGATTTGAATTCCAAGGACTTCTCTTCCTTTTTCAAGATCTTCTTGGGAGTATCTTCCACTTTCTTATGCTTGCTTCCCAGGGATTCTTTCTGAGCTAGGTTCTGTGATCTTTTCTTCTTTTGAGCTCTGGATACAGTTGGAGATTGACATGTATCTTTTTGACCACTTTTGCAATCATCCCAGATGTTGTCAAGTAATCCAAATCTATTTGCAGTAAACAGATGTCTCTGGACCTGTGGATGCTTCTTCTTTTCTTCTGGCTTTCTCCCCCTTGGCATGGGCTTCCTTTGTGCTTTCACATTGAGAGGATTGTACCAACAATCATTTGCACAATGCCCATACTTGTTACAACACCAACACTAACCCACAAATCTTGACCTCTTCAGTCCTTCTGATTGTTGGGTACTTGTCTTGAATTGTTGTGCTGCTTCAGGAGAGCTCTGCTTCTTCATTTTCTTCATCCATACTTGTTTGGAATTATTTTTCCATCCTTCACTTTTTGTGGAAACATAATTAGAAGCATCAGTACAAGATGGTATGGATGGTACCATCCTTTTAGAAGATGTTTCCCTTTTATTAGAGGATGTCCTCCTTTTGGAATCATCCTTCTCAATGCACACTTGTGTAGAAACATTTCTACTTTCAGCTGACTGGGAGGATTCAGCTTTGGGTGATTGTGGTTTTTTCAATATCACCTCTAGTTCTAAGCATTTCATGTTAAGGGAGTTCTTCTCATCCTCAACAGTTCTTAGCCTTCCTACCCATTTCTCTTCCAGCTGCTTTATCTGGTCTTCATGCACCTTATTCATTTAAAGCAATGAGTTGTCAAGCTCCTTCACCCTTTTTTACTTTGTCTTTAAGTTGATCATCTTTAACAACCATTGATACTCTATGCCTCTTCTCCAGTGCATGGTAAACATCTTGGATTATTACTTTAAAGAATTCTTTCTCAGAAAGGCTTCTTTGCAATTCTTCAGCAGTGTCTTCATATCTTTCATTGCAAAGCGATACTGTTTCACCTTTAGCCTTCACCAGCTTTCTGAGAGTGTTGGTTATGCCAACCCTTTTAGCCAATTGATCTTCCATTGCATTGCCTTCTTCATCTAACTGTGATTTTTCTTCATGAAGATCATGGATGCCTGTAGCTATACACTTTGCCACTTCCATGGGAACTGTCTTCTGAAGATATTTGAGTGCACTCTGAAGATCATTCATTGTTTCAACTTCATCACAGCTAGGACATGCTTTCTTCATCTTCTTGGCCTGTTTCTTCTTTCTATTTTTCTGAGTCTTGGCAGATATCTCCATTTGAGGCTGGTCGCTCGTTTCCTCAAATCTGCACTTCATAAAGACTCCCTTGGATCTTTTAGAGGTAACCTCCCTCTGATACCAATTGAAGTGCCCAGATCAGTGTGAATCACTGAGAGGGGGAGGGGGTGAATGAGTGATCCTTTAAAACTTTTTACTAATTGATTCTTAATCAATTAAACCTCTATGGCTTGTTAAGGCCTCGATCCACTCTTCTTATGTCTCTCAACCTTTCCCGGATAATGCAGTAATGAAAAGGCACAGGACACAAGGATTTACAAGGTTCGACACCAAAGGCCTAGATCATTGCCATGCTCTCCCAGCATGGATTCTCCCATTATAACTTGTTAGAATTACAATGGTCGATACAGCTTCCCACCGTATCTCTCCTGAGTCCCACAGGAGGGTCTCTATACTGCTTCACACAGTGTTACCAGAGTCCCACTGGCCTGCTCCAGAATCCCACTGAAGACTTCTTCTCCCTGAGTCCCACAGTGTCTTCTCCTGGCTCCTCGAGTCACACGAGTAGCTCTTCTTCTCTTTAAGCTTCTTCAAGTATCTTCAGCAGTCTGGGATAAAGACTGCTGGCCTTGCTCTGTACCTCTGATCACTTGAGTTGATCAGGTCTTCTCGTCTTGCTCAGGATTTATCTCCTTCTTCTTAGAATGACCTGGCCTCTCTCTTCAACTACTGAATACTCAGACAACTGATATCTTTAACTTCAGTCTGGTCCAGTCTCACTTCACATCAACTTCATGCACTGAGTGCATGGAATCTCTGCATCCTCATGCACTGATTGCATGGTCTCTCAAATTCTTCATGATCCTCTGGTCTTGGTCAACTCAGATGCACACCACTGATTTGTCTATGTTCACGTGTGCACGTGCATGCATGCATGCATGCACTTTCCCTTTCCTCTTCTTGGTGCAGTAGACCCAAAAAGGGTGTAACACTTTAAGCACACACCAACTCCATAATCTTCACACACTATATTCAAATTGTTCACACACTTAGAAGTGTGTTTTACATTAGTGTGGAACTTCTTCTTCTTCTTCTAATGTGTATACACTTTTAGTGCACACACTAGGCTTCGGCCTTCACTTGTTTAGCACACACAATTTATTCTTCATTTTGCACACACTTAAAGCTTGGCCTTTCACTTCTTCTTGCACACACACAAATGTGGTGGTCTTCCACTCCTTCTTGCACACAACCCATAGGTGTGCACTCACATAAGGGCAACGACCTTCTTCTTCAAATGCACACACAAAGTGCAAGCCTTGCCTTGCTCCTCTTTGCACACCCACTGCCCGTAAGGTGTTCTTGTCTTCTTGGCACACAAGCACAAAGGCTCGGCCTTCCTTCTCTTCTTGCACACACCCAAGGCTACTGCCTCTTCTTCAAATGCACACACAAGGTGAACTCAAAGGAGTCGCCCAAGGGGGTGTGTCCACTTTCAACAGCCGCGCAAGTCCTTAGTGCAAGGGGCAGTCGCACAAGGTGCATGAGCACCGCGGGGCGCGCAAGTGCAACACTCGCGGGCACTTCCTCCTGCCGCACAAGTATGCGGGCAGTGAGGGTGCCAATCCTCGAGCGCGCAGATTCAAGCGGCTCAGGATCTTCCTGTCACGCAAGATAGGCGTGCAGGGGACTCCTTCAGGACCTCGGGTGGTCCCGAGAACTTCAGCCACACAAGTGGGTTGTGCGGGGCTTCTTCTTCGCGAGGCACAAGGGTGCTCTCACGGGACGTCAGGTTTTCAACAAAGGATCAGCAAACATTTTTGAGAGCCTCAGATGCTCCTTTTATAGGCAAGAGATGCCTCACATGATCCGCGTGATTGCAACTTAAATTCCCGAAGATTTCGGTTCTTTAAAATCTTTCCAAATCTTGAATTTACTCTCTGTTTCACGCGGGATCATTTATTTTTTTCTCTTTCATTCTTCCTCGTGCATGCGATTTAGAACGCATGCACGGCCCTATGTTTTGGACATCCCATGCAAAACACGAACACCCCGAGGCCTCGGCAACTTCGTTTTGCCTCGGCCTTGTTCGAAATCTCCCAAACATTGAATGCAAGTGTATTTTTAAGCATGGATCGGTTCAGTGCGTCGAGACGATCCCAATGGACTCTTCTGCTTGATCGTAGATGGTCGGGAACTCAAAAACATCTCGCGGGTTGCTCCTGGTTCGACGGAGGACGTCGGGTGGTGCCTCGGCTGAGCTTGAGGAAGGAGACAACTCGAGGGCCGTTGGATCGGGCGATTGAAAGACATCGGACGGCCGCGATCAGAAGATCTCGCGCGAGATGCGATGAGCGGTCCAGATCGA
The DNA here is from genome assembly GCA_963277665.1 of Viscum album. Taxonomy (NCBI): domain Eukaryota; kingdom Viridiplantae; phylum Streptophyta; class Magnoliopsida; order Santalales; family Viscaceae; genus Viscum; species Viscum album. The sequence goes on from OY728146.1 coordinate 1,836,174,399, forward strand.
GCGCGCGATGAGTCAAACGGCCAGGATGCGCTCCTGGATATTTTTCCGCGTCCCACGTCGAAACGGGGCGCGGTTTTGCCGCGGTTTATCACCCTGGCGCTGCCGCTCAACTCTCAGTTGCACTTCTCCCCTCCCGGTGCCGCCCCGCACCGGGTTCTCTCTGCGGGCGCGCTCTTGCGCCCACTATGCTCCCTGCGGGCGCGCCACTGGCGCCCGCTATGCACGCTCTGACACTCTTGGGGGCGCGCTCCTACGCCCCTGCCGCGCTCCTCCGGGCATGCCCCAGGCGCCCATGCGGTGTCCTACGGGTGCGCCCTGCCTCCCTGGCTCGCCCCACGGGTTCCCCCATGGGCGTGGTGCCCTAGTGCCCATGCCTTGGGGTTGAACCCTCAAGGTGCCTTGGCTGGCCAATTTTTTGCTTAAGTGTAGAACCTAGCCTTTGTGTAAAAACAATGTTACTAAGTACCAAATGCCAAGCCACTACTTCCAAGCCATTCTCCTCTAAGCCATTTCTTCTCTCTTCTTCTTAGGAATTCATCAATCCTCCTCTCATATGATCTTCACTTAGGATATCGAATTCCCGAAGGTTCATCTTCATCAATCGAACTCCTGAATCACTTATAATCTTCAATGTTCTTTATTGATCTAATCAGAGATCAATTGGAACGTTTTCAATTCACATGAACTAAGTGATAGTGCATGGACTTCATTAATGCACATCATCCACTTAGTAGTTGTGGATGGAACTCCTTTCAACTCCTCATGCATTGTGAAGACAATTCATGGTCTTCAATCAATGTTGTGACATTGTATCATTAGGATACAAGTTCTTTGAACTTAAAGATCAGCTCATCAATCGTCTGATTTCCATGGAGAATGTTTCAACCACAATTTCCAATACCACTTAGTGAATCTCCTAAGTGACATGCATCTTAGTACCATGGCCATTATCCTTCACCACCAACACCATCACAACCTTTGGCATTCACATCTTTACAATTCTTGACATCCATTCATTCTAAGACAACAACATGTCTCATTGACAACAAATGCAACACAGTGCACTTCATATATAATAAAATTTCACAATTCAAACACATATCAAAAGAAGAAACTTATTCTCTTAATGATCAAAGTATTTGAAGTGTATAAAACAATCAAACGATAAGGATTGTGGTTATTATGTTTTAATATTAATGAGAGTAATAGTTTTCCATCAACAAACTAGCATCCCTAAATAGGTATTTTCAAAAACAACTTCTATTTCATTTAAATTACTTATTTATTCTTTATTTTTATATATTCTAGTACTACGCTGACTGCCAAAAATTCTAAAAATCACAAGACGGTACATATTTGTTCAAAAATGAGTGGGCCGCACACCTAATAGAACATTGTACACAAATAGCATGAAGATCTGACTGGGGGACGTATACAATTGGCGCCCATTTTTGAGAGGGGTTAAGAAGATGAAAAGATAAAACATTGTTATATGTAAATGTTTGTAGGAAAATTTTAATTGTTATTAAAAAACACATCCTTTCTCAAATAAGTCAGTTTTCCATTTTATCAAATGAAATGGACTAGCAAATTCCAGAATGATGAACCACTTTTCTTTGGGCTTTGGATTAGAAAAACCAAATAATTATCAAAAATAACTTCATATTCGACCAAATACATTAAAAATTTGTTGATACTTTAGTATAATAATCCATGGGTCATGTGTGACGGGTATAAGTCAACCCTGCCTCAATCTGAGGCACAGTGTGGCTGGTATCAGTTAATGTGTCTCTATTTTGAATAAAATGGACAAAATTTTAAGTGAAAAAAACAACTTACATACAGAAAACAATCCAAACGCATTCATATTGTGCAGATACTTTATGATAATGATCTATGGGTCATTTCTTACATGTACGAGTCAACCCCGCATCAATCTGAGGCACAGTGTGGCTGGATAACTCAATGTGTCCTTCTTTTGTTTAAAATGGACAAAATTTTAAGTGAAAACAACAACTGACATACATAAAACCAACCAAAAGAATTTTTATTGTGTTTATAGTTTAGGAGAAAAATAAATGGGTCATTTTTGATGTGTAAGTGTCAACTCCACCTCAATCCGAGGCATGGTGTGGCTATAATCACTCAATGTGTCTCTCTTTTGTTTAAAATGGACATAATTTTAAGTGAAAACAATAGATGTCGTACGAAAAACCGAAAAAAATGATTAGGATTGTGTTGATACTTTAGGAGACCAATAAAATGGTGGTTTTCGACGTGTAGGAGTCAACCCCGCCTCAATCTGAGGCATGGTGTGGATGGTATCACTCAATGTTCCTCTTTTTTGTTTTAAATTGACAGAATTTTCATTGAAAACAACAACTGACATATTCAAATATGACGAAACACATTCGAATTGTGTTGATATATTAGGAGAACTATCCATAGGTAATTTGTGACATGTACGAGTCAACCCCACCTAATTCTGAGGCACAGTGTGGCTGATATCACTCAAAGTGACTCTATTTTATTTAAAATGAATAGAATTTTAAATGAAAACAACAACTAATGTATGGAAAACCTACAAAACGCATTTAAATATGGTTTATACATTAGGATAATGATCCCTAGTTCATGTGTGGTGTGTTCGATTCAACCATGCCTTATTCTGAGGCACGGTGTGACCGGTATCACTCAAAGTGCCTCCCTTTTGATTAAGATGGATAGAATTTTAAGTGTAAACATTATATTTTGTATGTAAATCAGAAAAAATGCATTCAAATTGTGTTGATACCTTTGGAAAATTATACATGGGTCATTGGTCACATGTACGAGTCATCCCCACCTAAATCCGAGGGAAAATGTGGCCGGTATCATTCAAAGTGTCTCTATTTTGTTTAAATTCAGAAAATTTTTCAATGAAGGCAACAAATGACATATGGAAAACCTTATTTCTACTAAACCCACCAAAAGAATTCATTGTTTCATAAGTAAACACATTCAATTCAAATAAACACTACTCCAAAACCAATTTAAAAATACCAATGATCTTAAAATCGTTGAAATTCATTCCATTAAAACCAATAAATCCCCACACCCCCTGGACACCACCCACCCCCTGGACACCACCCCACCACCATGGATACCCCCATAGATAGCCCCCCTTGAAACCCTAAATATCCCCCACACAGTTGACGACCCCCACACCCTGGATGGCCCCCCACCCCCTAGACGACCTCTCCCCTTCTAGACACCATCCCACCACCTGGGCTCCCCCACCCCCTAGACACCCCCACCCCCATGGACATCCACCCCTACCCCTGGACACCACCCCACCCCTCTTGGACAGCCCCAACCATTTACATCACCCCCACCCACTGGACACCCCCACCCCTGGAAAGCACCCCAACCCCCTGGGCACCACCCCACCCCCTAGACACCACCATGGACAACCCCCACACCACCCTAGACAACCCGCACCCACTGGACACCCACATCCCCTCGGACACCCCCATCCCCTCAGACACCCCCACCCCCTAGACACCCCCTACCCCCCTTGGACAGCCACCCCAAACCAATGAACAACCCCCAACCCCCGGAATTCTGAATTGGATTCTCTATGTATTTAATATTTTATGAATTATGTGTTAACGGTGTATGGGTTTACTTGTTGTATGGAGGTAATGATCACAACATGCCACAAATATCACTACTATAAAAAAACACCATCACCCAAAAGAAACATATGGATAAACACAACCATTCTTGGTCACTCTGAAATAGGAGTATAATTGACAACAAACATGGACAAACATGTCAACACCACCAAGAACTATTATCAAAATCGAAAGAGTCACCATAACTGGAATTCACATTAATCTAATCCCAATTAACTCAATATTCCAGCAAACAGGCCAAGTCATCATTCAAATAGGCATATTTAACACTTATAATGAATCCTTAGGTTGATCTACCAAAAATAATACCAACTAAGAACCCCCCACAGCCATATCACAACATCCAACACATCTTTAGAAAACCACTGAGAATTTCTATGAAACTGAACCACCAAATAGATCACAACTAAAGACACAAAATAAGTATGAATTATAGATCAGAAGGATGCATACCGAATAAAAAAACTTCTAAGACATAGGAAAAACTATCCACATAACCATATGTTTATAAATAAATGCCACAAATTTTTAGCTCAAAACACTTTTGAAAAAAACTAACTTGTTGGATTTACACACTCACCAATGGTGTTTTGTCAAGTCTCACTCACATACACAGTTCAGTAACACCCAGGGCACCCAACCACCCTGCCATATCAACCATCCATCTAGATATTTATAAAACCAGGGATTTGAGCACCCAAGAAATAGCCAAAGGATAAAATAAACAAACACCATTCCAAAAATCATGTACCTTCCCAAAGAACACTAACCACCAAGTCAAAAACGAATTTCAGATTTCAAAAAACACACCACAATTAATACAGAACCATTTTCATAAAAACCTAACCCTTTTCATTTATAAAAACATTCAAAACAACTAATCTACTCCAAACAACCCCATCCCATTTTCGAAAATTTAGCAGCGTCTCTTTTCATAATCCAATGGCCACAAAGACCAATATCCTTTCTAGGAAATAAAAACCACTCAAGACCAACATACAAAAGCAATTCATCATATTAAACCACATTTCAACATCCCAAAACATACCATTTAAAACAAAGATTCATAATCACCATGAAATTATCCATTCATTCAAAAAAAATGTTTTTCAATAAACAACAATTTTAGATTAGGAAAAATACAATCATGTTAAATAATTTTCACAATACTCTTATGACATGTATAACAAAACCCAACATTACAAATCCATTATTACATTAAATTTTGAAATCCAATTTCCACAACTCATACAGGAGTATTTTCAATATAATTTTTGATTTCCAGAATGGTCCAAGAGACCGAAAAACAGAACAAGTGTCGGCGGGTGACTTCACCATATGGTTGGTGGCACATGCCAAACAAACCACTAATAGAGAGATCCTTCCCACGAACATTCCTCTAATATATATGGTTTTTCAGGATCTATTATCGGACATATATCATTAGTAAAACTCCTCTTGCATATCCCAAAACCAATCAATCAACAAGAACTTAGGAAAATAATAAAATTGCACTTCCAAAGAAAACTCGAGGTTTTGAATGAGAACGAGTTTGTGACGCTCTTCCCAAACTTACCCCTAGTGTCCCAACAATCCTACTCCATCTAACTTGACATCCATAAAATAATAAAGCCACTATAAAAAGTAGTGTATTCTAATAGCTGACCTCATTTGATACCATTTTGTCACGAACCAAGCTGAGTTGATCCTAAACTAGTCACTTGGGCCACTCTGTGACAAGACCCGAATGTCATTCTATATCCTCCTAAGATGGAAACAAGAACTGATGGAATCAATAGAGTATAAAAGGAAACAATTACTTCCAAATATAAACAATAAGTAAAATAGTGGAATGAATGGACAACACACTACACATTTCTATATAAATTAAGCCAACATCATTTATACGGAAAAATTGAAAGTAAAAAACAAACAATAAAACTAAACCAACCAGACCAAATAACTGAATAGCTCAATGTGACCAAACTAATCAATCTCTATTACAATAATCCAATGTCACTCAAGGTGACTGAACTCAAGAAGAAAACTGCAAAAAGGAAAAAATAAAAAAAAATAGGTGTGATTATTAAAACTCAGTAGGTTAGAATGATGTTCTATTCCCAATGAACTTCCACATAATATAAAAGAAACACAAATTTCCTGTTTGAAATAATATATATATATATATTTATGTTTTCCAAACGTGGTTCCATGCTATTGATGTTATCAGACAAATGCTTTTTAGGTTTATACACATGAATGCTAGAACAATTTTCATAGATATACAAATTCAAAATAAAGATAATTTTCAAGAGGGATTCTCTAAAGATAGGACAATTTTAATTAAAACAGAAAAGATACAGAATTTTCAATCCAAATAAACCATATGTAGATGGTGAATACAATATATCCAATGAGCACTACTCATGGGAAGACCCCCAGACACTAGTTCGTTATGAGCCCCATGTACCTCGTATCTCAGTGTGAAAGTAAACATTAAAATATCTATTCTTTTTCACAAGACACTATTACGGAACAAATACCAATAAAATAGTGTTCCCCAATATCATAAACATTTTTTATTTAGTTTTGTCTTTGTTAAACATGCTATGTGAAATAGGGACGAAACCACTCCAAATCACTAGCATACCAGTACACGTCCACCCACATAGATACATGGGCTTCCCTTTAGTGCTCAATCATTGTACAAATATTATCAAATACACATTTCACATTAATATTTCATTCCCAAGTCATACAAAAACAAAAATCCCACAAACATGATTCACATTTCTTTTACAGATTAATAATCCACATAAAATTTTCATAAAACAATTTAGATAAGTACAATGAGGCTTTGCACATAAAATTCATTAAAAATGATCTTTTAAGGCCAAAAATCCACCATTGACATATTAAACCAGACTTCTCATCCCGAAAACATTTAATAAATCAATTTCATGGACCATAAAATGGCTCCAAATGATACATGATGAATAACACACGAGAAACATTTTTACAAGGAAAATTCTAAATAGGCCTTTATGAATTCACAAAAAAAACATTTATCAAAAGAACAAAGTCCACTACTCTTAATTAGGTATAAATAAAAAAAATTAATAGTATAAAATTTACATAATCCACTCAATAACACGGGTTACACATTCAAAACCCCTGCATTTCTACAAAGGTGCCAAACAATCCATTTACTGAGTACACATTTCAAAACACCCTAAAAACTGATACTCAAATCATTATAAAACTCAAAACCCAATGGGAAACCACATAAGGAACACAAAAATATTTTTTCATGTGATATAATTTTTTTCCATAATCCAAAACAATAATTTTATATCTCATTGATCACAAAAAAAACTAAACGAGTTGTTTCCCCAAAACGAGGCATGCAACAATTAATAAAAAAATATATTTAAAACTAAAAATGATATAAAACCAAATATTCATGCCAATAATTAATTTTTATATCTAAACTAGGTTCTATGCATTATAATTCATGTGGGAAAGCAAATGGATCATTTAAACAAAAAATTATTGTGCACACTTTAACCAAAACTACACAATTTTTGCAAACTAAGGCATAAAATACCCTTCTGGAACCCTAAATAATAAAACCAAAGGTTGAAAAACAATACCTAGAAAACATATATTGTTCAAAAAGAAATAAAATAAAATAATCTTTAATTATAAAGTCAGATAATGGGAGAATCTACCAGAAAAACAAGATGAAATATAAACGTACACCAGATAACACATTTCGAGAGTTTATAAACCCTATATCCTATGAATAACAGACCCTAACTAGAAAAAAACACATAAAAATTCGTCTTAAAACATAACCCTAGGTCATTAATGAATATTAGATAAGATATATCAATTAAAAATTATAAGGAGGTGTAGGAAGGAGGATAAAGGAGAAAAAAACTCACCTTGATAACTAGAGAACTCTTCATATTACCTTAGATGCACACCCTTATAGAAGAGGGAATGCCTCAGATCTAAATGGAGAGACTCCTTAGGTACCAAATAACCAGTTAAATAATATTTAGGGTAAATGTGTATAAAATTAATGATTTAGTAACGAAACAAATTACCTTTAAAATCTGATAGATATGAGAAATATAGAGGATGTTCAACCTAATCCCTAATGAAGATGAGGTAACAATAGGGAAAATAGAACATCGATGTCCGAATAGGTTATTTGATCTTGAGTATGATTTGGAAATATAGAAAAATATTAAAAAAATAAATAACATATAAAAGAAGAAAAATATTATTTTAAACTTGAAATGGGCCCAAGGGATGGCCCAATACCTGAATAAATAACTCATGTGAACCATGATTATAGATTAATAAGGGTTCCAAATAGTTATGGTGGTTTTAATTGGTTAGGGGAGGCCAAGTGGGAGTTTATTGGTTAAAAAAATTAAAAAACAAAAGATTTATCAAAGAAAAAAAATTGTTTTCAAATCTTGAAATTGACCCACATTATGGCCCAAATATTGATGTAACCATCCTTTTATCCAAAACCCACAAAAAAGATATGTGGTTCTTATAAGATGATTATTATACACATATGAGATGTAAAAAAATAAAATTTAGCTCACCCAAAACCCTAGAAATGGATCGTGATTTCAAACGAACCGAATCAAAACAAAGACATAAAAAATTGGTTTTAACAATATGAATGGTGGATGATCATCTAGATATTTATATGATGTTGAATATAATTGAATACCCAAATTTTTGTATAATTATTTATAGGCATCCATATGAAGTTAGTAAAATAATTTTCCAAATAAAACCATAATATTAAATATCATGTAATATAGTTGGTAAGATATTGGATTCAAAATCCCAAAAGATGATGAAAAGTTCCTCATCCAAAAAAAGTAACAAAAATTAATTCACTTAGAAGAAGTTATAGGGAAAACGAAAATGTTATTCCAAGTTTCATAATTATATATTACTTATATATCAATGATAATTACTTAAAAATAATAAAATTTAATAGGAAAAGAAATGTTTAGTGAAAAAGGGAATAAGAGATTCCACATGATGAAGACGATGTGCGTGAGAGATATTAAAAAAACGAAAACTTTTGTGTTAAATAAAATATATGATAGTGGACTATGAATGCTTGACATAGTGATTTTTTTTACCATTATACTAGAATAGTAAATAGTCATTAAAAATATTATTAATGAATCATAGATGATGTTATTTAAGAAGAAAATTCCCCACACAATGTAGGAGAAACTTTTGGAAGAACCATGCTACCTTAAGACAAATTATAACTAATGTTCAGATGTACATGAATGAATAATGGTGATGTGACAACAAGTTGGTTGAGAAAACAGTCTCATTATAATGTATCAAATTAATAAAGTAAATTAGAGCCATTTTTTCATTGTCTTTAGGGTTATAATGGTAATTTAATGTCACTAATTATTGAAATTTGATTCTATTTTAATACTTAGAACCATTAATTCATGTTCTTTATTATAAATTTACCTCAACTTGTAATGGGTTTCCTTGTTTCCCAGTTCTCAGAATAGGTCTTCTAATTTATTATGTTCAATAAAGGGGTATTGACCATCAATATTTCAGAATAAATACATATAATAGGATTGTAATTAATGTAATTAATATTGTTTCTATCAATACATGATGTAAAAGTAAAATATCACTTCTTTATATAATCCTATATTTGAAATTCCATATGAATGCATTGAAAAAGGACCATCCTTTGTGGAGATATGGAAATTGTCAAATTTTTAAATATCCATGAAATAAATATACATTTATGTTAATTATCAACATAATGTTTATAAAGTATATATAATTAATAAATTCATATTTTTGAAGATGTTATGGTGGGTGTTCATTAGAGAGAGAAAATTAAGGTATGATGATGTTACAACCAGAGTCATTAATTTATATAAATATGATTATTATGGAATGTGCATGAATGAAAGTCATTTGTGAATCATGGAATAAATGTGGAAAACCCTTGAATATAATATAATTAGTTCTCATTACATAAGGTATCAAGATTATATTGTATGATAAAAAATTGTTTTCTTAATCATAGACTATGTTTTTCTATTCTATTCACGGGTTACATAGACTTAGAGTGAAGAGATGGATACGAAATTGGTTAAGAATCAACTAATAACTATTTACAAGGAACTGTATATTTCATTGCAATATTGGTATATAAAGTTTAATGGAAGGAATTTAGGATAATTAAAGGGGGATAATGTTTGAGAAGAAAGTGAGGAACATTCAAATATAGACATATTCATTTTGAAAGTAATTTGTATGTATTGATAATAAATATAATAGGGGAGATTGAATTTCTCAATTTTTGTGTCAGTTGTATTTTTTGTCAATGGTTTTCAAGAAAAAAATATATCATTGATATAAATATTTTTATGATGTTATAAAGTGGAATCTACTAGAATTTTCAATTGATGTATAAAAGCATAGTAATAATGTTGATGTACCATTAATGATTGGATGAATAAAGAGGTAAGTTTTCATTTCCTATCTTCTATAGAAACATGTAAATGATATTCAAACATTATCTAGAGATTAATATTATTAATTACCTAAACAGAGAGTGTTATTTAGATACGTTGAGTTTATTTATGATTATTGGTGAGTTATTCATAATGTATCAAAAATGTGGTCAATGTTTGGAGAAGCATTTTTTCTTTCATAATTCATCTATTTTCAAAAATGTTGTTGCCAGAGACATTTTTAAGAGATGAATAGATGAAGAATTATGTGATTAAGGAATATAAAACGTAACGATTATTGATATAGTTGGTGTAGACCAGTGTACCTAGGTGACAAGATAAAGTCTATCGGACTGATATAGTCCGGAATGGGATTACATATAATACCTTAAAAAGGATTTTTTTAATATTTCCATTTAATAGTGTTCCCAATGGATATAATTTTATTAATTTTATATTATAGAGTCCAACTGATGAATCATTAAAATTCCATCGAAAAATGTTCACCATATGGACCAATATGTAAATTCCATCAGGCTGACCAATAGGTAAATCCCATTGGTGAGAGGAAAGAATAAAAGATTAGAAAATGAATATTTTCAATGACCTGAACCTGATGTGAATCGACTGAATCAAATGTATGAGATATTGAAATAAATGTATGACTAATTACATTCATAATTACATTCATAATTACATTCATAATTACATTGGGAAGGTTATTGTAAGAACTAAGAACTTCTTTTTAGGTATGATTTTTTTGGTGTGTTTGATAAAAAAGGAGAATTTGAAAATTTAAGGATTAAATTATTTTATTAATATTTTTCATGACATATTATATTCATACTTTACTTATTTTATATGTAATGATCATAATTTGTGTGAAATATTAATGTTTTAATACTATGTTTAAAATTTGAGAATTTTTTGAAGTATTCTAATTGATTCAGTTTTCTATTCTATTTATAAATATCACAATACTGATAAAAATTATGTGGTTCTCAATTTTTAGGATTTATAATTCTGTATCCAACATTTCATTAGAAGGTATCATGGGACAATTCTCCCATTTGAAGGCTCATATGGACCATAGAAGAATGCCCACCAAATCTGTGAGGAAACTGGACCATCCTTGAAGATTGAATTACTGGGACCAATCGAGATGTTAAAATTCATTAAATTTTCTCACACATTCGTATAACAATTTCTGGAGTAAGGGATAAATATTTCAGGGCCCAAATCCTAGAACAAGGGGCCCAACTAATGGTTTGAAGTCCAGCCCACAATTCTGGACGAGAATTAATATTTGTACACTATTCATGATATATCTCATGATGTAATCATAAAATAAAGATGAAATTTTTCATTGTTAAAGAGGAGATATAAGAGACCTAATTTTTTTAATAAGTAATTCGGATTTGAATGCATATTCCTATTCAAAAACCCATTTAAATTTTTGAATTCAAAAAGATTGGATTGAAATGGACACATGAACATTATTTAATAAACCCTCCATAACATTGGTTCTTAATGTCCAATGGCTGCCATGTTTTCAGATTAGACATAGGAGATATTCATCTACAACTTTTAATAATTTCATATCTCGATATTGAGATGTCTTATTTATCCAATAGGCGATGTAAGTGGAGAGACAGTTTTACAATGAAAAAAACACACAACACTGAGCTATAAATACATCCCCCTCATCTCCTTGTAAAGAGATGACTTTTCATAATAAAGAATCACATATTGGAATGTCCAAAGCCTTGAAAAAGTCTTCAGAGGATGTACAATACTCATGTTTTTAATTGAGAGACATTTCCTCCTCTCTTTGTTTCCTTTTACATTTGTATTCTTTCTTGATGTAATCTTGTAAGTCTTTCTTTTGTAATTCTGTTTTAATGAAAGTTTCATCCTCAATATCTCTTATTCTCATCCACCATAAGTAGTTTCTTGTTAATTTTCTTAAAATAGATTAAATAAAGTTGAATCTCCTTCAAATCTTTCACTTTTTAATTCAATCTGATCATTATTTTTAATTATGATCACCCTTCGTCTGTGTCTGTGTTCGACACACAAATATTATGTTAAGCCATATTTTTGTTCTATTTATAATTCATCACCACTAACATATATTACCAGATTAAAATCCATCATAATGGCTGAGTATTTAATTTATTAGTGTGAGTCAAAATTTTGGGAAGTTAAGTGATTGAGAGTATTTTCTTGATGAATATTCTTCAAATTAACAATGTGTATGTTGTACTTACCATGTCATGGATTAATGAATTCATTTTTTTAACATGTGGTTTCCATGGATTATTGGAACCATAAATACACTACCATCATCAAATTCTATTTTAGAAGAGAACCCATGTTATGTTAAGGCTTGGATTAAATCTTGAACACTTAGGAATACTAATCAACATTATCTTGTGAAGTGGGTGTTATTTTAAATGAAATATAAAGAAAAGATCAAGGATATCACAAGAATTACTCCCTAAAAATGAACTCAACCCAATATTTATAAATTTTTAAACCAATATTAATCAATCAATAATTTAATAAGATCTGAAAACAAACCCCCACCCCCATCAGAATACAATCAACTAAAAACAAATGACTATTAAAAAGTATCATCACCGAGGATTTGACCCAAGTGTTGCTATACACATTACCAGAGCATCGAAACATTGAATGGTCGATAAGAGACAATCAGCCACATGTTTCAAATGTCCCCATTGCTGGGGATGGTTCTTTACGTAGTAATTAGTTTCCGGTTATCGTACAAAAACCCCAAAAAAATTTAAAAAATTGAAAAAAACACGAAGAACACCCCCACTTTATATTTCTACGAAATCTCTCTAAATTCCCCATAGCCTTTCAAAAAATCCCTCAGATTTGTTTGACCCTAAAATTGAGAGAACTCTTTTCTAACATAGGATGAACATAAGATAAAATAAACTCATTCAAGAACCACTCCTTTTCCAACCAATTGAATTAGATATGTACAATCCTAGGGAACAAAAACATAAATTACTCACTGCCCCTAATATGAATTACCAACCACTTAGTAATCAATATCAAAACATAGAATCTGAATTTGAACTCAAATCGAGTTTTATTCATATTCTTCATCATTTCTACGGGCTAACTGGTGAGGATAAACATCTCCACCTTAAATAGTTCCAAGTAGTGTGCTCTACCATGAATCCTCAAGGGGTTTCTGAGGAACAAATAAAACTCCGAGCATTCCATTTCTCCCTGCTGACACTGCTATGTCATTTCTATAGTACCTTTCTCCTGGCTCTATAACCACATGGAATTACATGAAGAAAATCTTCTTAGAGAAATCATTTCCTTCTTCTTGTGCTGCTACTATCCAAAAGGAAATAAGTTGTATTAGTAAAATCCCATGTGAATCACTCCATGAGTACTAGTAGAGGATAAAAAAGATGGTTGCAACCTGGCCCCAACACCAAATCCCTGATCAACTCTTGATCCAATACTCTTATGATGGGCTATTTTCTATGGAGAAAAATCTCATTGATTTCGCACGTGTCGGTTCTCTTATTGATAAACCTCATGCATTAGCAAGAGATATTATAAGAAACATGGCTGCAAAAACACAACAATTCAATAATCGAGCACATGCTCAAGTAAAAAAAGTATAAGATAATCAATCCATAGAGCCAAAAAAGAGGGCAAGTTGATGAGTGAACTTTCTGGTCTTGTGTGACAACAAGCTGTGGCTACCAATGTCCCAACCTCATCTTCTCCTTAATCAATGTTTCATGGACCTGTCATAAACTATGGAATTTGTAACTCTCCAACTCATCCTACTTAATGAAATCCAAAACATAAATAGGATCAATCTGATTCATCTGGACCAATGGAGCTCAATGCAGCATATGCTCACCCTCAACAATCAGGTCAGTTCATTAGAAAATTCAACCATCTCACTCTGAGACATTATCTTCTTCTTATAACCAAGACCTGAGGTATGGTAATCCCATCTCTCATCCCCCTCAATTCCTTCATCAAAACCCAAATCAGTTTCAATATGGTCAAGGTGTTGGTAACTTCCAACAACCTTACCATTTTGTTACTCAACCTCAAAGTATCAATCCTCATCTTCGATTCCACTATACTAGTGATCCTTCCCAATTCCAAAACTAATAAAATCACTTTTACAAGAACAAAAATCAAGGAAATCCCAATCATTGACAAGCCATTTATTCCAAGAAACCACGGGAAAGTGCTATTAAAGATCTTTCCTCCTTCACCAATTCTAGTCTCAAGAACATTGAAAACCAAATTGGTCAACTTGCATCCCACCATAGTCAGCAGCAACCATCCAATTCTTCCCAGTAAATTCCATGTACATTAGTGTACACTCTGTGTAACCAGTTTCCATCAGTGACTATGTACTGGCCATGTAATGGCCGATTACATGGTCATGTGGGGTGACCTAGAGACAGGCTCAAGTGGGGCCCAGTTAATGCAAGTACGCAACGAGTACCATTAAATAAAACGTAGTGTAATTTTCTTGTGAATTTTTATATCAGATATGGGTTGAATTCATTCATAGAAACCCCTTCTTCTAATGACGTCTCGTGTAGGTGCGAATGAGGAGCACAATTATTCTTAGTGCCCTCGATGAACTGTCTGTTCTCAAAATCAACCGCTGTCAAGTGCGTTTGAATTTCCACAGTGAGTTATTACTTTTTCTAGAGCCTATTATCATGATTTATCCTCTTGTGTGAGATATTCTTGGATTGATGTTTTCAACTTTTTCAAAGATCTACGATGTTCTAGGATGATTCAAGGGATTATGTTCGAGAGTGTTTATTGTACAATTCTAAGGTAAGTGGTTTGTGTCTTCCTGTAGTTAGTCATTGAGTATTATGTGAAAAAGTGCCCAATAGCCTAGAATGGGGTATTGCATGTTTTTGAATTTTAGCCCTGTTAGTGCCTGATATGACTTGTGTGTCTGAGTTGAGGTTGTCTCATTGTAAATATGGTTATTTTCAATGTTATAGACGAGTTTACCTTGTTTATTTTGATATTGATCATTTGGTCTAGCATTTCCGATTAAGATGCTTGTTTTCTAAGACTAGTGTTGATAGGATAGGGTGATATTATTTGATGTTGTCATATCATTATAGATGTTTTGCCAAGTAGTACCTGAATTTTGTTTACCAAGTAGTTATTAAGGTTTAATTTGGATGTTGAACATCAGTTGTGCACAATTGACTTACATAGGGATGTGGGAACCAGGTGTATTTAGACCATAGGGGAAATGGATACTAACAGCTTTCCCAGATTGTCTGTTATACTTTTCATGTTGTAAGAATATAAGGGGTATGAATGTGAGTGTTCTCTCAGAGTGTCTGCAGTTCCACGCTGCGAGACCACTAGGGGGAATTTTATATTGAGTGATTCCTCAGAGAGACTATAGTTTCCAATACAAGACCACATGTGGAATTGACAGTGAGGGATTCCTCTGAGAGACTTTGTTTGCATGATACCAAAGGGGTTAGACCATGTAAGCTACCCGAGATTTTATTATATCATTGCTAAAGCTGAACAAGAGTGGATAGAATTTGATTACTTCCTAGAGGGTTTCAAATGTTTTATTGGTTAAAACAGATGGGTTAGGCTATGATTACTTGCTAGAGGGTTACTTCTTCTTGAATTTCTGCCTAATTGATATATTAAAATGAATGAAATTGAAACTCTAGGATTGTTTAATTTTGAGTACTTCCTTGTTTACAACTTTATTTTTCTTATCAACTGCCATCTATAATAATAACTATTAGTCACAGTTCATTGGGTGGTTTCCCACTGGGATTCATCTCACACCATGTTTGGGTCATTCTTTTGGGCCCAAAAAGATTATATTCCTATAGATATAGATAAGGGAAAGCGCCCTTCTACTTCAAATACTTGATTTCTATGGAGTGGGAGAGCATGTGACCAAGATGAGGATTGTGATGCTGCTGAAGTTACTTACTTGTTTTCCTTTGTACTTTGGTTTACTATTGTATTCCAACATTGTCAATTGTTTGGATGCTTTAATATATAATTTCAGCATGGATCATTATTCATATATATATATATATATATATGCTTCAGTTGTTTAGTTACATACAATCTTCTGTTTTTTACTATTGTATGGTATTATTACTGTTTCCTCTACAATTATCTATTTCCTTCAGTTGCGTTACACTACTAATGGGGTCATAGTTTCTCCATTATCACACCCAAGGCCCTCACTGCTAGTCAGAAGCCTCTGGCATTTGGGGAAATGTGCTTGAGGACATGTGACCAACCGGGTACGGGGCACCTTTAGGCGGCACCCGGAACTAGGACGTTACAATGTGGTATCAGGGGAACTATTTTCTTATTGACTTATTGTTTGGAGCCTATAGGTAGGGATAAGAAGAAATAGGTACTTGGTAATAAGTTGTGCCTGGGAGTAGATAACCCGTGAACATGGAAAATCCAACTTACCTCATATATTGTGATTTTTCTGGTATTTCAATTATTAGAGTTGATTTGATTTCACTATTGGGTGAATCACATGTCATTGTGATATTGTTATTGATGTTATTGAGTTTCTATATCAATTTTATCCAGATTAGATAAGGGTATTTCATCTCTTGCATCATATAGTAATTTATAGAGATCACATGTCATACATTCTTGCCATGCCATTTAGGGTGCATTAGTGATTGCATGTTGTTGTGATAGATTATATGCTAGATATGCATGATGTGGTGATAGATTCAATGATATAATACCTACATTTTGGTAGAGTATTGCTAATGTTTAAAGTTTATGTAAATAAAAACCAAACAATGGTCCCTAGGGTGATATTGGCCCTCATGGATCAGAATTTGGAGGATCATTGCGTTGTTAATCCTAATATATGACTTGTATAAGACTCCATGATTTGATTCGTGGGGAGTATGACCTTCCATAGATCAGAATTTTAAACTTTTATGTTCATTTTAGTGTTTTTCTAGTTTTCAGAGTAGTTTATAAGGCTTGCTGTCTAGAAAAACATAGAATACATGATGTGTAATGATTAATACAGGCCATGTATCCTTCTATTTGGGAAGGAACTATTTTTCTTAAGTACATGCTATGTAATTTTGGTAAAATCCATGTAGTCTCTAACTATGTTACTGCCTATGTGGACATCCACACGGGGTTGGGAAATCTATGGTGGCACATGCCGTGTACCGGATGTACATACCATGTTGTATAGACCATGTGTCCACCCGTGTGACTAACGACACAGGTAGATGAAACATAGGTTATACACACCATCACAAGAATGAACACGAGTTTTAGTGTAACCCATGTACCCGACCATGTTACTAACATCAAAGGTTGGTGAAATCCTTCTAGTAAACGTCGGGTCTATCATGAACACGTCATGTAGTCTCGTTCTAGGAGAATCGCGTGGGTTAGTCATGTAGAAGATCTCAGCCAAAGGAAAATGATTCAAGTACACGTCGTGTCTTGGGATAACACACAACGTGTATCGGGTGTTACATGACCAGGATTGGTTGGAGTACACACCCATGTGAAGGCATAAAGGAACACGCCGTGTAGGCATCATTCATGTTGTCTATCCCAATTTTGAAAAACAAGACTTCCATCCTTCTCTTATTCCATTACTGAACATTTATGTTTTATTCCTTGATAATATTGAACTAAGGTGTGATCTTGACCTTGTAGTGTCAAGCCAGTGTGACGTCCTCTGGTTGTACTCTAGATTCCGAGAAATGATCGGACACTGAACATGGTAGATTAAGAACTGCCAGTAGATCCTCCCGTCGTGCCAGTATTTTCAACAGCATTTATCCCGGATACCAGGGATGATGCACAGTTTCAAGAAGGCCTAATGAAGTTTATACAAACAATCTAGGGAGTATCACATCAATCCCAGTCTATATAAGAGTTGACACATGACTTTCAGCAGCATCATCCTCTCACTTTCTCAGGGAATAGAGGACCTCCGGCTACTGAGTCATGGTTGAAAGCCATTCTATCTATCATCAATCTTCTAGAGATGCCTCCAAAGATGAGGGTGAAAATCACTATGTACATGCTTTATGATTTCACCAAGAGATATCGGGATGTTATATCATAGGTAGGATTCCATTAGGTTATGACATGGGGTGAGTTCCAGCATGCCTTCTATGATTACTTCTACCTGGAGACTTTGAGGGCCGATCAAGCCTGAGAGTTTATTTGTATGGAATAGGGTAGTCATTCAGTCATGGAGTATTCTTCTCTCTTTGTAGTCCTTTATTACTTCACGCCCATTCCTAGGGGTAATAATTTATTTCCAATGAGGATATTTGAGGGTAGTCTCAGGCATGACATCCGATCTTAGATGAACATTTTCAGGATTACTTCCATAACATATATAGTGAAGATAACTCTGATCACAGAGTGCGGTTTGATGGATTCTAGGGATGGGAGCTATGGAAGCTCGACATTCGGAGTTGGTACCTCTACAGGTGATAGTGGGATGCGCCATAGGGAGTCTATGCATAGAGATCCGGGGAAGGAGGATACTCTTTTTGGTATCCAAGTGGTGTGATACCTTTGTGGGAAGAGTGGGAATACATGGAGTCATTTCCCAAGTGACCCATTTGTGTGACGATCTTATGGAATGATGGTCCATGTTCATCATTTATGTGAGCTTTTTTCACTTGTAGATGGTGACATAGGTTCTTCTATGACTCTTTGTTCAAGAGCATGACCACTAGTTTTTCATCTATAAGGGAACTAGAGTTATTTCGGCTATTCAGGCCGAGGTGGAGGATGTGGCCATGGTAGTCAGTATCCATGATTTAAAATACAATGGGTTGGATCAGGTAAGGATGGTTAGGCAAGTTCATAGGGATACGGTATACTCCAAACGTTTTCAGTGGAGTAGACCTAGCAGGAGCAGGATCCCAGACCATCTACAGTTCAAGGTACGATTCTAGTTGCCTCAGTTTTAGATTCTAAACTTTTCGATACATGGGATTCCCATAGATATATATCTGTTTTTATTGTATAGAGACATGGGATATTTATATTTACTTCTTCTGATCTTATAATGTTGGACACATTGTTGGAGGCTAGAAAAACTTGTTTATGTCTGTTCAAGTAGTTCCCTCTTGAGGCTGGTGGCTGTCACTTATTTTGGGAACTCTATGTCTTAGAGATTACATGATATGATGTCATTCTTAGAATTGAATGGTTAGTGACCTTACATAATTTTGTTTACTATTATCACTGTTGGGTGAGTTTCACATCACGAGAGGGGGGACATTTCTTTATAAGGGAAAATGGGTTTTCCAGGCGAGTAGAGTAGGACCCAAGCATCATGGGTATGGAAGAGTTACAACCAAGATTTCTATTCTATATTTGGATGATCGAGGAACATCACAGATCGAATTTCTTCCATTATTGGATCATTTCAAGGATGTATTTATAGAGGACTTTTCAAATTTACCCCCTGATTGAGAGGTATACTTTTCTATTGAGCTTTTGGTAGGGGATTCACCAATGTCCATTACTCTCTATTGGATGTCTAAACTAGTGTTACAAGAGCTGAAGAAGTAGTTAGAGGAGTTATAAGTTAAGGGTTTCATATGACCTAGTACATATCCTTGGGGTATTCATTTATTATTTGTGATGAAGGAAGACAATACCCTCAGACTTTGTGTGGATTATCTTAATATGAACTAGTTGATGGTCAAGAACCGATATCTCTCGCTGAGGATTGATGATATCTTTGATCATATTTGAAGATCCCGGTTGTTCACAAAGATTTACATGGGATCTAGTTATCATCAGTTGCATGTTAGACCATCAGATATAGCTCTTATAGCCTTTCAATATAGGTAAGGTCACTATGAGTTTGTGATTATGTAGATCGGTCTCATGAACGTGCCTGCAGTTTTCTTTGCACTGATGTACCAAGTGTTCCATCCATACATGGATTCATTCGTGGTAGCCTTTGTGGATGATATCTTAGTGTACTATCACATTTGACACAACCATGCCACAAATATTGAGATCATTTTGAGTACAATTATAGAGCATCATTTATATGCTAATCTCTCAAAATGACACTTTTGGATGCACCCAATCCACTCATTGGGTCATGTTATCCTAGATACAGGAGTATCAGTAGACCTAGAGAAAGTGAGAGCAGTTGTTTCCTGGGCGAAGTCGAAGAACATCATTGAGGTACTGAGTTTCCTTGGGCTAGCTGGTTACTACAGACATTTCATATAGGACTTTTCATGCTTAACAGCTCTATTGATGGGAAAAACTAAGAAGGATGTGAAGTACTAGTGGTAAGACTTCTGTGAGTCATCCTTTCCGGATCCAAAAGTAAGTTTGGATTTTACAATGATACAAGTATTTCTAGATATGGGAAAGAGATATATTGTATATTATTATGCATCACATATCAGGCTTGGAGTAGTACTTATGCAAGGGGAAGGATTTGTTGCGTTTGGGTCTCAGTAGTTGAGGCCACATGAGAGGAATTACCTGATCCAAAATCTCAAGTTGGCAGTAGTTGTTCATAATTTACGTTATTGGATACATTATCTTATGGGGGATCATTTTGTGGTTTTCACCGACCACAAAAGTCTCAAGTACATCTTTACTCAGTGCGGTCTGAATCTGAGACAACAAAGGTTGGTTGAATACCTTCAGTTTTTTGATTTATAGATTGTATACATGCATGGGAAAGGCAACACAGTGGATAATGTGTTGAGCAGGAGGACTCAAATACAACCAGTTCAGTAGGCTAGTAGTGAGTGTCCCCTTTTTTATGAATTTTCTGAGATGCATTTCGAGGTGCACGATAAACAGAGGCAGATTTTTCTTTCATTTATAGTTGTTACCTCTACTCTTCCTGATCGAGTGTGAATGAGGAATCTATCAGAATCTGAAGGCCTATTTCTATGAGAGTGTGTGTCAGGAGAGGACCATGTTCCTGGATAGCCGATAGGTATGGATGAGATCTTTATTTTCATGGGCGTGTATGGGTGTTATCAGATATATGCGATGATCTGGTGTGGGATTTTCAATCTTCAGTTTGGGAAGTTCATCCTAGTGTCCCCAAGATTTATATAGATCTACACCATCAGTATTGGTGTCTAGTCATGAAGAGGGATGTTTCTGGATTGGTTATGAGGATTTCCACCTGTCAGTAGGTGTAGGTGAAGCATCAGCAACCAGCAGGGCATTAAGACTAGTTACCCATTCCCAAGTGGAAGTGAAATGATGTCGCAATAGACTTCGTGACAAGTTTCATATGGTCGCCTCAATGGAATTATTTAGTATGGCCTGTCGTTGATAGACTCACAAAGGTTTCTCACTTCTTTCCAATCAAGGAGACCATCATTTTTGATGATCTAGAAAGGATGTATTTCCAAGAGACTGTATTTTTACTTGGAGTTATGAACTCCATTTTTTGAGAAAGGGATACACATTTTACCTCTCGAGTCTGATAGGGATTATAGAGGGCTTTGGGTACATAGGTAATTTTGAATACAGCATACCATCCCCAGACAGTTGGCCAGCCCGATTGTACAATATAGGTGGTGGAGGACATGTTTCGAGCATGCGTCCTAGATTTTGGACGTTCTTGGGAGAAACAAATAACTCTTGTAGATTTTTCATACAATAATCATTTTCTATCGACTATTCAGATGGACCCTTATGAGGCTTTGATTGATAGGCCATGTCGATCACTCCTATGATGGCTAGAAGGATTGGCAGCTATGTTGGGACCTCCCCATGTCTAGGAGAACAAAAAATAGATAGAGTTTATTTGAATGAGGATGGATACTAAACAGTCATGATAGAGGTATTAAAAAAATAGACAAGGACAACCTATGGTGATTGAGGTTAGAGACCATGTTTTCTAATGTGTCACACCGATGTTGGGACATAAGAGGATTAGGAGAGAGGGAAATCTATCGCTGAGATATGTTGGACCGTTTGAGGTTCTAGAGATAATCGAGCCGGTTTCCAATCGGTTTCAGATACCTTAGAGGTATAAGTCGATGAATGAAATCTTCCACATCGCTCAGCTATAGCATCACATCTTAGACCCATATCTTGTTTTTCAACCTAAAGACGTTGAGTTAGAAGTGGACGCCTCTTTCAAAGAGAATCTTATCTGGATTTTTGATCAAAATAAAAAGATTATCTGTGACCGGTATGTTCCTCTAGTATGAGTGCTATGGTAGAATTGGGGAGTATGAAATGAGACTTGGGAGTGGGAGGTAGATATATGATCGTAGTGGTTGGAGTTGTTTGATAATTTTTCTTCTACTCTACCTTGCTATGAAAAGTAGGGGATGGATTTCTTTAACTGGGGATGTCTATAAGAACCTGAACCATCGCTACAAGAATGAGTTTTTCATTTCTAGTGTTTTTGAGAAAAATAGGAGGATCTGGAAATTTATGGAGTACATGTCATATACTTTGGAGTACACGTCGTGTAACTAGTTGATGCATGTGACCGTGTGCTGTGTGTGTAATGGCTATGTACATGGACGTGTGGGGTGGCCTGGTCACCACCTAAATCAGGGCCCAGTTAAGGCAATTACATGTCGTGTACCTTTAAATAACACACCGTGTACTTTTCTTTTTAATTATTATATCTGACCGGGGTCACGTCTCGTTAATAGAAAACCATTCTTCTAATTATATCTCCTCCAGGTGAGACTGAGGTGTGCAATTATTCATAGATACCCCGATAGATTGTTTGTTCTTTAAATCAACTGTTATCGATTATGTTATAAATTCCATGGTGAGTTCTTACTACTTATAGGGCCTCTTCTCTAGATTTCTCCTCTTGTGTGATATATTCAATGATGAAGTTTTTTGACCTTTTTGTAGATCTACATCGTTCTAGGCCAATTAAAGTGCCAATGTTTGAGAGTTTTCTTCGTACAACGCAGTGTTAGGTGGTTTGTGCCTTATAGTAGTTATTCATGGAATATTATGTGCAAAAGATCCAAATACCCCAGATCTGGGTATTTCTTGTTTAGGTATTTTATCCATGTTAATGAATTCTATTCCTTGTGTGCCTGAGTAGAATTTTTTTATTGCAAATTAGGTTATTTTCCATTCTATGGATGGGTTGACCATTTTATTGATATTGACCATTTGGTATAGATTTTCTAATTATGAATCATATTTTCCTTGCCTAATGTTGTTACAATGGTGTTCTATTATTTGATGTTGTTATATGTTTGTAGTTGTTTAGTATGTAGTTCTGGAAAGCTGTTAGCCAAGTAGTTGTTAAGGTTTACATTGGATTTTAAATAATGGGTTTGCTTGATTGACTTATATAGGGTAGTGGGAATCTGGTGTAGTCAGACCATGTGGGAAATGAACACTGAGGGCTTTCCTAGAATGTCTATTATACTTTTCCTATTGCAATACGATAGGGGGGATGGACATGAGTGCTCCCTAAGAGGGTCTGTAATTCCACGCTTTGAGACCATAGGGGGAATTATACATTAGGGGCTACCTCTGGGCGTTTATAGTTATCAATGTGAGACCACAAGGGGAATTGACTGTGATTGATTCCTCAGAGATTCTTTGTTTTCCTTAGACCAAAGGAGTTGGACCATGTGATATACCTAAGAGGATGTTATATCATTGCAAAAGCTGATAAAAAGGAGTATGATTGTGACTACTTCCCATAGGGTATATTGTGTTTGATTGGGTGAAAATGAGGGGTTAGGATGTGAGTACTTCCTATAGGGTTACTGGTTTTTGATTGGATTCCTGCTTGATATATGAAAATTAATTCAATTGAAACTGTAGGATTGTTTAGATTGGAGTACATTCTTGTTTACTGCTTATGATCATCCTTATATATTAACTAACTGTTAGGCACAAATATTTGTATTGGTTTATTACCGGGATTCTTCTCACAACCTGTTTGGGTCATGCTTTTAGGCTGAAACAGATTTATTTCCATAGGTATAGATAAGGGAAAGTAGCCTTCTACTCAAGGTAAGTTATTTCTATGGAGCTAGAGAGCATGGGGCCAAGATGAGGCTTGCGATGCATCTGGAGATACTTATATGTTTTCCATTGTACTTTGGTTTAGTACTGTATTCTAGCATTGTGACTTGTTTGTATTATTTTCTAGATACTTGCGAAATGAATAATTATTGAGATATATATGATGTAATTGTTTAGTTACTTCCTGTCATCTGTTGTTTACTATTGTATGATATTATAACTATTTATGCTACTATTATATGTTTATTTATAATTCGTTAATCTTCCAATGAGGGAATAGTTTCCCCACTATCACACCCAAGGTCCTCATGGCTAGCCGGCATCCTCTGGCATTTGGGGAGATTCTCTTGAAGCCATTTGACTAGCCGGGAATGGGGAACCTCTGGGTGGCACCTAGAACTAGGACATTGCAGGAAAGATCAGACAAATAATATCAGTTGATACTTGGTGATAATTTATTCATTTGTTTAAAATAATAATTCTATATGGCTATGATTCAATGTTAATTTTTTGAAGAAAAGGAATCCCTTTATGAAATAGTTCTAAACATAGGGATTCTTTACTGTTTTGATGGAGTGAAACATTATGATCATTCAAATGAATTCATAATTTTAGATAATGATAGATGAATGAAGAATTTATAGGAACTTGATTGTTAGTGAATATAGTGATGTGATGTTTAAGTAATGGGGGATGGATAGTTTTTAAAATTTCAATAAAATTAAATTATAAAATGATCAAAAACCAAAATTATGATGTTTCAGATAATGAATGAGGCATGAATTAATGAGGCAATATTCTATATAATGAAGTATGAACTCTTTTAAATGAACTCCATATGTTATCTGAAACATTTTATCCAAATGATATTCTCAAATGATTAAGACTAGGATTTTTAATGAATTCAATAATTATATAAAATTAATTATGATCCTGAAATTAATTAGTATATATATTATGTCACCAGATAGTGGTTTATATGTGAAGATAATATCACTTTAGTTTCTTTGAAATATCAACATATATAGGTTGTTGAGGATTCTTAAATTTTAAATCTTATATAATAATCTAAGTGTTTTCAGCACACAAAATTTTACGATGACATAAAAAATATTATTTAAAATTTCTCTGATATAGTACTATGAATTTAATAAGAGAATAAAATATAACCTAGGTTTATTTTGATGGTGGAATCAAAACTCACAGATAATGTTTGAATGTTGGAAGAGTTCATATAACTATTAACAGATGAAAGGTTGGAGAAAATTGAAAATGATTTCATAATGTAATTAATAATGATTATGATAATTTGGATAATAAATTTTTTGTTAATCATGAAGAAATATTGTGATTCTAGATGATAATTTAGAAAATTTATAGAATAATGATGACATCATGATTTAAGGATGGTTACTATACATATTGATTTAATCCTATTAAAATTGGTTTTATAGAGTTTAAATAAATAATTATTTTAGCAGGAGCCTCAAATTTGTAAGAATGTTGTTCTTATTTGAGAGAACACATTCCAATAATGTTTTTGAGAATCTATTCTTATATAAAGGGGTGTTTATATTCCAAAAATTTATCACTAATATTGTTATTTATTATAGTGTGTATGATATATATTATTATTATGTGGAAGTAAGTCGTTGTATGTACGTTTTGTCCATGAATATTGAGATATATTATAATTTGTGTAGAAGAATAATAAAAAGGGTTTCTAGATGCAATACGGGTTACTATAAGTATTAAAATAACCATATTAACAAATATAGAATCTACCAAATAAGTGAAGAATATGTGATTAGAAAAATAGTTACCAAAATAAGAAAAATATATCATACAATGCATGATCAAAATGATAAATAGGTATTGAAGGAAGGGAACATGAAGGTATCAATAGAAATGTCACATGAAGAACATGTATTAGAGGGAAAAATATATTAAATATTTGTTCCATATGAAGAATGATTAGAAGGTAGATAATTTTTCAATTTTTTATTAAGAAGAATTTTTTACACATTTGTTTGCTTGAAAGAAAACAAGGATAAGAATAACAAAGTAGTACTGTGACATTCAACAACTGTATCAATTGATGGATGACTTTATTGGTTTTATAATGTTAGTAATAAAGTTTGAAACTACCTATATAGGTATTAGGAATAACTAGAATGGAGCTTAAATTGGTAAAGTGTTCTACCAGTCTTGGGATTGATGATTTTTTTCATATCACTCTTCTTAATGATTTGAAAAAGAAACTTTGTATAATGAATTTTTTCTATCCAGACCACTTTAAATAAGCATCACATTATATCAAATAATATGTGTACTATTCATCACCATACATGAAATGGAATTCCTTCTCTTGCTGAGTAATGAATATTTTAAGAATAACATGTTACATATTTTAATTGATTCCATATACTTTCATAAAAAAAAGAAACGATAATAGAAGAATCATTATCCTAACTGATCTAAGCGTTAAATAGATAAAATCAAATAATTGTTTACACATTACCAATATTTATTAACCCTCTTAGAATTGAGTTTATCCTGAAGTGGTCCTCTCATCTATCTCTATAGGAAATTATACCCCCTTATACCCCCTTCTCGCTTATTCATCTATTACTCCCCACATTAACCTCCCTCAGGCAGTCTCTATGTTTTTCTCTTTAATTGATTATTATTCTTTCAAATAGAATGATCCTTCATGATTAGTTCACCATAGTTGCTTCTTCATATTATTTATGTCATTTTTCTTTTACCATTATACACACATATGGATATTATAGTCTAGGGTTTCCCCATTTGATGAAATTTATTTGTGGTATTAATATTTTAGTGATTTAGATCAACATCTAGGGTCTCTATTTCTTTTTTTGGTGAAATGACATCATTTTAAAATGGATTCATTTTTTTCAGTAGGTGGTTCTATACATTTTCTATATTCAATGAAACCATGAGTGTTTTTATGTTTTATTACATGTTTTTATTAATATAAAATTTACAATTAAAACATATGTATGTGTAAAAACAATTAAGTTTTAGTTTTCTCTCTTTATTCATCTGATATGGAAACAGTTTCCAATAGAATGTATGATTTCATAACTTGAAAAAAATATTCACATTTGGTGGTTGTGTAAATTTAATGTATGAATTTATATTAATTAAATAAAATGAACTTCCATGGATTGATTATTTATTATATATAAAAATGTAATAGTAATGTTTTTAGTAAACCTTTCAAGTAATAATGATTTGTATTTATATTTTATAGTGAATAGATTATGGAAGATATATTTGAATTTTTTTCTGTTTTTTATTATTTTGATATGTTTTATGTTGATATATTAATGTAATTATTTTTTATTTTATTAAAAATTTTGAAAACATTATATCTTATTTTATATGATATGAGTATTTTCATGATATTAATTTCATATGAATCCATAAAGATGTGCCCCATGGTTGTTGTTTATAATAGTTTAAAATTATTGTGTTATGTGATAAGAATAGATAATGTATTGATGTAATTATGAAACAATATATTTATTTGAATAATATTCAAATTCGAGTAATGTAAATATATAATGTTATTTTTTTGATATATTTTATATTCAATTTATTAGTCATCTATATTTACAATATTATTGGATTCATTAGAGATAAGTGAGAATATGAGGCCCAATTTTTATACATGTTGAGATTATACAATTTATAGTATACATGTAGTGGATGAAAAAAAATTAATAATTCGATTTTACCACCAATGGCGGCTATTTGAGAGAGACATGTGATATATGGACCATTAAGATCACATAAGTTAGACATTAAATGGATTGGGATTTAGTAGAGTCCAATATTTCTCAATTAGTTCATAGGTATTCACCCATCATGTTTGAGTGATGATTATCAATTACATTCACTATATTAGTAATATTTTTTTGATTTGTTTAGTTATATTTTTATAAGACATGAAGTATGTGTAATTAAAGGAAGGAAAATATTATTCTACAATCAAAGTAATTACTATATAAAACTTATGAGTAATCCTATAACAATGAACCCTAGTAAAGGTAAACCCACCCAATAGAGTATGTCTGCTACTTTTGATAAACATAAGAGTCAGCATAAGGGTTCTATTGAAAATATGGAGTTATTGGATGATGAGGCTACTAAGATGAAATTATGGGAACCAATTTCCACTACTCTAGGGAATTATAAAAAGGAATCTATTGATATAGGAAATACATAGGAGATCCTTATGAATTGTAAAGAGGAAATGTTCGAGGATTCCGTCCTAATCAAAATATCAAAGGATTACACACAAAAAATGTCTAAAAGATGTTTTCAAATTTATTATAATGAGATATAATATTCATGGATTGAAAAAAAACATTCTAATACATGGTTTCAATGAGAAGAATAAAATCCAGGAAGAGCATGAGCAGACCTAGGACAAGATGTAATCTCCTTTTGAGGATATCTTAATGAATAATCTAGAAAGGGATGATACCTCAATAAAATGGAGTCTATTCAGAGTAAATAATTATAAACTATTTTATTTGTTATTAATATACTTGATATTATTTTATAAGGTGTGATATTTTGTGTTATGAACTTCATCGGTTTGTTACATTTTCCATAAAAGTGATTGTAATAAAAATATCTTATTTTGGTGGTTTCTTTTCAATTCAAACCTACAAATCCATAAAATATTTGGAAGTAATGTTTAATATTAATATCTATCTATTATTTTTGAATTTATATGTAATGAAATTAAAAAATTAATTATATATATGTTTCCTTTAGTTTTTCATGAAAACTAAAATTTTACTTCCTTATTAGTATTTCAAAAAAACATTGTTTATTTTTAAAAAATTATACATAGAGCATGTGGTGGAATACTTTTGAGTAAATTTTCTCACATCGTACACACACAATACGTGTGTATTTATACATGATTTATTATGATGATGGAAAATTAAATTTACCACTTTGTGTCTGTGGATGTTCATTAGCCATTATTTAGGTTTGGAGGGGTTGACTTGTTAGGGGATCCCTCCTCTAAAACAAATTTCGTGAGCCCTGATTTCATTTTCGTTTGGTATTTTAGAATAATTTTTCTTTTCTTCCAATTTAGAAAACTATTACCATAATTATATGACTTTGGATGATTTTTTAATTATTTATATTGTTTGGATTCCTATGAATTTGGTTTTCTATAATAATTTTTTTATTTATTTTTATATGGTTTATAAAGAATTCTAAATTGATGTTATCTGTTTTTAGTTATTTATTTTCTCAACATTATTTATATTATAGGTTGAAATCCTAAAACATATGAATCCATCATTATGTATTCCTGATGGGAATTAATTCTATTGTTTTATATATTTTAAAGTGAAATTATTACCCAAAAGTATGAATTTGATTTCCAAAACACATATCCTACACATGGATATTATGAATTCACTTTGGGATTAGGATAGATAATCCCAAGTATTGGTGTAGAATATGTTAGTATAGTTTTCTAAAAAATGGAATCAGAGCCTGACCAGTTTATGTTGTTTGGGAAGTAAGGTAAAAAAGAGAGAGGATTATCAGAGCTCAAAAGGTAGGTTAATATTAAGTGCATGGACACCAATTTTATTGAAAACATTTGAGTTTAAATATAATTTTGAAATTTTTTCTATTTCAATATATTTATTTTTTTAGGAATTTCAATCATGAAATGGAAAACTAAATGTAATTTCAAGGGTTCATGGATAAGGAGCATGGGCTTCGGACCAATAAAAAACCATGAAAACCATTCTGGAATGTCCAATGAACTCTTAGTGTTTGACACATGTTTTTGGAAACCATGAACCAAAACAATGAAACCCATTTAATAATGTTAAGGTACATTTTTGGTAGTCTATACAAATTTTTCCAACCATGTGGACAATCCACGCATCATAAAAAACTCATTTTTTATGATTTTTATTCATCCTCTAGTGAAATATATGTTATTATATAACTTTTGTAATATATTAGTGATTTATTTTCACCTTTTGTCTATTGATTTTTTTCATTTAATGGATATATATTTTCTTATTAGAATTAAAAAATAGTATAAAAATTTAAAATAATAAATTTTAATTAACATCAACATTTTTTATTGGAATTTATTTATAAAATTTTTAAATAGTCATCCCATCGAGATGAGTTTCAATGTATTATAATGAGAGAATATTAGATGACATTGTTCATGTGAATAAAACTATTAATTAAAACCTATGAGAATATATCAATCATGGTAATGATGTTATTTTTAGTATTATAGGTCATTTTCTAACTCACACTATAAAATGGAATTAGGAAATTCAAGGATTGAAATCCTACAATATTGATGGAAGAGAAAGATTCCCCAGATTATAGGGAGTAAATAAAAGATAATGCATGAATAATTAGTTTATAGATATTATTTAGACTTTAATGATTAATTTCCCCCCATTCACGCTTAAGGGCTTGAGTAGGACATGGTTGATGTTTATTGTTCTGGACAATCCATATAAGGACTGATCATGTGAATGATTAATGTAAATTGTTATTTAGTAATAAGACACTGAAACATTATTGTTGGATAAGGAAATAATTTTGGTATTTTTTAATTACGAAAGAATTGTATATAAGTGTGTTCATAACAACTAATTTTTTTAATTATTAGTGTTTAAAAATATGTCTTTATCAAGATATGATGAGAAATGATTCTTTGTTTGAAGTTTCCTCTTACATGGACGTTTTGAAATAGTTTGTGAGGATAAGGATTCCATTGTAGGCCTATCCATAAATTATTACATTTTATCAATATGTAAATCTTATTAAGGGGAATCCCTAGTGAACATAGAAATCATATTGAAATTAGTTTGGTAGTTATTATTCACATCATGGGGCTATTATTATACACTTATTGAATATATAATAATTGTATACCACTTGTTTTCCATAAATTTGGTTAGATACATCATTAAAATAAAAAACTATAGGACGTTCATAAATTTTAACATGGTTATTTTAGATTATTTTTTTAGTGATTATATATAGGTTTTTCTCAAAGGTAATGTTGATGTAGTCCGATCGTCATAGAGAATATTGAATTTCAGATGGATTCTTCAATAAGAAAATAAAATCATTCACATAAACGAGGTGAACTGTTGATGATGGTGTAGTTGAATCAATCTTGTGGTATCCTCGGGATCAAAAAATATAGAAAGGAGGATATAGTAGTTCATGTTATAGGTCATCCTATAGTTAGAGTAAGTTTAGGAGCAAGTACATATATGAATATCTTATCACAATACATATATTTTTTTATGAAATTAATTGTGTGAAAACATTTTGTTTGTTTCATTTTAAATATAATTAAATATTTGACTTTATTAGGTGGGAGAAAAAAATGTCAAAAATCATTCAACTCCCCCATATGAAGTTATTTATAAAATTAAACATGTCAGTTTATGGATGATTAGTGGTGGGTTTGTCTGGTTTGGGAATGAGTTATAATAATAAATAATAATAAATAAATCATTTAATTTATAAATATAAACATCCATTTATGAATAGTAATTACTTAAAATATCATATATTAAAAGAAAAAAATTTGACCACCACATATTTAACACTAATAAATTGATAAAATAAAATATTACAAGTTAAAAAAAATTTATACACAAAAAATGTAAAAAGGTAAAAATAATAATATAATGAAATAGTTTTATACCTTGGGAGGTTGGGATTGGTCAATTATACTAAAATAGGTAGTTTCAGTCCACCAAACACAACCTAACACAAAGAGGTTATTGAAAACATCACTACCCTTTATGATTCCGAGAAAACATATTTTAAATTACTATTTGGTATCAACCACATTTTGAAGAAACACTTTTCACAAAAATATGTCATCATTATTGGATGTTACTTGTGAAATTGTGGGAATTTTTAATATTGAAAATAATAATGAACTACCTAATATATATCTATAATAAACTATAGGTCTTTAGAAACATTTCATTTGTACTCAAACAAAAAAGGTGTCTAGAATGACCTAAAAAAACTCAAATCACTAATGTAAAATAACCTCTGCATAATGTATCAATACACATTAAATGAATGAGTATATAATACCTCTATGTAAGACATTATGTTACCACTAGACATGGAACATA
This sequence comes from Viscum album, assembly GCA_963277665.1. Taxonomy (NCBI): domain Eukaryota; kingdom Viridiplantae; phylum Streptophyta; class Magnoliopsida; order Santalales; family Viscaceae; genus Viscum; species Viscum album. The sequence goes on from OY728146.1 coordinate 1,836,206,910, forward strand.
CTAATTTCATATAGAATATGTTATATGGTCCTGATTATCTGAAATAGATTGATCAGTATGAATGAGTACATCACATGTTATTCATAAAATTAATTTATCACAACACATGTCAGTAAAATAATCATGTAAATGAATTTTCTCAATATAATTTGTTCATTGTCCTGTATTCCATAATTTCTTTACAAAAGGAAAAATAAATAACTTGTTAAACTCTACTAATGACATGATAAATAACATACCCCATCCCTACATGTTTTTACTTTCTTGATGGCATGAATACGAAATTATTTAATTTATAAATCATCATATAAAAATTATATTTTTTAAGCATAAGTAATAAGATTTAAGATAAACCATACAAACCTAATTATATAATTATACATATGACAATATATAATTAACTATGATAATAAAACATATATACCACATCTTTATAGATGAATATTGATTATATAACATAAAAATAAATGATTGAGTAATATAGTTCTAGTGACTTTGGATACCTAGATACGTAAACAACTAGTTAATAAAAGAAATACATCATCTCCCACTAAATTATTCAAAATTAGATACCTTATTAGACAAATCATACATGATTAAGTTGTTCATAGCCTCGGAAAAGGGAACCTAAGAAATGGTTATCTCAAATTATTAGTATTTGTAAAAAGGGAGATATCAATATAACAGGAGCAGAATGTTATGATAAGATTGATTTTTTTTGGAAAATATACCCTTTATATCACAAATCATAAACACGATCTATGAATGAAATTGTGGAATTTTATAATACATGATTTATAGTGTAATAAAATAACATTTTTGATGAGAGTATAAAAATTGGATTCGATATAGATTTTTTTAATACTCATAAAAATAGAAAATAAAATTTCAATTATACCCACAATGACATACATAAGAATTTATGACTTTTATAACCACCCATGTACCAACTTCATGATTAGGATAACCTATTTTGTATTATCTTTTGGGCTTGGGATAACCTCCAACATACCCTCTTTTGGGATTGGGATAACCTTCACTGTACAATTTTTGGGATTGGTATATCCTCTCATGTACCCTTTGATGTCAATGAATATTAATAATCACCCAATTCCTTGGAAGAATATACAGGTAACCCCTTCGAATAATTCCATCATTTTTGTAAGATGGTAGTATTGAAAATTCATCACATCTTAACCCACTATACTGAAACGTGATTCATAATCATTTCCTTACAAAAAACCCATTAATATGAAATGAGTTTCAAAAACAGTTTTCTTCATAATCCTAAAACATTACAGATAATGAATTAGGATGGTATCATTGGATCATATCACTAGTAAATCTTAAGTAACATCACCATATGTCATCTCAGATGGGAAACAATTTTAAAAGATCACTAGGAATTTTTTTAGGAAAAATAACATTTCCAATTTACTATATATTTGTTAAAATATAAATATATTTATAATAATAAAGAAAAAATTCCATTTGAAAATAAAGTTGAAAAAATATAAATTAAATTTTAAATCATTGAGAAGTCACTATGGTGGGAAATAATATTCAGGTTGTGCATGTAGAAATGAATTTTCGTTTCAAATTTTGGATACAAAGTCATTAAATAATTATAAAAAAAAGAAAAATATTACTTTTAAAACATAATTTAATAAATAATAAATTGGTAAAAATATCTCTAAACAAAATATTAATAAATATGAAAAAATACTATAGATTTTTATATAAGTCTTGGTCATGGAAGATAAAGGATTTTGACTTAAGAAAGAGATTAATTCGGTTTTACATAAAAAAATCCATTGGATATTTGAGTACATAAACAGTTTAAAATGAAGTGAAATATTTATTTTCATTAAATATCCTTAGTAGAATAATTTTCACAAGTTTCTACAGATCTAAATCATACTATTTCATCATCATAACTAAATCATACTACATCATCATCATATATTAATCACATTTTTTATTTTTTTATATTAATCTAAACCATATATATATAATTAACTGGATCATTCATAGAGATAGTAAGTTGTGCTTATGCATGAACACTGTTTCCATATTGTATACTTATGAATCAAAAAAAGGTAAATAATATATCATTTAAAAAAATAATTTTTATGTCAAATATTTAATATAAATTCATAATATTTATCTTTAATACAGTTCATGTCAAAATAAAATGAAAAATGGATTATATCTCTTCATGGAGGCTATAGTCCACACCTACACACGAGCGACATTATCAACTTACAACATATTTGATGCTAAAAATAAATAGGGAATATTATGATTAAAAATGTATAAATATTTAATAAATTATATATATAAACATTACATTCATCATTTTCTCCAGTATTGATAAGTGATGATGTAAAAAATACATTAGTTCATGAGGCTGTAGGCCACCGTACACATGATCTGCAGTTTCATTTCCCATTTAACATAATAAGAGATTGATATAGATTGTTAAATTAACATAACAAAAAATATAAATATATATATATATTAAATATAATAATTTCATTATTTTAGAATACATGAAGGTGGTGGAATTACAAATAAAAAATTGCTCAGTGGAAAAGGATACCACGTCTTTAGACATCCTCAATAGGTTTATAGAAAAATCATACCTAAAAGTGTTTCCTCATCACAATAATACCTTTATTATCTTGGGAGGGAATTGAGTAAGATATTTTTAAGGGATTCATCAAAACCAAATGTTTTTTGTACTGTGATGTGGAGAGGATATGGAGTTCCCTTTTATATATGTGGTGAGAGGACACATTGGGAGTTTTGAAAAATAAAAACTTATAACCATGACTTAAAAATGAGAAAAGTATTAAAATGGATCATTACAGATTAATATATTATATAAGGTTTAAACATGTCTATAAAATAGTTTTTTTACAATTTTTAGGTCATATAAACAATATCATTTTACTTTAACCTCCTAGAATACCTATAGTAACCTTAGCCTTGACAATTAATTATTATATTTTTACTAATCATTATAGACTAAATTTAATTTACCATTATTATTTAATAGTAATCTTATTGATTGAAAATATTTTTTCATTTTCTAAAATTTCATTTAAAATAATTTAAATTACTTAATATAAAATTAAACCCACCTAAGAAATGAAAAAGTTATTTTCCAAAGAATCATTTTTCATATGAATAGTATGTTTTTATATATAATATAAGAATAATGGTGATTTTATTGACCTAAATTAGATTAATAATACCAAAATTGAACTAATTTTAATTTTTTAGAATATTTATTTATGAAAAAAAATTCAATGATTTAAATAATGATGTAGTTTTAAATTGAAGTCAGTAATTTTCACTATTCATTAAAAAGTTAAGCTATTTATACATATCAAAAATATTAAATCTAATATAAATTAGATATATTGATTCCAAAATTAAATTTATTTTTTAAAAATTAATTTTTTAAATGTTGTAATAATTTAATTTTGTTATTTTATCACATAATCAACAATAACTTTTTTTAAAATATAATGTATTTTTTAAGAATATAAAGACATAAATAAATATTAATTAATTTCTAATAAATATAAATTATTTATATAAAACCTGTAAAATTAAATTTAATTGTTTTATTATTATTATTACTAGTATATTTCATATCTATGCTACAAATTTTATATATAATAAATTATATTTATATCATATTACAGTTCGCTAAAACTTATTGTTGGATGTGACACAAGCTATAAAAGTTAATTTTTTGAAAACATTTCATAGAATATTGTATTTTTAAGTTATACACCTTAAAATTATTTCTTATGTAATATTATAAAACATTTATATAAATAATGGAGGATATATATACCTTATCAGATCCCTTGGTTCCCTTATACCTTCCTCAGATTGGTTGTTTCACCACGAAACATTGACTAGGTGAGTGGTATTGTTTTTAGCACTTTTTTTTCTAATATCAAATCCCCATATTTTTTTTTGATGAAAAAGATAATCATCCAATAGTATGACCTCTATCTAAATTACATGTGAAATATTATGAATTATTTTCTTTACGGGAGATATAAAAAACACAAAGTTCTTAAGAGAGGTATAGTTGAAGAACCATGTGATAAGAGACTATCACTATATTATTAAGAATATTGAAAGAAAAAATATAAAAAGGGATAATAATTCCTTTCTTTACAAATATCATAACTTTATTCTATGTAGAAATTCATAAGAAGACCTTATCACCAAATTCAATCTCTAGAACATACTGATGATTATTAGAATAAATTTTTTATGAACTCAGAGATCCCATGAAGTGCTGTAAAATAGTTATAAATTTCTATATCATTTCCTCAACTATATTTAGAACCAATATTAACATGTCCCCAGATTTATAACATTATGTTGGAGTTATACATAACCCTCCATAAAGGGATCGATATAGGGTCATCTGAATGCTCATGTGAAATATACTGTGGTATGAAAACCCATCTAGAGGAAGGGTTTGATTGAAACCAGCATTGAAATTATGAGAATATGATCTCAACATATACAGTAGTATTTAAATTTTTACTAATACAAACTATCTATATGAGGATCAAACATAGATCAGACACGTATAACTATATCCAAGGACTGGTAAAGAATTCACCGAAAATTTATGGTAAATAGTAGATCCCAATCAGATAAAACAAAATTCGTTATTCCATAACACCTAACCTATTTGTTAATATATATTCTTTTAATATGATAAAGGTAATAATATTCTCTGGAATTTATAATTTTTTGTTACTTTTTAAGGTGATGAACTATTAACCATATAACATTATATTGTTTAGATGTTTTGGGGAGCCTGATGAAAAAATCCATGGTGTTGTTTTTTTTATTTCAATTCGGGTATGGGTAATGGGGGTAAAATCCCCTTATAATATTTTTTTTAGACTTAACTTTGGGAAATACAAATCTACATGATGAAAAGTTTGTAATATCTCTCTTTATACCTTCAAACTAGAAATAATCTTTCATATTCCCATATATACTTTTTAATTCAAGGATGAAGATAGAATGAATAACTATTAGTTACCTCTAATATCTCTTTCTTAAAATCTCATATATTTGAAACACATATGAGGTTCATGAACATTATAATTACCCTATAATGATGATTATAATTAGGATGATTTCTCACCTTCTTATACAGCTTTATATATTAGATATGCACCACTAAAATCATTATTTTTATAGATGGATGAAAAAAATCATATGATAAAGATAATAATTTTCCCTTTCCTTCAAGATTTAGAGATCCATAATCTTTTAAATCCATAAATATTGATTATTTTGTGATCATAGTCATACATAACCAAGAATGATTTTTTCAACTCAATGCTTCATCCACCTTGTTCACTTTCCTATTTTGGTAATGTATCATGCAACCAAAATATTTAATTAGCTCAAGCCATATTTTCTAGTGCATATTCAACTATATGTATATAAATATAAAATTTATACTTTTATGATCAATTTATATAACACCTTTCTCCACAAATAGATTAACTCTATAATATTAATGAATAATTTACCCCATCTAACTCCAAATCATTAGTTCGGTGATGTCGTTCAAGAAACATTAATTTCCATGAGGCATAACCTATCTCCATATCAATCAGAATAAGAATGTATCCTAATCATGTCATTTATGCAACACTATAGTTTAAAAATCTATATCTATTGTAGGGTTATGTAAGCATGGGTTCACTAACTATTTTTTTATTTAGTTACATGATATTTTTCTTCCATTCATATGTTAAATGGAAATTGGCACTATTTTGAGTAAAGGTTGTGATTGGATATGATAATAGTGAAAATATATCAAAAACCCATTGATAATAACATGACAAACCAATAACACATCAAATCTCAGTCATGTAGTTTGGTTTAGGTGAACATTCAAAAATTTTGGTCTCTGATAGATCTATTGATATACCATATCATGATATTTTATGAACAGAAAATGTTAATTTTCTACCGAAATGCACACATAGTAATTTTTTTTATATAGTTTCAACTTTGTTATAGTCTTAAACACAATCCTCAAATGAGCTTCATTTACTTCATTTCTCTTTTAATATAAATTTATAGATTATTAAAAATACCAACACACACCAATCATGGTAATCTATAAAGTCTATATTTATTAATTTTAGGAAGATAGTGGGGGGATTATTAAGACCAAAGGTTATCACTATATACTAATAGTGTCCATAACTAGTAAATGGGTATATAATCCTTCTTGAACCTCAATTTATGGAATCCAATATGAACATAAATATTGGAAAAGTATAGATCACCACACTATTTATCAAATAATTCATCGATATAGGGATGATGATACCTGTTTTTCATTGTGAACGTTTTCAGTTACTGATAATCAATGAAGAGTCGCATAGATGAATATTTCATTATAATAAACAGTACCAAAAGACCACATGGTGATACAATTGGCCAAATGAATCCATTTTGAATATTCTCCTAGAGTTTCTTCTTCAATCCCGATAACTCAATTAGGGCCATTATATAGGTAGTTTTAAAAATATTTTTAGCACTAAATATATGTTCTATAGGGAACTGAAATTCACGATTAAGGGGAATAAAATGTAATTCTTTAGAAAATACATCAACAATGTACTAAAAAAAATAATACCATCGATGATGAGTTTATTACTAACCATTTGAGACAAAAACCCATTTTTAAAATGGATCAATACCTATAAAACGTATGTGCTTTCAATTGGAAATAAACATTTATAATCACACTCATATAGAATCATTGGTTGGTTTGGATTATAAAACTTAAATTTCCTTCCCTATTATTTGATTTAGGATTTACGTAATGAAATAAAATATATACATAATATTACATCAAATTCAACCAAATGGAGAGTAATGAAATTTTTATTAAGAAAACTTCCAAAAACATCAACCTGAGAAGAATTATAGGCATTATATGGAATAATCGTATCATAAGTGGTTTTCATGTATAATAATCTGAGATAAGAATTAAATTTTCAATATTAATTTCATGATATATATTAGAATTTATTAAAAATATATCAATTTATAAAATTCAATATTAAAAATATTTTTTCCTACACCAAATACATTATTCTGTCTTAAATACCTTATTAAAACTAAAATGGTTAGCATTGCCATTATAAATAATTGATCAATGTGATCACTCATTCATTAGATATATCTAAGTCAGGGAAGCTAGTTTTCATTAAATGAAACCATGGGATTAACTGATCTTATTCATTGTCATCATATATTCAAATTTTTGAAGATGGTTCATAGATAGTATGATAATTTATATACATTGAATTATCGTTAATCTTCACAATTTTTTTCTCATCCTTTTTTTAAAAAGATTAAAATAATTTCCTAGAAATAAATATATAAAAACCTATGATTTAAATACAGAGATATTAAATATCTATTGATTAATATTCATTTTAAAAAATATCAATCCATTCTAGAATCATATCTTTATAGTGCCTTTGGAAACATGGATACAAAAAAACTAGTCTATTGGTGAACTACCACATCTCCTAAAAATATCTTCTTTCCTAGAACCCTTCATAAACATATGATATATAATTCCTTTATTCATAACATGTGAAAGGAATCATATTAATGGGTAAAATAGTATTATCAAAAATGGAAAAAATGGAAATATTAACATAACATAAGGATAAGGTTTTGAGAACATGAAAAAATACATAAAAGAAATACCCTAAATATCATAGAAAATAAACATGAGTCATGGAATAAATCATAGAGATTTTGTAAGATAAGAATGAAAATGTAATAAAAGAAAATGATACATGAGATAATAACAATTATATAATACATAAATTTGTATAATGCACATAATCATTGAAAATCCTTGTTCAAGGCCACCACCAAGATTTCATAATAAGTTATTCATGGGATTCCCCCCATGTATGTACTTTAGACATGGGATAACCTCCCATGTAATCTGTTTTGATATTGGGATAACCTCATGTATAACATATTTTTGGATTGGTATAACTACAAATGTACCTTTTTTCCTGGGATAACCTACCATGTACACATTAATCTCATAGAACATTAATGATTACCCAATGCATTAGATGAAGAAATAAAACCAATCCATCACGTAATAAATAATTTATTTAAGACATGATCATAAAACAAGCATCATATAAGAAAATTAGAAATGGAAATATGATTCATAAATATTTCATCTTATTATAAACCATCAAACACAAACTGGTTTAATAAGCATTTTTCATCTAAATCAAAAATCATAATACAGAAAGAATAATTATATCATCATTGCATAATTTCCCTAATATTGATTAATTAATATAAAATAATCTAATTTTATATTTAAAATGTTTTTGAAAGATCACTTCAAACATTTCCTGGGTAAAATAACCATGACATATTAGAAAAACATATTTAGAATCTAAAAATTTATCAAATATTAAAGATTTTTTATTTAAATATAACTATAAATTTTTAATGTATTTTTTATATAGTTGATATATTAATATAGGGGAATTACCATTCATGCCATACATTTTGAAAAAAATATTTCATTTAAATTTTTTAAATGTGCATTTTTAGGAAAAAAAAAGAAGATTAATTTTAAAAAATATTTTAGAAAGTCAAATAGGTGTAAAAATTCATTTAAAAAGTTATTTTATAATATTAAAAACCTTAATTGAATCATTTTCAGAAATAATAGACATGTTAGACAAATTATATTCGGTTGAAGAAAGCGACATATTCAATTTTTCAGAAAATATTCTTTTAAAACAATGAGTATATAAATGGCAAAAATGAAGAGTCAAAAATTTACTTTCATGAAATAATTATAGGATAAGAAAATTTATGAGTTTATCAAGAGATAGATTATAAAATTACATCACCAAAACAATATCATAGACATCCTTGAAAAACAACGAGGTAGTATTATAATACATTTACCACTTGGGAAACTTTTTAATTATAACCCCCTTAAAAGAAATAACATTATATGGATATTTATATCGAAGAATAATGTTGATATTAGTCATAAAAATAATTCATGAGCCATATATTCACCACAAAAAAGAAACTAGGGTAGAATAGGGCTGGTGTCCCATAGAAATAATTTTTTGATGAAAATCCATTACTGCAAGTCATGAATTTATTTGTACACATTAAAAACATTTATAATAAATATAGTTTTCATATAAAAATTTTAAATAACAATAATCATATATATCATATTCAATATGATTTTACCATGACCTTTTATTAACGATTTTTAATAAAAATTCTTGTTAAAATCTTTTTTTGGGTAATAACAGCTTCATTTTTCTTGTAAGTTATATTTTGGTATTTTATTTTACATTAATTTTAATAATTGTTTAATTATATATGTAATTTTGACCATTATATAATTTTCACACACACACAAACCCACACACACACACAAAAATACAAACACACAAATACACCAACAAATATATATTTATATATATATTGAAATAAATAAAATATGAGATACAAAATGAAGTACACTATTCAATGAGGCGGTAAGTCATACATACACTTGCACAATTTTTCAATTTCTATAATGAATAATAAGAAAGAAAGGTAAATAATATATCATGTTTATATAATATTTTTTATCTAATTGATATAATATATATTCATTAATTCAATATTTATAACAAACCATGTAAAAAATGAAAAAGGAATCACATCGCTTCATGATGGTAGTAGTCTACACATACACATAAGCGAAATTATTATTTTTCAATGGATTAAATTATAATAATTTAGATGTCATATTATATTTAAATGGGTATAATGACTTCAAAATTTTCATATTAAAAAAATACAATATTATCTCAATCAATGAGAGGTTGTGATGGAAATCAAATTACATCTTTTTGGGATGAAGTAGTCCACTGTACACATGATCAATAGTTTCATTTCCCAATTTAAGGAGAAGAATATCGATATTTGTTATGAAATGAACATAATAAAATATTAGTATATATATTATAATTATGTAATTATATAATGATATATTATGAGTATTTTTATGAGGTGGAAGAAGAAATAATAAAAATTTATTTGTTAATAACGATAACTATTCTTTGGGAAAAATCCTTAGATTTTTACAAAAACCATTCATTGTAGGTTTTAATATATAATAATGAATATTGGATGTTATTTGATAATTAAAAAATATATTTGGCTAGGTATTCTCCCAATCAGATTATATTGTTATTGTGATGTGGAGAGGGATGGGGTGCCCTTATATAAGTGGGTGATAGAACACACACAAATGTTTGGAATGAAACACTTATAGTTATGTTTTGAACATTACATAAGTATATAAAATGGCAGATTATAGAATCTTATATAAGATAATGTAAAAATATATATAGAAAATTTTATTTGGAAATGTAATTATGAAATTTTACCGTTATCTATTTTACTTTAACCCATGATAAAAATTATTTAACCTTAACCGCAGTAATTTATTTTTCATTTTTTCAATATTAATTATGAATAAAAATTAATTTTAAAATATTAAATAATATTAATTATTATTATTCAAAATATTTAAACCAATTATACGAATTTCATTCTGAGAATATGTAAAATATAATTAAAAATTTACACTATAAATGTTACAAAACAAAAGTTTTCCAATGATTTTTTTCATAAGTACACGTCTTTATATGAAAATTGAAAATATATTCTTTTAAAATTCCATAAAATGAATTTTTTATTTCATAAATTAAGTAATTTTTATTTTCAACCATTTTAATATAAAATATAACATTGTATATAATTTAGAAAAAAAGTAGTTTTAAATAAAAACATAAATTTTCATTTTTCATTACAAAAATTAACTTTTTTGAATAATCCTCATGGTTAACATGAATAAATTTTTTATATTTTGATTCCAAACATGATGTTCATTTTTTCATACACATTTTCAAAAATTGGTGACAATTAGTTCTATTATTTTTTTCAAAAAAAGAAATAAAATAATTTTGGGAAAAAGTATTATTTTTCGATGAATATAAAGACTTAAATAAGAATTATGTAAATTATTTTCAATGTGTTCTATTTATCTAAACCATTATAGTTGATTTGAAAAATTTTGTTATTCACACTCATACATTCATGTTTTATGGATTGGATATGATGGTTATCATTAAATATTAATATAAATAGAAAATTTTAGTTTTTTAAAACTATGTGTTGTGTGTATTGAAAACTATAAATATTAAATTTATATGAAATAAATATGTCATAAAATCTTGGTGTGTCACACATTTCATGTGAAATAAATAAACTTGAAAAATTCAGATAATAAATACAAACGTATTATATCACGAGTCTACTCTACTTCACATACAATATCCTACGCACATTTACCTTATCATATTTGTATATCCCATAACCCTATATGATAGTCATTGAAAGGGTCGACTCAGAGTTATAATTTAAGGGGACCTATTCATTCCCCTATTTTTATAATATATATATCAAACATTAATAAATCGTAAATAAATTTTTCTTTATTATAAACTATAATACAACACCATTGAATAAAATAAATACATATAGTCTATAATATATCTTATATTGATAAAAATCACATAAAGATTATTCTTTTTAAAAATAAATATATTTTTCAACAAACCATATATGTTTTCTTCTATATCCACTAAATATTTATTTACATTTTCCATATCAATAATATATCAAATGAGAAGGTATTTTTAAATATTGTGTTTTTTAACTTGGTGAGTCTTAACATCCCTGGAGTAATAAATAAAACCATTGTCTTCATAATAATGATTAGTTACTCATTCAATTATAGGAACCACCTCGTGTTAAGAGACAATTTTTCTATCCAAATAGATTCATTTAAAACATATTAGGTAGTGATGTAATCAGTCATTATTTTTCTCAATTACATAATGATTTTTGTGATAAAAACTTATGAATATCAGATCGATTAGAATTTTTCTACATGTTATGATAAAAAAATGAGTGACATCAGGTATAGTTAATAACATGGAAAACATAATAGGTCCTATAGATGATACATATGGTTCCCAATACATAATTTTTAACTCATACCATGCATATATATAATTATTATGATTTACACCATACAAAATTGGTTAAAAATACTTCTTAGTGATTTCCGAAATAAAACTCTTTTACAAAAACACACACATAAATTTTGAATCAGTTCATGAAACCAATTTAATCTTTCTCTTTTAATCATTAATCATAGTGTATGGGATACTAAACCCATTTATTTTTTCTAGAAACAAATTATGAACCATATCTTTATATAATTTAATTTTTTGACAGAATTTATATTAAAGGGTATCTGATCCCCATGAAATAAAAACATTAAAAATGATTCCCACTAATTTTCTAGTATACACAAAGATAATATATATTCTTAATGAATCCATTATAATCAATAACATAATAAAACTGAATTTTCCCATTCCAATATGAATATTAATACATAAATGAACCATTAAAACTCACAAAAAATTTTCATACACAATTATCACTACAAATCATTGGGATATATCATATACAAATCAAATAATTAATTCTCCTTAATGAAAGGTATTTTGATAGCTATATGATATATGAAATAATCATAATGATATTATTTAACAAGTAATAACTGAACTGATATTATCCTTAAAATTATTTAAGAGTTATCTTTTTTCCCAATGTTAATAAATTTTTATGACATTTATATACCATGTGATATATAGAAGTAGATTATATACTATCATTTCCAGTTTTTTTTATTGAAATATCAAAAGTATGCTATGGGTCTAACTCAATATTAAATATCTAATAAGTTAAAAACATGGATGGGGTATTTGGATCACATCAAAGATTTCATGGACCCAAAAAATTCCAAAAATTCAAAACTTATTATGTGTTATTGATAGGTATTTGGTTTATCATCTACAGAAAATTACGTAATCATATTTTTCTGTAATTTATACATGTCTCTCGTAGTCCTGATGTATCCAACCAAAACATGAGATTCTTTGGTAATAGGAGTTGGTTCTTCTTCCATAAACTCTTATGGAATCTACACACTTCATGTCTCATGAAAAATTACTATTTTTTAGATTAAACATATCTATGTTCAATTTTCCTACCATCAGTTGTTTGATTAAAATTATTCTTTTCAATGAATGCATAAAATTGAGACAGAAAACCATTGTTCACAATGTGATTTTAGAAAAACTAACCCTTTATTTCATTAGGATCACATCAAAAAAGAATTTCTCTAATTTGAGGAAAATTTTATCATATGATAAAATTTTGACATATGATTCATCACCCCAAGAAATTATAAAATACTAATTAAGACTCCAAATAGTCTATGTATTATATTATGTTTATATTAATGAGTAATATAAAATAATTTTTATCATGAAAGATATTTCTTCCAGCGTGTATCCCATGATTTATATTAGAAGGTAACACTCACTCATCATCGATTTAATCCTTTCTAATATATAATTATTCCTCCCCTTAAATACGCCATTTAACTATTCAGTTACATAGGTCAGGGGGTGAGTTATGAAATAGTTCTATAATCTCTGAAATGATCTATGAATTTAGGACTTATGTATTCACAATGTCGATCTGATCATAGAATATTTATACTTTCTCTTATATGATTCTATACTTCATTTCTCCTAACATTTTACATTTAAAATAAATCAAAATTATTCCTCATATAAATCACATAACTAAGAAAACTAAAATCAACAATAATGATTATCAAGTTACTATAACCTCCACATTCTTTAGTACTCATTAGTGTACATACATAACTATGTAAATTATTAAATAGTCAATTATCCCTTTAAAATTTCCTAATGAAAGTTTCTTTTTACATTTCTCGTAATAAAAAATATCAATTTCAAAATGATTCATAATTAAATGAGCCCAACAATATATATATGGAGTATTAGAATGGATTTATCAATTATTTATCCAAGGAATCAATGAAAATTATAAGTGTTATTTGATTTAATTTTAACATTCAAATAATAAATGTTATAGGTTGTATTTTCCATGAATAGAAAGTGTAATATCATTTAAAAATTTTAATAATATGAAAAAGTTTCATTCATATATATAGAATAATTAATATTCTTAATAATGAATGAAAATATATTTTTTCATAGAAAAAATATTAGAATAGAATTTTGGTTTTTGGACAAAATATAGTAATATATCTCGAATTCTAGAATGAGTCCACTTGATAATCTATGTTCATAACCACTAACCAATACTATAAAAAATATTACCCCATTTCTAATTTATTGATATACTTTACCATTATTTATTTATCACATATTTATGAATCTATGTTTTTTAGAACGAATGTCTGAAGCACACCTAATAACCAATATCCTCGAGCCATAAATTTATAAAGTAATTTCTATAAAAATCACATCTATATACTCAGAATACACCTCTTTGAGAACAATTACCATCCATGGACACAAATATATTATTATTTTATATGTATTACATATTAGTGATCTCAAAATGATAATATTGATATATTCCATAATATTTATCAAGGAGATATATTTATATCAGTGGATATCATGTTTAATATAATTTCAACAAGGTCGTCAATTGAAAGGACTCCCACTAAATTTGATGGCTCTACATATCATATCCATTTATTAAACTAAAATTTATATTTATCTAAAATATAGTTTTGATTTAGTGATTATCCCATAGCATAACTATTTAGGCATGAAATCATTCCAATCATATACCATATTACTCTTGGATCGTAGAGGGGAGGGCTTTTTGTCTAAATTGATCACATAGATAAACTCAACTCTATTCCATTATTATGAAAACCATTATTGTTTCCTATATATGTGCCACCCAATTCTCATAATGGGAAATGGTTACATATTTTTTAGGGTTATATATATCATTCATTCCTTAAAAAGATAATCCCTTAGTAATTAAATGTTATCTTTATACATAATGACTGGTTGGGGTGGACATGTTTTTAATTTTGAATAAATAATACTTTTATATTATTCATGGGGTTTCTTTGTCCCACTAAATTCATATACAACTTATACATTTCATTTATAACTATTTCATTACATAATACCTTTACATAATATGTAATACCAATATATATGCATGCTTTTAGTTAGTTATTTTTTGAATCTATTCACCTTACATTAAATTAATATGTTTAAATAATATAAATTTATAACTCTTCACAGAACTCTTATATTGGGTTATTAACACCAAAATAAAATACAAATATATTTAAATATATATATATATATATATTTCATATCGTAGATAAGAATAGTTTCTATTTTTTAAGAATTATATGAAACTAAAATCAACATAATAGTAAGCATGGAGTGATAATAAACCAATCCCGAATCTTTTGGAAAGGAATAAGCCTCCAAGTAAGGGAGTAGATCAAAACAATTTATTTCTACCCATTATTATTCACTCAAACGATAAATTGAATTCAACATAACTATATTCCCATATATATATATAATATAGAAAACATTAAAATTTAATCTGGTAAACTCACAAAAATCATATGTCATTATAGAAGAAAACTAAATCTTATAATTCCATACAGATCATGCAACTATTATATATATGGTGTAAAAACATTAAAATACTAAAAAAAATAAACTAATTAATAAAATATTATCATCATGTAAACACTATATAATCATGAGTATTTTAATATGGATATCATTACTAAAACAAAATTAAATTATTTAACAAGTCATAAAATTTAGATAATCAATATAATAAATGTAATTTTGTTAAATTTTTATAGTCACATATATTTACCATGACCCTTTTCAATGACATGTTGATAATTGTTTTATAAAAAACAATAATTATTATTTATTAAAGGATGGTTTTTCCTCTTGAATGGTTAAATCAGGTAAATTATTTTAGATATTAATGTAATATCCTAGAACCATAAGATAAAAAAAATTTATATATAATTACATTATTATCCACTAATAATGGATCATGACATAGACAACTACATTTGAGATACCATAGTGGGTTTTTAGTATCACTAAGGAAAATTGAATTGATTAAAACTATATGTTGTTTTGGGTTTTTAGTCTCACTAAGATCCATAACATCTATCAATATCCACAAAAATATGGTTTTTGAACAAGGTATATCTGACAATGAAAATATGATTTGTTAACAAAATATTGGTGGAATAGAAAATAATACCATGTTTTATTATTATAAAAACCATTTTGATTTTCCCTTGGAGAATGAATATTTTAATATAATTTTTCATACACTATAAAATTTTAGTGGGAATACCATTCAATTTTGAAGGAGAACAATATGGACCATGACCTTGTAATATGGATACACCTTAATTCTGAGAAATATCCCATTTTAGTTTTAGAATATGATCTTCATCATATTGATTCATCATCAGTTGGTGATCCGATAGCATTGATTTGTTTCATGGGACATATCATTCCTATATATAGAAGAAAAAACAAAAAATCCTTCCCAGGATCGATCTAGAATAGAATTGATAAGATGAAATAAGAATATAATAAATAATTATACCTCAATATCAAACATTTCCATAACCTGTATAAATTATTTTAATCATCACCTCTTAGAGAAAAACTTCATGTTATTAACAACAATGGTATCCACTAACCATTGGAATCAATGATAACTTATAAAAGGTCACTTCAACAGAAAGATGTGTTAACATTTCCTCCTCAAAGATAATGTATGGAATGAATATTGATATAGTTTTTCTTAATATAATGATCTTTATTCCCAAAATTGTGTCTAAAAAAATCATTTTACTATCCTTCATAACTAATAAATAATACTTTTTGAGATCTAACATTTAAATATTATTGAATGAAAAATAATTTATCTTCCACCTCATTTATTAATTTGATTGATAAAATATTTTAAAATTCAATGTCTTATCTAAAAAGTATTGAATGATGTTTCAATAGCATATAATAATCATTATAATCTATATGTGAGAGTAGATTGAATCAAATTGTATAAAATTCATCACATGGACATTGATATGGAACAATTATTTCTAGGAACATGTTTACACAAAAATGGTTAAGTTCAGAAAATTGTGTTTGGTTCTTTAATGCACAATAAAAAAAATATATCAACTTCACTGAATCCTCATAGAATTTATACAAAAATTCACTAATCATTACGAATCAATTCCAATTAATTTGGATGTTATTGTCCTTATTTCTCTTGAATTTTAGACAAACACATTGAACCGAACGAAATCCAAATTTTATTACATTATTTGTAACACTGAAATATTTTTTAGGGTTCCAAACAATAGTGAATTCAATAATAAAAAAATTTAAGCACATAGATTACTCTAAAAAACCTCATTTCTACCAAAACTATAAATGGATATGGAATTATCTTCATCCAAGACACTCATATCTCTATAAATACAATTTAACCAGAAGATACATATCTAAACATTATATTCATGTTAATATAACTCATTTTTCTATGAAATTAAGTGAGAAGTAGGTATTAAACCTGAAAATATTGTATAAGGTATCTCATACATTAAAGAGTATCCAAAATATACTAACCAATTTGAATGAATACATCACAAGTCATTCACCCAAGTATTTGATCACATCAAAATCTAAATAAATAATGATGAAAAAAAATTACTCTCAGTAATTCAATTGTATGATTAAATTTAATACTTCTATTTTAAGAAATAAAATATCATATTTTTCAAACTCAACATATGACATCATTAACAACTTAACTAACCACTTCCTAATTAGTTAAACATTATGTATGGCATAAGAAATATAATAAAATAAAAATTTTCATATTTTATGTAACTATTAAACATTAGGTAATAAGGAATCATATTATTCATACAAAAATCAGTTTACTAATTATATTTGAAATTATATTTGATATAATTTTATGGTTCTATAAAGATAATAGGTCTCTAATTATTATATCAGGAGTTTAATCAGCATCACATTGAATATTCTACACATTCTACTCTAATAATAACATAAAAAATAATAATAACCACTAATTATTATTTAATTTGGATAACATCAAGTCATATATTGATTGAATTTTATCACTATTTTATTCAAATAATATACGAAAGACACATTTAATAAATGATATGTATATATTTCCATTATTATAAATAAATGATAATACCCCATTGATGACAATCATTATATATTGTATCTCATGTATATAATTTCTAGAGAATTCACATGAACCTCATATGTATGTTTTATTAATTTATTTTTTAGTGGATATATGAAATTATCCTATGTTTCCACTAAAAATAATTATACCTCTCCCATCTAAATGTTCTTTGAATAAATTGGTATTTTCAAATTTTAACACTATATTATTTTTTATATATTTTCAATCAATAAAATGTTAAATAGTCTATAACAAAAAAAATAGAAATGTCAGTAGGAAAATTAGAGGATACATAAACCTCAGGTAAAAATTGTAACGAATTAAGATTTGTTATTATAGAAATAATTTATTTTAATTCATTAAATATTATTTTAAATGATCTTTGGTAATATAATACATATTAATTAATGAAAATTTACAGTTCTTAATTTAGATAATTTAATTCAATTTGAAGTGATTAATATAATTTTATTTGAAAAAGTGATATTTTTTAGTGAACATTTTTTTATTGTGTTCAGTATTTTTATGTCATATAAAATTAATAAATATTAAAATATTATTCAAATAAAAAATTTCAATATAATTATGAACATATTAATACTAATTTACTTATTAATATATATGAAATAATATTAAGGACATATAATGTTTAATAGATAATTTTAATAATAAATTTTTTCATTATATTATATAGTTTAATTTTTAATTTAAAATTTAAGAAATTATAATTTAAAAAAGATAAAATTTTAAAAAATTAAAATTTTACAATGATAAAATTTAAATAAAATTTGGATTTATCATGTAAAAATAATATTATTTTTTCTTTATGGAATTTTTTTAAAAAAGTTGAATTTTTATTGAATAGTAAAAATATATTTTTTTATAAATACGATAACTTTTTTGACATCAGCATTATATAATCATTATGTAAACATTTATGAAATCTTTAACTCAAAAGCACAAGTATTTTAATATTTAAAAAACACTTATAAATAATATATTAAATTTAGAAACCTAATTTTGTCAATTTTGAAAGAGAATAATAATTTATTTGGATAAAAAAATAATTTGTGTCATTTTCCCTAAATAAAGTATTAAAAAGAATAAATTATATTAGTGTTTTTTAAATTAACATAACCCTTATTTTTTAATAATATACCAATAATTTTTATAGGAATAAATACTATTCATAATCTTTTCCCTAATTAACTAAAATTTTCATTTCATTCATAAAAATACAATTTTCTAAAAAAGATTTTTATTATACTATGAATACATCTTTTGAAGTTAATTTTGATCACATTTATAAATTTATTATAATGAAAAATATTACATATTTTGAATAAGTATTTTCAAATTTTTTAATAAGGTCTAATTTTTTTATAGTCATAAAAATAAGATCCCTATGTAAAAGCTAGTCACTAAATTAAAACAAAAAATGTGGTAAAAATAATAAATGAAGGGATAATGAAAACAAATATCCAAAAAAAAATTAGTTATAATTTTATTGAAGTTATTTTTACCAAAAAATTCTAATCATCATTAATTTCTAATTTTGGATCAATTTTATTTGAATTGACATTTCTTTTACATTATGAAAATAGTATTTAAAAAATTTATCTCTCTAACTTATAAAAGGACCCATCCACCCACATTTCGAAGAAAAATATAAAAAATGAATTACCCCATATAAACTAAAATATATAATTACTTAATAATCTTATTCCAATTTGGATAGCTTCTTCTCTCAATAAAATTCTCTAACACCTTCAAAAACAAGATGTATTTCAAAAGGGTATACATTTTCCTCTATGTGACTAATAACTTTAGATCATTTTTTTAATTTTTAATCTTTATCCCTATTTGATGAATAATGATTTAAATCTTAAATAAAATATAAATCCTATAATTATACATTTTATAAATTTATATTATAATAAAACCACTTCATTTTCTTACCGATCCATTAATTATAACATGTTCTTATTTGGGTTAGTTTAACCTCCGATATGGATGATGTAAAAATATATCATCGGTAGAAATGAAAACATAACAATTGGTAAAATATTATAATAATAATTAAAAAATAATATCTTTACAGTTATGTAAATATAATTTTAATACTTAGAACATTATTAATAGTCATAATTTATTCATTATATATTACGGAAAATGGTCTATAATGGGTTTATTCTTCATGAATCTTACTTGAAGTCCCCATGGAATGAAAATTGAGAAAAATAAATCATTAAATAACTTTTATTAAATTAACCACAGTATACTTGGGGAGATTACCACATGAAATTTAAATGATTATCAAAACATTTATATCGAAAATAATAAATAGTGGTGGATACTAATAAAAATGTTTGACCAAGTATAACGACAAATATATAATACCTATATAGTAAGTTAATATTAAAAAAATATAAATGATAATAAAAATTAATATATTTTTTAAATTACAATATAATGAGTATTATTTTATTATAAATGAGACTAAAGTGAAACTGACTAATCAAGAATACACATTACTGTTTTTTATCCCATATTTTAGTTTGGGAATTTAGTTTTAGTATACACCTATTAGATTTTATTCGGTTTATAAAAAGGATATTTAATATATTTTTTTAGGGATTATATATTTAGATATGTTATTTAATGTTCCGATTTATGTTTTATTATTCAAGGTATTTTTATCCAAATGTTGTAGAATCCATAATTGTTTCTTTTATAATGTCTCTAGCGAAAAGATATTGTCTATGTATGAATTATTACTTGAGAGAATGATATTTTTTTGGATCTCTAAAACCCCATAAATTTTACCTTCCATTGATAATTTTTTATATTTTGTAAATATTTTTAGAATTTTATTTCAATTAAGTTCATGATTGAACCAAAAAAACACACATGTGTGGAACCAGTCTTGTCTATTATTTATTATTGGAAATGATCATCCTCTTAGTCCATGTTCTTTATATTGATATAGAAATGTTATTATCTATAATTCAGATATTAGTTAAGGTATTGTTCTATTTAATTTTACTTTATTTAAAAGTATTTAAATTGAATTTTTTATCTTTTTAATGACGATTCATTTTCTACATTAGATATGTGTAGGGAAAATTTCATTTTTTAAAATTTTCCAAATAAACAAAATTTCTCATCAATTATTCATTTGATGCTTATTATGCTTGTCTTTATGGATTTAAAAAAATATAATCCCATGTTTTTAAAATTATACTTTTGGTATGCCTTATTTTTTGAATATAGAATATGAGAATATTTTAAGCATTTAGAGGTTGGTTAAAGTCAGTTGGTTGGCTAAAAGCTGGTCAAGGTAGGCTTGTTGGACATTTTATAATGTTATATGATACAACGGTCCCATAAGCCACCTATATGGATTCCACATGCCCTATAGTGATGATCTTGAGATAAATTTATTCTTTATAGAATCCACAGGCCAACTGAATGTTCTTTTTAGAGGAGGTAAATTTACATAGTTGATATTGGGTAGCCCGTGTAGGACACTGGCTAGTCAATAACATAATAGAAATACCAGTAGCAATGAAAAGATGATTGTAATTTTTTAAAAACATGATCTACTCTCACTCTTTCATATTATATTATGATATATTTGACACCAATTTCACTAGGTATATTGCATGTATATTTTTGGGATATACTCTCCCCTTCCAACAACTTCATTCGATGCATGAACAATTAGTCGACCCTGCATTTTTAACTCAGCGAGATCTTCTTAAATCTTGATCAAATTAAATGTCTTATATTTGATCAATACAACTAATATTATTGATTTCATTATGAAATATATCTATTTTGGTATGTTCTAGTAAGGGATTATTGTATTTTTAATATAATTAGCACTTGGATTTGGGGAACGGGCACCAATACTACCATTAGGAAAATATCAATGACTGTTGATAATTGTATATAGTATACGTAAAATAAAGTTACATTGGGGAGTGTTTTCTTCTAATACATAATAATAGGATTCTAAATCATGTTGATTTTATCATAGTTTAAGGATCTTGTTTTTATTCAGGACTTAAAAGTGGAACATTTATTTTGAATTATTGTGCACATAATTTAGGAATACATTGATATTAGTTCATTTTTTTAAAAAGGTTGTGGTTATATTTGTTATGTGGGTACATGTATCCCTATGTGATCTTATGCTTGATGTGTTTTCAAATGTTTTTTAGGAAACAAATCTTGTTTTCATGGCATGTTGATTGATATATAATTATGAATACATGTTTTAAGGTATCATTCACTCTGTCTTTTGATGTTTATAGAAGTTATGAAATATAAACTATCCTCCTTGAGAGGGATTTATGACATATTGATCGGACCATATTCATGAAATCTTTTTTAGTGGGACTTCCAAACATTTTTTGAACAATTTTATTGAAATTTGGTATGTGTCAAACATAGCGATCAAATTTTCCCTCTATTATGGTGATGAAGAAGATAAAAACGATGTCTAAGGACCCTATATATAAATCTGTGATTGTGTGATGTGTTTTAGTTTATCTATTATGATTTTATTCAAGGAATGAACTGGAATATATATTATAATCCTATTTTAAGATCCAAGATTTATATAATAATGATTTATGTACAAACACCACTCTCAATAATTTCTGAGGGATTCTATATTTCATGACTACAGATCTAGTGAAGGGAATGATCCATATGGTGGATAGTTGAGTAGGTGAGTATGTGGATGAAGTCCTTACTATATGAAGTTGAGATGGAAGCCTACAGATTATTTTTTTACTATATTTTCATCCCAATTTGAATCCATTGTGTTGATTTCTAAATGTATCTCAAATTCCCTTTTATTATTTTTTGGGTTTGTTTCAGTTTTATAGACCGCTATTTGGAAGCTTGTTTTATTTATTTATTAGTGAATTTATTTTTCTATAACATTATCGAACATTGATATTTATCTGGTACAAAAATCATAGTAACCAAAAAAAAATTCATAGGCCCCTGTTTCCATTTTGGAACATTTTCCATATGGGGAGGTTCTCATGAGGTCATATCACACCCCTAAATCGAACACATTAGTTTGGGATGTGGTATAATTAAATTTTATCACAGTACCAAGTTCACTAACATTTTCTTTTCATTTACATGATTTTGGGTTGGGTAGGCATGAATACAGATGGTTGAGACATAAGGGGGAGAGCTATGTCAGTGAGATGAAAACATTGTATAGTAGACTATTTCATCTCCATAATATGGTATTTTTTTTATTGTTTATTTTACCATTAATTAAATTCAACATGAGTGATGAACATGATGTAGGTGTATTGATTTATGATATTTGGTGTGTGTTCATAAATTATGTTTAGAATAATAGGATCACATTCTATATATCTTGTTGCATATACTATATACATCCCAACTATTTAACTTCCTACTGAAATTGTGATATGTAGTTGATGTATTATTTTAATTATTCAATAATTTGATACTTGTATTCTATTATTTAGTGTATATTTGTGGTTGTGACTAACATGTATATATATAAGTATTATATTTGGTAATAGGTAGTTATTAGCGGGTTATTATTTGTTATTATTGTTATAATATTATGTCTCACATTGTTGTGAACACATGTGTGGATATGTGTTTGTTATTGGTTTCAATTATTATGATGATGGATTTTTCTATGGTTTTTTCTAAAATTATAGGAAATCTATCCTACTGTTTTTACCTATTAAAAGTTTTACCCACTATTGTGTGGGAAGATAAAACTGTGAATTATATCTTTTTTGATTAGGTGTGTCATGTTATAGAACTGGTTTAGCTGAGACTCTTTTGAATAATGCCTATTCAAGGACGAGAAACCAAAATGGTAAAGTATATGATGAATGATGGTGATCATGTCATACTGATCTAGTATTCCATGTACTTCTAGAGAACTAGAGGCCTATAAGAAATAGAGGACTACATACGTGTTGTTAAGTGTACATTTTACCATATAATGACCCTAGTGGACTAAAATATAATTCCAGAATCCACTATATTTAAAATAATTGTTGGATTATAATTGTATTCCATTATAAAGGTCCTTGGATAGTAAATAATGTATTTGGTAATCATTAATGGACTCTTCAAAAAGGTTTTCTACCTAGATTCAATTAACATGGATCATGATCAGTAGTTCATGGATAATGATTAGGGGATGAACATTGTGTCTACTAACTCAGTGCGTATCAGATAGATGATTCTATTTTCTCTTATAGTATGAGGGAAGTAAGCGAATTGGGATATTATTTTTGACGTTGTTCGGTACTCTGAGGTGAAATTAATGGAAATAATTTTTAATCTAATAACCAATGATTCAGTGCTTTGTAATGAACTGATTATTGATAAGGGAATAGAAGAAGATAAACGTTCTTATCTTTTCCTATCTACTAGTGGTCCAACCACTACATTCTCTATTTTAGTACCCATATAATATTCATGAAATAAGAAAATATAGTTATACAAAGTCACCAGGGTGGTATAAAATTGTTACATCAATGTAGGGGATCTTTTTACACCTATATAAGAAATTACTATGACACATGTTATTACCTAGGTAACAAGGGAAATGTTCTCAATGACTTTATAGTTTTTCTCAAGACCACTAACTAGTAAAAAATAATACTCATCAAAATCAATTCTATGATAAGGCATTGAAGATGAACATAAAAAAACTGGTCTTGGTTTTTGGTTTGAGATCTCAATATTAGGTGATGGACATATAAGGGTCAAAAAATTAGGTATTTCACAAGACTATGGGATATTATAGATTGGTGGATAGATGAGATTATATGGGTGATGAGGCTTAAACTAGAGGGCGGTACCATCAAATGTTAAAGTTGAGATTCATATTTATACATGTATTCATGTTACTTAGTTTGACATATGGGCATCCAATTAATTTATTTCAGCTCAAGTAGTTATCAGGTTGTATTAAAAAGTTAAATTCTCTTATGATATTATCTCAATTGTTACAATCAAGAGAAGAATGGTGAATTTTTTTCATATCTTCACATACAATCCATTGGGGGTTCCATAATTTGAGTATGTTTTTAGCATCAAAATTATATAGATAATATGATTGAATAAGATCATCATCATGGTTTGGTTGACAAAATACTGTGGAAAAATGGATTTATATAAAGGATTAATGAATGTTTCATCACAAAAGGGGGAGTGTATCATGTCAAATTGTGAATGGGATGATGAGGCATGTTGAATGAGACATAACCCAATTTAAGGAGGGATCTTTTTTAGTGTAGGTATCTAGTGGAATTATTGTAGTATATCACGTGATGTATCCTTTATATTTTTCATCGATGGAATACCTACATCGAGATGCATTTCAGTAGAATTCATTAGGTATGCCTCCACATATGGGTGTTGAGTTTCAAATTAGGATATTAACGGGTGAATTGGACATATAAATTCAACTTTATTAGTTAGAATAAATAGTATTTAAAAATATTATGGTGAAAATATTTGTTATTGTGTCTCAAGGATTTATCTTATCACAGAATTCCCCTTGGGGTGCTCTGGTGTTGTTTGTTAAGAATGAGGATACTAATTAATGTCACTGTGTGGACTAACATAAGATTAATTATTTGATTTTATGGAACATACACCATTCACCAAAAATAATTGACTGTTTTAATGAATTTATGGGATTCTAGTGGTTTTCAAATATAGATATACGAGCATACTATAGTTATCCTTGGTCTGAATAAGAGACATAAAAAACAAAATATTTTGGAGAATGTATAGTTTGTATGAGTATATATTTTTTAGTTAGAGGCAATGAATGAATTAATAATTTCCATTGTACTCTTGATGAATATATTTCACCCATACATTGACTCCTTCACCATTGTGTTTAATTATGACATCATTGTATATTCCAAGGCATATGGTTCACTTGCTTGACCCTTATTTATCATATTTACTATGATTCTGTAACATCAACCTTGCCCCAAATAATCAATATTTAACTTATGGATATAGTATTTCAGAGATCTTGGGCATGTGGTTTCTCAAATTGGAATAATTTATGATCGATAGAAGGATGATGTATCCACATCGTTGGGAATGGATAAGGAAAGTATTCGGGGTGAAATATTTAAACCTATTTAATAGTTACTACATGAGAATCATTAATGAATATTCATTCATAGAAATACACATGAATGTGATTACCAATAAGGGAGTAAAATTTTAATCGACAGATTAGTGTGAATAAATATTCTACATTCTAACGCAGAGGTTGTAATTTTATTTGAACATGATTTTTTCTAAAACTAGAGTTGCATATACTCTTTTTTAATTCATAAAGTGTTGGATTTGGAGAATTTATTCTTCCGGGTAATAAGGTTTCTAATTCTGGGTATCATCATATATGAATCCCTTTGTGTAAATTTCTTTACCCAAGACATACTGTTAGTGGTTGTGGTCTATGAATTTAAATTTTAGACCCACAACATATTTGGTGATATTTTTTATGTATAATGTACAGAAGATAATTTATAATACATTCTCCCTTATTAATTGACCTTTTCGGTGGATTTAAGAAGGTTACATAAAAATATTATATATTGAGAAGGAGTATTCTTAGATGAAATGCAATTTAGATGAACATGCACTATGTAGGAAGTCAAGGGATGTGTGAGAACAATCATCATAAGTGGGATGAAAGCTCAAATATTTTATGGTATACTAGAGGATATAAATAGATGAGGATTGATAGGTAATTGTTTTTACACCCATAGTTATTATTCCATCAATAGTATTATGACTGAAGGTTTTTCATGAAATATATCTATAGTGTGGGGTGAAATGTGAGGTGTTGGAATCATGTTTTTTCACCTGAATTTGTAATTTGAATATTAAAGGAGTTCTTCTGGTTCTTATAGGGTTGTTGGATACATCTTACGTGATAGAGGAGTAAATGTGTACCTTCCATGCTTCATAGTGGGATGTCTATCCAATGTTGAACAATTTACATTAAATTTTCATGTGGATGTTCTGGTTTCCCAACATAAAGAGATTTATTTTTAGATTTTATCAAAATGTCGCACATACTAAAGGCTTAAAGAGGAGAATTAGAGACCACCAGTGTTACATCCACTACTTATAGTGCCTATATATAAATCGGTTGATGTGATGAATTACATTGTGATAGGGTTTTCCCAGACCTTAAGGGGTCAATAAGATATTTGGGAGGTAGTGGATCATTTGAGAAAAGTGTATCACTTCATACTATTCTAAGAGATTAATTATGTAGATGAGCTAGGAAATATATATGTTTGAAAGATCATGCAGCTTTATGGAACCATTTAAAGCATGGAAACTAATAGAAAAACATGGTAACCCTCATGGTTT
Source organism: Viscum album (assembly GCA_963277665.1). Lineage (NCBI taxonomy): Eukaryota > Viridiplantae > Streptophyta > Magnoliopsida > Santalales > Viscaceae > Viscum > Viscum album. Next base: position 1,836,234,738 of record OY728146.1, read on the forward strand.
TGGAATAGAATATAGTGGTTGATGGGAAATTATTTGAAGATGATAACAACCATTCATAATTATATTGATAGAGAAATTATAATCAAAGATCCATAATTTTGAGGAAAAAAATCAAAATATTATTCTAGATTTTTGTGATTATTGGGATGATCACTTGGTTCAAGTAGATTTCATATAAAATAATAACATCATGTAATTGATTCAAATCGATCTGTTTGAGGATATGTGTGGGTTTACATATCGATCACCTATATACTAGAACGAGGCTTATTAGTCTTAATTTTTTTGGATATGTATAATACGTGATACCTAAAAGAATTTTCATTTTATTCAAAAATATCTAGTTATAGCTCATACTAGGTAGGTGTCTTATGTCAACAAAAAGAGATAACCTGTTTTGTTTTCTGTGGGTGATTATGTTTTCTTGCGTGTGTCCCCTAGATTAGTTCATATTCATTTATGAAAGAAAGGAATGATGTAATCATAGAATTTTTAACTATTACTAATCATAAAAAACATTAGGATGGTGGCTTATCCGTTGGACAAACCATTTTTGAATCTTGTTTTTACAATATGTTCCACATGTCTCAGCTTCAAATGTATAACCCGAGTCCTTGGATTTTTTTTTCAAATATGATGATTTTGATCTAGAGTATAATTCATATTTTGTTAAAGAATATATTACCATTATAGACTAGTGTGATAGTGTGTAATTAGTAAAGGGTATTACTCTTATTTGTGTACTATAGAGAAAAATACATATTTATCAAAATTCATGAGAGTGGAAAGTTTTCATTTAGGTTTAGTGGTATGCATTGTTTTATGAAGACCAATAAGGTTGCTTCTCAATAATGAGAAGTCATAAGTGGTGGATAATTATTAATACTATAACATTATGTATGATATTTTTTTATTTATATTTTGATATAATTTTTAATAATTTAGTAGTAGGTTAATGGTATTTAGGAGGATATAAGAAATATGAGGTAGGAATGTTGAATGTGAAATAAATTCCATGTTACAGTAGTCCAATCAGCTAGCTAATTGTGCTCAATGGATAAAATAAATCATCCAAAAAATCATAAAGTATTCAATTTAGATAAATTAATAACTAGTGTTTCTCTTGGTATGAGTCCAATTTCCCCATAAACCATTAGGTATCCCATGGAGACCACCCGCATGTCAGTGGTGTTCAACAGATACTATCTAGAATATCGAGTTGAAATGTTATGTTTTTTAATACAAAACCTTTTATAACTATTTAATAGTCCTTATGTCCAAATTAATCTCCCAACACGATATGGATCCTCTCTAGAAATTTTTTTTCACTCCTCTTCCATTAAAACACCTATATTTGATTCCTAAATAAGGAATCAATCATGCATTCTTTGTTTCAAAATTTTTTCATCATTCTTGATAGATCTCCATTTTTTGTACTGGATAAAAAACATATATTATTGTTTATTTATTTATTGAATATATATTTTTTAGTACGATTCCACAATTGGATTATTGATTATTGAGACTATCAGAAATCACACTAGGAAAATTTCTATAGTCACAACCTTCAGATTAAGATCATAGTTAGAATGAAATCTTCCAAGAAATGTTTAAATGGGATATACCTTCAGGGTGTTTTTTATTATCGAACTAGATCTATAGTTTCTAAATTATATTGTTTCTGATTGGATCTAGGATGAGGATATTCTTTTTCACTTAGATGGTGTCCCTTTTTCGAAAATAACTATACACCTAATGTAAGAGTCACATTAATTTGGAATATATTTTATTAGGGTTCCTAGAATGGTTGTTTGGAATGTGTGTGTATCCCTATGAGATATAATGATTTATATTTTCTAAAATATATCTTTAGGCCTATTTATCAATTTTTTAGTAAGGGGATTTATTTTCTACCATCCATTACACATTTTTGCATATGTCGTTCTAAAATTGTACTACAAATAATGATGTTTGTTCATTTGGAGTATCACCCAAAGAGGGATGTTTTAGATATTAATCAGAACCTTCATTGTTTATGCCTTCCATTATTACGTGTTAAACACGATTTAAAACCATCTCATCATGGTGGGTGATGACTCAAACAAGTCCATATGATGTTCCTCCCCGAATGGTGTTGATCTAGGTTGATTTATTCTCTAACGGATCAACATGGATATTTTTGTTTGTGTGATATGTTTTTTCTTATCCATTATATTTTTATCATTGAATCATGTTATACATATATATATTAATTACAAATGTTTTGGCTTGTTGGTAGTGTCTTACTATATCTTGTACTCGCATTATACTCTGGTATTTTGGCCAGCATATAGATTTCATGACTAGGGATCCAAACAAGGGAAAGAGCCCTATAGTGGAATGTAGAGTAGGCATGTAGGGGGATGAAATCATTATTGAATTAATTTCGGATGGATTTCAACAACTGATTTATTTTACTGAATTTTTATCATACATTAGATCCTTTTTTAGGTCTGGTTAGGTATCTAACATGAACTATTTTAACTATGTGGGGTGGTTTTATATAAATATACAATTACTCTAATAACATTTGTTTTATTCAATATTTATTAATCAATTCATTTTAGTATACTCTAATTTTAAATTGGTACTAATGGAATAATGTTTCCATGATTATATAGAAGCCCTTGCTAATATTCGAACACCAATTTTGTATAGGGAGGAACATATGAGGTTAGGTAGATCCCACCATCTTAGAACGTATAGTTTATATCTGGGTTTTATAAAAAAAATTACAATTTTTCATTTTACAAAAAAATTTATCAAAAAATGATATTTCTTATTTTTTTTGAAATAAATTTTCTTACACACTTGTAAAAGTATTGTCCATCTATATCTACATCCTATAGTAGTCATTTTTATTCATAGTGGATATGGTATAATGATATCATAATATTTTTTATTTTGATGAATTATGATCATAATATGTTGAAGCATTCATGAAACCCATTTCTTCCTCATGGGATAACAATGTTTGGTTAAATTTGTGAACCTTCTCTTTGTTTCATGGATCACATATATATGTTTTATTATTATTTGATGGGTGGGTATGTTATATTCCTATAATGAATTTAAAACAATTTAATATCTCATGAGATGACATGTAAGGGATTTGGGAGTAAACACAATCAATTATGAAAATATTTCTACTATCATTAAGGGAACATAGAGTAAATCTAATACCCTATTAGGCTATATCCACTATTTTTAAGGGAATATAAAGTAAAACCAAACCAAAATGGAATTATATCAACCATGTTTATGGGAATGGTGATTAAACACAATCCATTATGGGACTCTATCCACTATGTTTTTGGGACTGGGGAGTAAACCCAATATGTTATGGGATATTTCTATAATGTGTTAATTTACATAGTGGTGATCCTTAAAAAAAGAAATTTTTTTGAACAAATATTGTCGTATCATACTCGTATTTCATATTTTTATCCATATTTTATTTTTTCATGGTGTACATGATTATTAGTTTATGTTTTCAATAAACAATTACACATTTTTTGCATTGTTCCACAGAATTCTTCTATGACTTGTGGATTATGATCTATGTATTATTTTGTTTGATTCTATTTTTATATATATGCACATTAAATATTTTACCATAACCATTTTCTTATCTTATTATAAATTATAATATTTGATTAATATCTCCTATATTTAACCCTTTGAATAATTTGAGATCTACCTTTATTGTATTTCCATTTATTAGGAAAATGAAAAATATATATAAATATCGAGGTTTCAATAAGGGTAAATGCATGAAAAAATCTTGTGGTAGATGTTGATGAATTAAATAAATTTGAGAAACTTGTGTAGATAATCTCCAAAGAAACTAAACATTTGGTTTCTGGGATTTTGTTTTTACATGTCAGGTGAAATGATTAAATGATGTAAATGATGTAAATTATATAAAGGTTATTATCTAATTAAATCTACTGGTATAAAATTTTCCATGTAAATAGTATATTTTTAAACAAGAATATAATAGAAAATATCTTTTTTATCTCAATTGGTATCTAAGAAGAGTTTAGTTATTTTTTGAGATTAGGTTATGATGATTCAATAAGGTTTCCTTATGAATTTTTCATTTCTCTATGTTTTGAAAATCACAAACACCCTGTCATTAAAGAGAATTATCTTTCTCCCAAGATTATTTTCATATGAAAATTATCCCTTCATTAAGAAAATGATTATCCTTATTTTTTGTTTTCAATGTCTATTCAATGTATTATCAAAACCATGATTTTTTTTATAATAAAAAATTTGGATTCTTATAAAAAATCCATTGAATCTTATAGTTCTTTGGATATCGACACTTCTATTTTCAGACTCTAAATTATCTGAAAATCAGATTCCAAATATTAAAAAAATTAAACACCTAATTATTTAAAATTCAGAATCTGAATTATCTGATATTAACAATTTGAATAAAATGAAATTATGCTTCCGAATTCTCTCTAATTCAGACTCTAAATTACATGATATTTAGACATCAAATTCTCTAGAATTCAGATTATAAATTCTATAAAATTCAGACTCTAAATTCTTTAAAATTCAGATTCTGAATTCGATGAAACTTATTCATCATATTCTCTAAAATTGAGACATTTAATTGCTCAGAATTAGTACATTGAATTCCATAGAATTTAGACTCTGAATTCCTCGTTGTTTAAACTCCAAATTCCATAAAATTCAAACATCTAATTCCTATGAATTCGGACTCCGAATTCCTTATATTTCAGACTTCAAATTCCATATAATTTGGACAATAATTTCCTTTAAATTCAAACTCTAAATTTTTCCTAATTTAAACTCTAAATTCCTCGTAATTTAGACTCTAAACTTCTTTGATTTTAGACTCCAAATTATTTCAAAACAAAATCCAAATTTCCATATTTATAGAATCTGATTGTTTACATATTTAGACTCCAAATTCTATTTTTCCCTAGATTCCAGATATTTATATTTGGTTAAGCAACTTAATTTTCCTTGAACATGATTTTGTAACTATAAAACCATGTGGCAAATTGGTTTCTAACTTAACGTTGGTTGAGTGACACATGTACAGGTCACTCTGGGATTTAAAGAAAATATGACCATTGGAGGAGGGAACTAACCATTAAATTATATCTTATAAATAGGAGCTCAATTGAATGAAAACTGTGTGGATTAGTTGTTCCATGATTCTAGATATTACAAGATATTATGTGATTTCTAGATAAAAAAAGACTCTCGTTCTTTTTCATTTTATGGACACCTTATTCATCCATGAAAATATTGTTCTTCTTTCTTCGTGTGATTCAGATTTTTGTTGAGTACAATCGAGGGCTTATAGGGATAGGAATATAGAGGTTCTGACTACCTTAATGATCTAGGGCTTGCGGGGATAGCAAGACAGACTCTGATATTCTTATTGAGGGATTAACCAGATATGGGTAAGATAGACGTTATTTGATGTATAAATCAAGGGACCTTTATCCAAGGTTAGTAACTACCCTAATATCTAGGTTAAATGATTCCATACTTGATTACTTGTTCATGTTTCAAGTACTATTTCTGATAAATTTTGTTAAAGAATGAAATTTTATCTTTCTTACACATTCTCGTACCTATACTTACTATAATGAATAATATTCTATAGTCTTTAATGTATAATCATTATCTAATAAAATAGTTCATAAGCATCTTTTTTGGATTCATATTTCCGAACCCTAAGAATGTTTGTTTCATTATAAATATGTAAAAATGGTTTGTGAATTTACCTTGTTTAACATTGTTAAACATAATTTTACTCATGGTTAAAAGTGAATGTTCTTAAATATACCATTCACCCGCTCTAGTAATTGAGAATCTGGATACACTGTTTCAATCCTACAGTTGGTATCAAAGTATAGTTTCTTAAATACTTATACTCACATATATGTTTTATTTCTCATGATTTCCATATTCTACATTTTCTTGCATAGCTTTTCTTGTTCAAGTTTTTCTTTATGATTTTTGTCTTTGTCTGTTAACTTTTTCTATTAACACGTTTTTTGGAAAATATATTTTCTTATATAATGGAAGGTGTGAATATTGGTTCCATTGAAAACCATAAACCTACCATACCACAATTTTTTTATGGTAATTATTATGAGTACTAAAGCGCTAGAATGAAGAATTTTTTAATTAACACTTGAGTAGAAATGTTTTTAATTATCACTGGTGACTACCAAATTACAGATAAAGAAGTCTAAACCTTCACCAAGTTGAAAAAACATGAATATCAACTAAATCACATGGTACTCAATACTCCGTTGTGTCCTATGAAAAGGAATATCTATAGTCAAATATGGTATTTTGAAGCTGCTAACAACATCTAGAAGAAACATGATGTTACACATTTGGGGACTTCTAAAGTAATCGAAACTAGAAAAGCTGCACTAAGAGATAAATATCATGGATTCTTATTTCCTCATGGATAATTATTTTACAAAGTACAACAATGATTAATGACCATTATCAATATTAATAAATATATTAGAGAGAAAGGAATCGATGATGAAGTTATTATGGATAAGATAATTGATATCATGGACAATGAGTGGGAATAAAAAAGGATAGCTATTGATGAGGAAAAAAAGGATTTACCATCACTCTGGATGTGTTATTTTGAACAATTCTTCAACAAGAAACAAGAATGAAGATAAATTATGATTTCAACAAAAAGTATAGTGGTAATGGTGGAGTAGCTTTCAAAACTACATCTATATCCAAGACTCCAGAAAGGGTAACTAGATATAAAGCTAAGAAAGCTGCTATTTTATTAGATTCGAGTGAAAGTGATTAATTTGAAAAAAATTATCCAACCTTGATCGAAGGTAGAACATGACTATGGGAAAGAATGAGTTTCAGTATAGAAATGAGAATAAAGATATAAAGATCAATATATATTTGGATATAACATTTTATAAATTTAAAAGGGCTTGAAATTTCAGACCTGATTGTCCTATTCATAATACAAAAAACTGGAAGGAAAAGAATTCTAAAAGAAACAAAACGAAGTATTATAATTCCATGGCTAATAAATTATTCAAAGATAATTACCACTAGAGTGTGAGGGGTGGTAAATCATTATATTATGAATCTTTTGGTATGAAGAATATTGGTCATATAGCTAGAGTATCTATTGAAAATCAATGTTTTATGGAAAAGGTACACAATGTTAAATCCCTAACCAATATTTCATTAAATAATAATTTTACAAATGAAGAATATTATGAATATTTAGATAATTAATCTTTTTCATTATAATATAATACCTTACCTTCATTTGAAAAAAAATTTAGATTTTCTAAACAACTTGAAAATAAAAATTATAAGAAAAAAACTAAGTTAGAGAAAGGAAATTATAATTTTTTTATGAAAAGAAGTATCATATCTTTATAAGGATCTTTATCAAGAAACTTTTGTTTTTGAATTTGTTTCCAAAAATATTATGGAAGTTAATTCTAAAAAGGATAAACATTCTATGGATATTTAAAATGTTATTTTTAAGAAAAATATTTTAGAGAATAACCCATGTTCTAAAACTAATAACATTGAAGATAACGATTTAGTCATTAGTCAAAAATCCAAAACAATTTCCTTAAAAATCTTTTATCCAATTTTACTTCAACAAGAAAATAATATAATAAAAAATACTCAGAAATCATTTCCGATTTGGTTATACTCATTCAAAACTAGGTTTTAGTAAACATTATGTTTCCCCAAAGATCCCCCTTTTGTACTAAATTTCTATGTGGTGGACATTGGGTGAAAAAAAATTTAAATAAAATTCAATATTTATGTTTTCATAATGCATAATTTTCTATGAAAATGTGGATTCCTAAGATTTTGCTTTTAAAAATTTCTGGATATATGAATGTATAGATTGTAAATGTATAACTATTTTATTTTAATGAAATTAAATAAATTACCTACAACAATACATGTTATATGGATAGTTTATTTTCCAAGCATATGACTAGTAACAAAAAATTCATTGAAAATATTTTCAAGATGAATGAAGGAAAAGTAACTTTCAGGGATAGTCCTAAGAGAAAAATTATTACTATAGGTGACATTTGTCTTCTTGGAAAAGCATTGACTTCAAATGTTTTAAATGTTAAATGTCCTAAGAACAACCTCATTAGCATAATCCAATTATGTGTTGGAGGATTCCTTGTGAATTTTAGAAATGAAAATTTCTATGTACACAATTCCAAGGAATAGTTTATTCTTTCATCCCATATGCATGAGAATGTTTATACACTAAAATAAAATACCTTAGGAACCATGAAATACCTTGACATAGTGAAATTAAAGATCAATATTGGTTATTGAAATGAAGGTTAAGACATTGTAATCTTAGGAATCTATGAAAACTCTCAATGAAACGACTAGTTAAGGATCTACCGGAGCATAGATTTGAATCTCCAAAAGTTTACGATCCATGACAATATAGAAAGAAACATAATTTATGATTTAAATCAATTGGAGAAGTCTTGAAATCTAATGCATTTCAACTAGTGCATATGGATATTTTCAATCCATCATAAATTGAACGTATAAGAGGAAAATACTATATATTTATTTTAGTTGATGATTACACTAGATTTACATAGGTATATTTTCTATTAAGGAAATATGAATCATTTTCTTATTTCAAAACATATAGATCCCATGTTAACCATGATAAAAACCTTCCAATGATAAATATTCATCATGATCATGGAGGATAATTTCAAAATTCATATTTGGAATCTTTTTTTAGTAAGAAATGAATCCCTCATAACTTCTCATCCCTATGAACCCCTCTACAAAATTGTGTTGTTAAAAAAATAAATCGAATTCTTCAAGAAATAACTAGAACAATGTTAATTTAGTATTCCATTGCTAATCATTTTTGGGATGATGTTTTTAGTACTTCTTGTTATACAATAAATCTAGTTTTTTATCACACCTTTTCTTAATAAAACTCATTATAAATTTTGGACTGGTCGAAAACCTAGAAATTACTACTATAAAGTATTTGGATGCAAAGTATTCATTTAGAATACTAAAGATAACTTATAGAAATTCTAAACCAAATAAGATGAAGGATTATTCATAGGCTGCTCAACTACATTTAAGGATTACTGAGTTTTTAACAAAATACTTGTACTCTTGAAAAAATATTACATGTTAAATTTGATGAAATTGACCTTTTTTTAAATCTGAACCTACGTATTTGGTTGTGTTTTCAATAACTGATTGTCAATGTTTAAAAGATGATTCTTCAAATAAGGGAAATGTTGAAGAAAATATTTTTGAATTTTTTAACACAAATTATTTTCTACCATGTGTTGATGAACCGGTTTTACAAAGCCCTAATCAATTGTTTCATAAAAATCATCATTGTGATAGTATAATTGGTGATGTAAATCAACCTGTAAGGACTAGAAATTCTATAATAAATGAAGTATAACATCTAGCATTTCATTCCCAATTAAAACCAAAAATCACTGATGAAGCTTTAGGTGATGATGATTAGAATAAAGCCATGCAATATAAGCTAAATGAATATGAAATAAACAAAGTCTTGACCTTGGTTGAAAGACCAAATGATATTTTGTAATTGGAGTAAAATGGGTCTTCAAAAATAAAAGTGATTAAAATTTAATCATAGTAAGAAATAAAGCTATATTAGTTCCTATATGATATAATCAACATGAATAAATGTAATATAAATAAACTAATCCTCTAATATATAGACATTAATCTATTCACAATTTACTTCCCTTTATAGCATTCATTAATTCAATATTTTTTAAATTGATGTGATGTGTGATTTAATTTATTAAAATGTTCATGAAAAATATTTTATTGAAAAAACTCCAAGATTTGAAGATACATAACATCTTGATCATGTTTTCAAACATACCAATTCTTTATATGGGCTTAAACAGACCCCTAGATCCTCATATGATAGACTTATATGATTTTTTATAGATAATAATTATGTTAAGGAAGCTTATAATCCATCAATTTTTATAATGAAGGATAAGGAAAATGTTTTAATTGTTCAAATATAGGTTTATTATGTTATTTTCAGATCAAATCCAAAATATTTTACTGATTCATTTTCAAATCTCATGAAAAATGTGTTTGATATGAGTATGATGGGGGAGTTAACATTTCTTCATGTTTTTAAATTTTCTCCAAAACCATAAGGAACTAATATATCACTACACAAGTATATTAAATATCTTCTTAAAAATTATTGGTATAAAAACTCTTAAATTATAAACACTCCAATCGATAGCTCAAATTCTATTTAACATGATATAACAACCAAACTAGTAGTTCAACCATCTTTTAGAGGTATGATAGGAAGTCTATTATACTTAATGTTTAGTTGTCCAAAATTGATTTTTTCAATATCTTTATTTGTAATATATAAATTTAATCCAAAGGAATCTCATTTAGAAGAAGTTAAAAGAATTTTTTTTCAATTCAAAGGGAACTGTGGATTTGGGACATTTCTATTCTTGTGGAAATTATTTTGTTTAAAAATGTTTTTCAGATGCTGATTTTTTTTGATGTAGAATCTATAGGAAAATTACATCCGAGACTTGTCATTTTTTATTATATTTAGTAGTTTATTTTTCCTGAATGAATTTAAAATCATTATCACTTGCCACTACTTAAGAAGAATATGTAGAATTTGGAAGTGGTTGTGCTGATGTGTTGAGGTTTCAATAAACACTCAATACTATAACATGAGTATTACCCAAACACAAATATTGTGTGATAAAAAATGTTAAATCACCCAAATAAAACACATACACATCACTCTCATAAAAATGACATAGACATTAGGCATCTCTTTATTATATATCACACAATAAAATGAGATATAAATCTTCAATTTATCTAAATTCAAGATCAACTTGTTGTTATTTTTACAAAATCTTGACCCTCTTATAGATTTAAATACATTAAGAAATATTTAGGAATGATAACTCTATGGGAATCGTCCATATTAACTTTTTCTAAAACCTATCTCCTTAAATTAATATTCTCATTTTCATTGGGTGGTGAGTACATTTTCTTATTAACAATATTTTTTCAATATAATTTTTTAAGTCTAAATTTGTATTTCAATATTTTTTGGGATCCCAATTTTTTTTTTCAGAACTCAAATTTCTTGAACATAATTTTTTTTCATTATAATGTTTTTCAAAATATAAGTAATTTATAAAGAAATTTTTTTATTAATGATAATTTTTTTTGGAAAATCTAGATTTTATATTTCCTCACTAAATTAATTGTAATCACACAATTACTTGTTGGTATTTTAATCCTTTTTAATAAAACTCTATCAGATTTAATTCCATAAACATGATATTTCCATAAAACCTCAATAGTTAATAACCTTCCAAATCATTATTTTTAACTAATCTCACCCATCGAATATTATCATCGATATTTTAGGGGTTAGATCAAATCGATAATTCAAACTGTCACCTTGATCGCTATATAAAGGACCCCAAAATCTGTGCCCCACATTAGTTTTCATGACGTTCTCCACTGAACTTATACCCATCTTCAAAAATTCTGTTCCGATTTTCAATGTTTTGTAAGAATCCAGACGTCGCTTGAAGCCTCCCGGTAGAAACAGATTACTTCCACTATGGAAATCATGGATTGGAAAATCTACAGGGAAAGGTTGGTTGACCCAAAATTATTTTATATTTATAATCCATTGATTACGAAAAATATAAAGATATATAGATGAGAGTTCTTTCATATTACCAAGGAAAAGAGTCGGGATCTAGTTTATCCTGAAATACTTATTTTATTCTATGATACGGTTAAGTTTTATAAGGATAGTGGATGGGAAAAATTTTAATTCTAGAGCTATAAGAAAAAATATTTTCTGAAATTTAATATGGCATCCAATATTCTTGAAATTCTATACGAAGGCGAGAAAATATTCTATACTGACAATTATCTAGATTAGTCAATATGTTCTGGGAAGGAAAAAGAAATTGAGTGACTTGGAATAAAAAGAGTTAAATCACCAAAGATCATCCATATGTCAACATATTTAAAAATATTAGCCTTATGGGTGCATGGTTTCCTTATTCGAAGAATAGGAGACAAGTAATCCCTAAATAGAAGTGATATTTTATTATTATACTATTTTGATTAACTATGAAAGGTATATTTGGTGAAGTTCATCCTTATGTGAATCACCAACATTCAGAATGGAACTCTCAAATCTCATATCATCATGTATATGATAATCCTATAAAAGATCATACTTCTTTTCTTAGAATTCTTCAATATTCCCTGTAGTTCTAAACCGAGAACCTTAAAGATCATGTTGCTGAGTGGTGACACTTTAAAGAGGATGAAATTTGGTTTCAACACCAAATCAATAAAATTTTATGATCTTTTTTAAAGTGATATTGAAGATTCAGCAATGAAAGGGGAAGTATGACAAACTTATTTGAAAACCCATAATAGATAAACTCTAAGGAACTGGAAATGAGAGAAAAATCTGCAGTTCTAGAAAGTCAGTTCGCCCCACCAAAGCTGAAAAAGGGAAAAAATTTCTCTGATGAAGTGTTATCAAAATTGAGGGAACAAAATAAGAACAATAAAGAAGGAGATCCATGTTTTAGACTGTATCATATTGAGGTAAATGCCCTAAAAATTAAAGTTTCCAAAGAACATGAATGGAAAGAATAAGAGAACAAGATAAAGAGGAAAATGCCTAAAAAAGAAATTGTCTATGCCTAACTCAATGATACAGAAAAGGCCTTTTAATAGATTCAGGTAATGAAATAATTTCCCTAAGAACCATAACTAGTTGAGACTCTAGGAATGAAAATTACAATTCTAGAAGCTATTGTGGAAGAAGCGATAGTTCAAGATAAATATGTAGAATAAGAACAAGAGGAAGAAGAAGATGATCATGATGATGTGATAAAAAAAATTTGAAGAATATCATGAGAAGGAAATCCATTCTGAAAATATTTCAATATGAACATCCCAAGATGAGTCCAATATAAATGTTTCTTAAGGAAAATAGGATGATGGATAAAAAGAGATTGAAAAACCTACTAATGATGAGATTAGAAAACATGATTTCATCCAACCCAATGATGTTAAGGAAGATACTAATAATGTATATATTGATAAAGATAAGATAGTACAACTCTCTGAGAGTGAGCATGTGTCTCCAAGGGATGAAATGTTTATTTTCAAAGATGATAATGGAAAATAGGTGGTTGATGAGACACCTATAAAGTATGTTTATCCATATGATAATAAGTATATTGGTGCATCATCTAAGTGTAAATCTGAAGAGCTAGAAAAATAATCCTCTCCAGCTAGGGAATTAGAATCTGAATCTGAATCTTTGATGGTTCTGGAATTTGTTATTCGGTTTCTGAATATGTTATTAAGAAAAATATGTTTTATCCCTGTTATTGATTCAAGTTGTTAGTTTATGCACCATTATTTCAATAAGAAGTCATATTCGGTAAGTATTCACATGGAAAAACTCATCAATCTTGAGGCAGATTTCAAATATTTTCATATTGGTTATGAATCTAATAAGAGATCTTGTAAGGAAATTATAAAATATCCAAAAATAATTATTGAAGAAATGATAATATTTGATGACTTCCAAGATTTAGTGAAAGATGATTTTTAAATTTCAGATGATTTAATAAAAAAACATTCAAAATGTTTCTTAAAAAAGCTAAATTTTGATAAAATAGCCTAGAAGCAAGAGGATAAAAATATGAATGGGATGTTAAATTTAGTTGTTGTAAATTTTAAGAGAGAAAGGGAACACCAAGAAGAGTTGGAAGAAATGTCTAATCAGAAATAATAAGTAGTAATGTCTCTGGAAGAAATACTAAATTCTAAATATAGAAAAATCAATGCTCTGGAAAAGAAAAATCAGGATCAAGAATATTTTTTCAAGCGGTTAGAGGATGATCATAAATAGATCAAAAAGATAAGGGATAACTTGAAGGAGATCATGCTGAAGGAAAATAAGGATGAATGATCTGCATGTCATTCCGATATTATTTTATATTTTTACCCTATATAAATTTTTCCTATAATTATATAAATTTTACAATCTTACAATTATTTTGTTTTGTATCGTTCTAATATTTTAGAAACTATTTTTTAATTATCTCTATTATTTTTTGAAAATCACCAAGGGGTAGAAAATAATGATCAAAAGAATACTATGTATAAAGATGAGAATTCCCTAAATAAAGGGAATTTATGTAAGGGGTTGTATAATAAATGAATATTTTATTATGCAATGAAAAAGTATACCTCTATAATGAAGTCAAAAATATGATTCTTTGGGAATCAAAAACATAAGGTGGAGTTAATCGTATTCATCATAATTCATAGGTAATGGGAGATTTGTTTTTTATGTTCATGAAGATTAATCCTTATATGTTATATTCTTTTTCGAAAGGATATTTTTGCTTGACAAAAAAGAGGACATTTTTTGGTCAATAAGGTTTCCTTATGAATTTTTTATTCCTCTATGATTCGAGAATCACAAACACATTTTCTCAAGGAAAACTTTCTCTCTCTAAGGATTATTTTCTTAAGAAAATATTCCATTCTATAATAAATGTTCTATCCGAACCTTGGTTTTCAATATATTATTCAACATCTTCTCAGAACCATTTTTTTATAAGAAAAAATGTGGTTCCTTATCAAAAAAATCATGGAATCGTATAGTTCATTGGATATCGAGTATTCTTTTTTCAGACTCCAAAATCTCTAAAATTCAGATTCTAAACTCTCTGAAAATCAATCTCTTAATTCATTGAAATTCATATTTTGATGTCTCTAAAATTCAGACTCCGAATTAGTTGAAATTCAGATTCTGAATTCTCTAAAATACAGACTCCAAGTTTTCTGAATATCAGACTCTAAATTCTTTAAAATTTGGACTCTGAATTCTCTAAAATTCAGACTCTGAATTCTTTTAAATTGAGATTCTGAATTCACTAAAATTACGACTCCGAATTCTCCAAAATTAATATTCTGAATTCTCCATAATTTAGACTCTGAATCCTCAAAATTCATACTCTAAAGTCCTTATAATTAAGACTCTGAATTTCTTAGAATCTAGAGTCCAAATTCCTCCGAATTCAGACTTCGAATTCGAAAGAATTCAAATTACGAATTCTTTGAAAAAAAATATGAATATCCATATTTATTTTATCATATTGTTTATGTATTTAGATTCTATATTCAAAATTTTCCCTACATTTAGGATATTAAGATTTGGTTAAGAAACATCATTTTTCATACACATGCTTTTGTAACTATAAAATGATGTCACACAATTTTTTTATAACTAACCGTTGATTGAGTGACACATTTATAGGTCCATGTGATATTTAAGGAAAAATATGACAGTTTCTGGAGGGAGAAAATGATTGAATTATTGTATATAAATAGGATCTCATTAAAACATGCTCAGTTTTGTTTAGTTGTTCCAAGATTCTATTGATTACAGGTTGTGAAGTGATTTATAGTGAGAGAAATACTCTTGTGACTTGTGTATTTCATGAAAACCTTGTTCAACAGTGAACATATGGTTCATCGTTTTTCACGTGATTCTGATTATTCCTACATAAAATTGAGGGATTCTGGGGATATGAAGACTGAGGTGCTGAATACTTTAATGTTCAAGAGATTGCGGGGATAACAGGACAGACTCTGATATTCTTACCAAGGGCTTACCCTGGTGTGTGTAAGACAAACATTCTTCAATTTATAAATTATGGGAACTTTATCTAAGTTTGTTGGATACCCTACTCCCTGGGATAAAATATTTCCTACTTTATTACTTTTTCTTGTCTCATATTTTATTTCGGATATTTTTTTTAATGAAAGAAAGCATAACTCTTTTATATATCCTTTACTTATAATTACTCTGATAAATAAGATTTTATACACTTTAAGGTATAATATTTCTTTAAGAAAACAATTCTTAATATTTTTTCTCTATTCATATTTCAAGACCCTTGAATGTTTTTTCCATTACTATGAACAAAAGAGGGTTTGTGAAATTTCCTTTTTTAACCTTGTTAAAAAAAATTTCCTTATGTTTAAAAGAAAAAGTTTTTATAACTAAAATTCACCCCTCTTGTAATTGAGCATCAACAAACACTATTTAGATCCTACACATTATTGATATTAATGTTAGAATACTTATTGAAACCTATTTTAATTGAACGAGTTATGGGTTGATTTTATTATGTGATCGTTGTACCAAAATTGACATAAGGTGTTTTATTATAAGAAATTATACCTTGATTCATGTCTATTTTATGGATAAACATATCTATTTTATCAAGTGATTGATAATTAAAATGGTATGGATGTGGACTATATAAGGGGTAGAATCTAACACCATGATTTTTTATACTTATTTTCCTTAAAAACACATTGTTGAGTAGAATTTATCACATGAAATACCAAATTAAAATAGAAGATGATATATTATATTATAATAAAAAATAAAAATTAATAAATGTTGAAAATACACTATAAATCATCATTAAAAAATGTACAAAAAGAGAAATATTTGAAGTAAATAAAAATGATAGTAATTATTTAAAATAACATTTTATCAAAAATCATTTCAATTATTTACATATATTTAATAATATTCCTAAAGAATAATTTGATATGTTCTAATATATATAAATTGTTTAAAATTAAATGATTATAAGATAAATAATTTTTAATTGTGATTTGATTAAATTTTTTATTATTAATAAGGGATAGTTTTTAAATAATTGTTTTTGAAGGGATGTGTAATTGTTATCATAAAATTAATTTATCACTTTTAAAGAAATTTTTTAATAAAAATGTATCAATTTTAAAATAATTAAACTAACACACATTTAATTTGTAACTAATACGAAATAATATAAATAATATAAATAATTTTAACGACATTTTTTAAGAAAAATAGTTTTCATTATAATTATATATTCAT
The DNA here is from genome assembly GCA_963277665.1 of Viscum album. Classification (NCBI taxonomy): domain Eukaryota; kingdom Viridiplantae; phylum Streptophyta; class Magnoliopsida; order Santalales; family Viscaceae; genus Viscum; species Viscum album. Next base: position 1,836,251,860 of record OY728146.1, read on the forward strand.
TTAAAAGTTATATTTTTATATTTTATAATTTTAATTTTATAATATCAATATAATATATTTATTTATCATGTTAATTTTTTATATTGAATATTATTTGGATTCTTCATGAAATGTTTAATTTTGGGTGAATAGTAAAAAATTATTTTTATAAATATAGTCCCTTTTATGACATCATCATTATATATGAATAGACAAATAATTTATGAAAGAATAATATGCAAATATTTATTTTTGAGGTGTAATATAAATAGTTTAATAATAATATTATGAATTCACCAACCAATGCATGAAATTTTGTAACTAAATTTTTATTATACTACAAGGATTCATTTTTTGGTCTTTTTTCTTTTAAATATGTATTTCAAAGATTCCAATCTATTTCGGAATATTTTATAAGTTAAATAATTGATCATTTTTAATCATTAATCAATATATATAAATTTAATAAATAATAGTATTTATCTTTGGCCTAAATAAGTTTAAATTCATTTTAATTCTTAAAAATAAATTGTTCTAAATATTATGTATATTGTGTTTAGTGAAATAATATTGATGTCAATGATATTGAACTGTTTAATAATTATCTGATAATTTGTTATTTATTTTAATTGATCATGTAAAAATTAAGAAAATGGCCATATTTGATTTTCATCTTGGAAATGAGTAATGTGGTTAAAATTTGTTTAACATGGTAATGACTAAAATGTGTTAAAAGTGTTAAATTAAGAAATAATTTTAAAAAATATCAAAACAAAAACAATTATCTAAATAATTGAATTTGGTTATTATTTACCTAACCATATATTATTCTCATTAATTGTAAATTTTGGATCATTTTTCCTTGAATATTACATTCTATTGATATTATGAAATTAGTATTCAAAAAAATACCACCCTTTCTCTAATAAACAAACCCCCTATCCCACCATTTTCAAGGAATACCTAATATTTTAATATTTACCTATAATAGACAATATTATATTATTTAATTACTATTTCCAAATTTTTATAGCATATGGGATCATGAAAAGTCTCATGTTTCATCAAAAATAATAAGTCTTCATATATGAGAGAAAAGTTATTATTTTCAACTATTAACATTTTATGATTATTTTTCATATTCTATTCTATACCACCTCTTATGCATTACAATTTATCAATTTGATAAAACATAAATAATATCATTATACACATTTAATGATACAATTATCTTAAATCTATTTATTTCCATTCTCATGTATCTATTATAGAATATTCTTTATTGGGTTGATTTAACCACCTTCATGGATAATGTAACAAAATTTCATCATGAATAGATATTAAAACATAAATAATTGAATTATATGATATTAAAAAATATTTAAGTTTGTGTTAATGGTAATTTTATGGTAAAATTAATACTTAACACATTATTAATATGACACCTTCTATTGGATAAAAATTATATAAACAATCCCACTATGGGTGTCATATTCATGAATTATATTGAAAAAACTAATGAAAGGAACTTGGTGATTCATAAATCATTTAGGAAAATATATAATATTTCCATTAATATTATGGATGTGATAAACTCATGAACATAGAATGATTAATGATACTATTATATAATAACCCATAAGGATTGGTAGAAACCTCAACTAAATGATGAACGATAAAAAATTAGAAGAAGTAATAAATATGTAGTAAATTGAAATATTAATATAAAATGTTCTCATAATGAAAATGTTTTTGAAAATAATTATTAATGATTCTAATTTTTAATCAATATGTGAGATCATGCCTGACTAATCAGGAATATAAGGTAAGGGTTTTTATCTAGTGTTTTCTTTCATTGAGACAAGATTTATATTATGCACCATCTTTTATTTATTTGATAAATATTTTTAATTTTAATATTATATAATTATTAAAAATTTATTAATTTTATTTAATATACTATTTCACATTCTCCCCTTCATGTGAATTTTTATCCAAATGATATAAAATCCATAAGAGTTTTTTTCCAATGTAACAATGAATTCGTGATTTTATATAAATAAACTTATAATTTAGGGAATTATATTATTAATATTTATAAAACACAAATATTATTTCCTAAATTGTTCATTTAATAATTTAACACATATTATTAACTTTTTTATTCAATTTGGATAACAATTCAATAGAATGTAATCCTTTTTTGGAACCTATCTTATATATTCTTTATCATTAGAAATCCTCAACATCCATATATAAATTCTATATATTATCTTAAGAATATTATTATCCATAATTAAATTATTTATTAAATCCATTTTATATTACCTTTTACTTTATTTACAAATATTTATAAATAATCATTTTGTTATCTTTTGCACGATTCATTTTTGACTATTACTATAAATGTGTTAATATAATCTTATCTTTAATTTGTTACCGTAAGAACATATTATAACATAATTTATTATATATTATTAATGAATTATCTTTATTATTATTATTTGGTTAAAATTAATTTATATTCTCAATTTTTTCGATTTTTTTCAATTTAAAATAAAAGATATCAAAATAAAATGATATTTCTTCTTTTTTTGAAATAATTATTCTAACGCTCATGTAACAACTTTTTTATATATATCAACATATGTTATTGTTTCTTATGGTTCATCATAGATATTTTCTAATGATACTATGTAACTATTTATCTATATAACTAATGATCATGTTATATGGATGCTTTCATGAAACCCATTTCTTTTTCATAGGTTCACAATGCAACAATGGATTTATGATTTTTTTCATGTTTATATAGATGAAATATGTTTCATTTATTATTTTGTTTTGGTGAGTCATTTATTGACCTCAAAATTAATGGGTAAATCATTATATCTCATGATATTACATATATAAGTGGAGGATTAAACTCAATCCATGATGGAATTCTATCCTAAATATTTAATGGAATGGGGTATAAACACAATCCACTTTGAGAACCTTTTGCAATACCTTCATAGGAATGGCTGGTAAAATTTTTCTACAATATTAATCTTCCAACTATGTATAAATTATTGATGAGTAAAATTAATCTATCTAAAAATCGATGAACTATGTTAATTGAAATATGGAGTAAACCCAATCCACCAAGAGACACTATTTATAATGTGATAATGGAATTCGAATCCAACCATTACTATGGAAATAATTTTATATAGTTATGTTTAAAACGCTCTCTTATACAACATTATTAATCCTATTTTTAATTTTTTGTGTAATAATTAGTGACATTTTTCACCACATCCACACTACATATGATTCATTTTTACCAATGATTTTGGCCATGATTTATATTTTATGGGATATTTTTAATTAAAAACATTATAATAAATTATATATATAAATAATTTAAGGTTATCATACTCATATAGTAATATTATGATCTCTAATGAACATTTATATATATAACATATTTTTGAACATAATGAGAAGTTGATCTCACACTTTCTTATATTCCCATTATCTTTCAAAATTAATAATATAAATTATGTATGAGGTTTTTAGAAGGATATATTTTTTGAATAAAATATGATGGAGATATAAAATAAATAATATAAAATGAGACATTTTTTAAGATAATATCAAATGACACTAATCCTTTGGTTTGGTAACATCTAGTGTTTTTTTATTTAGTATTTTAATTTTTTTTATTATTTTGAGATTCGAAGAATATAAAAGTGTTTTGAGATTGAAAATTTTAAATTCATAATTTTTTGATAAGGCACACAGTCATCATGCATAATATGTAAAATATTCTATAACTATATGTTCGGTTTTGTATTGAGGTAGTTCCTTCTAGAGTGGACATTTCTCATTCAGTTGAATGATGTGAAATTCTTGTGGTAACATTGATGAAATGTTTTTCATTTCCATTATGTGTCCCACAGTCTCTATAAAATTAAAAAAACCATGATGGTGAATCATATGGTTTTCCCATTGATTTTAAAATTTTATACTGTATTTTATTTGTTATTATTTTTTCTATTCTTGTAATATCCTTTATTACTACACCCTCACCCTCACCCATCATGAACAACCCCCCACATGAGCTACCTTTACTATTATCCTCCCTACTCGTAATATATATTTCACCTCTATCACACCATGTTTAGATATACGACTCATCTTCCTTGCATGACCTCCTCTCCCCCACTATCCTAAGATTATGTGAGACATACAAAAAACCCCATATTGATCATCGTTATATCTTCCAAACCTCCAATATGGAAGATTTATTGTTTTATTTTCATATTTGAGGGCTGGCTTGTCTAGGAATGGTCTCTACGACCTTTTCATCCATTTTTCACATGTGCTCCCATCACCCATCACTACACCATGTTCATCCAAACCATATGGGTTTTAGATGGGACTTTTCATTTTTCCAAGATTATAGGGACCCAAGGAGACTTACTATTATTATTAGGGCATATTGAATTAAATAAAATTAATTCTATATCACCTATTATTTATTCATGTATGCTTCTTCCATATCCAATTTATTAATTAAAAAATAATTCAAAAAATTTGTTTTAATTTTAAATTGTAAAATTGAAATAATTTTTCATTAGATTTCATGATGGTTTAAATTGAAATAGGTTGATTTTAATTTTTTAATGAATTTTGATATTCTTAACACGTTATTCAAACCTATTATTTTTAAACATCCTGATTATATTTTTGTTATGTTCGTTAAATTTAACAAAAAAAATTGTGGATCAAATTATTTATTAAAAAATTTTACATAGAATTTTTTGATTCACATTAAATTCCATTATTCGATAAATTTTAAAATATTTCAAATCATGATATGTGTGGGATTTAATGATATTCTTACATTTTTTTGGTCATGTGAAAATTTGGAATAAAATTATTAATTATTTGAAATATGTTTTATAAAAGAGAGGGGACTTATATGTGGATTTCAATTGTGGATTATGAAATATGATGATTCAAAAAAGGTTTTAATAAAATAAATTTATATTGTTTAAAAGGTGACATAAAATCTGATATATATTTCTTTTAATGTCCTAGTTGGTACTTTTAAATGGATACTCTATTTCTTAGGATGACAATTGGTTTCCACTTATATTCATTTCACCCATTAGGGTCGAATTTAATTATTTTGGTAGATATAGGGATTGAATTGGGTAGTTTAATTTTAAGGTAATAAATGCTGAATTTGAGATCTTATTATTCTTTTCCCTTATTTGATCATTTTATGTTTTCCCACCCAAACACATTTATATTATTTAGGGGATTACTAGGTCATTATGTAGACTCTTGGATGTGTTCAAAATCCCTTGTATAGATGGTCTATCTATGAAAGGTTTCATAAGATTATGAGAATCCCATATTATTTACTATGAGTTTCACCCTCTATGGATAGTGTAAGGCCCAAAATAGTTCTACAATACTACTAGGATAGATAGGTTAGTTTGGGTCAACCTAAAGTTACTATCGCTAGTTCATTACAATGTTACATGATAGCCTATGTTATATCTCATGACACAAAAATTTGATCGGTAGTTCAGGTATGATTTTCCTACAATGTAATTAAATATGGTCGTTTATTTGTATGGATTTTGGAAACTATATTTTTATTTTCATTAATAATTTATTTTTCTACCTATGGTCCCTACATTTATTTCACTATATCATTAGGTTTTGTAATTTTCTATAAAAATTTGTACAAATGGTTTAGGAATATGTTTTATGTTAATGGTTTTGATCTTGGATTTTTAAAAAGGATTTAAAATAAGGGTTCTATATTCAAAACAATGGTGGAGGAGATAAAGGATTTCAAGAGTATCTTTTCATATATAAATCAAAAAACAGAAAACATATTTTTTGAAATGTATTTCAAACTATCATTAAAATGTTTCTATAATTTAATGTTATTCTTTTGAATGTAAGGTGGTGGAAAACATATTAATATTATGATAATTCCTTTATTATAATTTATCATAAAAAATTATTCTCATATTATGAATTCTCTTATATCATTATTTACCATGGGTGATTTGAGGGTAGTTTTTTTTATTTTATTTTTTCATGTGTTAATATTACATTATTTTTCATGATCATCATTTAATTTTTTAGATGGTCCAATATGTGGCCTTCTAAAATATTTAACTATTCCATGTTGACATTTTAAAAATGAATATGGTTGGAGGAGTATTATTATTATATTGGTCATGGATATGAACTATTGGAGTCCTTTATATAGTGCTTGGTGTTTGGAGGGTGAATTGGCTATTTATTAATTCATATATTATAAATTTTTTGTATATTCTATCCATCAAAAATTTGAGCATGGATATGCGAATTATAGAAGGTTCATGATAAATATAATCGGTAAATTCATTCCCATTATATGTATCTAATTCCAAGAAATGTTTTACCATCCCATGTGGATTGAGAACACCCCTAGGGTATGTGAAAGGGTAGTTTGAGTGTTAGTGTAGATATATTCTCAAGCCGGGTCATTATAAATCGAATCAAATGTCTAGGTTATTTTGTGGGAGTATAGGTTATTTATTATTCCACTTGATATTGAACATTTTCAAGTAATGAAAAAGATATAAATAGTTGTCTAGACCTATGAGGTTGAAATTATTTATATTCTTAATCATAATCGATCGCAATGACTCTTGAGTCACTGTTTTTAATTTTTACATTGATTTTGAGTTGGTGATTTTTTATTAATATTTATGAACTATTGATCACCATTATAAAAGTTGAGATTCCTTGTTATGTAACTGGATTTTGTGATGGAAATAAACATTGAATCAATGGAATGAGTTTGGATTTCAAATCATCAGAAAGAGGTCCATGACTAAATGATTGATCTTTAGATGTCATGGGAATTATTGTATGAATGATCTATAGTTTTTTAATATATGTGGTTTAATTAAATATGTACTAACATCCTATTATTGTATACTTATAAATCTCTTGAGTAGAATACAAAAATGGGGGGTCAGTTAATAGAATACATTTGATATTTTTACACGTGGTTTGTATTTTCATGTGACTATTTCGGTGTGTCACCGGTAAAAATTTTATTTATATGAATGTGGGATTTTATAAATGTGTTTATTTAAAAATATATAAGAGATATTTTATATTTTATTGGTTTTATAAATAATTTTATGGGACTATTTGATAAGGTATACTTTTTATACAAAATAATTTCTATAAAATTATTGAATTTAATATTTGTTTGGGGGAAAATGTTTTGACATGAATGATATGTTTTTAATTTAAAATATCATCAAATTTTGGAAAATAGAAATATTACTAGGAGAAATTGGATTTCAAGTGTATGTTTTCAGTAAAATGGATTTAATATATTTTTATTATTATTGAAATTTCAAATTTAGATGAATTTTTTGATGTGTGATTGATGTGTTTTTTATTTGGATTATTATTTTTGATTATCACATTAATTTTTCGGGAATTTTTTTTGTTATCATGGGGGACATCTAATTTTTTATTGTATGTTTCATGTTATTTTAATTCTACCAGGAAAATATATCATAGAGATAGAATTTATATTTCAAGAGAAAGACATCAACTTTATTCTCTCGTTTTAGGTGTAGTTCAACAAGTTGGTGGCCCTTCAAAAACATAAAATTTACTAGTAAGGCCAGTTTAAATATGTGTATTTGGAATATAATTAATTTTTTATAGGATCATACACTTTATTTTCCATGGTGACGTATGTTCCTCATTGTCATTTTGGTTCCCTTTATCATATGTTGATTATTGGTTTCTTTTGTTTTATTTTCTCTGTTTTGGTATAGGTGATAAATTTTAAGGTAGCATTGACCATTTTTGTTCATTAGGTGGTCTGGATTTCTAAAAGTTTTCATTTGTTATTTTTTATAGGACATAACTATTTTTTTCATTTTTTTAATCAATAATCGTGTTCTATTTTGATTGTGTCTTAATGTTGGTGACCTAATTTTTTTTGTTTTGATAGTTTGATTATAGAAATCTTAAGGGTTGGTTCATGGTTATTTATGTTGGGAGATTACATAATGATATTGGGAACGTGTGGGTACATGTTTTCTTTTCATGGATCCCCCATGAGAATGTATTATAATATGAAGTTCGTGATTACCCAATAACTTCGATGACCCTATGGTATAACCCATTTCATTAATTAGGTTTATTATAATCTTGTTAGTTTTTGTGACATGATTTTAGGGTTTGTGTATATTTCATTAGGTTATTTATAAATATTTATTATGGAAGTCTGGATGATTTAACAATGGGGTTTTTTGTTGTTTACATTCCTGGAGAAATTTTATGTATTTTGGGTGTTAATGGACGTGTTTTTTTATTGGAAGAATGTCTTCTTATGAGTTATTGTTGTTGATGGAACATTTTATAAAATGTTTAATTTATTGAGAGAACATTATATGTCATGATATTATTCAAGCTTTGGATCCTATAATGGTTTATTGATTCCTCTTTGAGATGTTTGATGTTGAACGAAGATCTGCACTGAGGATATTGACATAAAATGTTTTAGTGGGTGTTTTCTTCAATCAGGGAACATCACAATATATAGACCCTTAGACCTTTATTTTTAAATTTATTGAGTATTGAAGATTCATTGTCATCCATCCCATATCAATGGACATCATGGTGTCGAAATAATCATGTAGGGGATTTCTTACATCCCATTCTTTTTAAATTTATTATCATAAAATTATGTTCTATTTTTTTGGTTTTCCATCAATTTATAAGAGTTCCTAGCTATTTTTTTAAAAAAATTATATTTTTTAGGGGAAATGATTTGGACACATTACTAGAAACAATGAAATATCTGAGAATTTGGTACTATCTAGAGGTATCTCTATTTGTAATGGTTTTTAACAGACCCAACTCCAGTAACTTATAGTCAATGTGTGTTTTATTAAATTGGTACTATATCTATCGAATCTCATCCAAAAGGACCAATTTTTTTTTTGTTTTCCTGGTTAACATGATAAAAATATATTATTCACATTAAATATTAAACATAAAATATACAATGTTTTTTCTTTGTGAAAATTATTATTCCCCTTCACATATACCTACATTGCAATCACAAAACACTTCTATGTATCCAATGAATATTAATATCATATGAAAGGGGTGAGATCCAATGTTCAGTATAGATATGAATATAACTAAATATATTAATAATATATAATAATAATCAATATGGTATGGTCAAAAAATAAAAAATATTATATTTAATCGTTAAATAGATTATAATATGGAATAAATAAATGAATATTAAATAAATGCATATAAATAATCACATGAGGTTGAATCAATACATGGATATTATATATTTTTTAATAATCAAATGGGAATCAATAACAAATGGAATAATGAGGTAATTCATAATTCAGTATATTTGAATCTATCATGATGGTTCAAAAGAATCAATAAATATGTGGGTTGAAACCTATCTAATTTTTCCAAGTTATTTGTCTCACGAGTTCAGCTGATGTATCACATGGATATCAATAAATAGGACCCCAATAGTCAATTAATAATTTCAATGAATTACTTAGATTATTTTGGAGAAATTAAATCAACATAGTAATTTATATTACAAACTATTATAAAAAATGTTAATACATTCCCCAATCATATAAACATAATCATATACAATCTCAAGTAACATAGTGAATGTTATTAAAATAATATATCCTTAGTCAAACTGATAATAAAACATAAAAATAATGACTAAGAATTATTTATATAAAACATTTATGTATTGGAGTGTATGTACAATAAATGTTTGGTGTCATATATTGTTAGAGATATAATTAAAATGAAATTAACTTGTTTAAGGAAAATTACCTTCTCACATTGAAAATAGTCATAAAACAAAAATTTCACAAAATATTATGAAGATTTTTTAATTTTAAAATAACTATTAAAAACTATTAAATATTATTAAAAACATTTTTTGGGCATGATAGAGGAAAATTATATTCATTCCCTACATGTTTAAACAAATATTTATTTCACATTTTTGGTAAAAGAAAAACAAACATTGTTTGGAAAAATGCATGATGATTCTTCTCAGATCATTTTATAATAAGTAAAAAATGGACACAAATTTATTAAATAAAAAATTTTTAAAATTTTTATAAAGATTATGTAGTTTTTTTATAAAACATTTAAATTGATGAAAAAGGATTTTTGTCCGAAGAGTGAAATATATTCAAATTTTCTTAAAATCAATTTTTCAATCATGTTAAGTAACAAACCATGGGAATATGTTCATATTACATGAAAAATTAAATTAATAACCATATTGGAATATAAAATATTTTTTTTAATATAGAAAAATATTTTTATTCTCCTAAGTGAGACAAAAATGAAATTCATCTCAAATAATGATGAGATTGTTAAATGAAGTCTTACAACATTTGTAACTATTGAATCATAGGCCCCAGATGTGAAATAATAATCAATTGAAACATAAATACGAAGAAGATAAATATATTAATTATTTTAAATATCAATAGTTTACAAATATACACCACATAATCTAATAAGTGGTTAATATGGAGTATGTTTCACAAAAGTATAAGTGAGATGAGAAACCCTTACCTTTGGTTCTAAAACCGCTTTGTGTATCCAAATATCACGTATAGTAAATATAGGATTAGTATTGATATATTAAAGTACCATAATCACATATCATATACCTTATAATATTGAATTACATTATTTTATATCCTGTATATTAACAAAACATTGTTAAAATCACTCTTTTGGGTGATAATTGCTTTGTTTTTCATGTATGTTTTAGTTCAGTAAATTTTATACTTTGTATATAATCATGGATACATAATCTACATAATTTAAACCTTTATATAAATATAATATTTATTCATAATACTTGTATTTAGTGAAATAAATTAAATATAGAGATAAAAAATGGATTACATTGTCCATGCATATGGTAAGATGTACGTATGCTTGAATGATGTTCCCTATTTTCTCGACATTTAGAATGAATGAAAAATTAATATTAATTAATAATTATTATTTAATATAAAAAATTAATATTAATAAAATACATCCTTATTATAATTATATAATTTGTTATTAAATAAATATAATATACATTCATTAGATTTTTCTTTACTACCTTTAGTGTAAAGAATAATTTAAGAATTGATCATTTTGCATTGGGAGGCGGTAGTCCATTGTACATTGGAGAAATGTTATCATATCACCAACATAATAGAATTAAATGTGGTATATGTGATAAAATAATTAAATAAGTATAATAATGTCATAAATATCTTATAAATATCTTAAATAGTTCATTATACCCATCCATGAAAGGTGGTGATGGAAACGAAACTACATCGGTTCATGGGGTGGTAGTCCACCACACAAATAATCGACATATTCATATCATATTATATGGAAGTGGATACGGATCCTTGTTATTAAATTGATATAATAAACTTTGTATATATTATATAATAGTGTTATAATATTATCTTAGTTTCATAATGTTTTAAGTTAGTGGAAGAATAAATAAATCAAATACACACATTTAATAAATTTAACTATTTTTCAAAGATCCTCTACTGGTTCATACATAATAATTAATAAGATAGATTAATAATCACAAAAGGGTCTATAATATTTTTTTATGGATGTAAGTATGGGAATTGGGAATTTATTTGTTGATCCATTTTTTTTATGTTTGGATTGGAGAGGAGAGTGGGTGGCCATTTTTAATTAGCGGAGAGGACAAACATCAATTTTTATAAATGATAAAATTATACCAGCATTTTTAACTTGGAATAGGCCTAAAAAATTGTTAATTGCGAATAGTTATATGTTATTTTTCCTATCTATGTCAAATAATGTTTTTTTTGGAATTTGTTTTATCATTTTTAACAATTAACTTCCAAGCTAACCCCTTAATATATCCATTTTACCTTATGTTTGGTAATTAATTTTTATTGTTTTTAATATTAATTATATAAAAATACTACTTTTATCATGATAAATAATATATATTTTTCTCATTCCACATGTGGAATTCATTTTTCCAAATAAAATTCATAAAATTCTTAAAATTCAAATTAAAATGAAACTGAAAATGTGATGAATGTGTGTTTTTCAAAGAGAAAATTATCATAAGTATAGAATGTTTAAATATCCAAATTAAGTATAAAATGTTATAAAATAAACAAAACTAGTTAAATTTTAATATAATTACACTATTTTTACATTAAAACTAATCAATAATATATTTTAACATTGTAAATAATATATACGAAAATGTTGTTTTCAAAAAAATTATTATTTTCCAAAAATTATCAAAATTTTAATATGGATAGAAAGATACAAACAATTCTACACAAGAAAAGTGTGATATAAATATTTCATAAATTATTATATTTTTTATAAATTTTCTGAAATATTGATATTTAATTTTAAATTATGTGTATAATTCACGAATATTCGGCCTCTAAAAAATATAGTTTTTCTGAAAACATTTTTTTTCTATTTACAAAGTTATTTATTTTATTTATAATAAATAGATAAAAATTGAATTTATTTTATACATGTGTAAAAATTAATTTTTCTTAATTGATTTAGTAATATTAATACCTAAAAATGTTATATGTAGATTAAAATTATCTTATTTAAATAATAATATTTTAATAGAATATCACATTTCATTCAAACACGATATTATGTGAATTGAATAATATGAGAGGAAATTAATTTATTTAAAAAATTAATATATTTTAATTTCTAGTGGAGTTATATTCACTTTTTATCATTTCATTTCATTCTATATAGAAAATCTAATATGAGGTTCCTCGTTTTAAAGTCTCAGGTTGTTACATTCTACCTACATTAATAAATTGTGTCCTTGAAATTTAATATTGATCTATGAAGTTAATGTGTTAGATCTTTAAAATTACCTTATTTAATCTCCACACTATTAACAGGGATAATAAATCCTGTATTTTATAATATAGTAAGGTAAGAATGAAGATTATCTTGAATAACACATAAGAGGTTTCCAAAACAGAGAAAATTACTAGAAAGTGAAGATATAGATATGGAAGAAAAGTATAAATAATATGAGATAGTGTTGGAGGTAATTGGTCATAAAAAGGTGAGTTATCCAATGAAATATAGGTACCTCCAGACTGTAAATATATTTTGAGTCAATAGAAAAATTTATTCATCATGTATGGAATTAATTTGAAAATAATTTTGTTTAAATTTTCCTTTTATAATGTTGACCAATTATTTTACAATCATGATAGATAAAACCAAAAAACATACTTACATGATATGAATTTATGAATAATTTCACCCTATGTGATTCATGATTTCACAATACAAGAAATTAATATATTGGATTATTTATTTTGATTCATGAAGCACAAAAAATAACTCTTAATGGATCAATACCGAAATAAAAGAGTAATAAGATATTACTCCTTCACATAATAAATCTAAAATGGATAAAAATATTCATTCAATATAATAAATTACTCTCAAATAACATAATATAATCACCTAGAATTAAACTTAATCAATTTCAAAATCGGTCAACTATAATAGATATTCATAATATGTTAGACCGAATTCAATGTTCAAAAATGTAGAAGTAATGCCACAAAATCGACATTAAATTATCCAAAAAAATATAATTTTCTAATTAATGTCACAGTAAAAATATGAGAATACCTTGATCACATATAACATTATTGAAAACATGAATTATTCCAAAAATAAATTCTCATGTTGTCCAATATAGTTAATAGATTAATACTTATAGTAAACAATGTAAAATACAACATAAATAATCAAAACATGACCCAATTTTATGGTCAACAATACAAACCGTATACATATCATTACTAGTTAATCATCATTAACATATTAATTTTTTTCCTCCATTAATTATGGGTTTTGAAAGAGGTTAAACATGTTGTTGTAACATTTTTTACAGTTTATTGGTACCATTAAACACATGTTGTCAACTCTTTTAAGAAATAGAAGTGCATTACAATCCTTATAAATTTCTTGATTATTCTAACAAAAATATTCCTTTTAAACTAACAAGATAACATAATTATTTAATAAAATAACAATAACATTAATCATTCCACATTGAATATGGTAATAAGATATGCTTTACCATGATCCTTTTTTTCTTTTTGATCTATATTTTCCAGTTTCTTATGGGATTCATTTGTGTAAAAATTCATAACCATATAATTGAAAAATGTAAGATTGGAAATTTTTTTCCTTTAAAATCATTAGCATGGGGGACTTTTTCCCATCACTTGAATAAAACTTCTATTACATTCAAGAAAGTACCATGGTGTTTATTTCTACAATATCCACATGAGGAAAAATCCTTCTTTCCCATATTCCATATATCATTTTTTTCTCTCATGTTTTCTTATTCTATTTCTTACCATTAAATCCATAATACAAGAATATTTATTTCTCTATATTGATACCATATAATACTATTTCTTCATACAATGATAATGTATGGAAGATTAATTACCTTGGAATGCTTGTATTAATCGCATAAAAAGAAATTATCATTATTACACTTTCTATTTCATGCATTGATTCATTTACCATTACTTACATTAGGAACAATTTATAATTTATAAAATAAAAACATTTAATCATAACATGACGAAACATATTATATTTTTCCCATTCTACTAAAACAAATAAAAAATTTAAAAATATCTATGTACATAATATCTTATAATTGTAAACATAGTTAACATGGGAATGTTTTAAAATCATAAAATTATTTTCAAACCCTAGCCAATGGATTGTAAATAAAATTTTAATTATCCTAAGAATATCCCCCAATAGTGGAAAAATAGGTATGCATTAATCCCTATTTTCATTTTCTGGGTAATTTAAGATTGAATCCTATCAGTAATATAATTATATACTATAACCTAGGATTTCATAAATATTATTCCCATGGTTTCAACAAAACACCCCTGATAGCCACTGTAATGACCCAGACTCCATCGACCCTTAACTGGTGTCAACATTGCTACATTGACACTAAAGACATGGTATTGCACCCTGATGGAATGAATAGTTTGGTTGTCATGGTAATTATGAATAATAATTTAAATTTACATTTCACTATAAACATAAAATAAAAAATGTGTTTTCTTTTTAAATGAAATTATTTTCTATACCATATCCCTTCAAATCAATCAAAATACAATTCCTAATATCATGAGGAAAATTAAACATAATAAATTGGTGAGATCAGAATCACAGTAAGTATATGATTATAGCGGAAGATATTAGGATTAAATAATAACAATTTTATATGGATTGGTAACTAACTAAAAAAATGTAATTTAATCAATAAACAAATCATGATATGGTTAAAATTAATGATAATCAAATAACGTCATATATTTAATCAAATGAAATTGAATCTTATCAATTTATATTAAAACTAATATAATTATATCATGTAAATTAATAATTTATATCATAATAATGGAATTAATAATAATGAATATCTAAATCTTTCAGGAACATTCATAGGATATTTTTTATTCATGGGTTATAGAAGCGTCTAATTTGGACAAATGATATGTCTTATAAGACATATCGGTGACTCAATGATATTTTTTTAACCAGACCCCACTAATCACTTATGAATTATAATGCATACATAATAAGAATGGTTCAAAAAAATCATCATAAAAATTTGTTTATAAAACTGACACAAAAAATACTTACCCTAATCATATAAGCATAATCATAAAACATCCAGAGTAATATGGTAAATGGTAATAAAATTTTACATAATAAGACAAAATAATAATTAAAAGTTCAAATAAATAATAAGGATGACATTAATACAACATATCCTTAGTTGTTCATAGGTATAATAAAGGGTTTGTTTTATTGATGAATAGAAATACCACAAGGTTTTCATAAATGTTTTTTGTGTGGAAAAAACATTTTCAATTTGAAATTTTATTTAAAACATAATGTTATGAAATTATTTAGAAATTAATTTTCATGTAAAAGAACAATTTAAATTATTTAGAATAATTTTTAAAGCATCGATTTCTCATGAAGACAGAAACTTTCAGTCATTCCATATTCACAAAAAAATTAATATTTTCTTATTTTTTGTGAAAGTGAAATGTGAATTATTTTTAAAATAACATGATTATTTATTTTAAAAAATTATTTAAAAAGTAATATTTAAAAAATATTTCATTAAAAAATTAATTTATATTAAAAATGTATATTTTTTCTAGAAAATATGAATTTTGATGAAAATGTATTTTCAATCACATAGGGAAATAAAGTCATATTTTCATAAAAATAATTTCTCAATATTTTTAGTTACCAGATAGAAGAAAAATGGTACTATTATATGAAAATGTTCATGAATTAATATATTAGATAAAAGTATAATGAGTTAAATATATAAATATCAAATAATTTTCAGAATTAATACATAAACAAAAAAAAATCTCGAATAATGTTGACATTATATTATATACCATTACCTCTTTGGTAAATTCTGAATATAACTTATAAATTAATATCATAAAATTAAAATATAAATATAATTATGATATATAGATTCATGATATAAGTATTGAAAAGGGAAATTACATACACCGCACAAGGAAAAAAGGTGAGAATTTCATGTATGTCTCAAGGAAGTCAATGTGAGATAAGATGCCTTTACCTCAGGTTCGTTATCCTCTATTTGTGTCCATTTGTGCTATAAAATTCATATAGAATTATTATTAATATTTTAAATAACCATAAAGTATATATCATATTAAATATGACTTAGTTATATTATATTATTACATATATGATTTCAGTTATTTGTAAAATTAATTGTTTCAGGTGATAATTATTTCATTTTTCATGTATGTTTTATTGCAATAATTTCTCACCTATTAATATGATAATTGTTGCATAATATTCATAATTTTAACCATTAATTACATATCAAATATATTTATTATATACATATATTTATAATAATTTATTAAATTTATATATAGAAAACATATAACACTTCTCTTGGAAATGGTAGGTCATCCATAAGAATGAACTTCATTTAAAATTTTCTTGGCAGATGCAATGAAAAAGATAAATTATTAATTATTATATATTAAATAATTATTATTTTATAAATATCACATATATTAAACAAATAATTTATTATTATTATCCATGTGAAGATAAAATGATAAAATATTTCACATCGCTACGTGGAGGCAGTGGACCACATATATGCACGAGTTATATTATTATTTACCTACAGATAGGAATGATATAATTTGTATCCGATATTATATTTCTATATGTGTGGTTATATCATAAATATAAAATATATTTATCAACTATAAATTTAACAAAATTTATGTAAAGCATAAGTGAAAAACTAAACACATCAGTTCACGAGGCGGTAGTCCATCGTACACACGAGTGACATTATCATCTCCCTTAAAAAACTAATAGTATGAATTTACATGTGATATAAAATTTTAAAAAGTATAATAATGTCATAAATATAATATATATATTTTAAATACATCATTATATCTATCCTTCAATGATGATCGTGGAAAATAAATTATTTCAGTTTGTGAAGTTATAGATTGTCGTACACTCGATCAACAATTGTGTTTCCCATTTTATTAAGGTAGATACTGAGATAGGTTATGAAATTAAAATAATTACATCTAACAGTATTTTATAAAATGATTTTTTTATTTTTTTAAATATTAATAACTCTTCAATGAGGTGGAAGAAGAAATTAAACAAATATACATGTTTATTAATTTTACCACTTATTCTTAGATCCTCTTTAGGTTTATAACTAAATACTACATCGAAAGGATTAATGAAAACAATGATGTCTCTAATATGTGGGGATAAAATCGTATATGGTATTTTCATTTCTCTGGGATGATCCAAAGGGTTTTGTAATTGTTAAGATGGAAGGAGAAGGATGGTCTTTTATAAGGGAGATGACATACATGGGTTTTTTAAATGATAATGTGATAACCACATTAGACTTAATAAAAAAGCATCAAAATGTGAAATTATTAATAATTAATGGTGATAAGGACAATATATGTCAAAAAAATATTTTGATCATTTTTAGGTAATTTTAACTATTTTCTTCTTAGATTAACACATGAATGACCTATTTTCACCATAATCAGAGTAATTAATATTTTTATTTCTTCACTATTAATTATGATTTAAAAATTTGTTGGACTTATTAGTTAATATATATTATTATTATTAAGGTTTTTTTATGGCACGTCGTGGGGTGCAGGAGCTCCGTAGAGATGGAGTTTCAGCTGTCTAGGGTTTATGATGTCGGTTCCCCACTTCCTTGGCTCCTTGATTCTAGTTGGAGGGGTCGGATCTGTCTGGAAGGAAGGTCCACATTGGGTTGATGGTTACGCCTCTACGGTGAATCTTCCGACGTCTCGGTCTGGTGCTTCTCAAGATGATGATGTCCAATCTATCGCCCGGAAGGATGGTGTGACGAATCTCAGTGACTGTAGGAACCCGGTGGATGGCATTGTACATGAGTGTGCTGTCCATGGTCGGATCGATGGTGGATTGTGGGATGGAATTACCTGCGTTGACCTCAGATCCCAGAATTTGTCTTGTGTCTTTCTCGTTGATGGAGGGGCATAGGTCCGGGATAAAAAGTCTGATCCATAGTTCCCACTATAGAACTCTTTGTCCTCGGATGTTTGTGATGGCTCTAACAAATTGGATTCTTCGGATGTTTGTGATGGCTCCAAAAAATTAGCTGTTGTAATGTTTCCTTCTGATTCATTTTTTTCTGCTTCGTGGAGGATCAATCCAAATGATGTGCTGAAGTCTGCATCTAGTACTTTCAGTGAATCACGTTCTGGAAGAATTATTCTAAAAGGGTCATTGGCACATGTTGAGGCTAGTCCTAAAGACTTTGATGAAAGTATTGAAATCGGTAAAATCACTTTGATTGCATGTTTTGTTCTTCCTAAGTGTCAGAAATATTGGCGGTTTGATGAATTGGTCCGACATATCTCTTTTTTGTGGGGTTTCTATGATTGGAGGTGTATTTCTCTTGGACGTGGTTCTTTTCACTGCATTTTTCCTTCAGATGCTTCTAAAATGCATGTGTGGAGCACTGGATCTCTCTCCATGAAGCCGGGTTGGCTTTACCTTCATAAATGGTCTCTGGACTTCAATGCCTCACGTGCACGGAATGCTTTTTCTCAGGTATGGGTTTGTATTCATAGTTTTAATTGGGTTCTTTGGAACCCAACGATTCTGATTGATATTGGCACGAAAATTGGGACTCCTATATGACATGACAAGGAGACTTAGAATGTTCGGTTTAGACACTTTGCCAGGTTGTTAGTGGAGGTTGATCTTATCTCCACCCTGATTAACAAGGTAACTCGTTCAACTCTGACATATGACATTCAAATTGATGTGGAGTATGAAATAAAGACACTTATTTGTAATGAATGTATGGAATTTGGGCATTCATTAAAACTATGTCGGAGATGTATTTATTGTGAGAACCATGGGATGAAGGGTCATCCATCCATCCTCTATATAAGGAAATCAAAGAAGAATGATGAGGATGTGTCACAACCCCATGATCATAACATCAAGCCTTCTTCCAATAAGGATGTGTTGTTGGACTCTGTAGAAGAACATCAGTAACCTTTGAAAGGGTATGGACTGATGGTTGACTTGTCACCATTGAGAGCCAATTGTGGTCCTTCTAATTTTCAGCAAAACTCTACATCCCCAATGAGTGGTCCATCTATTGCGCGGGTTGGTGTTTCCAAGGGGATGACATCCATAGATGGTTGTGTAGTTACTTTCTCTGGCTTAATTGGGGCTGGGAATGGTATTACTCTCTCTGATGCAGGATCCCCTTCATGCACTGACCCCTCAAATACATGCATGAATGATAGACCTGGTTTAGGTTTGTTACGTGATGAGAATGTTGAGATGACTTTTAACTCTGGTCAACAGGTTGGTTGTCATCATGAGATTCAGAATCTCCGGAATTTCTCTAGGATATCTGAGATGTGGGGTGATATGTCTGAGTCAGAAGGGGTTGTAGTGGGTAGCGATGGCCATATTTCGTTCAAAGATGCACTCATGTCTGGTAATTGGGAGGTTGATCACACTCCTACTCCCTAGAGGCGAAGGCCAAGGAAGGATTACTCTAATACACCTCACATTGTGTGTACTTGATCTTCCAAGCTATCAGGGAAGTTTAATTCTGATATTCTAAAGATCCTTAATCAGGGTAAGTCCCAATCTGAATGGGAAACTACTGATGACTCTGATTATGGGAATGATATATCTTATTATGATCTTTAATTTTTTGCTTTGACGGATGAGGGAAATTTCCTTTGTTTGACCCCACTCGTATCCTCTGTACTCTTTTATTTTTTTTAATAAATAGTCACAAGCATTTCTTCTAGCTGATCTTGCTGGTATATATTATTATTCATAAAAAATAGATTACATTTTTCTAAATTCAATTCAAATATGTCATTTGATTTGATTTAATATTTAACCACAAATGTGACGAAAATTTGTTTTCCAAAGTCAAAATTCTTATATGTATAGATAAAATTAAAACAAAAAATCTACAATAATTTGATTAAAATTAAAAAAATTATTAATAATTTCATATTATTAAATGGTTTTTACATTAAAATCATTTAAAATAAAATTTATTCTTGTAGATAATTCATATTAAGATGTTCCTTTCAATAAAAATTATTATATTTAACATTACATTTGAAAATTAATATTTTTTTGAAAAATCCAAAAATATCACATAATGATAAATTTTTCCATTATATAAAAAAATTACATTTATTTTTTCAGATAAATATTTTAAATGTTATTAAAATTATTATTAAATTTTGTGTGCAAAAAGCATGACTAATCAACTTTTTAGAAAAATACATTTCTTCAGGAAAAAATATTTCCCTTTTAAATTGTTCTTATTTTTTTCAATCATTATATTACCATTGAATTTAAATTATAATTGTTTAAAACATTTAATTTTCATAATTTAGTTAGAAATATTCATACCTTCCTACTAAATGGATTTTTTATAATGGTTATGTTTAAATATTAATATTTTAATAGAGTATAGTATTTCATTCCAACCTAGTGTTGTGTTCATTATAAGAAATTAAAGAGATTGAATTTATTTTTAAATAAAATTATCAGGAATTTATTATGTTTTAAATTATACTATAATTTTGACTTTTCATATCATATATGATATCAAAAATGATGTTGCTATTTTTAAATTATATGTTTATTATATTTCAAATGCAATGTCTACTAAACAAAGTGAGCTCCATTGTGTAACCATGAAACAATTTTGTGGGTTTCTAGTGGGTGTCACAAGATATAAAAAATCATTAATTTAAATCATGATAGTTTTCCTATGTTTTAAATATATTATTTTAATTTATTTAATTATATTCGATTGTATTATATTTCTTTTTTCATTCTATCTAACGTTTAATACCCCTCATAAAAACCTACCATATGAACCCATATAGTGTGAGATCCTCGTAATGTTTACCTTCCCCTTAAAAAATGACTGTCTCCTTCAACACAAAATTTTTAGGTTACGACTTTCTCTCTCTCATGTGACTCCTTTCTCCAATCACCTCTACTTTTCTTATGCTTAAAACATGAGGAAAAACCAAATCTTGCTTAGGTATCCCTCTCATGGATATATAATCATTGTAATTTTTGGTGTGATCCTTATAGATTTATGTTAGGTCACATATTTGTGGTTTCTTCTACCTTCTCTTCCTTATTTTCTCACATGTTACTCCTTCCTCACCATTGCACCTTATTTGGATAAAATCTGTCAGTTTTTGGTTTGGAATTTTTTGGCAGGTTTTACGATTCTTAGGGATGAAGGGGATTTCCCATGCTTATTGAAGACTGCACCATAAATGGGTAAAATAATTATTATTACATTCCATTTATTTTGGTAACATTTATCCATTTACAAAATGTTTATTTAGCACTGACTGGTCAGTTACATTTAAGAAATTATGTTTAAATTTTCTTATTTATGATTTAAAATTATTATTTAGATTTTATTATGGGTTTTATTGGTATAAGTGGATTCTAATGTCTAAATTAATAGTTAAATAAATTGTTTCTAATGATTTGAATGTTTCAATGAATTATTAATAAAACTATGACTATTTATCTACTCTTCTACCTTTTCATGAATTTAATGATTCGATTTTTTATCTGTTTCATGAATTTATGAAAAAAAATTTGTGCCTCAATTTATTTATTAATTTGTTTTACTAGTCATATCATTTGGAACATGAAATTTCAAATATTGATTTTTTATTTAATCTTTTACTTTAAGTGAAATATTGTATTTTTTAATTTAGTTTAGTTCATGTGATGGATAGATAAAGAATGTTAAAAGAATTGAATGAGATTTTATTAATGTTTGGTGATTTATAAGGAAATTTAAATTGTTGAATTTAAAATATGATTTCTCTAAAAAATATTTTAATTAATAATATTTGAAAGAAAAAAAATAATCATGGATTCAAAATTTTGTTTTATTTTTAAAAGTCCATTTTCCACATTTTATTGGATTTTTGATTACATATGACACTTTTAGGTTTCTCATAGTATTCATTTCACTAGTGAGAATGGGAATTAATTATTATTAAGGATGTATTTTGTGTTATGGGTATGTTTCTATGGAATAGGATCAAAGGTGAGGGGGATTGTTACTATGATTAGATTCATTATTTGAAAAATGTATTGTTTCCACATTTAGAATTTTATATTGGTTATGAGAGTACTAGGCATATTAGTATATTTATGGATGAGTGGAAACAAAATGTTTATATACTATATAATGAGGTGGTTTCAAGGGTGAGAGAAGATCTAGTATTTTGGTAAATGAGTTGATCCATCTTGGGATGGTGTTAGGTCATATCTAGCTTGAAGATAATTATGAAAAAAATAGTTATTTGAGGCCTATCTAATGTGTTCATCTCATGTTTATGATAGTGTAACATGAGTTCCTTTGTTAAATCCCATAAAACATACCATTAAGGGTGGTTGATGTAGGGGATTTCGTCCATGAGATTTATTGTTCTCCCTTAAATGTATAGTTTATAGAATACATCTGTTTTTTTACATTCATTATCTATTTCTCTACCTATTGATCGATTTTTACTCATGTATAGTTTTCTCTTTAATGTTTCTTATTCAATTATTTTGGAAGAAATTTTATATTAATGTTTTCATAATATATTTTCAAAAAGGATTAAAAATATATATTTTTATTTTAAATTAGTGATGTATAATACAATATTTTTTGGGTGATTTTTTTATTACATATTATTAAAATGAAAAAAACATTTGAAATTTATTTCAAACTAGATTTAAAGAGTATTTATAATTAAAAGTTTTGAATGTTTCATGGAATTTTATGGATAAATGATTATATTTATGCTTCATACAATATTATAATTTTAGTTTTAGGATTCTATTTAACTATTGGCCACTTAGTGAGAATCATTTTACTTTTGGGATTTGAAGTTCATTTTACTTTATCACTTATAAGAAATTCTATTTATTAAATGATTTTTAGCCCACACATTTACATTAATATAATATCTATATTGTTTCCCATTATGTGGTTTACAACTTCCATGTATGATCATTACTACATTATATGGTTTGTGGTTTATTATTACTACAGTTTCATTTTATATAGATTGTTGGAGTATTTTCTATTGAGAATTTCTTTTGGAGTATGATATGAGAGATTTTTTTCATCTATTTCCAATTTTTTATTCATTTATCTCTAATTATTTCGAATGTATTATTAACTTACATGTGGGAAATAAAATAATTTTAGGGGAAATTATATTATGTGTTATCATTTAATTATGGGTTAAATAATTTTTAATGAATGTATCTAATTCCCTTGATTTTTTTAAAGACCATTTGGATTTTAAGACACCAAGGGTCCATTGTGGATATTTTTATTATCGATTTAGATGGTTGACCAGGTTATGTAATTACATGGTTTTTGGATAGTGTGTTTATATGTATGGGTGAAATGTTTAAATTGTGGTAATTCTGTAAATTATATGAAATTTATTCTCTATTTAAATCTCATGTTATTGATGATAGTGTGTGAAGAGTTTATTTTATATCCATATCCAAGGTAAAATGATTGGGGTATAAAATAAAGATTTTTTGGACCATTGGTATTAACAACTACATATGTTTAAGGAAATTACACCATTGTTTTCATGATAAAGTGTATGTTAACCTTCAAGTATATAAGAAACCATAATTTTATTGAAAAAATAATAGCTCCAATAAACCTATTCGACAACATCAGATATTGTGATAAACTCATCCTATATTGTCTATTCCATTATAATGGGGTGTTTGGTACTCATTCAATATGTAATTCAATAGTTGAGTAAAAAACCAAATAAATACATACAGATCTCATAGAATCATTATCAAATTTTACACTAATGATTGTGTAACATTTTATAATGTTCCTATAGGATCGTTAAAATACCAATTTCATATCCTTACATATTCTGAAGTACTTTAGTGAATTCATGAAAGTAATTTGGTGACTTATAATGATTACATTAGAATATAATATTATTCTCAATGCTTAAGATGAAACCAGATGTGTACATAAAAAGGAACATAATATATATACTATGTTAAATTTATAATGAATCTAATCATTGATTTTTAACTCTATAGAAGGATATTGAATCCTATAAATATTCATGACTTTAAAAACATATAAAAGCCTTTATTTGAGTTATCCATAATAAAACCTTTTAAAAATTTACCAATATATATGTTCTGACTCAGTCCAAGAAAAAAATTTGATCCATAAAAATATATTTTCATACAAAATTTATAGCATTATATTCCCCAGTTTTCAAATAAGTATAAATTTCTAAAAAATAATTTGAAAATGTAATTTCAAGAATTAATTTACGATAATGAGTATGAAATTCACATATAATACTAGATGTCTAACAATAATACCACTAAGTTTTATGTGAATAAAGAATAGTCTTAATTTTTTATAAAAAATATATTACATAATAACATAAAACATAGTGTTACAACTATGAGAATATTGATTAAATGAATAAATGGTCCAATGCAACCTATAAATATTATCCCACTCATTTTTAACTAGATATCATTTTCTTCATATCATATACACATACTCAACTATATTATCATTAATGAAAGAAGTTTTTATATCTATCTAATATATCACATATTTTTATTGATATCCTCTAAAAATTTATATATGAAAATAGCTTATCATATAAACTTGTCAAACAGACTTATTATAGTCAAAACAATGATTTTTAGTTTAAATAATTAGATAAACAATGAACCCTATGGGTAGATATTGTACCATCTATTTTTAATTTCTATTGTGTAAAACCAACTTGTATTGTAGGTGTCTCACCCATTCATGCACATCCAATTACATCTAATCATGGTTAGTATACACAGATTCAATCATAAATTATATATGGTCTAACTATATCTTGGAATCAAAAGTATTAATGGACTCTTTATAGATATTAGGTTCATCATTCATAAACACAACATGATCATAATTTTATATACAGAATAAATATCCATCAAGAACCTATAAGATAATACCATACCATCAAGGTTATTTTTTCAACATGAGTTGGATATTATTCCACACTCTCTTATGAAACAAACCCACTTTCCATCAGTGGAAAAATTATTTTTTCTTAGTCTAAAATTCTTATTGTCTAATCTTCCTCCATCCAATTCCTCGAGTTAATAGTTCATTCACAAGGAATATAAAAAATATAGACACAAATATATACTGATATGTAGGATTATAGAAATAATATCTAATTATTTCATTTGATTAACAAATAATATGGAATGTATCTTATATATAGAGAAATTTGTCATAAGAAAAATGGTGTATATATTCTTCACAACCGCAAAACCTCATTAAATGAAAATATTGACTAATCCAAGTATATATATCATAAATTATATTTATGAATACCACATGTAATACAATTTTTTGTATAAAAGATTGTCCATATTTAGAATATCCATAAAATGATATAGAAAGGTCACTCTTCCACATCATATATCAATCAATGCCCAATGGGGTACGATTTCTCCTATCAATCACACAATTCAACTAAGATGTTCTCGGAGAGGTGTGTTTAGAAATAATTAAAAAATACCTTAGATGATTAGTGAATTTTTGGAATAAGTATTCACCACCCAAATCCAATCATTGAAAAATATTTCCTTTACCAAATTGATTAAATTCAACATTTCTAATCACGTTTAATTTTTCAATGGCATAAAATTTTTGTGACATTAGAATGACATATTCATAATGCCTAAATTCATCCAAAATTGTTATGAGGTACCTATAACCACCACCTTTCTATGTACCCATTTTCTAATATATATATTACTACTGTGGGATCTATTTGTAAAATAAGCTTATATAATTTTCAACAAAAATTATATTTATAAAAATCTCCCAATAAATACAATTCATTCATTAAAATGTTCTATAATCGGATGAGTCCAAAAATCCTTTTCCATGCAGTCTTTAGATATGTTTCTAATTTCTAGTTCTATGACAACATTTCCAAACAAAAATGGTGTCTTAATGAACCTAAAAATTATTATATTGAATGTCATATATTTTCTTATGGGAATCAACAATGTATCATTAAATCACTGTATTAGAAATTTCATAATGAATTTTATTAGTATATAATATAATAAAAACTCTTATTATTAAATTTGTTTAAAAAATATCATCTATCTTAAATTTTTTATAGAAATAAAATTTAAATTTATTCCAATAACATATTAATCGTAGGAAATTTATTAAATAATCTATTCATTTGATGTAGATTATAAATAGAGAAATCAAATGTAGTTACTCATTCCCCATTTCATAAACATATATCGATATCAAATTTAATTAATTATCTCATATTTTCAAGTCAATATGTAACAAACAAATATGGGATTCACATATGATTTTCAATAACCATGAGACTGAATTAGAAAAATTGATTTCTCTAAAATGAACATCTGTATGTTTTGAATGCTTCTCTTTGAAAAACAATCCCAAAATTATATTCAATGTTTTATTATGTAATAATTTATGTCAATGTGGTCTCAAAATTTAATTTCCTAGTGTATTGTGTAGAAATATTAAAAGTGGTTTGGGGTTGTGGTCGGTGTATGTGTGTTAACATGTGTTTAAAAATTTTCATATTGTTTTTTAATTACCCTCTTTTGGTTTTCAAATAACTATAATAGTTATGATTTATGGATTTTACAAGGTTCTATCAGCACAATAATTTACATAAAATGAAGAAAGAAAATAATACATACAATCACAAAATCATTGTTCAAGGTTATGTCCTAATGTGGGTATTTAATAGTAACTTTCTTTGGGTCAATTTTTGAGACAATTGATAACCACAAAAATGGAAGATGGATTATGACCGGAAGATATAAATTTTAATAACTAATTATTTGAATCCATTATAAGAAATTATAATATAAAGTAATTTTATTTCAATGAACCATTGTACGGTGATTGAAATTATCTCCCTATAATTCATTAGTAACTTGGCTAGAATGGGATTGGATTATACAGCTTGGATTTAGTTATTTAATAGTCTTCCTCAGAGAACAGCTGAAGAATATCTTCATGTTTCCTTAAAATTAATTGTATCATAGTATTTAGATATTATTCCTCAAGAAATAGATATTTTGATTCAAGAATAGAATCCATATAACTGTACGCATGTAGACCTTGTTTCATCAACACAATTATAAAAAGATTATTATATATAAATATTAATGCACTCCTCAATGCCTTGTTCCTCTATTCTTTTTCAGGTGATTCAAAAAACAAAAAAGATAAATGAAAAAAATTAGCAATATTTATTCTTCTATTATTATTAACCATATTTCAGGATAAATCAATATCATAGAGTTGAGATTTAAATCTACTTCTCTTTCATACTATTATTCTACATTCTCAAAGTACATTCTTTTCTATCACTAAATGGTGTTATACATTTTTTATTCTATATAAAAAATTGATTTATAATAATGTTAAATCAGATACTCTCTATATGTTTCAATCACAAAATATTTATTATTTTATCAGTTTCAGAACATAAAAATCTTCATCTTCGTCACATCATATATATTCATTGAATCGTAAAAATATTATATCCAAAAAATTTGAACTTCATTTTCCATAATTGTTTTTCTTCAAGAATTTTGAAAACATGTCAAAGATAATATGTTTCTATACCTATAGAATATTTATATTTTAAATTACAAATGATAATTAAATTATCATAGCTTTATCTTCATCAAAAAAATGGTCATTTTATTATCTCTATGTGGCATTTCATGCTTGCATGTAGTAGAAAAATCTTGGTTTTGGTTCCTTTTTCACTACACATAACTCTTCTATAATATTTCATTCATAATGAACTATTACATATATTATATTTGTAATATGGATATATTATAGAAGGTAGAACCACCTGTGGTTGGGTTTTTACTCCCATCACAAATTCCTATCATATTATTCTTCTTTATATGGAAAATAAAGCATTAAAATAATATTTATTGAATCCAAATATCATTTATAATTCTTAAATTATTAAAAGAACATATTTGGAATTAAATTATTACAATTTATTTTTATGTCTTAATATTTTCAAACAAATGATCCATAATTAAAAAATACAATTTCTTATGTGTCATATTTTGAGTCTCAAAATAACATACATATAAATATAAATTTTTACCCTTGATAATATTTCAACATAACCCCCATGAATCTCATGAAGTTCCCAATCAGGATCCAAGTATCACTGAGAGGGGGAGGGGGTGAATCAGTGATATCTTTTTCTTTTTTAAGTTTCCCCTTTTTGAAACAACCTTCGCCTCCTGTTAAAGAGTTTCTTCCCTGCTGAACACACACATCCACAGGAACACAAGATTTACAAGGTTCACTACTCAACAAGAGTAGCTACGTCCTTGGTATGGTACGGAAATAATCCAGTACCAAACAATCCACTAGAAAACAATCCTTTGATGTGGAATACAACGAGTAGGATATACCCTTACACTCGTGCAGCACTCTGAAAACAATCCAATAGTGTGTGTGCTCCCTCTTAGCACAAATAGGATAACACAATGTTTCAGTGCTTCTTTACAATTAAACAGATGTATTCTCCGAAGTACAAATCTTCACTTTCTTACCCAGAAGCCGGTAAGAACTCTCTCGGGCACAACTGAATACGTGCGAAGACCCCAAATATTTCGCGCAGCCTTTAGGGTGCCTTGCGCGCAATTCAAATGGCCTGCGCGTAAAACTCCCTTTTGGAGCGAAAAACGTTTTCGCACAACTTTCCTTTTACGCGCAACTTTTCCTCTTTTCGCGCAACTCACTTAGCGTATAATTTACGCGCACCAGAGCTCGGGATTTCTTCTAAGTGTCGAGCATTACCATCTAACAGGGATTAGCCTCATATTTATAGGCATTTTTGAACCCGCGCGAAAAACACTAATCCGCGCGTAAAACCTCCTCCATGCGCGTAAACACTCTTTTATGCAACTTCATATTTCGCGCCATGCTTCAAGTTTTCGCGCACCTCATGCCTTTGCCATTTTTCATCCTTCTAAGCATGAAGCAACAATTGTGCGCAAAATTCTGCACCGCGTTCTATATTGCGCGCAAACCCAATCTTTCCTGCGACATCAGATTCCACGCACTGCTCCAATATTTCGCGCATTTTATGCCTTTGCCAATTTTTGATCTTCTGATCTCGAATCATCATTTGCGCGAAAACTTCATTCCCCAATTTCGCGCACCATGCCAATCTTTCGCGCAACCCGCAGATTTTTCGCGCAACCCGCTACTATTTCGCGCATCCCGCAGATATTACGCGCACCACTTTATTTTTGCGCGAAACGTGCCTAAATTTCCACGCACTCCATTCCTTTGTCATGTTTCAGAGTTCTGACCTTGAATAACTCTTTTGCACGTATAAACCATCTTCAGCGCAACATCCATTGCCAAGAAAATTTCTTCATCTCCCGATTTTCAGGCCCTAAAATTTGGCAAACACTGGAAAACGGCGCCACATTAAACTGTGCTTTTCTGCCATCCCCAGATTGTCTATTGCTTTGCCATTTTATCTCTTTACTGCTTCCCATATCCATTCTTCTCCTCTTATCACGAATCCCACTATCGTGATATTTATCCTTTGATAGATCAGCTTAAGCATCGTCAGAGTTGCAATGTGAACTGAATCTTTCCTATCTTCCAGCAGCATCATCCCTTCCAATCAAAACATTATATAACTGGCATCATCATTTCTCCCCATTTCCTTCATAAGGCTTGCATCACAAGTTCTCCTAACTCATGATATGTGTGAAATACATACCAGCAAAGCATCGTCTGATTTATGATCCTTCTACACAGTGAATTGATTTATCGCCTTTGACAACAAAATACAACACTCTGCAAAAGCTAACTCTTCAAACTTTCATCTTCATTCAACCTGGTCCCAACAATCTCCCCCTTTGGATTTTGATGTCAACAAAGATTCATAAATCACTGAATTTTGAAACCTTTTGCAATGGATTACTTATCAACAATTCTAAGCCTACGTGAGCTAACTCATTGTAGGAAACAAGATTTATTGACAGCCAAAACCATGCTGTCCAAAAGCAGTGATTGTGAAATCTCATGAACATACCTCCTCATCCTTCTTCAGAACATCTTGCAATAGCATTCTTCACTTCTTCAACTTTCCTGTAAAACAACTTTGTTTCCTACAACCACTCCAACAAATAGTTAGAATAGTTCACTCACATACATGCTGAATTCACAGCTTACCCACAACTCTCCCTTAATACATTCTTCCTTATGGATTGATTTATGAAACAATTCTCCCCCTTGACAACACTATCCAAAGCTAAGACGAGAGAGGGGATAGAAACATGTACCTTAACCTTGATGAGAAGGAGGTTGTACACCCATGTTCAACCTCAACTTTGCAAATGGTTCCTTCGGTAACGGTTTTGTAAATATATCAGCAATTTGTTCAGATGTAGGAACATACTCCAGCCTCAGTTCATTCTTTTCAACCTCCTCTTCGATGAAGTGGTACTTTATATCAATGTGTTTTGAACGAGAATGTTGTACTGGATTTCTTGTAAGATTGATTGCACTCTGATTATCACAACCCAAGAGCAATGGTAGCTTTACTTCAACAAGTAGATCTTCCAGCTGAGTCTTCATCCACATTAGTTGAGTTGCAGCTTGAGTAGCAGCAACATACTCAGCCTCAGCTGTGCTAAGAGTTACTGAATTCTGTTTCTTGGTATGCCAACTATCACAGCTTTTTCCTAGAAAGAATACTCCACCAGATGTGGATCTTCGATCATCAACATTTCCTGCCCAATCAGCATCAGAATTACCAAATAGATCAATATTTTCAGAGCCGTCATACCGGATTCAAAAGTTTGTTGTGCCTTTGATATATCTGAGAATTCTTTTTCCAGCAATCAAATGTGATTCTTTAGGAGCACTCTGAAATCTCGCACATAAAGTAACAGCATAGACGATGTCGGGTCTTGAGGCCGTCAAATATAGCAGACTTCCAATCAGTTTTCAAAACTCTTTCTGATCAACTTCTTTTCCTTCTCCATCTTTAGACAACTTGGTTCCCACTGAAATCAGTGTGGAAACTGGTTTCGAATTTTCCATGCCAAACTTCTTCAGAAGTTCCTTAGCATATTTTTCTTGAGATAGAAAAACATGATTCTTCTTCTGTGAAATTTGTAACCCAAGAAAGTACTTCATTTCACCTAGCATGGACATCTCAAATAACTTCTTCATCTCCTCAGCAAATTTTTCACATGATCTTTCATTATTTCCAGCAAATATAATATCATCAACATAAACAATAACGATCAGTGAAAACTCCTGACATTTCTTGATGTAGAGATTGCTGTCAACTCTCCCTTTCTTAAAGTTCATCTTCTTCAAGCAAGTATCTAATTTAGAATACCATGCTCTCGGAGCCTGTTTTAGCCCATACAGAGCCTTATTCAACCTGCACACATAGCTTTCATCTTTCCCAATAACAAATCCCCAAGGTTGATCAATGTAAACTTCCTCGTCAAGATCACCATTCAAGAATGCAGATTTTACATCCATTTGAAAGATTTTGTAACCTCGTTGTGCAGCAATGGCAAGAAATATTCTGATTGTTTCTAATCGAGCTACTGGAGCAAAGGTTTCATCAAAGTCAATGCCTTCAACTTGTGAATACCCTTTGCAGACCAATCTTGCCTTGTTTCTTATTACATTACCTTCTTCATTCAGCTTGTTTCGAAAAACCCACTTTGTTCCAATAATGTTCTTGTTGTCCGGCTTGGGCACAAGTTCCCAAGTATTGTTCTTCTCTATCTGATCAAGCTCTTCATTCATAGCATGAACCCATTCTGGATGCTAAAATGCTTCATTTACATCATTCGGTTCAACTTTCGAATAATGAGAAGTATGTGATATAGCATTTGTTGTTCTTCTTGTTTGAACCCTCTGATTTTTATCTCCAATAATGTTCTGAGCCTCCACTTGTTTCCTCAACCTAGGATGAGTTGTTTGAACTTCATCCTCATCACTTGATATTTCTGAGTCAGATTCCTCTTCTTGAGTAGGATGAACAAACTCTGAATCATTATCAGAATTGTTAACAAAATCTTCTCTATCCCGCTCGACTTCCACATCAACATATGACTGCTTTTCTTTCTCAGCACTTTCAACAACTTTTACATCTGAAGAATCAATAATTCTTCCTGTTTCTTTGTTGAGGCATCTATATCCTCTTCCTTCTGGAGCATAGCCAAGAAAAATTCTGTCATCTCCTCTTTGCTCGAACTTTCCCAGATTTCCACCTTTCTTCTTTATAATACATGGACTCCCAAAGACTCTCAAGTGTTTCAGACTTGGAGTTTTTCCATAGAACATTTCATATGGAGTCATATCTGAGTTTGGCCTATAGAAACACCGGTTCTGAATATACACAGCAGTGCTCATGGCTTGCCTCCAATAATAATGAGAGAGACTATGTTCAAGTAACATAGTTCTCCCCATTTCCACCAGACTTCGATTCTTTCTTTCAGCCACCCCATTTTGTTGAGGTGTGTATGGTGAACTAAACTCATGCTGAATTCCATGTTTCTCAAGATAACTTTCAAACTCTTCATTCTTATACTCACCACCATTATCAGTTCTCAACTTCTTCACTGAATACTCACATTCTTTCTCTGCTTTCCTTCTGAAACTCTTAAACATTGTTAGAGCATCTGACTTATTTCTCATGTACATAACACAAGTAATGCGAGTAAAGTCATCAATGAAAGTAATGAAGTACTTATCTCCATTTGAAGATTTCTTGCTCATTGGCCCACATATATCTGAGTGTATGAGTTCTAAGGGTCTTTTTGAGCGAATTTCAACTCTCTTGTGCATAGAATTGAAAATCTTCCCTTTCTCACAAATAGTGCAACACCAATCTCTTTTTCTTGATAAATCAGGCATATCCCGAACAATTTCTCGCTTTGACAACTTGCACATATTTCTCTGACACATATGACCCAGCCTTTTATGCCATATTTTATTTTCATCCACCACACTCATGTAACAAGAGTTCTGTCCATCCCCAACTTGGAACAAATTCCCTCTTGTACGCTGGCCCCTTGTAACTATGTTTCCATCATTTTCACTTTTTACAACAAATCCATCATTTCTGAAGATCACTTTTTTGCCCTCATCACAGAGTTGTGACACACTGAGCAGGTTGTGTTTCAGTCCATCAACATATAGTGTTTTTCTGGATTTCATCTTTTCTTTTCCAATGATGGCTGATCCAACACCTTTGATCCTTAGAGATTCATCATTTCCAAATGTCACAGTTCCTTCTTTAAAGTCTTTCACATTCTTCAGCAGCTTTAAGTCTCCTGTCATATGAGATGAACATCCACTATCAAGAATCCATGGACGTTCTCCTTTGGTAGCCTTCAAAGCTGTTTCAACAACAAGTGCTTTTTGTTCTTCCTTTTCCTCCACTTTCTGTTTTTCTTCTTCCAATTTCCTAGCCAAATCAATGTGTTCTGGCCAGAGAACCATGCATTCTTTCTTTTCAGACATATCATATTTGTCCCTTTTGTATTTTAAAAACTCTGTCTTCTGAGTATTATTAACAAACTTTTGTTGCTCTGGTAACACACTAAGGCAGCCCTTAGCAAGATGTCCAGGTTGATCACATCTTTCACAATAAGTTTCCAGTGGTTGGAATCTGTTCCCAACTTTCACACCAGTCTTCTCAGATTTCTTCTGAAACTTATTTGGTGATCTTCTATTTTGAAAGCGTTGGCTCCCCCTCAATACTTGTCCTTCAAAACTTTTTGAATAGTTGTAATGTTCTTGGTTAAACCAACACATACATTCCATGTGTCCGAATCCACCACAATACCAGCAGTATCCATAGAAAGAATATTTACCTCTGAAACTTTTAGACTGAATGGAGTTGTGAACACGCTTCTCAAAAAACATCATATTTTCATTTGTAACTCTCTTCTTCAGCTCAGATTCAGCAGTACCAGAAGTATTAGAAGCTTTTCTTGACTCAATATTTTTATGCACTTCTGATTTTTCTGCATTGCTGATTTTGACCACATACTTTGTCTTTCCAGCCTTGTTCTTATCAGAACCAGTTTTGTCTTTCATTTGAACCTTTGAAGGTAAGTTTTGTAGATCCCTTTTTGGTTCATTCTTACTGGAACATTCCCCTACTTCTGAGATAGAATTTTTGGAACGGATATTCATTTCTTTAGCTTTATGCAGTTTTTGTTGGACAAGTTCCAACTCTTCTTCTTTTGCCTTCAACTTCACTTCAAGATGATCATTACGATTCTTTGTATTCTTAAGATAATTTTTCAGATCATCAATCTCTTTTTTAATCATGATTTTATCATCTGTAAAACCTTCTTGATTGTTTACTGTGGAATTTTCTTTTACTAACTTGTTGTTTTCTTTCTCCAGTTTTCTGGTCTTCCTCAAACATTCCTTCAGCTCTTCTTTCAGA
Organism: Viscum album; assembly: GCA_963277665.1. NCBI lineage: Eukaryota > Viridiplantae > Streptophyta > Magnoliopsida > Santalales > Viscaceae > Viscum > Viscum album. The sequence continues at coordinate 1,836,287,289 of OY728146.1, forward strand.
TACTGTTCATGTTGAGTCTCTTCTTCTTCAGTACTACTACTCTCATAATCATCATTATTCACTGTTGCAAAAAAGGTACTCTCTCTAGTTTTTTCAGTAGTAGATTTTTCTGATTCAGTCTCGCTATCATCATCTTCCTTATCATTTGACAAAAAGCTTCTTCTTTTTGATTTAAAGATCTTTTTATTCTGACTTCTACCAGAATATTTATCTTTTCGATCCTGTTTCTTCCATGACCTTCTTGGTCCTTTGTCTTCTTCATCACTGTCGGCATCTTTCCCCTTTTGAGGGCAATTAGCCGCAAAGTGGCCAACTGCTCCACATTCAAAACATTTCAAAGGGAGTTTCCCTTTGTATTTCCCTGTGCCTCTTTTAACATTTTTAGAAAAGAAGGATAGAATTTCATCAAAATTTTTACATACCTCATTTTCAGAGTTGGATTCACTAGATTCTTCATTAATAAGAATTTTCTTCGACTTCTCTTTCTTTTCTGCCCTGAAAGACATTTCTCTATCAGTTTTTTCTTTGCTCTTCATGGTCTTCTCTCTTCTCATCTCATAAGTGATGAGAGTACTGTGCAAATCATCAAGAGATAATGTTTCCGGATCTCTGTCTTCTAGTGAAGAAACTTTAGCATCAAATTTTTCAGGCAGAATTCTCAGGATCTTTTCAACAACTGTATCATCTTCTAACTTTTCACCAAGACATCTGATTGTACTGACAATGTCATTAACTCTGGTAAAGAATTCTCCAACAGATTCAGATTCTCCCATTTTTCAAGTCTTCATACTTCAGCCTCCAGATTTGTAGTTTTTCCTTCTTCACTTTTGTATTTTCTTCATAGATATTCATTATCTTATCCCAGATGCCTTTAGCAGTAGTGACACCTTTCACTCTTAAAAACTCACTCTCAGAAAGTGATGAGAGTAATGCATTTTTAGCTCTTCCATCATTCTCAAGATTCTTCTTATCGACAGGAGTAAGAGGGACCTTGTCATCAATATCAGGAAATCCATCTGTTGTAGTTTCAAGAACTTCATATCCAAGAGACATAAGATACGACATCATTCTGTCCTTCCAGATGTGATAGTTCTTTCCATCGAAGATTGGAATCCCCTTACTGTTCACGCAATTTAGATTTTCCATCACAACTTCTCTTCAAACAATTCAGCAAAGAGTAAACGAAGGCAACCTGCCCTCTGATACCAATTGAAGTTCCCAATCAGGATCCAAGTATCACTGAGAGGGGGAGGGGGTGAATCAGTGATATATTTTTCTTTTTTAAGTTTCCCCTTTTTGAAACAACCTTCACCTCCTGTTAAAGAGTTTCTTCCCTGCTGAACACACACATCCACAGGAACACAAGATTTACAAGGTTCACTACTCAACAAGAGTAGCTACGTCCTTGGTATGGTACGGAAATAATCCAGTACCACACAATCCACTAGAAAACAATCCTTTGATGTGGAATACAACGAGTAGGATATACCCTTACACTCGTGCAGCACTCTGAAAACAATCCAATAGTGTGTGTGCTACCTCTTAGCACAAATAGGATAACACAATGTTTCAGTGCTTCTTTACAATTAAACAGATGTATTCTCCGAAGTACAAATCTTCACTTTCTTACCCAGAAGCCGGTAAGAACTCTCTCGTGCACAACTGAATACGTGCGAAGACCCCAAATATTTCGCGCAGCCTTTAGGGTGCCTTGCGCGCAATTCAAATGGCATGCGCGTAAAATTCCCTTTTGGCGCGAAAAACGTTTTCGCGCAACTTTCCTTTTACGCGCAACTTTTCCTCTTTTCGCGCAACTCACTTAGCGTATAATTTACGCGCACCAGAGCTCGGGATTTCTTCTAAGTGTCGAGCATTACCATCTAACAGGGATTAGCCTCATATTTATAGGCATTTTTGAACCCGCGCGAAAAACACTAATCCGCGCGTAAAACCTCCTCCATGCGCGTAAACACTCTTTTATGCAACTTCATATTTCGCGCCATGCTTCAAGTTTTCGCGCACCTCATGCCTTTTCCATTTTTCATCCTTCTAAGCATGAAGCAACAATTGCGTGCAAAATTCTGCACCGCGTTCTATATTGCGCGCAAACCCAATCTTTCCTGCGACATCAGATTTCGCGCACAGCTCCAATATTTCGCGCATTTTATGCCTTTGCCAATTTTTGATCTTCTGATCTCGAATCATCATTTGCGCGAAAACTTCATTCCCCAATTTCGCGCATCATGCCAATCTTTCACGCAACCCGCAGATTTTTCGCGCAACCCGCTACTATTTCGCGCATCCCGCAGATATTACGCGCACCACTTTATTTTTGCGCGAAACGTGCCTAAATTTCCACGCACTCCATTCCTTTGTCATGTTTCAGAGTTCTGACCTTGAATAACTCTTTTGCACGTATAAACCATCTTCAGCGCAACATCCATTGCCAAGAAAATTTCTTCATCTCCCGATTTTCAGGCCCTAAAATTTGGCAAACACTGGAAAACGGCGCCACATTAAACTGTGCTTTTCTGCCATCCCCAGATTGTCTATTGCTTTGCCATTTTATCTCTTTACTGCTTCCCATATCCATTCTTCTCCTCTTATCACGAATCCCACTATCGTGATATTTATCCTTTGATAGATCAGCTTAAGCATCGTCAGAGTTGCAATGTGAACTGAATCTTTCCTATCTTCCAGCAGCATCATCCATTCCAATCAAAACATTATATAACTGGCATCATCATTTCTTCCCATTTCCTTCATAAGGCTTGCATCACAAGTTCTCCTAACTCATGATATGTGTGAAATACATACCAGAAAAGCATCGTCTGATTTATGATCCTTCTACACAGTGAATTGATTTATCGCCTTTGACAACAAAATACAACACTCTGCAAAAGCTAACTCTTCAAACTTTTATCTTCATTCAACCTGGTCCCAACAATCTCCCCCTTTGGATTTTGATGTCAACAAAGATTCATAAATCACTGAATTTTGAAACCTTTTGCAATGGATTACTTATCAACAATTCTAAGCCTACGTGAGCTAACTCATTGTAGGAAACAAGATTTATTGACAGCCAAAACCATGCTGTCCAAAAGCAGTGATTGTGAAATCTCATGAACATACCTCCTCATCCTTCTTCAGAACATCTTGCAATAGCATTCTTCACTTCTTCAACTTTCCTGTAAAACAACTTTGTTTCCTACAACCACTCCAACAAATAGTTAGAATAGTTCACTCACATACATGCTGAATTCACAGCTTACCCACAACTCTCCCTTAATACATTCTTCCTTATGGATTGATTTATGAAACAATTCTCCCCCTTGACAACACTATCCAAAGCTAAGACGAGAGAGGGGATAGAAACATGTACCTTAACCTTGATGAGAAGGAGGTTGTACACCCATGTTCAACCTCAACTTTGCAAATGGTTCCTTCGGTAACGGTTTTGTAAATATATCAGCAATTTGTTCAGATGTAGGAACATACTCCAGCCTCAGTTCATTCTTTTCAACCTCCTCTTCGATGAAGTGGTACTTTATATCAATGTGTTTTGAACGAGAATGTTGTACTGGATTTCTTGTAAGATTGATTGCACTCTGATTATCACAACCCAAGAGCAATGGTAGCTTTACTTCAACAAGTAGATCTTCCAGCTGAGTCTTCATCCACATTAGTTGAGTTGCAGCTTGAGTATCAGCAACATACTCAGCCTCAGCTGTGCTAAGAGTTACTGAATTCTGTTTCTTGGTATGCCAACTATCACAGCTTTTTCCTAGAAAGAATACTCCACCAGATGTGGATCTTCGATCATCAACATTTCCTGCCCAATCAGCATCAGAATACCCAAATAGATCAATATTTTCAGAGCCGTCATACCGGATTCCAAAGTTTGTTGTGCCTTTGATATATCTGAGAATTCTTTTTCCAGCAATCAAATGTGATTCTTTAGGAGCACTCTGAAATCTCGCACATAAAGTAACAGCATAGACGATGTCGGGTCTTGAGGCCGTCAAATATAGCAGACTTCCAATCAGTTTTCAAAACTCTTTCTGATCAACTTCTTTTCCTTCTCCATCTTTAGACAACTTGGTTCCCACTGAAATCAGTGTGGAAACTGGTTTCTAATTTTCCATGCCAAACTTCTTCAGAAGTTCCTTAGCATATTTTTCTTGAGATAGAAAAACATGATTCTTCTTCTGTGAAATTTGTAACCCAAGAAAGTACTTCATTTCACCTAGCATGGACATATCAAATAACTTCTTCATCTCCTCAGCAAATTTTTCACATGATCTTTCATTATTTCCAGCAAATATAATATCATCAACATAAACAATAACGATCAGTGAAAACTCCTGACATTTCTTGATGTAGAGATTGCTGTCAACTCTCCCTTTCTTAAAGTTCATCTTCTTCAAGCAAGTATCTAATTTAGAATACCATGCTCTCGGAGCCTGTTTTAGCCCATACAGAGCCTTATTCAACCTGCACACATAGCATTCATCTTTCCCAATAACAAATCCACAAGGTTGATCAATGTAAACTTCCTCGTCAAGATCACCATTCAAGAATGCAGATTTTACATCCATTTGAAAGATTTTGTAACCTCGTTGTGCAGCAATGGCAAGAAATATTCTGATTGTTTCTAATCGAGCTACTGGAGCAAAGGTTTCATCAAAGTCAATGCCTTCAACTTGTGAATACCCTTTGCAGACCAATCTTGCCTTGTTTCTTATTACATTACCTTCTTCATTCAGCTTGTTTCGAAAAACCCACTTTGTTCCAATAATGTTCTTGTTGTCCGGCTTGGGCACAAGTTCCCAAGTATTGTTCTTCTCTATCTGATCAAGCTCTTCATTCATAGCATGAACCCATTCTGGATGCTAAAATGCTTCATTTACATCATTCGGTTCAACTTTCGAATAAAGAGAAGTATGTGATATAGCATTTGTTGTCCTTCTTGTTTGAACCCTCTGATTTTTATCTCCAATAATGTTCTGAGCCTCCACTTGTTTCCTCAACCTAGGATGAGTTGTTTGAACTTCATCCTCATCACTTGATATTTCTGAGTCAGATTCCTCTTCTTGAGTAGGATGAACAAACTCTGAATCATTATCAGAATTGTTAACAAAATCTTCTCTATCCCGCTTGACTTCCACATCAACATATGACTGCTTTTCTTTCTCAGCACTTTCAACAACTTTTACATCTGAAGAATCAATAATTATTCCTGTTTCTTTGTTGAGGCATCTATATCCTCTTCCTTCTGGAGCATAGCCAAGAAAAATTCTGTCATCTCCTCTTTTCTCGAACTTTCCCAGATTTCCACCTTTCTTCTTTATAATACATGGACTCCCAAAGACTCTCAAGTGTTTCAGACTTGGAGTTTTTCCATAGAACATTTCATATGGAGTCATATCTGAGTTTGGCCTATAGAAACACCGGTTCTGAATATACACAGCAGTGCTCATGGCTTGCCTCCAATAATAATGAGAGAGACTATGTTCAAGTAACATAGTTCTCCCCATTTCCACCAGACTTCGATTCTTTCTTTCAGCCACCCCATTTTGTTGAGGTGTGTATGGTGAACTAAACTCATGCCGAATTCCATGTTTCTCAAGATAACTTTCAAACTCTTCATTCTTATACTCACCACCATTATCAGTTCTCAACTTCTTCACTGAATACTCACATTCTTTCTCTGCTTTCCTTCTGAAACTCTTAAACATTGTTAGAGCATCTGACTTATTTCTCATGTACATAACACAAGTAATGCGAGTAAAGTCATCAATGAAAGTAATGAAGTACTTATCTCCATTTGAAGATTTCTTGCTCATTGGCCCACATATATCTGAGTGTATGAGTTCTAAGGGTCTTTTTGAGCGAATTTCAACTCTCTTGTGCATAGAATTGGCAATCTTCCCTTTCTCACAAATAGTGCAGCACCAATCTCTTTTTCTTGATAAATCAGGCATATCCCGAACACTTTCTCGCTTTGACAACTTGCACATATTTCTCTGACACATATGACCCAGCCTTTTATGCCATATTTTATTTTCATCCACCACACTCATGTAACAAGAGTTCTGTCCATCCCCAACTTGGAACAAATTCCCTCTTGTACGCTGGCCCCTTGTAACTATGTTTCCATCATTTTCACTTTTTACAACAAATCCATCATTTCTGAAGATCACTTTGTTGCCCTCATCACAGAGTTGTGACACACTGAGCAGGTTGTGTTTCAGTCCATCAACATATAGTGTTTTTCTGGATTTCATCTTTTCTTTTCCAATGATGGCTGATCCAACACCTTTGATCCTTAGAGATTCATCATTTCCAAATGTCACAGTTCCTTCTTTAAAGTCTTTCACATTCTTCAGCAGCTTTAAGTCTCCTGTCATATGAGATGAACATCCACTATCAAGAATCCATGGACGTTCTCCTTTGGTAGCCTTCAAAGCTGTTTCAACAACAAGTGCTTTTTGTTCTTCCTTTTCCTCCACTTTCTGTTTTGCTTCTTCCAATTTCCTAGCCAAATCAATGTGTTCTGGCCAGAGAACCATGCATTCTTTCTTTTCAGACTTATCATATTTGTCCCTTTTGTATTTTAAAAACTCTTTCTTCTGAGTATTATTAACAAACTTTTGTTGCTCTGGTAACACACTAAGGCAGCCCTTAGCAAGATGTCCAGGTTGATCACATCTTTCACAATAAGTTTCCAGTGGTTGGAATCTGTTCCCAACATTCACACCAGTCTTCTCAGATTTCTTCTGAAACTTATTTGGAGATCTTCTATTTTGAAAGCGTTGGCTCCCCCTCAATACTTGTCCTTCAAAACTTTTGGAATAGTTGTAATGTTCTTGGTTAAACCAACACATACATTCCATGTGTCCGAATCCACCACAATACCAGCAGTATCCATAGAAAGAATATTTACCTCTAAAACTTTTAGACTGAATGGAGTTGTGAACACACTTCTCAAAAAACATCATATTTTCATTTGTAACTCTCTTCTTCAGCTCAGATTCAGCAGTACCAGAAGTATTAGAAGCTTTTCTTGACTCAAGACTTTTATGCACTTCTGATTTTTCTGCATTGCTGATTTTGACCACATACTTTGTCTTTCCAGCCTTGTTCTTATCAGAACCAGTTTTGTCTTTCATTTGAACCTTTGAAGGTAAGTTTTGTAGATCCCTTTTTGGTTCATTCTTACTGTAACATTCCCCTACTTCTGAGATAGAATTTTTGGAACGGATATTCATTTCTTTAGCTTTATGCAGTTTTTGTTGGACAAGTTCCAACTCTTCTTCTTTTGCCTTCAACTTCACTTCAAGATGATCATTACGATTCTTTGTATTCTTAAGATAATTTTTCAGATCATCAATCTCTTTTTTAATCATGATTTTATCATCTTTAAAACCTTCTTGATTGTTTACTTTGGAATTTTCTTTTACTAACTTGTTGTTTTCTTTCTCCAGTTTTCTGATCTTCCTCAAACATTCCTTTAGCTCTTCTTTCAGATACTGTTCATGTTGAGTCTCTTCTTCTTCAGTACTACTACTCTCATAATCATCATTATTCACTGTTGCAAAAAAGGTACTCTCTCTAGTTTTTTCAGTAGCAGATTTTTCTGATTCAGTCTCGCTATCATCATCTTCCTTATCATTTGACAAAAAGCTTCTTCTTTTTGATTTAAAGATCTTTTTATTCTGACTTCTACCAGAATATTTATCTTTTCGATCCTGTTTCTTCCATGACCTTCTTGGTCCTTTGTCTTCTTCATCACTGTCGGCATCTTTCCCCTTTTGAGGGCAATTAGCCGCAAAGTGGCCAACTGCTCCACATTCAAAACATTTCAAAGGGAGTTTCCCTTTGTATTTCCCTGTGCCTCTTTTAACATTTTTAGAAAAGAAGGATAGAATTTCATCAAAAATTTTACATACCTCATTTTCAGAGTTGGATTCACTAGATTCTTCATTAATAAGAATTTTCTTCGACTTCTCTTTCTTTTCTGCCCTGAAAGACATTTCTCTATCAGTTTTTGCTTTGCTCTTCATGGTCTTCTCTCTTCTCATCTCATAAGTGATGAGAGTACTGTGCAAATCATCAAGAGATAATGTTTCCGGATCTCTGTCTTCTAGTGAAGAAACTTTAGCATCAAATTTGTCAGGCAGAATTCTCAGGATCTTTTCAACAACTGTATCATCTTCTAACTTTTCACCAAGACATCTGATTGTACTGACAATGTCATTAACTCTGGTAAAGAATTCTCCAACAGATTCAGATTCTCCCATTTTCAAGTCTTCATACTTCAGCCTCCAGATTTGTAGTTTTGCCTTCTTCACTTTTGTATTTTCTTCATAGATATTCATTAGCTTATCCCAGATGCCTTTAGCAGTAGTGACACCTTTCACTCTTAAAAACTCACTCTCAGAAAGTGATGAGAGTAATGCATTTTTAGCTCTTCCATCATTCTCAAGATTCTTCTTATCGACAGGAGTAAGAGGGACCTTGTCATCAATATCAGGAAATCCATCTGTTGTAGTTTCAAGAACTTCATATCCAAGAGACATAAGATACGACATCATTCTGTCCTTCCAGATGTGATAGTTCTTTCCATCGAAGATTGGAATCCCCTTACTGTTCACGCAATTTAGATTTTCCATCACAACTTCTCTTCAAACAATTCAGCAAAGAGTAAACGAAGGCAACCTGCCCTCTGATACCAATTGAAGTTCCCAATCAGGATCCAAGTATCACTGAGAGGGGGAGGGGGTGAATCAGTGATATCTTTTTCTTTTTTAAGTTTCCCCTTTTTGAAACAACCTTCACCTCCTGTTAAAGAGTTTCTTCCCTGCTGAACACACACATCCACAGGAACACAAGATTTACAAGGTTCACTACTCAACAAGAGTAGCTACGTCCTTGGTATGGTACGGAAATAATCCAGTACCACACAATCCACTAGAAAACAATCCTTTGATGTGGAATACAATGAGTAGGATATACCCTTACACTCGTGCAGCACTCTGAAAACAATCCAATAGTGTGTGTGCTACCTCTTAGCACAAATAGGATAACACAATGTTTCAGTGCTTCTTTACAATTAAACAGATGTATTCTCCGAAGTACAAATCTTCACTTTCTTACCCAGAAGCCGGTAAGAACTCTCTCGTGCACAACTGAATACGTGCGAAGACCCCAAATATTTCGCGCAGCCTTTAGGGTGCCTTGCGCGCAATTCAAATGGCATGCGCGTAAAATTCCCTTTTGGCGCGAAAAACGTTTTCGCGCAACTTTCCTTTTACGCGCAACTTTTCCTCTTTTCGCGCAACTCACTTAGCGTATAATTTACGCGCACCAGAGCTCGGGATTTCTTCTAAGTGTCGAGCATTACCATCTAACAGGGATTAGCCTCATATTTATAGGCATTTTTGAACCCGCGCGAAAAACACTAATCCGCGCGTAAAACCTCCTCCATGCGCGTAAACACTCTTTTATGCAACTTCATATTTCGCGCCATGCTTCAAGTTTTCGCGCACCTCATGCCTTTTCCATTTTTCATCCTTCTAAGCATGAAGCAACAATTGCGCGCAAAATTCTGCACCGCGTTCTATATTGCGCGCAAACCCAATCTTTCCTGCGACATCAGATTTCGCGCACAGCTCCAATATTTCGCGCATTTTATGCATTTTCCAATTTTTGATCTTCTGATCTCGAATCATCATTTGCGCGAAAACTTCATTCCCCAATTTCGCGCATCATGCCAATCTTTCACGCAACCCGCAGATTTTTCGCGCAACCCGCTACTATTTCACGCATCCCGCAGATATTACGCGCACCACTTTATTTTTGCGCGAAACGTGCCTAAATTTCCACGCACTCCATTCCTTTGTCATGTTTCAGAGTTCTGACCTTGAATAACTCTTTTGCACGTATAAACCATCTTCAGCGCAACATCCATTGCCAAGAAAATTTCTTCATCTCCCGATTTTCAGGCCCTAAAATTTGGCAAACACTGGAAAACGGCGCCACATTAAACTGTGCTTTTCTGCCATCCCCAGATTGTCTATTGCTTTGCCATTTTATCTCTTTACTGCTTCCCATATCCATTCTTCTCCTCTTATCACGAATCCCACTATCGTGATATTTATCCTTTGATAGATCAGCTTAAGCATCGTCAGAGTTGCAATGTGAACTGAATCTTTCCTATCTTCCAGCAGCATCATCCCTTCCAATCAAAACATTATATAACTGGCATCATCATTTCTTCCCATTTCCTTCATAAGGCTTGCATCACAAGTTCTCCTAACTCATGATATGTGTGAAATACATACCAGAAAAGCATCGTCTGATTTATGATCCTTCTACACAGTGAATTGATTTATCGCCTTTGACAACAAAATACAACACTCTGCAAAAGCTAACTCTTCAAACTTTCATCTTCATTCATCCTGGTCCCAACAATCTCCCCCTTTGGATTTTGATGTCAACAAAGATTCATAAATCACTGAATTTTGAAACCTTTTGCAATGGATTACTTATCAACAATTCTAAGCCTACGTGAGCTAACTCATTGTAGGAAACAAGATTTATTGACAGCCAAAACCATGCTGTCCAAAAGCAGTGATTGTGAAATCTCATGAACATACCTCCTCATCCTTCTTCAGAACATCTTGCAATAGCATTCTTCACTTCTTCAACTTTCCTGTAAAACAACTTTGTTTCCTACAACCACTCCAACAAATAGTTAGAATAGTTCACTCACATACATGCTGAATTCACAGCTTACCCACAACTCTCCCTTAATACATTCTTCCTTATGGATTGATTTATGAAACAATTCTCCCCCTTGACAACACTATCCAAAGCTAAGACGAGAGAGGGGATAGAAACATGTACCTTAACCTTGATGAGAAGGAGGTTGTACACCCATGTTCAACCTCAACTTTGCAAATGGTTCCTTCGGTAACGGTTTTGTAAATATATCAGCAATTTGTTCAGATGTAGGAACATACTCCAGCCTCAGTTCATTCTTTTCAACCTCCTCTTCGATGAAGTGGTACTTTATATCAATGTGTTTTGAACGAGAATGTTGTACTGGATTTCTTGTAAGATTGATTGCACTCTGATTATCACAACCCAAGAGCAATGGTAGCTTTACTTCAACAAGTAGATCTTCCAGCTGAGTCTTCATCCACATTAGTTGAGTTGCAGCTTGAGTAGAAGCAACATACTCAGCCTCAGCTGTGCTAAGAGTTACTGAATTCTGTTTCTTGGTATGCCAACTATCACAGCTTTTTCCTAGAAAGAATACTCCACCAGATGTGGATCTTCGATCATCAACATTTCCTGCCCAATCAGCATCAGAATACCCAAATAGATCAATATTTTCAGAGCCGTCATACCGGATTCCAATGTTTGTTGTGACTTTGATATATCTGAGAATTCTTTTTCCAGCAATCAAATGTGATTCTTTAAGAGCACTCTGAAATCTCGCACATAAAGTAACAGCATAGACGATGTCGGGTCTTGAGGCCGTCAAATATAGCAGACTTCCAATCAGTTTTCAAAACTCTTTCTGATCAACTTCTTTTCCTTCTCCATCTTTAGACAACTTGGTTCCCACTGAAATCAGTGTGGAAACTGGTTTCGAATTTTCCATGCCAAACTTCTTCAGAAGTTCCTTAGCATATTTTTCTTGAGATAGAAAAACATGATTCTTCTTCTGTGAAATTTGTAACCCAAGAAAGTACTTCATTTCACCTAGCATGGACATCTCAAATAACTTCTTCATCTCCTCAGCAAATTTTTCACATGATCTTTCATTATTTCCAGCAAATATAATATCATCAACATAAACAATAACGATCAGTGAAAACTCCTGACATTTCTTGATGTAGAGATTGCTGTCAACTCTCCCTTTCTTAAAGTTCATCTTCTTCAAGCAAGTATCTAATTTAGAATACCATGCTCTCGGAGCCTGTTTTAGCCCATACAGAGCCTTATTCAACCTGCACACATAGCTTTCAAATTTCCCAATAACAAATCCACAAGGTTGATCAATGTAAACTTCCTCGTCAAGATCACCATTCAAGAATACAGATTTTACATCCATTTGAAAGATTTTGTAACCTCGTTGTGCAGCAATGGCAAGAAATATTCTGATTGTTTCTAATCGAGCTACTGGAGCAAAGGTTTCATCAAAGTCAATGCCTTCAACTTGTGAATACCCTTTGCAGACCAATCTTGCCTTGTTTCTTATTACATTACCTTCTTCATTCAGCTTGTTTCGAAAAACCCACTTTGTTCCAATAATGTTCTTGTTGTCCGGCTTGGGCACAAGTTCCCAAGTATTGTTCTTCTCTATCTGATCAAGCTCTTCATTCATAGCATGAACCCATTCTGGATGCTAAAATGCTTCATTTACATCATTCGGTTCAACTTTCGAATAATGAGAAGTATGTGATATAGCATTTGTTGTTCTTCTTGTTTGAACCCTCTGATTTTTATCTCCAATAATGTTTGAGCCTCCACTTGTTTCCTCAACCTAGGATGAGTTGTTTGAACTTCATCCTCATCACTTGATATTTCTGAGTCAGATTCCTCTTCTTGAGTAGGATGAACAAACTCTGAATCATTATCAGAATTGTTAACAAAATCTTCTCTATCCCGCTCGACTTCCACATCAACATATGACTGCTTTTCTTTCTCAGCACTTTCAACAACTTTTACATCTGAAGAATCAATAATTCTTCCTGTTTCTTTGTTGAGGCATCTATATCCTCTTCCTTCTGGAGCATAGCCAAGAAAAATTCTGTCATCTCCTCTTTGCTCGAACTTTCCCAGATTTCCACCTTTCTTCTTTATAATACATGGACTCCCAAAGACTCTCAAGTGTTTCAGACTTGGAGTTTTTCCATAGAACATTTCATATGGAGTCATATCTGAGTTTGGCCTATAGAAACACCGGTTCTGAATATACACAGCAGTGCTCATGGCTTGCCTCCAATAATAATGAGAGAGACTATGTTCAAGTAACATAGTTCTCCCCATTTCCACCAGACTTCGATTCTTTCTTTCAGCCACCCCATTTTGTTGAGGTGTGTATGGTGAACTAAACTCATGCCGAATTCCATGTTTCTCAAGATAACTTTCAAACTCTTCATTCTTATACTCACCACCATTATCAGTTCTCAACTTCTTCACTGAATACTCACATTCTTTCTCTGCTTTCCTTCTGAAACTCTTAAACATTGTTAGAGCATCTGACTTATTTCTCATGTACATAACACAAGTAATGCGAGTAAAGTCATCAATGAAAGTAATGAAGTACTTATCTCCATTTGAAGATTTCTTGCTCATTGGCCCACATATATCTGTGTGTATGAGTTCTAAGGGTCTTTTTGAGCGAATTTCAACTCTCTTGTGCATAGAATTGACAATCTTCCCTTTCTCACAAATAGTGCAGCACCAATCTCTTTTTCTTGATAAATCAGGCATATCCCGAACACTTTCTCGCTTTGACAACTTGCACATATTTCTCTGACACATATGACCCAGCCTTTTATGCCATATTTTATTTTCATCCACCACACTCATGTAACAAGAGTTCTGTCCATCCCCAACTTGGAACAAATTCCCTCTTGTACGCTGGCCCCTTGTAACTATGTTTCCATCATTTTCACTTTTTACAACAAATCCATCATTTCTGAAGATCACTTTGTTGCCCTCATCACAGAGTTGTGACACACTGAGCAGGTTGTGTTTCAGTCCATCAACATATAGTGTTTTTCTGGATTTCATCTTTTCTTTTCCAATGATGGCTGATCCAACACCTTTGATCCTTAGAGATTCATCATTTCCAAATGTCACAGTTCCTTCTTTAAAGTCTTTCACATTCTTCAGCAGCTTTAAGTCTCCTGTCATATGAGATGAACATCCACTATCAAGAATCCATGGACGTTCTCCTTTGGTAGCCTTCAAAGCTGTTTCAACAACAAGTGCTTTTTGTTCTTCCTTTTCCTCCACTTTCTGTTTTGCTTCTTCCAATTTCCTAGCCAAATCAATGTGTTCTGGCCAGAGAACCATGCATTCTTTCTTTTCAGACTTATCATATTTGTCCCTTTTGTATTTTAGAAACTCTGTCTTCTGAGTATTATTAACAAACTTTTGTTTCTCTGGTAACACACTAAGGCAGCCCTTAGGAAGATGTCCAGGTTGATCACATCTTTCACAATAAGTTTCCAGTGGTTGGAATCTGTTCCCAACTTTCACACCAGTCTTCTCAGATTTCTTCTGAAACTTATTTGGAGATATTCTATTTTGAAAGCGTTGGCTCCCCCTCAATACTTGTCCTTCAAAACTTTTGGAATAGTTGTAATGTTCTTGGTTAAACCAACACATACATTCCATGTGTCCGAATCCACCACAATACCAGCAGTATCCATAGAAAGAATATTTACCTCTGAAACTTTTAGACTGAATGGAGTTGTGAACACGCTTCTCAAAAAACATCATATTTTCATTTGTAACTCTCTTCTTCAGCTCAGATTCAGCAGTACCAGAAGTATTAGAAGCTTTTCTTGACTCAAGACTTTTATGCACTTCTGATTTTTCTGCATTGCTGATTTTGACCACATACTTTGACTTTCCAGCCTTGTTCTTATCAGAACCAGTTTTGTCTTTCATTTGAACCTTTGAAGGTAAGTTTTGTAGATCCCTTTTTGGTTCATTCTTACTGGAACATTCCCCTACTTCTGAGATAGAATTTTTGGAACGGATATTCATTTCTTTAGCTTTATGCAGTTTTTGTTGGACAAGTTCCAACTCTTCTTCTTTTGCCTTCAACTTCACTTCAAGATGATCATTACGATTCTTTGTATTCTTAAGATAATTTTTCAGATCATCAATCTCTTTTTTAATCATGATTTTATCATCTGTAAAACCTTCTTGATTGTTTACTGTGGAATTTTCTTTTACTAACTTGTTGTTTTCTTTCTCCAGTTTTCTGATCTTCCTCAAACATTCCTTCAGCTCTTCTTTCAGATACTGTTCATGTTGAGTCGCTTCTTCTTCAGTACTACTACTCTCATAATCATCATTATTCACTGTTGCAAAAAAGGTACTCTCTCTAGTTTTTTCAGTAGCAGATTTTTCTGATTCAGTCTCGCTATCATCATCTTCCTTATCATTTGACAAAAAGCTTCTTCTTTTTGATTTAAAGATCTTTTTATTCTGACTTCTACCAGAATATTTATCTTTTCGATCCTGTTTCTTCCATGACCTTCTTGGTCCTTTGTCTTCTTCATCACTGTCGGCATCTTTCCCCTTTTAGGGGCAATTAGCCGCAAAGTGGCCAACTGCTCCACATTCAAAACATTTCAAAGGGAGTTTCCCTTTGTATTTCCCTGTGCCTCTTTTAACATTTTTAGAAAAGAAGGATAGAATTTCATCAAAATTTTTACATACCTCATTTTCAGAGTTGGATTCACTAGATTCTTCATTAATAAGAATTTTCTTCGACTTCTCTTTCTTTTCTGCCCTGAAAGACATTTCTCTATCAGTTTTTGCTTTGCTCTTCATGGTCTTCTCTCTTCTCATCTCATAAGTGATGAGAGTACTGTGCAAATCATCAAGAGATAATGTTTCCGGATCTCTGTCTTCTAGTGAAGAAACTTTAGCATCAAATTTGTCAGGCAGAATTCTCAGGATCTTTTCAACAACTGTATCATCTTCTAACTTTTCACCAAGACATCTGATTGTACTGACAATGTCATTAACTCTGGTAAAGAATTCTCCAACAGATTCAGATTCTCCCATTTTCAAGTCTTCATACTTCAGCCTCCAGATTTGTAGTTTTGCCTTCTTCACTTTTGTATTTTCTTCATAGATATTCATTAGCTTATCCCAGATGCCTTTAGCAGTAGTGACACCTTTCACTCTTAAAAACTCACTCTCAGAAAGTGATGAGAGTAATGCATTTTTAGCTCTTCCATCATTCTCAAGATTCTTCTTATCGACAGGAGTAAGAGGGACCTTGTCATCAATATCAGGAAATCCATCTGTTGTAGTTTCAAGAACTTCATATCCAAGAGACATAAGATACGACATCATTCTGTCCTTCCAGATGTGATAGTTCTTTCCATCGAAGATTGGAATCCCCTTACTGTTCACGCAATTTAGATTTTCCATCACAACTTCTCTTCAAACAATTCAGCAAAGAGTAAACGAAGGCAACCTGCCCTCTGATACCAATTGAAGTTCCCAATCAGGATCCAAGTATCACTGAGAGGGGGAGGGGGTGAATCAGTGATATCTTTTTCTTTTTTAAGTTTCCCCTTTTTGAAACAACCTTCACCTCCTGTTAAAGAGTTTCTTCCCTGCTGAACACACACATCCACAGGAACACAAGATTTACAAGGTTCACTACTCAACAAGAGTAGCTACGTCCTTGGTATGGTACGGAAATAATCCAGTACCACACAATCCACTAGAAAACAATCCTTTGATGTGGAATACAACGAGTAGGATATACCCTTACACTCGTGCAGCACTCTGAAAACAATCCAATAGTGCGTGTGCTACCTCTTAGCACAAATAGGATAACACAATGTTTCAGTGCTTCTTTACAATTAAACAGATGTATTCTCCGAAGTACAAATCTTCACTTTCTTACCCAGAAGCCGGTAAGAACTCTCTCGTGCACAACTGAATACGTGCGAAGACCCCAAATATTTCGCGCAGCCTTTAGGGTGCCTTGCGCGCAATTCAAATGTCCTGCGCGTAAAATTCCCTTTTGGCGCGAAAAACGTTTTCGCGCAACTTTCCTTTTACGCGCAACTTTTCCTCTTTTCGCGCAACTCACTTAGCGTATAATTTACGCGCACCAGAGCTCGGGATTTCTTCTAAGTGTCGAGCATTACCATCTAACAGGGATTAGCCTCATATTTATAGGCATTTTTGAACCCGCGCGAAAAACACTAATCCGCGCGTAAAACCTCCTCCATGCGCGTAAACACTCTTTTATGCAACTTCATATTTCGCGCCATGCTTCAATTTTTCGTGCACCTCATGCCTTTTCCATTTTTCATCCTTCTAAGCATGAAGCAACAATTGCGCGCAAAATTCTGCACCGCGTTCTATATTGCGCGCAAACCCAATCTTTCCTGCGACATCAGATTTCGCGCACAGCTCCAATATTTCGCGCATTTTATGCCTTTGCCAATTTTTGATCTTCTGATCTCGAATCATCATTTGCGCGAAAACTTCATTCCCCAATTTCGCGCATCATGCCAATCTTTCACGCAACCCGCAGATTTTTCGCGCAACCCGCTACTATTTCGCGCATCCCGCAGATATTACGCGCACCACTTTATTTTTGCGCGAAACGTGCCTAAATTTCCACGCACTCCATTCCTTTGTCATGTTTCAGAGTTCTGACCTTGAATAACTCTTTTGCACGTATAAACCATCTTCAGCGCAACATCCATTGCCAAGAAAATTTCTTCATCTCCCGATTTTCAGGCCCTAAAATTTGGCAAACACTGGAAAACGGCGCCACATTAAACTGTGCTTTTCTGCCATCCCCAGATTGTCTATTGCTTTGCATTTTATCTCTTTACTGCTTCCCATATCCATTCTTCTCCTCTTATCACGAATCCCACTATCGTGATATTTATCCTTTGATAGATCAGCTTAAGCATCGTCAGAGTTGCAATGTGAACTGAATCTTTCCTATCTTCCAGCAGCATCATCCCTTCCAATCAAAACATTATATAACTGGCATCATCATTTCTTCCCATTTCCTTCATAAGGCTTGCATCACAAGTTCTCCTAACTCATGATATGTGTGAAATACATACCAGAAAAGCATCGTCTGATTTATGATCCTTCTACACAGTGAATTGATTTATCGCCTTTGACAACAAAATACAACACTCTGCAAAAGCTAACTCTTCAAACTTTCATCTTCATTCAACCTGGTCCCAACAATCTCCCCCTTTGTATTTTGATGTCAACAAAGATTCATAAATCACTGAATTTTGAAACCTTTTGCAATGGATTACTTATCAACAATTCTAAGCCTACGTGAGCTAACTCATTGTAGGAAACAAGATTTATTGACAGCCAAAACCATGCTGTCCAAAAGCAGTGATTGTGAAATCTCATGAACATACCTCCTCATCCTTCTTCAGAACATCTTGCAATAGCATTCTTCACTTCTTCAACTTTCCTGTAAAACAACTTTGTTTCCTACAACCACTCCAACAAATAGTTAGAATAGTTCACTCACATACATGCTGAATTCACAGCTTACCCACAACTCTCCCTTAATACATTCTTCCTTATGGATTGATTTATGAAACAATTCTCCCCCTTGACAACACTATCCAAAGCTAAGACGAGAGAGGGGATAGAAACATGTACCTTAACCTTGATGAGAAGGAGGTTGTACACCCATGTTCAACCTCAACTTTGCAAATGGTTCCTTCGGTAACGGTTTTGTAAATATATCAGCAATTTGTTCAGATGTAGGAACATACTCCAGCCTCAGTTCATTCTTTTCAACCTCCTCTTCGATGAAGTGGTACTTTATATCAATGTGTTTTGAACGAGAATGTTGTACTGGATTTCTTGTAAGATTGATTGCACTCTGATTATCACAACCCAAGAGCAATGGTAGCTTTACTTCAACAAGTAGATCTTCCAGCTGAGTCTTCATCCACATTAGTTGAGTTGCAGCTTGAGTAGCAGCAACATACTCAGCCTCAGCTGTGCTAAGAGTTACTGAATTCTGTTTCTTGGTATGCCAACTCTCACAGCTTTTTCCTAGAAAGAATACTCCACCAGATGTGGATCTTCGATCATCAACATTTCCTGCCCAATCAGCATCAGAATACCCAAATAGATCAATATTTTCAGAGCCGTCATACCGGATTCCAAAGTTTGTTGTGCCTTTGATATATCTGAGAATTCTTTTTCCAGCAATCAAATGTGATTCTTTAAGAGCACTCTGAAATCTGGCACATAAAGTAACAGCATAGACGATGTCGGGTATTGAGGCCGTCAAATATAGCAGACTTCCAATCAGTTTTCAAAACTCTTTCTGATCAACTTCTTTTCCTTCTCCATCTTTAGACAACTTGGTTCCCACTGAAATCAGTGTGGAAACTGGTTTCGAATTTTCCATGCCAAACTTCTTCAGAAGTTCCTTAGCATATTTTTCTTGAGATAGAAAAACATGATTCTTCTTCTGTGAAATTTGTAACCCAAGAAAGTACTTCATTTCACCTAGCATGGACATCTCAAATAACTTCTTCATCTCCTCAGCAAATTTTTCACATGATCTTTCATTATTTCCAGCAAATATAATATCATCAACATAAACAATAACGATCAGTGAAAACTCCTGACATTTCTTGATGTAGAGATTGCTGTCAACTCTCCCTTTCTTAAAGTTCATCTTCTTCAAGCAAGTATCTAATTTAGAATACCATGCTCTCGGAGCCTGTTTTAGCCCATACAGAGCCTTATTCAACCTGCACACATAGCTTTCATCTTTCCCAATAACAAATCCACAAGGTTGATCAATGTAAACTTCCTCGTCAAGATCACCATTCAAGAATGCAGATTTTACATCCATTTGAAAGATTTTGTAACCTCGTTGTGCAGCAATGGCAAGAAATATTCTGATTGTTTCTAATCGAGCTACTGGAGCAAAGGTTTCATCAAAGTCAATGCCTTCAACTTGTGAATACCCTTTGCAGACCAATCTTGCCTTGTTTCTTATTACATTACCTTCTTCATTCAGCTTGTTTCGAAAAACCCACTTTGTTCAAATAATGTTCTTGTTGTCCGGCTTGGGCACAAGTTCCCAAGTATTGTTCTTCTCTATCTGATCAAGCTCTTCATTCATAGCATGAACCCATTCTGGATGCTAAAATGCTTCATTTACATCATTCGGTTCAACTTTCGAATAATGAGAAGTATGTGATATAGCATTTGTTGTTCTTCTTGTTTGAACCCTCTGATTTTTATCTCCAATAATGTTCTGAGCCTCCACTTGTTTCCTCAACCTAGGATGAGTTGTTTGAACTTCATCCTCATCACTTGATATTTCTGAGTCAGATTCCTCTTCTTGAGTAGGATGAACAAACTCTGAATCATTATCAGAATTGTTAACAAAATCTTCTCTATCCCGCTCGACTTCCACATCAACATATGACTGCTTTTCTTTCTCAGCACTTTCAACAACTTTTACATCTGAAGAATCAATAATTCTTCCTGTTTCTTTGTTGAGGCATCTATATCCTCTTCCTTCTGGAGCATAGCCAAGAAAAATTCTGTCATCTCCTCTTTGCTCGAACTTTCCCAGATTTCCACCTTTCTTCTTTATAATACATGGACTCCCAAAGACTCTCAAGTGTTTCAGACTTGGAGTTTTTCCATAGAACATTTCATATGGAGTCATATCTGAGTTTGGCCTATAGAAACACCGGTTCTGAATATACACAGCAGTGCTCATGGCTTGCCTCCAATAATAATGAGAGAGACTATGTTCAAGTAACATAGTTCTCCCCATTTCCACCAGACTTCGATTCTTTATTTCAGCCACCCCATTTTGTTGAGGTGTGTATGGTGAACTAAACTCATGCCGAATTCCATGTTTCTCAAGATAACTTTCAAACTCTTCATTCTTATACTCACCACCATTATCAGTTCTCAACTTCTTCACTGAATACTCACATTCTTTCTCTGCTTTCCTTCTGAAACTCTTAAACATTGTTAGAGCATCTGACTTATTTCTCATGTACATAACACAAGTAATGCGAGTAAAGTCATCAATGAAAGTAATGAAGTACTTATCTCCATTTGAAGATTTCTTGCTCATTGGCCCACATATATCTGAGTGTATGAGTTCTAAGGGTCTTTTTGAGCGAATTTCAACTCTCTTGTGCATAGAATTGGCAATCTTCCCTTTCTCACAAATAGTGCAGCACCAATCTCTTTTTCTTGATAAATCAGGCATATCCCGAACACTTTCTCGCTTTGACAACTTGCACATATTTCTCTGACACATATGACCCAGCCTTTTATGCCATATTTTATTTTCATCCACCACACTCATGTAACAAGAGTTCTGTCCATCCCCAACTTGGAACAAATTCCCTCTTGTACGCTGGCCCCTTGTAACTATGTTTCCATCATTTTCACTTTTTACAACAAATCCATCATTTCTGAAGATCACTTTGTTGCCCTCATCACAGAGTTGTGACACACTGAGCAGGTTGTGTTTCAGTCCATCAACATATAGTGTTTTTCTGGATTTCATCTTTTCTTTTCCAATGATGGCTGATCCAACACCTTTGATCCTTAGAGATTCATCATTTCCAAATGTCACAGTTCCTTCTTTAAAGTCTTTCACATTCTTCAGCAGCTTTAAGTCTCCTGTCATATGAGATGAACATCCACTATCAAGAATCCATGGACGTTCTCCTTTGGTAGCCTTCAAAGCTGTTTCAACAACAAGTGCTTTTTGTTCTTCCTTTTCCTCCACTTTCTGTTTTGCTTCTTCCAATTTCCTAGCCAAATCAATGTGTTCTGGCCAGAGAACCATGCATTCTTTCTTTTCAGACTTATCATATTTGTCCCTTTTGTATTTTAAAAACGCTGTCTTCTGAGTATTATTAACAAACTTTTGTTGCTCTGGTAACACACTAAGGCAGCCCTTAGCAAGATGTCCAGGTTGATCACATCTTTCACAATAAGTTTCCAGTGGTTGGAATCTGTTCCCAACTTTCACACCAGTCTTCTCAGATTTCTTCTGAAACTTATTTGGAGATCTTCTATTTTGAAAGCGTTGGCTCCCCCTCAATACTTGTCCTTCAAAACTTTTGGAATAGTTGTAATGTTCTTGGTTAAACCAACACATACATTCCATGTGTCCGAATCCACCACAATACCAGCAGTATCCATAGAAAGAATATTTACCTCTGAAACTTTTAGACTGAATGGAGTTGTGAACACGCTTCTCAAAAAACATCATATTTTCATTTGTAACTCTCTTCTTCAGCTCAGATTCAGCAGTACCAGAAGTATTAGAAGCTTTTCTTGACTCAAGACTTTTATGCACTTCTGATTTTTCTGCATTGCTGATTTTGACCACATACTTTGTCTTTCCAGCCTTGTTCTTATCAGAACCAGTTTTGTCTTTCATTTGAACCTTTGAAGGTAAGTTTTGTAGATCCCTTTTTGGTTCATTCTTACTGGAACATTCCCCTACTTCTGAGATAGAATTTTTGGAACGGATATTCATTTCTTTAGCTTTATGCAGTTTTTGTTGGACAAGTTCCAACTCTTCTTCTTTTGCCTTCAACTTCACTTCAAGATGATCATTACGATTCTTTGTATTCTTAAGATAATTTTTCAGATCATCAATCTCTTTTTTAATCATGATTTTATCATCTTTAAAACCTTCTTGATTGTTTACTTTGGAATTTTCTTTTACTAACTTGTTGTTTTCTTTCTCCAGTTTTCTGATCTTCCTCAAACATTCCTTCAGCTCTTCTTTCAGATACTGTTCATGTTGAGTCTCTTCTTCTTCAGTACTACTACTCTCATAATCATCATTATTCACTGTTGCAAAAAAGGTACTCTCTCTAGTTTTTTCAGTAGCAGATTTTTCTGATTCAGTCTCGCTATCATCATCTTCCTTATCATTTGACAAAAAGCTTCTTCTTTTTGATTTAAAGATCTTTTTATTCTGACTTCTACCAGAATATTTATCTTTTCGATCCTGTTTCTTCCATGACCTTCTTGGTCCTTTGTCTTCTTCATCACTGTCGGCATCTTTCCCCTTTTGAGGGCAATTAGCCGCAAAGTGGCCAACTGCTCCACATTCAAAACATTTCAAAGGGAGTTTCCCTTTGTATTTCCCTGTGCCTCTTTTAACATTTTTAGAAAAGAAGGATAGAATTTCATCAAAAATTTTACATACCTCATTTTCAGAGTTGGATTCACTAGATTCTTCATTAATAAGAATTTTCTTCGACTTCTCTTTCTTTTCTGCCCTGAAAGACATTTCTCTATCAGTTTTTGCTTTGCTCTTCATGGTCTTCTCTCTTCTCATCTCATAAGTGATGAGAGTACTGTGCAAATCATCAAGAGATAATGTTTCCGGATCTCTGTCTTCTAGTGAAGAAACTTTAGCATCAAATTTGTCAGGCAGAATTCTCAGGATCTTTTCAACAACTGTATCATCTTCTAACTTTTCACCAAGACATCTGATTGTACTGACAATGTCATTAACTCTGGTAAAGAATTCTCCAACAGATTCAGATTCTCCCATTTTCAAGTCTTCATACTTCAGCCTCCAGATTTGTAGTTTTGCCTTCTTCACTTTTGTATTTTCTTCATAGATATTCATTAGCTTATCCCAGATGCCTTTAGCAGTAGTGACACCTTTCACTCTTAAAAACTCACTCTCAGAAAGTGATGAGAGTAATGCATTTTTAGCTCTTCCATCATTCTCAAGATTCTTCTTATCGACAGGAGTAAGAGGGACCTTGTCATCAATATCAGGAAATCCATCTGTTGTAGTTTCAAGAACTTCATATCCAAGAGACATAAGATACGACATCATTCTGTCCTTCCAGATGTGATAGTTCTTTCCATCGAAGATTGGAATCCCCTTACTGTTCACGCAATTTAGATTTTCCATCACAACTTCTCTTCAAACAATTCAGCAAAGAGTAAACGAAGGCAACCTGCCCTCTGATACCAATTGAAGTTCCCAATCAGGATCCAAGTATCACTGAGAGGGGGAGGGGGTGAATCAGTGATATCTTTTTCTTTTTTAAGTTTCCCCTTTTTGAAACAACCTTCACCTCCTGTTAAAGAGTTTCTTCCCTGCTGAACACACACATCCACAGGAACACAAGATTTACAAGGTTCACTACTCAACAAGAGTAGCTACGTCCTTGGTATGGTACGGAAATAATCCAGTACCAAACAATCCACTAGAAAACAATCCTTTGATGTGGAATACAACGAGTAGGATATACCCTTACACTCGTGCAGCACTCTGAAAACAATCCAATAGTGCGTGTGCTCCCTCTTAGCACAAATAGGATAACACAATGTTTCAGTGCTTCTTTACAATTAAACAGATGTATTCTCCGAAGTACAAATCTTCACTTTCTTACCCAGAAGCCGGTAAGAACTCTCTCGGGCACAACTGAATACGTGCGAAGACCCCAAATATTTCGCGCAGCCTTTAGGGTGCCTTGCGCGCAATTCAAATGGCATGCGCGTAAAATTCCCTTTTGGCGCGAAAAACGTTTTCGCGCAACTTTCCTTTTACGCGCAACTTTTCCTCTTTTCGCGCAACTCAATTAGCGTATAATTTACGCGCACCAGAGCTCGGGATTTCTTCTAAGTGTCGAGCATTACCATCTAACAGGGATTAGCCTCATATTTATAGGCATTTTTGAACCCGCGCGAAAAACACTAATCCGCGCGTAAAACCTCCTCCATGCGCGTAAACACTCTTTTATGCAACTTCATATTTCGCGCCATGCTTCAAGTTTTCGCGCACCTCATGCCTTTGCCATTTTTCATCCTTCTAAGCATGAAGCAACAATTGTGCGCAAAATTCTGCACCGCGTTCTATATTGCGCGCAAACCCAATCTTTCCTGCGACATCAGATTTCGCGCACTGCTCCAATATTTCGCGCATTTTATGCCTTTGCCAATTTTTGATCTTCTGATCTCGAATCATCATTTGCGCGAAAACTTCATTCCCCAATTTCGCGCACCATGCCAATCTTTCGCGCAACCCGCAGATTTTTCGCGCAACCCGCTACTATTTCGCGCATCCCGCAGATATTACGCGCACCACTTTATTTTTGCGCGAAACGTGCCTAAATTTCCACGCACTCCATTCCTTTGTCATGTTTCAGAGTTCTGACCTTGAATAACTCTTTTTCTCGTATAAACCATCTTCAGCGCAACATCCATTGCCAAGAAAATTTCTTCATCTCCCGATTTTCAGGCCCTAAAATTTGGCAAACACTGGAAAACGGCGCCACCTTAAACTGTGCTTTTCTGCCATCCCCAGATTGTCTATTGCTTTGCCATTTTATCTCTTTACTGCTTCCCATATCCATTCTTCTCCTCTTATCACGAATCCCACTATCGTGATATTTATCCTTTGATAGATCAGCTTAAGCATCGTCAGAGTTGCAATGTGAACTGAATCTTTCCTATCTTCCAGCAGCATCATCCCTTCCAATCAAAACATTATATAACTGGCATCATCATTTCTCCCCATTTCCTTCATAAGGCTTGCATCACAAGTTCTCCTAACTCATGATATGTGTGAAATACATACCAGCAAAGCATCGTCTGATTTATGATCCTTCTACACAGTGAATTGATTTATCGCCTTTGACAACAAAATACAACACTCTGCAAAAGCTAACTCTTCAAACTTTAATCTTCATTCAACCTGGTCCCAACATCTCAAACACAAGTATTGGAAAAATATGACGTATCAATAATATATTAGGTATTATATTTCTCTAAAAAATTACCTTATACTTGTGATTCATAACAAATATATTACACATTCTATCACATTACAGTATTTCAATTTGAGCTTCAAAAATGAATCTTGCACAATTTTAAAATAGTTTTTATAATTTTGAATCATTTAATTTTATAATTTCAAATAAACTCAAGAAAATATATTATGAAATTATAAAATTATCATATATATTGTTAATGTACAGATCCAATTTGTAACATCCCAAGGTTTTCTAAAAATAAATTGAAAATGCTTGAAATTTTGTTTAAGGTATATATTTATAAGTATCCTTTAAACATAATTTTATTTCTTCTATGTTTTGAATTTCAAGAAACTATCATCTACAATTGTGTTCAGTATGTTATTTCGAGTCTGATAGAACAAACTTGTTTTTTTTGGTGAATAGTGAAATACGGTAAAATACCGTATAATCAATTTATTAGTAAAAATGCACTATTTATGACATCATAAGTGATGCAAGGCCACTTGCTTCGAAATCACATGATATTTTCACTAATTAAGGCCACTTGATTTGAGATTATTCATAGTCTTGATAAAAATATTATAATAATAATTAAAATAATCTAAAATACCTCCCCTCCTCCACTATAAATACCACCCTCACTCCCCTCTTCCTCCCACACCTCTCAAGCCTTGAGCATTGTCTAATTTCTGCCAAATTCCCTCCTCAATCTTCTTCCCCACGTCCTAGAGCTGCTGGTCTCACCAAAAGACCAAAATCAAAGCCCTTAAGAAGGATCTCAAGGAGAAGAGATCAAGAGGTAAACATCCTCTTTCATTTTCATTCTTTCCATCCATTTTATGTTATTCTCTTCCTTTCCCTTTGTCTTTTGTTGGGATATTTCATTAAATATTTTCCCTTACAGTCCAAATTTTGTATGATTGATGAGATATTCCATTCCTCTCATCAATCTTGTTTTTATGAAATTTTTAGAGGCGCCGTTAGGCTGCCGAATTTTTTGTAAGAAATTTCTCATGTTTTCTTTATTTCATGATTCCTTCCACTTCTTTCTTCACCCCCTCTTATCCAAGAGGCATGAAATCTCCAGAATCATGTATATTCCGGATGTTTTCATGTTTATGGAAAATTACAAATCATTATTCCTCTCCTCTTTCACTTATTTAAAGAATCAAAAAACATTGTCCATTTGTGTCGAATTACCGATATCGTGGACGATGTATTTTCAATTTCCATTAATTATTTCAAGTCTGGTCATGAAACCATTTATATGGTTGAACCAGGTTATAATATATGTTTTATGAATCATATAAGGTTCTGTAATTCTTTTGTACTCATGATTCAAACTTATAAGACTAAATGAAATTGTAATTATCAAAGAACCACTTAAATTATCTAAACGAACATAATTAATGTTTTAACTTATAAATCATCATCATATAAGGCACCAAAGTGATGAATGGTATAATTTATGGTACTGGAGTTATGTAACTAATACTCCATTCCAATTCTGGAGTTTCACTTCCAATCAACAAGAACGATTCATCATGAACCGATCGTGAAAATCACAAAAGACCTCACCCAAAATAATGCAAGGAACAAAATACTAACAAATAAGGGGTGAAATGTGGTTATGAAATGACCATATAAGATGTTATAAACATGAACACGTTTCTTTAAAATCCTATTAACACTCCTTTAACCATTATACAGGAGGTTCAAACAATTTTGAAGTAGGACAAGCCCAAGGTAAGGGAATTCTTAACCCGATTTCCATTCTTTGGGTTAACCTTCTACTTTATAATTTATGTGCTATTTAAATTGTTTGTGTGATGGGTTCTGTTTATATTATGTTTAATTATGTGTATTTACAGAGTATATACATATTCCATCCACTCAATTAAGTCTCCCTTCAAGTATATGATGTTTATAAGGGACTTTTCTTCTAAAATCCTCTTTTAAAATTCTGTTTTATAAGATTCAAAGACAATGTTTTTATGCTATTATTTATGTTGAATGATTATGTTTTGGCTATTGGGCATTGTTTATGATGAAGGGTGGGACCTATATTTCCCTCCAATGCATTGGGTATGAGTAAGTTGGAGGTCGGCCGTATGGTTACTCCAAGTGTAACTGTGATGGTTACACAAAGTAAGGTAGCCGTGAGGGTTACAAATTTTAAGGTAGCCAAGATGGTTACAAGATTATGTAAGTAATGCCCCAATATACCTTTATGATTATAATTATGTTTGTATGGATCTTGTGTAAATCTCATGTTACGCTAAGTAAGATTTTATGGGTGTAACTCATGTATTTTGAAAATGTTTCCATATGTTTTGTGTATTCACGGACTAATGAGATTTTTTTCCTTCTTTTACATACCTTACTGAGCTTTTGTGCTCATCCCAAGTTTTTAAATGATTTTTCACAGGTTAATGGATGAATAATACAAGGAAGGAAGACATGTTAAATGTTGAAGAATTGTCAAGGAGTCTTGTTTTATGTTTTAATGTTTTATATTCTGAGGAAAATGGAAACTGATTTTATGGTATCCACTATGTAACAATGTGTAATGTTATGAATATTTTGTCTTAATTCTCTAAAGCTCTAAACTTGAAAAGATCCTCAATGTAAAATGAAGTGTTTTCTTGAATAAATTCAAGATTATGTATGAAATAAGTGCGGGTCCTTATACAATTGATTCCATTACTGAATTTAGGAAACTCTTTGAAAAAAAATGAATACAATCCATAATGAGAAAATATTATTTATACTGGGTATCTATTAACAATTCTATATTTAATATTTTATAAGGTAAACACGATATATTACAAACACTAATAAAATCACATGCATGTCATTGTTTTATTTTTTTATGGATTTTACCTGGAAAAACATAATATGTATCATTGGAAGGGTTGACACCTTTTTAATTTTTATATCTCTAAGATTTGAATAATATAATAGAAATTATATATACTTGAAGAATCATGTATAAAACAAACTCAAGTAAAATAGAAAATCCACAAGATTCGGACCATCGCAATGGTGAGGTCCAATAAAAAACATAAATAAGTATCATATGTAATAAAGCACGACAAAAACGATAATTAAAATACACATGGAAAAGATACATCCATGATCCATTCATTCCATGTAAAACCATTCAAACTATAATGAATGACATGATTAGATCAACATTGCTCCATGTGACCCATCTCTACATCTAAACCATTCTTCTATGATAGAAATGCCGAAAAGTAATTCTAATATGCTATAATATGGACTTAACATTACCTAGGTTCTGCAAAACAACATCTATAATCAACCTAATGAAATATTTGGGTGTGATAACAAAGAAAAAATTACACACTATTAAATTTATATAATATATAATATTAATAATATAATAGTTATATATTTAAAACAAATTATGTTTTAGAAAATATTTTTTTTAGTAAAAAACATTTTTAAATTAACAACTTTCTTCATAATACACATTCATATTAACAATTCCATAAATATGAAAATAAAAGTGATGAAATAGGAATGAATATCTACACACCATACAGTAAGAAAGTAAACACATAACCATGAAATGATCCATCATTAAAAACCTTATTATACAACCTTATGTGAAAAACATAGGAACTAAATATCCATGAAAGAATCCATCATTTGACAAACAAATAATAAATGAGAAAGAACAATATATTAGTACCACACCCATGGGAATATGAATTATAAATAAAATAAGCCTAAACAATGAATATGTTGGTACCAAACAATATCATGTCCTTCCATATTCTTTTGTATCCCAAAACCTCTACCTTGGGTATGCACACTATGAGTCATATGTCTATTCACAATTGACAGATGTTTCCCCATGTGAAAAGTATATTAAAATTATATTAAAAATACATAATTAAAATGTATTAAAAATATTCAAATCCAGGACAATTCACTTTATAGTTTATAAAACCATTTTCAAATCCTAACAACCATTAAATAATTTAATCAAACACATTGTGTGGAAAAAATTTTATAGAGAAATCCCATTAAAAACAATATTGGATTCCATAAAATAAATTGATATCATAAATTAATTCATGTTAATTAAAAAACAATTTAATTTAAAAGGAAAATAATAAATTTATAAAATTATTCCTATGTTTAGGAACACCTACTATAATAATGGAGGTAAAACTATTCAAAATAAAAAATAGAGACTAAGGAAAAGTAGTTTGGATACCCACGATCCTAGATCCACAAAAGAAACCTAATTATTATGTAAAACACTTTATATCTAGCATATAGAGCATCTTTAGGTTTCATGAGATGATAATAGAAGATATTTATCAATGATCTAAGAAATATAAAGATAAATGTTTTGATAACTTGAGTTTATTCATCAATAATGAAGGAAAAATGCCTAGAATCCCAAAGAAGAATACGATCAAGTGATCAGTAAGGATTAAGTCAATAAAATATGATATAATGGAGTTATTAATAACTAAACTGATGACCTGTGGTTTTTTAAGAAAAATTAAAATCATTATATTTCATCCCACGCTGTTTTTTAGAGGTGACACGCAGTTAGGAGTAACCATGTTCCTTAACCATACACCCTATACAATGTTTTTTTGTTTAGGGTGAATAGTTTGGATGCATAATTACATTTACCATTCCAAATAAATTCAAAATCCCTCTTTATAGGGCTTCATTTTTGGATGGGTAGCTCAATGATTTGGAAAGACCGTGTTCCCCATTCCCATTACTAAATACAGGAAACACAATTTCTTGGAAAAACCACATAGTATTCCATAACCATGCACCATCCATGCACAACCCCATGCACCATCAAAACTTTTGAATTTTTAAAATGAAACCAAAATAAGAACCCAATGAAATGTGAATAAATTAGGGCCAAGAAGTGCCCATTTGAATATAACTGATGTTTAAGATCTCCCTACATAAGGTATTTCTATCACATGAAAGTGACAATGATTCTAGGCTCGAAAAAAGAGATGTTGTATACTGCCTCATCAAAAATTTCTGATCCCATGTAACATGGTCATCCCTTGCTCACTTCGATTATACATCGTCCAATTTATGTGTATTACCAAGCATTACTTTATCCCATGTATCCATAATAAAAACTAGTAGCCTAATAATGGTGTTATAAATATCACGATCAAGATCCTATCATTATATTAAATTGATTGTATACAATCGATACCTCCTCAAAAATAAAACAATAAAATTTTGTAAATTTAAGTCAAGATATAAGATTAGTTTAAATCATATTCAAAATTTCCAAGTCACTTCATGATCACAACGATGTCAATAAACCTCAGTGGCAACTAAACCTGATTAGCCAACCGACGATGTCCCAAGAAATGTGATAAATTAAGAAAAACCCAGTCCTGAACCTAAAACATTAATGGACAAGGGCTATGGCCCATGTAATATTTATAGAAGCTTTTATAATTGGAAAAAAACTTCTAGATCAACTGCAATTTTTCCATAATCTCTTCAGCGATACATAACCAATACAAGGAACCATCTCCCAATTACTCACAGAACATGGGAGATATAAATGGATTCCCATACAAGGCTCAAAATGGTACCATATGTATTGAATATTGATTAGTGTTTTTATAGGATAATTTGAAATGGGAAAAATTAATTATCACAAGATTGAATAAAATAAATAATGAAATCATGAACCACATCTAATAGTATATAGATATATTTATACGTATATATATCCATCTACAGATGATAAGACATTCTAAATTTCATCTAGGAACCCATCAACTCATGATATCATTTCAAGAATGTGTACATGATCATTAAGTCCCTATATTGAAAAATCACAATGCTAATCCCATGATGTCTCAAACTATCTTATATGTTAAAGCCTTTGAGATATTCTATTTCTCCATCTATTTAATAGGTAATAAATCATCTAATATCATATGTTAATAAATTATTATCCAAATAATATCATTCACACAATAATTCCACGGGAAACCAATGATGTTTTTTGGGTACTTTGATCCCACTTATATATATGAATGGGTGAACAATGTAACTATCTTACAAGACTCTGGTGTTCTACCTTAATCTTCATATAAGGGAGACACCATGAAAAAACATAAATATAACACCGCATCCCTAACCACCACCAACAACATATCAATTCATGATACATTTTGGATTGATAGATTTGTATGGACCAAAATGAATGGTTTCCAAAATCAATATACTTTTATCTCAAATAAATCAAAATAAAAAACTGCTATTGAAGAACAAAGATTCACTATGAGACTCCGACGACTCACTTGAGGCATCTACACCATAAAATATATTAAAAAATAATTTTAATATAATTTGATTCACTAGATTTAGATGAACCAACTCATCAAAATAGGAGTCATATTTCATTAATACTACAAACAAGATCCCACAATCCTTTTACTTTACGAATCTCATATCCAAAAAAAACTCATAAGGACCACTCCATAGCCAATTACTCGATATACCGTGCCATTAATTTTCTTCTCAACACTCCATTAATCACATCTTGTTTTTTAGGAGTGTATGTAATATCAAAATAAATATTTTGAATATACTCTACTGAGATTCATTGTTTCCAGTTCAGAACCCTTTGAGTATAAATATATTTTAGGCTATTATGATCAAAATATATTATAAAAAACTCCAAAAAATTATTCTAAAACCATGTTTTGAGTGTATGAATAAATTATAAAAAAATAAAGACTACGGTTGGTTAAATCTTATCATGAGTTTGTAACTAGAGAGAGATATAAGACAACACCTATTTCCATGCATTGAAAGACATCCCAAACTTGTAATGGAAGCATTGCAGAAAACATCACAACCCGAATTCGATTTAAGAAGAATCAAAACTTATATAGATGTCAAACATTCATTTATCTCTTTAATATATATCTTAACTTTCTCATTCAATTTCAACATTTCACCATTTTCTGTTAAATCTATCATCGTAGATGCAAGTATCATGAAATCCATAACAACCCATATATAATAACAAAGAAAACCCAAAAATTATCGTATCTCAATCAAATTTATAAGCAAAGACCAAATCATAACAACCATTTTTTCATAGGATCCAGTATGATGACCCTCTCATATATGACATGACCTGTAAATTGCACATATTGAATCCAAATCCCACAGTATGAAATATTACAATATTGAGGATGTTCCTTCTTATCTTGAGGAATGATATCCAAATTGTCAGTATTACAATCCTATTCCTTATAGTACAATATAATATCATCCATGAACACCATAAACAATGACTCTAAGAACTGATTAACGATTCAGTTTATCAGAACTATAAATACTATAATATCATTAGTGTGGCTGAATGGCATAAAAAAATTGAAAATTTACAAAATGACCTCTAAACTCTATCTTATGTATATCTTATTCAAAGAATAAAAACCGGTGGAACCCTATCCAAATGACAGTCTTTAAAAAAAGACACACCCCTCTATCATGGTTGAAAAAATCATTATTCATGGAAAAATAATATTTTTTACTATCACTCACTCGATTCAAATTTCGATAACCCCCATAATGTTTGTCACTCCCACATTCCTTCTTACCAATGAGGATAGGTGAATATTATGGTGAAATTCTAGGGAAAAATCCTTGAGTCTCTAGTTCATCAATATAGTCATTAAGTTCCACAAACTCAATAAGTTCCATTTTATTAGATGGAACCGAAATGGGAATTAAAACATAGTGAATGCTAATACTAGATTCGATGACTCTCTTAGGGGTAAACCAAAAAATCATTCAGAGTACACATTAAAAATACAAAAACCTATATAGGAAGAAAACATCCCATAAAATGAATATTAACATTAAAAACATCTTTGACAACTAGTAATAAATTATCCCCATGATAAAGAACAATATTCCTTTCACTTCCTAATATAGAGCCCACTCACCATGAATAAAATGAGTGACCTCATCAAAAGATAAAATCTAATACTAAAAAAGAAAAAATTATACCAAATAATTAATGATGATTACAGATTCCATGTAAAGTTTTAGGTCAATGTTGTTGACAACAAAAAATAAAATGTACCCCATCACTTCAAAATAAACTATTACTAACCAACATGTTAGAAAATGGAAATATAGTTTAGAAATATTTCACATAGTCATAGAAAAATCAAATGATAAAAAGATACATTTCGAATGTAAGACCAAAATATCATCCAAATTTGAAAATATAAAATAATGAGTATTATCTTGTTCAAACAAAGATAACACCTTTGATGATGACATAATCATCGTACCTCTAACAGTTGACAGCTCCACATTAAAGTATATTGTTTCACACTCTTCAGCATAAATTCATCCATTCAAATACACATGAACATACCCATTGATAGTTAGATTAGAAAAACCAACCATGTAAGAATATATATGAACTTGGGATCCATTTTTGAGAGATTATTAATCTTTATAACCCTACGATATACATTCAAAAACTTTTTTTCGATGGTTTGATTTTTTTTAATGATGAAATGTCGTTTGAGTCTCCATAATGTTATCCTTGGTATGACCATGTCTTTTACATTGATAGGATAAAAACTTAATATTTCCAATTGAATCCCCTAAATATAGTCTTTATTAAAGCTCAACACCTTTGGGATTTCATTTGTACCCTCAAGGAACAACCTGGCTCACAACAAGACCAAATGATGCTCCACCCAAACCTATATTTCCAGACCTTCCTTCCTTTTATATGGATGATTATTTGAATAGTTCCACAATGATATATATTCACATGCTAATAAAAATATAGCAAATAGCACTAATATGTTACAACTAAAACATCCTAGTCTTTAAGTAGCCATTTGTGAGTACAACTAGTGGAAAGCGCACGAAATCAATAGAATGAGTGGAATAATCAATTACACAATTCTCTCTTTTCCCCAAGGTAAAAATATAATGGGTCATTATAGTATATAACTTCTTAAAGTAAAACTACTAACTCAATATGTTTTTAAAATAAGTCTTGGTAAAATACTTTTTCATATTATATTGCACAATATAGTCCCTCCATCTCCTTCCATGCCCGTCAAGCATGTATTTGAAAAAACCCACCTTCTAGTCCTCCATAGTACAAAAAAAGATAGCGATCCTTTCAATAAACTCAAGACAATTCTTATATTCATGGGGACCCCTGTTACCAAATAATAATAGTGGATGCTTGATAAAAAAATCAGAGCCACGATGCATTGCTTTTTCAAGGTTCCTGACACCAACATAACCTAGAATATGAATTTTATCGATTAATTATATAATTAATCAAGGGTCCACTATGGGATTTTATTGTAGATATTGTATCACAACCTCCTATCACATAATTGGAAGAGATGTTCTGAATGGAACCATATATTATGAAAAATAAAAAAACCAATCAACTTTCAGTCATATTCCAAAATCAGAAGAGAAATATCAAGAATACATGACCATGATTTAATGCATCAACAATTTTAAAAAATCTGAATTATATGAATGAAAAATAATTGTTTATGAAGAAAAATGTTTGTTAAATTAAATTTTATATCTATTTTATTCAAATTAACTAACACTATATGTCAAAAAATATGAAAAAATTCTCCAACCACATATGATTATTAAATTTTTGATATGGAAGTGGGAATGACAGGCATCCTCCAGAACTTACTAATCAAATTATGATGGTCCTAACTCTTATATATCCAATATATATAACCATACATAGGTAGTGTTAACATAATAAGGATAAACATACATTCAATACAATTCTAGAATGAACCAACCCTTATAAAATAGACAAATCACCCGAGCCGGCCCATTATGGTGGTGTGGTGAAACTAGACAATAAAAACATGTTTTATATGAAATAAAATAATCCAATTAATAAGAGTACAAAGAAAAGAATATTATACACCCACTATCTATACAATCTAGTCCAAATTGAGAAATCTAGAATATATTAAAAATATAGACCAACAAGTCTCTATGTGACAAACTATAACATTTAAACCATCCCTCAAAGAATGAATCAGAAAAATAGAAGTCGATATGATTCAATATTCCATTCACAATAACTAGTTCCTACAAAAAAATATATACAACATCAGAAATGAAAAAGTTGGTTGTGAGAAAAATACCAATTTGATTTAACACCAAAATCATTTCAATTTATAATACCAATAGTTAAATATTTATAGTTTTAAAAAAAATATAGTTTAAAAGTAATTTTCAAAGATCAAAACCATTTTTAAACCGTCCCATAGATTTTCAAAAAATCAATTCATATTAAAAAATCTAGGAATATTAAAATTTGAAATGATAATAGGAGATGAAATATCCATGTGATGACCCAGACATGAATGCCACTTAACTGTGCCCCAAACTAGGTGGGCCACCTGGCCTCAAGCCATCGTCCCAAATGTTAGAGACTTCCGATTAGCAGCGGGGGCCTACGGTGTTTCCATGGGAACAATATGCCCACATTAGCATTGCGTATCATAACGTATGAGATATAAATAAATAGTTTATAGGGAGAATTAATATGAATAAATAGCAGAGTCAAACTGATGCAATAGATTAACAAGAAAAATAATAACTATATCAACTAGAACTATAATGATGTCATTTCAGGTCACTAGGAATCTAGAAAGCATGGTTACAAGACAATAAGCATAACATGTTCCATAAGTTAAAAGAAAAAAAAGGCTAATCCAAGTGTCCTGAGATCTTACTCGGTCATCTACTATCATGATCTATCATATCAGCACACAATAAAGTATTGAAAGATACATGCTTCCCTTTGTGAATACCTAAAACCATGTAATCTACTCAATGTACCAAACATGCCCCGTAGAGGGTGTGAGATATTTCTCAGTGGGCCTCCTCCAATGGTTTCTATAACATCAATCCAATGTAATGGAATATAATATTTTTCATGCATATATATAAAGTAAAGGAATCATTAAAAAATAACTAAATAAACAAGTACCTACTTCATCCCTTGGCTGGTGTCTGAACATGTAAGAAGTTCATTAATTAATCAACTACCATTTAATGATAATAGGTAATGTGAGCCATGGAAAAAACTGACATCACCTCGTGATAGTATTAGTAGTGAAGGAACGAAGATGAAACAACACAACCAAACCAAGATATGCAGTGAGAGAGTTCTAGGGTAAAAAACAAGGTAAGGTAAACTTATGGAAAGCTAACATAGTAGTATCTGAGTCTAGAGAAGGGGTATGTGTGTAATCAAATGAGTGTAGTCAAAGTAATTCCACAATAATGAACCTAATGAGTCCAAGGAGATCAACCCAGGTAAAACGAGCCTATGAAAAGACATGGGCCCACTAGGATTTCACCATGGCAAATACTATTCAATTATAAAAAGAAAGAGTGTGTTTGAGGTATCCTATTGGAAGAAAGGGTCATAATGGTAGGATACTGAGCATCCAAGGAATAGAAAAGATCTGAAGTCTAGGTGGGTATCAACCTAAAAAAACCATATCCTTGAATCAGAATGGGGTTCCCGAGACCTGAGGTATTCTCTTATCATAATCCAAGGTGATAAAGAGTCAGCCCATTCTTATTCTATATTGTAATAATGAAATAATTCATTTGGTTAAATTCATGCCTTCAATTATTGTGGATAGGTCAGGTAGAGTTGAAACCATCGGTCCAAGCCTTGTCTTCCATTAGTTTGGATAGGACAAGTAGCATAACAACCATTTAATCAAGTATTAGTTAGTCATTAAGGAATAATCAATTATTGAGGTTCTCACCGCTACCTTCCATCAATAATATAAGGGGTGCTACAGACATGTAACCTTTATTAAATATCTTTTAATAAGGCCATGTTATCTACTTAGTATACAATCCATTTCACATTTCATATTTCACATTTAATAAACATTTGTAAGCACTTACCTTAGGCGGTTCAAGTGGGGAGAATACATGGTAAAATCCATTATGCAATTCTCAGTAATAAAAAGTGATTTATGATAATAAGACTCGCCTTTATAGTGTTAAAGCGAAAGAACACCTGAAAAACGACTCCAATAGGTCAAAAATCTCAAAACCAATTTATGGCATAACCATCGACATGAGGAAGATTGATTTGTGGGTGTAACCAGTAACAACTAATCACAAATTTCAAAAGAGAAAACCCATATGGTTCTAACAAGTATAATCATGGCTTGATAATTTATGAAATAGTTTCTAATGAAACCAGTGGGCCCCATTAAAACATTTCAAAACCAAGGAACATTAGGGATGACTTATAGACCACCCACCTTATGGTTGAGTGATCCTTCTTCTCTAGTATCATCCCTTGATTTTCCTCAGATCAGAGTAGATCAAGGAGAAGATTAAAAACACTCACACAGAAATCTCTAGGACACCAGTGAATGAGAAGAAGAATGACCAAGGAAGACTCTAGTCCATACTGTTTCACATAAAATGTGACAAATAGAAGATTGATCGGATATCAGAAGAAGAAGATATCTTGATTCAATGTTTGGATCATCAAAATGCTCCAAAATTTAAGTGAACTAGGTCAATCCTTCATAAACACGGATTTGGGAGGAAGGGGATGGATTAATAGACTATTAAGGGCATTTTTTCCATTTTAGACATGTTCTTATCCTGCGCATGGTTTGTCTGCACGGTTTTTCAAACTGTGTACAAACTGTGGGAGATATTTCTGCTCGAATAGTGGATGAAGTGGTCTTCACATTGGTTGGATGCATGACCATGTGAAATTCGTGCGAGGGGCCATTTTCGGAAAAAACACAATATGCACGGTTAGGAAAACTGTGTGCAAACCGTACGACTAGGGTTTTTCCCCAAAAGAGGTATTCCATGATCAAAAAAATTCCCCATACACACTCATAACAATTTTTAACACATTATGAAACATTATTAGTTCCAAAGTAATGATTTTGTCATAAAAAATTACGATCCATATCACAGTGAAAAACTGGGTTCTTACAGTCTTCCCCCTTGTAAATGAACTCACCCCCCCCCCCCCCTGAGTTATCCTTCCTAGGGTATGAAACCACTGTCTCTGAATTACTTTTTCCACTGATCTCATACATCATATTCCCTCTCCCAAGTATAATCTTATACATGGTCATGCTGCCAATGCACCCGTATGAGAGGGACATTCTTGCCTTAGAGAACCTTTATGCTTCGGTTAATGATGTGTGCTCCATATTCCTCAAATGTAGTATCAAAATCTAACTCAAAATAATTGGGATAAAATTTATGTGATAGGTAAGCATGATATTGGCGAAGCTATGAGACATGAAAGACGTCCCGGATGGAACGATACCTCTGAGGTTGTAGCAACCAATAGGACACAGGCCTGACTCTATCTAGAATTTCAAATGGCCAGACGTAATGAGGTGACAGCTTTCCAATCTCCATGACCATCTATGCCCAAGACCGGGCTATATTTGAAGAAAAAAATGATCTCCAACCTCGAACTCAAGAGGTCATTGATGGTGATTGCTATAATATTTCTATCTAGACTGAGTATTAGTCATATGCTTCTTGATGAGCTGGTCATATTCTGAAATCTCCTAAATGAGATTAGGACCTAGTTGGGATACCTCACCTACTTATAAATGGCACAAAGGTGAACAAAATTACCTATGATATGAGGCCTCAAAGGGATCGATATGAATCGTCACCTAAAAAAAGTTTTTATAGGCATACTCGACGAGAGGGATAGACTTCTTCCATGAACAACTGAATTCAAGGATGAATTCATAGATCATATCCTCTAAACATGTATTCTATGTTCATATTGTCAATTGGTATGGGGGTGAAATTATATGCATTGAAACACCCAAGTTCCCATTGATTTCTGTAAACCCTGCCATTACCGGGATGTGAAACGAGAATACCTATCTGAAAATATTGTGCCTGAAACAATGTGTACTCGTATGATCTCACAGACATACATTCTTTCCATCTCATCAACTGAGAAACAATCTTGAATAATAATGAAGTGGGACAATTTTTTAGTCGGTCGAGGACTACCTTGATAGCATCACTACCCCTTGGTGAACTAGGTTCGCCAACTACGAAATCCATTAAAACAACTTCTCATTTCCATTCTAGGACTAGGAGTGGCTACAACAACACTGAAGGTCTCTAGTGCTCACCTTTACCTACTAACATGTGGAACACCGATTGTGAATCCTAAAATATGAATTTCCATCCTAGGCCACCAATACTGGCATCACATATCTCGATAAATATACATATTTCTGGATGAACTACCCATTGGGAAGCATGGGACACTTCCATAAACTCCTATCTCACATTTGTAGGAACCCAGATACGTCCACATAGATGTAAGATGTCATCTCTAACCATAGACCAATCCAGAGGTGGGTTATCTCTTAATATAATATCATGGAGAAACAAGACATCAGGATCTAAAAACTGCCTACTCTTTGCCTTCTCAAGGAGGGAAGAGGTAAATATTTATGATATGAGGTTAGAATTCTTGTGACTGTCATGAAACTATAGATGAAATTAAAAAAAGAGTTCCATTAACTTCTATTCATCACTAGCTTCCTATACATATAACATTTGAGTTTTCTGAGTCTGTGCATCTGCAACCACATTGAATTTTCCAGGCATATAAGCAAGCTCAAAATCAAAGGATTGCAGATATTTGACCCATCTTCGTGGTCAGAGGTTCAAGTCACACTGAGAAAAGTTATACTTGATAATATTGTGATCTATATACTCCATATTGCACTTTCCCAATAGATAGTGTCTTTAGTAACATTGGACATGGACAAAAACATTTAGCTCGAGGTCGTGTGTCAGGTAATTTTTCTCATGAGGCCTTAACTACCGAGATCTGTATGCAACGAAATTGTCTTCCTACATCAACAATGGTCCTATGCCGATTCCTGATACATTACAGAAGATGACATAACTTTTCCCATGTTCTAGAAAAATAAGAATAGGTTCCGAGACAAGCCTCTCTTTAATCTCGTTAAAAGATTTCTCACATTCATCTGACCACTGGAACATAACACCTTTTTTTCATCCCAATAATATATAAAGAAAGACGTGAAAAGTAATGTATGAAACACCAGTAATATCCAGCCATCCCCATGAAACTCTGTATATCAATCAAGTTCTTGGGATTCTCCTAGGAGATGACAACACTAACCTTTTTAGGGTCAATAGATAATTCTCATTCTAATATTATATGACCCAGGAAGTGGACCTTGTCAATCCATAAATGGAATTTATCAAGCATGTCATAAATATGATGTTATCTTAGTGTACTCACAACAATATCATGATATTTGGAATGGTCATTACAGGTGTGTGACTACACCAAGATTTCGTCCACGAAGACCATGACAAAAGGGTCCAACAAGTGATAGAAAACCCTATTCATCAATGCCATGAAAACTGCAAGCGCTTTCGTATGAATGAATGACATAACAAGATACCCATACAGACCATACCTACTACATAAATTTATATGAGGTATGTCTGATAGTATGAATCGAACATGATGATAACCTAATCTCAGGTCGATCTATGAGAACAAATTTTATCTTTGGACCAGGTTGTAGAGATCATTAATTCAAGGATGTGGATACCAATTCTTGACTGTTAGCCGGTTCAATCTTATTTAATCCACACACACAAAAAGAGTTCCATCCTTCTTCTTAGAAAAAAGCACGAGTGAACCAAAAGAAGATGTACTCGTCCATATAATGCCTTTGGAAAATAAGTCCTCTATCTGAATCTGGAGCTCTTGAAGCTCAATAGGAGACATCTGGTATAGAGGAATGGACACTAAAGCTACTCCTGCAACACGATAAATTGTAATATCTACCAATCACTCAAAAGGTTATCTAGAAAAGGAATCATGAAAGATACCCCTGAAATAGTCAACTACCGAAGGGAAATAAGTATGAATAAAACCCTGATCCTCTTTGAAAATATTTTCAATATGGGTAGTCACTACACCTATCCCATATTGCTTCGGTTTAGCTCTCATAGCATAGACATCCCACTAACCTTTGAAAATATAACTACTATCATCTAGTGATGTAAAAGAAACCCCTCAACAATAAAAGTCTTAAAAGGCATGATTTTGGACCACCTAGTTCATCCTGAGAATGAAATAAATGCTCGTCATCTCAAGAACAAAGAGATTACAAAAGAAAAAGAAATTGTTTACCTCAGGGGGGAATCCTTGAACAAGCATATACCCTTCGTCTGTATTCCCAACGGTGTATCAAGCGTCATTACACCATAGTGATATTGTATCTCATGTCTGATAATTTTCCCAATAGATACAGAATTAAAAGAGTTTGATGAACCTGTATAAAAAACCACAGACAATAGTAGAGGCTACTAGAATTGTACCACAAACATTAGATGGTCTCGTAGTCTGATCCTCAGATATCTATTGTAAATCATCCAACTGAATTGATCCATAGACCTTTGAAGTATATAGACTACCACAATCATGACAGCTCTACAAGAACTGCTAGTGATCAGCGATCATACATCCATGGGTATGACCTTCTCCTTGGATGGACCTACCAGTTCCACTCCATCCTCCTACCTGAAGCGGTGCAAGAGAACATACTTATGAAGGAGGAGTTGAAGATGATCCTTTTCCACTAGAAGCTGGTAGAAATGTCCTACAAATGAGTTGAATATGACCCATACGACCACATGTCTAACACTCCATAGGGTTTCCATCACACTAGGTATTCTTATGCCCTAGTTTTCCATACTGATGACACACTACAGAGCTATAAAACTAGATACTATGGCTGCCACTGCCCTTCTAATAAACCTCAAGGGAACATTTACTACCATCAGAAAAAATACTATCTTGACACGACATAGATCCTTTAAAATCAGTACTCAATCCATTTCTTAGGTTACACTCAGTGATAAGGTCCTGATCAACTATTTCAGATAATGTAGGAAGTATAAAAACATTCACATGAGTTTGGATGGCGTACTATAGCCCATCCTCAAAACATGTAGCATGAAAAAGCCCATCAACTGCTAGAACCGTTGAAAGAACAGTAAATTAGTAAAATATGATGAATATTTCATAACAGAAATAGAAACCAACTCAAGATCCATGAAATATATGGATCTGATATCTCTCAATGACTGACTAAATAACTTATCATAGAAGGCAGTCTGGATGTCATCCCATAACATGACCTGATGACTACCGGCCTGGGTCACGACATCCCACCAACGCTTGGACAAATATTGAATCATGTATGTATTGATCTCGACTCTCCTCTCTAGAGGTATTTCTAAATATTCAATGATAGAAAAAAATTGCATCTAGCCAAGACTCAGTAGCCTGATATCCACCATCACCTTAAATAGTAGGAGGATGTTGCACCTGGAACTCGTGGGCCAGATTAGCCATCGTAGGTGCAGCCTATGGAGCACCAATCATGGACTACATTATAAGTATGAAACTATCATAGAATTGGTCATCAGTTCCCAAATTAAGTATAGAAGGAGGTGTATCACGTGTCACCGCTGGAAGTATGACTAGTGGCTCAGGGACCAGCCTGTCTAGAGCATGGTCGTCACCACCCTCCTGGTGAATGACACGAGGAAAATGTGGCATCATTGGTCTATAAATTCCAAACACACATCTTAGAGAAAGCATAGAATGAAGGAGATATCATCACTAACAGAAGAAGAACCTAATAAAACTCACTACCCAATGGATACTTTCAAATATACTTGCTTATACGGCTAGGTATCGGTAAGTTCTCAAGTATAAGTTTTATGTCATTTTGTTGCTAATTCTTAGGTTTAATCCTTTAACTTTCATAAACATGAAATGTTTTGATATGGATGTCCAAAAAATTCATTTTTTATTTCAGGATTCACATTATAATGGATATTCATTTTCGATGAATAAGTTCCCATACACCTATCACTAAAAATGATACCCATTTACTTATTGCGTAACGGATTGACTCGGTCAATTACTCATCCCAACCCATGAGGGCACATAAACCTCTTGAATTGAGATAAGAAATCAATCAATAAAATCAAAGTTAATACAAGTACAAGAAACTATCAAAACATCACCCAACAATCATAGACATATCGAGCAATGAAAAGAAGTTAAATGCATCTATATGTCAAGGCAATATGCATGAAATGTGAATTCTAGGTTCATATAATGATGAATGTAGCAATATTCCTTGCCCTCATTTCATCAGGCCAGGGATGAAATAAATTTCAAATGAGTAATGATCAACAACATTACACAACATGTGACTCATCCAATGGTGAAATAAGATCAACTGTATTAGGAAACATTGAACAAAAATTGTATTAATGTTAACATGGATTTTACTGCAAACATGGGTTCAGGATTCCCAAGAATGTCTAATGAACAAGTCCCAAGAATTTCTATTCCCCAATCGATTTTCTCCAAATAGTTATGAATGAAAAAAAATCACCTTTGATACCAATTTGTGACTACAAGGACCCAAATTCCAGTTAACGGTGCACGGATCCGGGTGGGCCACATGGCCCCCTGCTCATCTTCTTGAATACAAGAGGCAGCCAACTCACAGAGAGGGTCTAGAGTGTTTTTGTGGGAATACTATGACCTCATTATCATAGTTTATCACAACATAAGAGATATTAATGAATAGTATACAATAGAAAAAATATGAATAAATAGTAGGAGAAAACTGATGTAATAGATGAACCAGAATAATAATAAATATATCAACTAGAACAACAATGATGTAATTTAATGTCACTAGAAAACTGAAATAAAATTACAAGATAATAAGTATAACATTTTTCACAAAGTAAAGGAAAACAAAGTCTACTCTATTCATCTTGAGATCCTACTCAGTCATCTATTATCAAGATCCATCCTATCGGTACACAATCATGTATTGGATGTTTCATGCTTCTCGTGGTCAATAACTAAAACCATGTAATATACTACGGGTACCAAATGACACCTG
The DNA here is from genome assembly GCA_963277665.1 of Viscum album. Taxonomy (NCBI): domain Eukaryota; kingdom Viridiplantae; phylum Streptophyta; class Magnoliopsida; order Santalales; family Viscaceae; genus Viscum; species Viscum album. The sequence continues at coordinate 1,836,331,993 of OY728146.1, forward strand.
ATTAGGGTGTGAGATAAATCATAGTGGGCCACCACCAATGGTGTCTATAACATCAATCCCATGTAATGGAATATAGTAGTGTGGAGTCATATATATAAATTAAAGCAAGCTATACAAAACAACTAAATACAAAGTACCAGCTTCAGCCCTCATATGGTGTCTAAACCTATAATCAGTTCATTAATTAATAAATTCCCATTTAATGTTAATAAGTTAGGTTAAGAATAGCTAACACTGACATCACCTTGTGATAGTTTAATTATTATAGGTCCCAAGACGTAACGAGGCAACAAAAAAATGATTTCCAGTGAGAGAGTTCTAGGGTAAAAACCAATGTAACATATACTCACAAAAAGCTAACTCAGTAGTATCTGAGTCTAGAAAAGGGCGAAGAGTGTAATCTAAGGAGTGTAATACTAGTAATTTCATAATAAGGATTCTATTGTGTCCATGTTTACCGAACAAGGTCAAACAGGGATAAGAAATGTCATGGGCCCAATGGGATTTCACCATGGCACCTGCATTTAGATGTTGGATGCAAGGAGTGTATCCGAGATATCCTATAAGAAGAAAGAGAACTAATGGTAGTATACCGGGCATCCAAGGAATAGAAAAGAACCAGAGTCTAGGTGGGTGTAATCCTATGAAAATTGTATCCTTGAATCAGAATGGGGTTCCTAAGTTCCAAGGTATACTCTTCTCAGAATCCATGGTGAGAACGAGTCAGTCAATTCTTATTTGATAATGTAATCATGTAATAATTAATTTAGTTAAATTATTTCCTTCCATTAGTGTGGATAGGTCAAGTATAGTTGACACCCTTAGTCCAAGCCTTGACTTCCATTAGTGTGGATAGGCCAAATAGAGTTGAAATAGTTTAATCAAGTATTAGTTATCCATTAATGAATAATCATTTATTGAGGTTCACTCCGCTACCTTCAATAAAAAAGAAAATATGTGATATAGAAATGTAACCTTTATTCAATCTCTTTAAATAATATTATGTTATATAAATAGTATATATTCCATTTAACATTTCATATTTCACATTTAATAAACATTTGTAAGCACTTACCTTAGGCAGGTCAAGTGGTGAGAATACATGGTAATTAACATTATGAAATTATTAGTAATAACAATACATTTATGATAAGAAGACTCACCTTTAGAAAGATCAAGCTAAATCGCACCCGAACGGTGGCATAGATGTCCAAAACCAATCAAAACTCTTTTATGGAATAACCTTCAACATGACGCCGATTCAGTAATGGGTGTAACCACTAACTACTAATCACATATTTGGAAAGAGCATAATCATACGTTTATAACCAGAATATTCATGGAATGCTAATTTAATAAATAGTTTCCAATGAAACCAGTGGGCCCTACATGAAAATTCCAAAAAAAATTAACTTTAGGGATGAGTTATAGACCACCCAACTTAGAGTTATATGATCCTTCTCCCCTGGTATCAGCCCTTGATTTTTCAGGGATCAATGTATATCTAAGAAAAGGTAAAAAATGATTATATAGAGATATCTAGGTCAAGAGAGAAAGAGAATATGAACGAATAAAGAACACTCGAGTAACTACCATTGTGCATCCAATGTGGAGAACAGAAGATCGATTGGATGTGGTATGAATAAGATATCTTGATTCGATGATTGGATCTTCAAAATGATCTAAATCAAGAAATAACTTGGTCAATCCGGTATAAACTCAGATTAAGGAAGAAGGGTAATGATTAAGAGATCATTAAGGGTGTTTAGGTTATTTTACACATGTTTTTAGCTTACAAAATATTTGTCTACGTGGTTTGTTAAACCATTCACCAACCTTACAAGATGGTTCTACCCGAACCAGTGAAGAAGGGGCGTTCTCACAGTTTGGGTACATGTCTGTGTGTAAGCCATGTGACATGCCACCATCTGGAAAAGAACAATCTGCACGGTTAAAAAATCTTGTGTAAACCATGTGAAAACCATTAATCATGGCCTATTTTCCGAAAAAGTGGTGTTCCAAGTTCCAAACAAGCCCGATGAACCCACAATACCATTTCTAACTCATTAGGAATCTTTATTAGGTCCAAAGTAAATATTTAGACTATAAAATTAATTAACCATACTTGAGTGAAACTCAGTTTCTTACAATACACACATCATATGGTATGAATGTAAATACATTTCCAATTAATAATACATTATTAAAAACCATTTGATATGACATCATTTTAAATACATGTGATAAACTATTATTGACCTAATCTATAATGAAATAAATAAATCATAAATGAAAATACCGATATTGTGACCAAGACTAAGGGAGAACATTCTAAACATAAATTAATCATAAACTACAAATATGTTGGTACCAATCTAAATTGGGTTATAGAATATTATTTCATTATCAGAAAACCTCTATTACTGATACACATACTATGAGCTTCATTTTTTACCGTTTCATCTAAGGTCCCCCATGTTCCAATATTTTCCAAAATATATTATTATTCGATGATCACAATTTATAAAATATTTTCAAGTCCATTACAATATTATTTTCTTTTTGAAAACCATTTTTAGATTCCATATAAATATTGAAGTACTTAATCAAGAACATGGTGTGTTTCTTTTAAAGAAAACCCCCTTTTAAAAAATGATTTCCTTCAAATAAATCAAGTGAAATAAAAAATAAATTCAATTTTAAGAACTAACCAAATAAATTTATAATAAAAATAATAAATTCATATGTTTATTTGTTTTCATATAAAAATCTATCAGATGAACAGAGGTAAAACTACTCACCTTAAAAAATGGTGACAGAGAAGGGTATATCATGTCCTCACAATAATAGATCCAGGAGAGACAGTCCAATAATTTTTTAAAACCTCATATACCTGGAATAAAAAAACCCATTATGGATAGATAGGATGAGCGGAGTGGATATCTAATGTGGATATAAGATGAAAATGTGAACCTGGTTAAAAAGTTATTTAACCTTCAGTTGATCTATGAATAATGAATGAAATCATCACTGTATTCCAATAAATAGGGCTCTAAAACACAGTGAATGGATTATGTGGAAAAAATATGATATTTCGGGGTTTTTAGGTTTAAAACATGGTTTATGAAAATTTTAATTTAATATTCAGAGCACTATATTTCTTGTACACATGGTTTAATAGTAAGGTAGCATGGTTGGGATTAATTCTATGAATCAACCATGTTCTCTATATAGAGCTTTTGTTTGGGGTTCATGGTTTGGCCACACATTTAATTTTACCATGTACCAAAAATTAATTACCCATATAACTAAGGGTTTATGGTTTGGATGGGTTTTCGTAGGTTTTAGAAAAACTATTTCCCCCATTTGGTGCCTTAACATAGGCCCAACGGTTTACTATGCCAAACCATATGATTTTCCCATACCAGACACCAACTGTGAATAGACCCATGGGAATCAAAATCTTCTGAATATATCAGTAAAGAAATCCAAAACAAGAACCAACTCAAAGGAGATGGAAAAATCATCATGAAGTTCTAGAAATAAAGTAACAGAATGTTACAACTCTTCCAGATTTCAACTCAACTCTAAATTCTAAATCATCAAAAAAAGAATATAAAACATAATTAATTATTATTAGGTAAATATAAAATATTCATAAAATATCTCAAATGACATTAAATTTATTTTTAATATATCAAAACATTTATATATATATTCTATATAACTCCACATTCTTTTGAAATAGATGATAACTCAATTAGAGTATATTAATAAACATTATAATTCATTATAATTAAATATCTAAATTTATTAATTTTTTATGTCTGCCTATGTGATATTCTTAATTGATTATGGAACCTTAATTATATATAATCCTTAAATGGATTTCATAATATTTCATCTATCTATTACCTATTTAATTTTATCCACTGATCTTTTTCAACATACAACTTCTAAAACATTTTCATGACTATTATAAATAGTGATTCTGACCTCCAATAATATCATATAATGAGATTGATAATAATTAATATATTTTTAAAAAATAAAAAAAATTAGAAAAATACTATTAAGATATTTCATCTCACCATATTTATTTTTTATGTATAACTATTTTTTAATGAAAATATTTTTATCATCCTTATAGACAATAGAAGAAAATATGATAAATTATGGGAATGTCTTTTAATCACATCATCACCCTTAATTAATTATTTCTAATTACATCATCTCATATTTATAGAAAATTAAATCATTATTCACATAATAGAATTTTAATATGCACCTACCCTTTAAAATGATGGCTAAATAATCAAGTGTATATCCATGAGAGGAATTCGTATTGTTTAATAAAAGAGTGATTAATCATGGTATCCAAGTTATCAATAAAATTTTCTTTTATGTGATACCATCTCAAAAATATACTTCTAGGTTTGTTTAAAAATATTTAGAATTAAACATATAACTTACAACCATTAAAAAACAAGACATAAAATATTTATGTTCTTGAATGTCTCTGCCCCTATTTTACTCAATATATTTTACAAAATTTTAAACAGATTTTAAATATTCAAAACCTGGAAGGGAAATTTGATAATGATACCATAGATTCATCTTTCTTAAGGATAATTTATAATTACCATATTTTATTTAAATAATAAAATATTTTATATTCTCATTTACTTATCTTTTCCCGGAATATGTACTCTAACTTATTTTCTATATGACTTGTGTTCCATTAAAACAATTTACAAGAAAAACTTGATATCACTTTTATTCTTTCTAATAGTAATAATCATAGATGATTAAATTCTACATGATTTATTAAATTTTAGGCTATATAGACATCACAATATTTAAGCGGTTCTCCATTTTCAAATAAAAAGTTTATTTTCTATAGAAATAAGTATAAAAAAACTATAAAAATATGGTGATTTTTCAACCACCCTCTAAATGAGATAAATAAGAAAAAAAATTATGTCATCACAAAAATATTTTTCTAATCACCTCTTGTTTATGAAGAATTATTCAAGAAGGCAAATCCTTTGATTTTCGAAAATTAAATATATGTTGGCAGCATGGAGTTATTTTTTCCTTGACACCTTTCCTTATATTAAAGTATATTTTCACATTATCTAATACAGAAGATGCACTATTTTTTTTCTTGATCTATCTTTTTATCAAGTCATAACTATAAAATCTATATGATTAAAGAGTAATCCAAAAAATTATCGACTTTCTTTTTGAGTGTCTAATCATTTTTCATAGGAGAATTAATTTAATATAAAAACACTAGTGATTCTACTTTATTTCTATCAACTCCACCAGTTCAGGTATAAATGTCAGAAAATTATTACCATTTTATTAAGACAAATTACATTATCCATATAAGATTTAAACTTCCTTAATATTACCATTCTATTAATATTTTCTAATTTTACATTTAACATATATTCCACCAATGAAGTCCTTTAATTATTTTTTAGTATTGACTACCATTATTGGTCTAGGATGCTTCTTTCAAACATAATGTTCATTTTCGTTTTTTAATGTTCTATTATGTGGAACCATCTCCCATAATAAATGAGTATCATATTTATTAGTGTGAAATAAATTATATTTCTCTTATTAGGAGTACTTATCTCAGCTTTAATCTTCTATTTGTAACGCACGGTAGACATACAGTTCCTTTATACCGGTTCTTACTTTATTTATATTATATTTTTATCAACACATGAATTGGGATCGATTGATTCATATAAGACCACAATATAAAAATGGGAAAAACGTTTCAATATTTATATATCTTTTCAAGAAATTAATATATATTTTTTATTAACATATTCCTCATTTTCAATGAATATTTTATCTAGTATTTCTTATTTTTATAGTTTTAGTAATACCACCCATAATTTGGTCCTATATAATATATATATCAATTTACATATTATGTATTTAATATACTTCACTCTAAATCTCACAAAAAATTGACAATGCCCAACTTCCCTTGATCTTGCACCACTATTTAAATTATTGAATGATAGGATCTCTTTCCATTCAAAGAAAAATTTATCTTATTTTGAGATTATTTTGGGTAAAACAAATTCTCACATGTCCTTTCATTTACCCTTGATGTTTGGTGAATTTCTTATCAGTTATTATCACATATGTTTTATCATATATATATTTGTTATCGACACTATCAAGTAAAACAACAATAGTATATGAATAATTTTCTTGGGAAAGGGTTACATTTTTCGTAGATATTATTATTGGTGTGTCAATTGATGAATTCAATCCCCTTTTATAACTCTTTTTTTCGTAGTTTTTTGGGTTGTTTCTAGTTAATCCAATTATATATATCATATTTTAACATAAAGTTCCTGAATTTTATGATTTTGATAAGATTATCATCCTAAAATTATTTGAGTCTATATAACCATTAAATTCTAAACTATAAAAAATGATATATATGCTATATGTTACCCTTTTTATGAAATTATCATGGTCCTGAATTCATGGATTTTCACCAATTGGGAATCCCTGAATCCTTTGAATATATTAAAATTTCCACCAATGAAATAATCTTCTCATGAATGATGTAACTTACATTTTAATTCTCATTTGTATTATATTTTAACAAATATTTAGTCTTGAATAGTTTTTAATGGCTAATAATTAATTTTATCTATTACATATAATTCATTGTAAGAGTGTTATAATTTTGAAACTGTTTGGCTATCATCATTTGAATACATTTCAATCATTAACAAAATAAATGTTTACATCATCTAATTCCAATAAAAACTCTAATATATAAGGGAAAAATCATCCATATCGTTTTATATGAAATCCTTATCCTCATATTAATAACTAACAGTTATTTTGAACACTTTAAACAAACACGATCTTAAATATATTTTTTAAAAATAACTACCATACTAACAATAAAACTAATTAATAAAGATAACAATCAATTACAATAATTACAGGTTAATATAATATTTTTTATTTTTAAAATAATTCCTTTTGGTGATAAATTTTATATTACCTTAATTTGATAACCATTAAAATTATATTACTTTTAATGTTACAATTAATAATTTTAATTCTTTTATTCATTTATATTTGAATTTAAATAAAATATGTTTAAAAAATCATGATTTTTAAAAAATCCCTTTTTTAGAAATGTTTTTTTCCTCAATTTTTTTAATTTCATATAATGATTACTTATTTTATATAATAATTATAATTAGTTAAAAAATTTATTCATTGATTCATCACGTAAATATTTTTATAGGAATATTTTTTAAAAAATTTATGAAATTTTTGATTTAGGATGTAAATAGTGAAAATATAGATTTTTCCAAAAATGATAATTTTATGACATTATCAATGTATAAGAAAAACTCGAATTAAAAAACATTTAATTAATATATATATATAATAAGTAAAATTATATATTCTTAAATACCATTCTTAATCGACAAAAACAATTTTTAACATTTTGTGAACTTGAGTAATATTTTCCCATATATGAAACTATTTGGATATTTATTTTAATTAAATATTTCATTATCAAAAAATTAATTTATGGATTTTATGAAAAGAAATATAATTTTTTATAACTAACTACTTTATTTCAAGAAAAAAATACCTTTATTATATAATCCAAAATCTAATTTTAAAGTTAGATTTTTGTTTCTGAAAATGTGTTTTTACACGTTACATGCACTGTGATTAAATTTAATTTCTATCAAACAAGGAAATTTTTATAAAATTTATGTAATATTTTAATTTAGGTGGTAAAAATTATATAATAAAGGTTATTTAATTTTTAGAATTTATAATTAAAATACTTAGGAATAAATTAGCCCCCACAGTAAAACATAAAAGGCTAAAAGTGATAAATAATACAGTCATAGACATAAAAACTGTTTACAAAATTATGTTAAAATGAATGGTATAGGTATGTAATCACTTTTATCAGTCATCATTAAATTACATTCCTTTTTTAAGTCTTATTTACATGTGAAACATGTTCAATCGTTATATGAAGTTGAAATATTTTTGAAATTCCATTCTCACCCGTTATAAAACATTCCACACACCACCCCTTCAAGAATATCTTATAAATTCATTTTCATTATTAATATATACCATTTTGTAATAAAAACTATTCCAATACGTTTTCCTTTATCCAATAGACAAATGATATTATCCAAATACATATATTTATAAGTATTCCTCCAAGGGAACGCTCAGGTCATTAATGAAGGTACTTTTTCCCACAATTCATTACTTTTTAGTTAATTTACAAAGTATAATTATTAAATTAATATGTAATTAAATCAATATCATTTTATAAATAATGTTTTTACTCTAAGGGAATAACTATTAACTGTTATCCTCCTATTTCTATTAAAAAATAAAATAATCATTTGTGTTTTTTTCCGACTACCACCTCCATGAAGAGACACATTTGGTTTTTCACCATCACCTCTATTATTGTATTAAAATGTAGTAATTTTAGAAACAGATATATATAATATTTTTTATATTATTAGGGGAAGAATTATAATACCCCTTATTTCCCTCTCATTCATCTGTTTATATAAATGTTAAATGTGCATTTTGTGGACTACCTCTTCTACATAGAAACATATATTGATTTTAATATATTATATATATTATTTAATAATGTATCATAAAATATGATTTATAATTTTAAAATTATATAAATATTATCATTATACTTTTTAAATAATCATGTTATTAAAATATAAACCACTTTAATAATCTTAATCACCCATTAACTATTATATGTTCATGATTGGGTCAATCTAAACACATACATGAACATTACTATAAAATGATATCATAGATTACTATTATAACTCAATTAATAATATTATATAAAGTAAATATGAAATTATAATGTTTTATTTTGGTTATTTAATGGGAAAATTATTATCAAACTCATTAATTATGATAAAAACTCATGTTCACTAAAAATATGGGATAAACACTTCGGAAAATGACCAAATACTTTCATTTCACATAAGAAATTAACTTATTCCATGTCCATATTAATTATATAATTTTTAACATTATTTAATATTAATCAATAATTTATTAACTATTTTCAATTACTTGAATTTATTTTAATGATTTAATTAAAATTGTGAATTCTTTTGAATTAGTTGTTTTCAAAAAAGTGTGAAAATCCAAAAATATTATCATTTTCTAGGAAAATAGATTATTCCTCTAAATTATTAATTATATATGACACTTCACATCTATGTTTTCATGGTTTCTAAAATAAATAATTTTTATCCATGTTTTGTAAAATATTTTCTTCTATAATGCTCTCTAACTATAATATATATTTCTTATTTCAAAAGATATTTTTCTAAAAATGAAAAAATAAAGTTTTCATATATTTTTTTGTACTTAGATATATATTATTATTCATAATTAAAATTATGAAAATTATACCATCCATATTTTATCCATATATTCCATATGAAAGAATATTATTTTTCTTAGAAATGATCTATAACTATATTTTCATTACAAAGCTATTGATGGTTTATAAACATAATTCTTATAATAATTAAATCAAATTGTTAATATTTTTTTTTCAAATTAATTTATTAATGTGTTTTCACCATTATTCCATACATTTCATTATTGAGGTAATTATTAACATAGTAACATATCCTCTATCTATATGTTTTATATACCATATTCTCTATTATCATTATTGGTTGCTATTTTCATAATGTTACAGAATAAACTCGGATATCATTTCAATTTACATTATAATATTTTGTTATAGTTATCGATTAAATTATGAATTATTTTCTTTTGTTAATACAGCTGAAAAACACATGAAACCCATTTTCATTACACAAGGTATTTATGATTTAGTGACTAACACCCATTTTTTATCCCATGTGATCTTTTTGATAAGATGAATGATTGAATTTCTGTAGAAAACTTATATATTGATGAATTATGGGTAGGATTTTATATAACCATACAATAAATTTTTTAATTTTCTATATCTATTAATACATGCATATATGGAAGAAATTTAGTTTCTCGTAAGCATGGGTGAATGTATTTGACTCAAGAATGTGATGTTTCTTTATACTAATGTTTATTCCAAAATCATTTTATTCTTTTTAAGAATATATTTTTCTAACATGGATCATGTATATTGACTCATTTTTACATAATCTATAAATTCATTTCCTTGGTTATTCCATGATGTATTCCAGGACAAGTGTTTTATGATCTATCTTTTTTATATATATATTAATCATATTTATATTATAATTTTATACTTAAGATATCTTATTATTATCATTTCTATTTACACAAAATGAGTATTTTAGTTCCCTATTATATTATGTTTCAATTTTAAATGATTATTAAGAAATGTAATATATATAATGTGAGTATTAGAGTATATTTTGTGGATAATTTTTTGGAGATATTGAGGGCAAGTCCTGGATTAAACATAATCTTATATAGAGAAATCAATACCCTTAAGTTGAAATTTTGATTGTTTTTTTAATTTTCTATTATAAATTAGTAAAACCTTAAACATAAAATGATTCTAGATTGTATATATTGAAATATTTTATTTATTTCATTTAATTTGGATAGTGAAATCAATGTGGTACTCTAGTCAGTATGATATCATGGTTTAGATATCTTAAGAGGTTATGATTTTATTTTAGGATAATTTAAGTGTTGGTATGTTATATTTGATAGTAATTTCATATGTATTAAAAATGAATTAGGTCATATGAGTTAATATTTAATAATTTATAGATCTAGATTTCATATCATTAGTGAAAACCCAAGGAAACTGTTTACATGGTAATTACAATACACATGTGTAATTATATTAAGGAATTCTGATGTTTTACTAAACTATTGATTGTATGGTTCTCTCTTTAATGAAATATTTTTCTGGATACAATAATGATCATGTGGGTGTGGAATTAATACCCCTTGGGGGTAATAAACTAAAAAAAGGCTGGTTCAGATTCAACCCAGTCATTACTATATCACATGATGAGTGGGCCTATGACTTCACACAAATATAGACACTTCATTGGATGTGAATTGGTTATTTCATATTATATTTAACAAAAAATATGATAGATTTGAAAATATTTATAATATAAAAACTAAAAGTGAATAACTATAGATAACATAAACTGAAACATTGTAATTCATGAGTTAAGGTAAAAATTAATTGATTTGTTATTTTATGGATAAATGGAATATAAAACATCAATTGAATAATTGTCAATGATTTTTGGGTTTATAATATTTTAATAATTTTCATGATTATTATGGGAAAGTTCATTTTGGAATTAGGATGAGATGTATAAGAGATCCCAATATAAATAAAATTATACTGAACTAATAGTATCAATAGATTAAATGATTGTTTCATTATATAAGGAATCTTATGATAAATTTTCATATTGTTATGTTCATTTACTATTATTTTATTGATATTAATTTTATGTTTAAATAATTATTTGAAACATTGTTAAATAAATAAAGATGATAAATATATGTATATAGAAACAAATATTTCTTATAACCTAATATATAAGAATAGAAAAATGATAAAAATATTAGTATATGTTTTTTACAATGAAAAATTTATGTTTTTATGTCTTACTAATTTCAGTGAGGTTCATACCATAATATATATTAATTATTTATACTCTTAGTAATATTCATTCATGAGTTATATTTATTAATGATATTGCAAAAAACACTAAAATTTATGAGGATTATTTGAAACATTTAAATAATTTTATTCAATACTTTTGTTTTAATGGTTTGGAAACACATATTAAATGGTATTAATAATATTGAAAATTTATTTTATGACAAATATATATTTTGGGGGATTAATGATTAAAAAGACATGATTTAGGGATTTATAACTGTTAGGTTTGATATATGGTTGATTTTGTGATATTAAAGTGTTTATTGATTTGTAAAAATTACTTAAGAATATAATGGATAACTTGGGATTGATAACTGATTCATGATATTTTGTGTGAAGTTGATAAAATTTTGGGATTAGATTTATATTGTTAAGTGTGTGACTTTGAATCATATAGATTAATATCATTTGATGGTTAATGATAGTATTTATTTATAGATGGATATATTGTTTCATTATTCCATAAATTATTTTAGAGAAAATTCGTTTTAGAAAAAGATAAATGCTAGATAATGAATAATTAAGGTATGTACGTACATCATTATATAATTGTATGAAGGATTAATGTATTTTGAGGAAAGGAAACTAAATTAATATGCTGAAAGAGAGTATAGTAGATTTCATATTATATGTTATATAATAAATGATAAATATGTTAATAATAACCTCACATACATTCATAAATGTATAATAATATAAATTGAAATGATGCAATTTATTTAAGGGTTCAAGAATGTAACAAACAAATATTTTAGAACCATTAAATTAATACTATTTTAATATATTTTATTCTAATAAAACAAAAAATAATGTAACACAAAACTAGATTAAAACATGACATATAAAAGGTACCTTAAGAATATATTCATCAGAAATAAAAATATAAAAATCAATTAAAATAATTACATAATACTATTTTAAATAAATTAAAAATCAATATCTTTTGAAGAAACATTTTATTCTCCCTTTTTTTATCAAATATAAATTTTTATTATAGAAATTATTTAAATTTATAAACTAATATTTCATCACTAATTTTATAATATTTATATAAAATAAGATTAAAGACATTTGAAGGTGAAAATTTTAATTTTTTTACAAACATGTTTTTCTTTATATTTTTAATTTTAATTTAAAAAATAAATTTATAAAATTATTAATTTTAAATAAATTAAATAATATTCATTTATGGATTCATCATTTTATTATGAGATTAATGTACATTTTTTTATGTTCTCTAAAACACATGATTTTTAGGTAAATAGTAAAAATTCGATTTTTACCAAAACTGTAACGTTTATAGACATTATAATTATATAAAAAACAAATAAACTTATTAAAAAATATTTATTTATAATATATATATATATACGAGGATTGAAAATATACATTTTTAATTACCATTTTCAATTTAGAAATCCTATGATTAACATTTGATAATCATAATTAATATTATTGAAAGAAATAAACTATTTTTGGTCTATAATATTAAATAAATTTATTAAATATATGATTTGGTTTATTATATATCCAAATATAAAAATATATTATTTACAAGAAATAAATTTATATCATGAAAATTGAATAAATTTATACTTTTTTTCTATAAAAAATTTTATTCTTAAAAATACACTTCTTTTAAAAACAAGGGTTTTATGTATTACATTATCTAATGTTAAAAAAACATTTCAAATATATATTAATTTTATAATATAAAATAGATTTCATATTTGGAATAATATGTTTAAATTTATATAATATGTTCCATTAGAATATTATTATTAAAAGGAAATTTCTTCGGTAAAACATATTTACCATGGTAATAAAAAAATGTTAAATGTAAAAATAGTAATAGTAAAATGCATAAAAATGAATAAAAAATCTGTGAAAATTATTTTTTGGGGATATATAGACCTTATATAATAAAAAATACACTTATTATTAATTTTTTAGACTTAATGACATGTGAAACATGTTCTCTATTTATATTAAGATGAAATATTATAAAAAAATGCAATTTTTACCACATATAAACGGTGTCTCTCACCACCCCTTCATGATAACCCTAAAAATTATGATTCATATTGAAAATATACCCATTTTAATATTCATATAACCACTTACTTTTTATTAATAGTATATTCATATCAAATTATCCTAAGAACTCTTTTTCTAAGGGAAAGCCCACAACGTCAACATGAGTACTTTTTTTGTTAACTTCTTTTCTTTTCTTTCTAACATTACCCAATATAATTTTACCGTTCGTATATATTAGATTCCGTAACTTCTTATAATTAATTTTATTATTATATGAGAATAAATATTAACTACATTTACCCTTTTACAGTAATATAATATTAAACTATCATTAATGATGTGTGCGGACTATAGCCTCCACGAAGCGATGAATTCTGTTTTTCAGCACCATTTTTTGATGGTTATAAGGATTTAATTGGATATAATTTGAAAAATATGACAATTATATTATTATAAATTTATAATTTATAATATACCTTGTATTCCATTCATTCATCAAAATATGTAAATGTTAAACATGTATTTGGAGGAAAACAATTGTGAGAAATAAATCTGTATTTTGTTCATATATATTCATTAATATTTATTTAAATAATAGAAAATATTAATTAATAAATTAATAATATATAATTAATATCATTTTTCATTTTTAATAATGATATTATTCCAAAATAATCCCATATTAGAAGCATAATCATCCACTAATTATGTTATCTTTAGAATTGGGTCTCTAAAACCACCAACATAATCCATGTTATAAAATAACATATTTGATATTTATAAGAACTTAAATACATATTATATATGATATAAATAATAAGATAAGGATTTTTTAGTTACATAATTAATATTATGCTCATTAATTTAGATAATAACATCTTTTCTAAAAATCACCGAAACGTTCTCATCATAAGATTAAAATTAAAGGATCATAACAAAATAAATAGAATCAAATAATAAAATAATATATAAAAATAAATCATAAATATCATTACAATATATTATATTAAATTTATTAACATTTGGATATTAATTTGATGAAACACTGATATTATGAATGTATTACAAAATAATCAAAACTACTCACACATGATATTGGACATTGATAGTAACTGACCTTAAAAAGGAATAATTTTTATAAAATATTATGTATTGGAAAAATGTTTTGAAAAATGATATTAAAATATTTAGTTTTCTTTTATAGAATCTTATAGTGAAGAATACTATAATGGGAAATATTTAATGTTTTTATTGTATTATATTTTGACACATTAGTACACATTTATTGTTATGAATCGTGTTTTATTTGAAATTTTTTATCTAATGGGAGTTTGTTATTTTGTATCCTGATCATATAATAATTCAAGCTATTTATTTTTTCATTTGAAATCAAAACCATAAAAGGGGTTTTTATTAACTGTTTCTAATTTTTTAATCGGTTCTTTATCTCAAATATAATTTCAGGAGACATATTTGATATTAAGCTCCATTATTATTTTTTATACTGTATTATCTAACTAATTTATTTCATGAATGAAATATATTAGATTTCTGGTAATTTTAATTTATATTTCATAATATTCATCATATGACCATTTGATTCTTATAATACTAATTCCATTACTGTATCATTTACAGTCCCATTTTAAGATAGATATTTCATTTATAGGATAATCTATCTAGAAAATTTGAATAAATTTATCCCTAAAACACAATACTTTTAATATCTTATTCTCATTATTAGTGTTTACTTTTATTTTTCTATTTCAGTTTACTATTGATTAATTATTTTCACTTTGTAAGGACGCATACCCTATAATTGATTTTCTACTATTAGTGTCCCTTTTTTGTTTAAAATATTCATTAAATGATTTTATGAATTCGTTTATTTTTGTCTTAATAATTTATTATGGTCATTTTATTCTAACATTTTTTCTTTAAAGGTTTTAAGGAAATTTATAATTTATTTTTTGCATGTCATTTACATAAATGGGTTAAATGTAACGCCTCGACCCCAGCTACCCAGAGTCGGTGCATTACTTCGTAACATTGGCATGATCACAAGAAAGATCAAATCTCGAAAGACCGATTGGTTTAGTAGCCTTGGAAACACTAGATATATTCATAAAGTTTTACATTACATTTCAAAGTGAAAAACTACTACAACAACAAAGTATTCATATCCACACTATTAACCCCTCATAATATCCCTGCAAGTCAATCATAATTTACTTCTTCACTACCTGGGAAAAATAAAACATAGAAAAGGGGTGAGCTCAAATGCCCAGTAAGGATAACAATATAGCGGAACATTCAAAATAAGCATAAACATTTAAGGCAATGAATTACTAAAACAAAAGCCTTTTAAACATGAACTTCAACATAGTATGGCAAAAGTAAAATGAAATAATGCCATTTACTTATTCACATGGATATTCTACTAATCGAATAATCACATGCAAAATCAATAACCACTTTCATAATGTTGGAATGCATAATGCCAGACTATCATAACCACATAGCCAAGGCCTCGTGCCAAGACTACAAATAAGATTTTGTCAAGGCCTTGTGCCAAGACACTAGTTTGTCTCATGAGACCTACCGATGCATCGAGGAGCTATAGCGGGCTCCACCCGTCACTTATTAAGTCCAATGAATTCCCATATGAAAAGGTTTAAACATAACATAAACATTCGTATTAAAACCAGCATACGAAATGTAAATAATTTCACCATAAACTATGAATGGTATAAAAATAGCACATCCACAGTCAAACATATCACAAAACCTTCAATACAATATAGAAGTTTTGTATCATAATAAATCAACTTCAAATAATCTTAAAATCCATCAAAGGATGTTGACATAGATGAAATCAAAATTCCTTTAAAAGAAATATCTCCTTTTATTTTGAAATCATTTAAGATCCATATAAAATAAAACATTTTCTTTGAAAATATTCTTATAAGCTTGTAAGGGAAGCTTTGAAGATTTTATAACGGCGTAAAATAACCGCACCCACCGTATAAGTTAAAAAAAACATTCTTACCTCAATTCTGTCGAAAAGGTTAAAAAGGACCTTGTTTTGAAAACGACGGAATGATTCCTTTATAAACCTCTTATAAAAAGTCAAACAAGGGTATAAATAACTTTAACCCATATTCTTGTAAATAGTAAAAATGTTTTGAAATACATTTTGAAGAAACATGGATGTGGATGATAAAGATATCCCATTAGATTATTACGTATAAACAACCTCGAATAATGAAGAGATTGTGAAATAAACCCTTACCTTGTACTTTTCCTTGGTTGGGGTAGGTTAACCTCCTGTATAATGGTGAAATAATTGTTATTAAATTATAAAAGAATCATATACATTAATATGATATCATATATGATCTTTTAATATTGATTTGATAATATCTTAGTATTATCGTCGTTTCGTGTGTTAACTTACTCATTTTCTTTTATATGTTTTGTTACATAAGTCATGTTTGTTGTATCTTATTCATATCCAAAATGATATCAAGTCCTTAAACATCATTTTTAAATCATTAAATGATAATTATACTTGAATGGATACGATGGAGAATGAATCTCATCGCGTTCGTGGAGACCGTAGTCCGTACGTACGCACGAACGCTACTTCCATTTAATTTTTATTTTAAATGAATCGAATCCAAATGATACATAGGTATATTACTATTCCAATATAATATAATATTTTATATATGTTACTTAAGTTCATTAACACCATCCTTTATACGTTCCATGTGTGGTATGAACGAGTCATATCATTTTAAGGGGGCGGTAGTCCGCACTTCCTCAAATGAAATTATCGTATGTATATACAACATGAAACGAATAATGGTATGAAATAAAATGGAATTACAGAAGCTTATATATAAAATATATATCATTAATATCATATTTAATTACAGTTCCATCATAATGTCCACCATGAGAGGCGGTAAGATTTATTTGAACAATCATCGTTTCGTGAGGCGTTAGTTTGCCATCCACAGAAACATTATGTTCATCATCAGTTAGATGGAGTTGTGTGTATGTGTAGTTTGAATCCATCTTATAACAACATCCTAGTATATTGAGGATACTGGTGTTGTTACAAAAGAAAGGAAATAAAAAGAGTTTGGGGGTTGGAGAAGCAAAATAAATGAAAATAATTTAAGAGAAATCGTTACCTTTAATTTAGGTAACTCACTTTGGTTAGAACCAAAGGACTTGTTGAAATGATTTCTGCCTAAGGGGAAGCTTCAAGGAGGAGGAGAGGGATGTGGGGAGCTTAGTTGGGCAGAGTTTGGACGAGCCAAGTGGCTTGAGAGGTGTGAAGAATGAGTAGAAGTGGTCTCCTTTTATAAGGGAGAGGAGGGGCTCTTTAGGAAAGTGTGAAAGTATTACTTTATAATATATTTGTATTCGGTTTATAATGGTCCAAAAATCATTGAGGTCGAAGATAAGATGACTCGTATTCTAAATAACATAAACCAATAAGAATTGGACAGGTTTTAGATAATATTTTAATCATTATAATCTTATTTATTTAAATGATTTATTAATGAGGTAAACATTGCATCATTATTGTGTCATTAATAATTTAAATTATTTGATGTCTAAAAATTATAAATAAAATATAATTATGTAGGAAATCTTTTTATCTTTCTAATTAATATTTATAATCGAAAATCCAACATGTATAACCCTATGTAAAAATTGTTCTTCTAAAAGATATAAGCTTATGCCATTTTTATTTTTATTTTAACTTTATTAATATAATGTGTCATTATCACTTACAAGTGGATCCATGGGGTCCCAAAACAGACCCAAAGATTCCCATGGTCGACCATGTATCAACCAATAGGGTTAAAACACGTTTTAGGGTAATTTAGTATTATTATAATATTATTTTGTTAACCCTTATTTACCGGATTTACCCTTTAACCATGGTAAATAAAATATTTACCGCAGTAATTATTCAAAATGTGTAAAAATAAAAGTTACCTATTTACATAATTTGGACATCATGATTCCAAATATGTAATCCATTTTCCTAAATTCAAAACACAGAAGTGGCAGAAATTAATTTAAAATTAATTCCCGCTGTCAAAACAAAAAGCGTGTTTTTAAGAGGTAATAACTATCAAAAGATTGACATTTGTTTATGTTCGGTTTAATTGTAAAATTATGTCCAATGACCAACATTATATTAAATTGTAAAAATATATTCTAAATATACTTTAAAACCACTCAAATTCACAATTTATCACTATTAATTATTTTGATCAAAAAAGTTGTTTTTAATTAAAATTTAGTAATTTTCACTATTCATCAAAATATGAAAATTATCCGAAATGTACCAAAATTTCACCCTAGGCTAATTTTGATATTCCGAATCCAAAAATGAAGTCCATTTTCAAATATAAAATATATATAATTTCAAAAAGTAGATATTAGTATTCACAACGGCTAGTTTAATTAGTTGTGGTGTGTGTTAGAACTCGGTGTTGCGTACAACACACGCTATCACATTATTCAAAGAGAAGCGTACCGTAGAAGCTTGGGGTGTTACATTCTCCCCTCCTTCAAATAATTGCGTCCTCGCAATTTCTAGGGTATTACTGCATAAAAAAACTCGGGTGGTTCTTCATCATAAGTTCCTCGGGTTCCCACGTTGCCTCTTCCATCTTATGGTTTCTCCACAAAACTTTAACCAGACGCGTCGTCCGGTTTCTCAGTACTTGTTCTCTTGTATCAAGAATCTTGACAGGCTCTTCACAATAAGACAGATCGGGTTCCAGTTCTAATTCCTCATAGGTGAGTACATGCGTTGGGTCAGGCATGTATTTTCTCAACAGAGATACGTGGAACACATCGTGAACTTTGGAGAGACTTGGCGGCATTGCCAATCGGTAAGCTACAGCCCCAATTCGTTCTAGAATTTCGAAAGGTCCGATGTACCTGGGACTCAATTTACCTTTCTTACCAAAACGTATGACTCCCTTCCACGGAGATACCTTCAGGAAAACATGATCACCGACTTGAAATTCCAAATCCTTCCTTCGATTATCGGCATAGCTCTTCTGCCTACTTTGAGCTACTTTGATGTGATTTTGGATTACTTTCACCTTTTCCACCGTTTCCTCCACCAGTTCTGGGCCTACAAGTTTTCTTTCACCAACGTCATCCCAACAGGTTGGTGTACGACATCTCTATCCGTATAACGCTTCATATGGTGCCATCTGAATACTCGAATGGAAGCTATTGTTATAGGAAAATTCTACCAAAGGTAAATATTGATCCCACATACCCTGAAAGTCAAGTGAGCAAGATCTCAACATGTCTTCTAAGGTTTGAATAGTCCGTTCTGATTGTCCGTCTGTCTGAGGGTGGTAAGCAGTGCTCAAATGAAGTTCAGTATGTAGAGATTTCTGAAGAGTTTTCCAAATTCTTGAAGTAAAACGGGGATCACGATCAGAAACAATCGATAGGGGTACTCCATGAAGTCTCACAACATCATTAATGTATAGTCTTGCTAGACGTTCCAGGGGTAGATCTTCTCTTATAGCAAGAAAATGTGTTGAATTGGTAAGACGATCAACAATAACCCATATTGCATCGTTCCTTCTAGGAGTCTTCGGTAGCCCCATGACAAAGTCCATCGTAATATTGTCCCATTTCCACTCCGGTATGGGAAGAGGTTGCATGACTCCTCCAGGCTGTTGCCTTCCAGCTTTCACTTGTTGACAAACCATACATCTTGACACAAAATCAGCAATCTCCCTCTTCATGTTGTCCCACCAAAAATGTTCCTTCAAATCTCTATACATTTTGGTGCTCCCAGGGTGTATAGAGAAATTGGAACTATGAGCGTCATCCAGCAATTCCCTTTTTAGATCATGTATATTGGGAACACAAAGTCTCTTCCCGAATTTCAAAATTCCATCTTCATACACAAAGTCTCTCAATCTCCCATCATTCAAAGCTTTAATCTTCTTTTGAAATTCTTCATCATTGGTCTGGGAACTCTTAATCCTTTCTAGTAAAGATGGTTTGGCAACCATTTCAAAAAGCATTGATGTTTCACCTTCCCTGCTTATTCCCATGTCCATCTTCTCTAGATCCATGAAAATTGGATCCCTTTCAATTCTCATCATGTTCAGAACTCCATGGTCTTTTCTGCTCAAAGCATCTGCTACTTTGTTTGCTTTCCCCGGGTGGTAGTGTATCGTGCAATCATAATCCTTGAGTAATTCAAGCCATCTCCTTTGCCTCATGTTGAGTTCTTTTTGTGAGAAAATATACTTCAGACTCTTGTGATCAGTATAAATCTCACATTTTTCACCATAGAGGTAGTGCCTCCATATCTTCAAAGCAAAGATCACAGCTGATAACTCAAGATCATGAGTAGGATAGTTTTGTTCATGAATTTTCAACTGTCGTGATGAATAGGCAATAACTCTATCATTCTGCATAAGGACACAACCAAGTCCTTTCTTTGATGCATCACTATAAATAACGAACCCATCATTCCCCGATGGTAGAGTCAATATAGGAGCATTGACTAATCTTCTCTTCAGTTCTTCGAAACATTCTTCACACTCTTTTGTCCAAACAAATTTAACCCCTTTACGTGTGAGCTTCGTTAATGGGTTAGCCAATCGGGCAAAATTCTGGACGAAACGTCGATAATAACCTTCCAAGCCAATAAAACTACGTACCTCAGTTATACTCGTAGGTGCTGGCCATTCTTGGATTTCATTGGTCTTAGAAGGATCAACAGAGATTCCATCTTTAGAGAAAATATGGCCAAGAAAAGAAATCTCCTGAAGCCAGAATTCACACTTGCTAAACTTTCCATATAATTCATGCCTCCTCAGAGTCTTCAAGATAATGCGCAAGTGATTTTCATGATCTTCGTAGGTTTTGGAGTATACCAAGATATCATCAATAAATACCACCACAAATTCATCGAGATACTCTTTGAAAACTCTATTCATCAGATCCATGAATACAGAGGGTGCATTAGTCAATCCAAACGGCATTACAGTAAACTCGTAATGCCCGTACCTGGTTCGAAATGCTGTCTTCGGAATGTCTTCCTTCTTTACACACAACTGATGGTATCCAGATCGAAGCTCAATCTTTGAAAAGTATTGAGCTCCATGCAGTTGGTCAAATAAATCATCAATACGAGGTAGGGGATACTTGTTCTTTATCGTTATAGCATTGATCTCCCTGTAGTCGATACATAACCTCATAGATCCATCTTTCTTTTTAACAAAAAGAACAGGGGCTCCCCATGGAGAAACACTAGGGCGAATAAATCCCTTATTACTCAATTCCTCTAGTTGTTTCTTTAGTTCGACTAACTCTACAGTGGCCATTCTATAAGGGGTCTTCGATATAGGCCTTGATCCAGGAATCAAATCAATGGAAAACTCAACTTCTCGTTCTGGAGGATGTCCAGGTAAATCTTCCGGAAATACATCTACAAATTCTTTCACAACAGGTACATCCTCTATTTGAACATTCCTTTCCTCACCGACAGTTATTTCATTCTCTTCCTCCCCAATAATTGAATTAAGTTGAGCTACTGGGGGTGGATCTAAATAAGAATTAGGTGGTGACGATTCTGCTCTAAAAATAAGGTGCTCCTTATCATTATCATCAAGAATCGTAACCTCTTTCTTCTTACAATAAATCTTCGCATCATAGTCCGAAATCCAGTCCATACCGAGGATTATATCAAACTCAATCATAGGTATGACGATGAAATCAGCAGATAAAGAAAATTTATGTGCTCTAATGGGGACTGATTCACAAAACTTTGTTGCAACGATACTTCCCTTAGGAGTTTTAACTGACAACTCCCTTATTAAATCAAATTGGAAATATCTAATTTTCTTAGCAAACTGGGAAGATATGAAACAATGCGATGATCCAGAATCAAATAATGCATTTGCTAAACTTGAGGAAACCATTAAATTATCTGCCACCACGTCTTTCGGAGCTTCTACCTCAGCAGTAGTGATAGCATAAGCCTGGCCTTGATCCCTTGGCCTTTTCTGAGGTAAGTTCTCCTGACACTTAGGACATGCATTTGCATAATGCCCCATCTCCCTGCAATTGTAGCACTGAACGTTGGTAGCTTCCTTCTTCCCCTTGCAATCATGAGCTTGGTGGCCTTTTTCACCACACTTATAACAGACTCCCATTCCCTTCAGGCAAGCACCGGGGTGTTTCTTCCCGCATTTACCACAAGATGGATATTCAACCTTTCCCTTCTTCCCCTTATTTCCATTCCCAGATTGATCAGCAGGTCTCTTCTTCTCTTTCTTTGCTTTAAAGTCATAAGACTTATAGAATTCCTTTTCGGTCTTGATAGCACATGAGACAATGTCTTCGTACGATGAAAAGGATTGTGAGACTAATGCTCGACGGAGAAATGGTTTTAACCCATAAAAGAAACGATCAATCTTGCTTCTTGGGTTGCGTATATAATCTCCATCATACCTCGCTAACCTTGTAAAGTTATCCTCATACTTTGTGACATTATCATCCTCCTTTTGTCTCAGACTTAGAAATTGCCTTTCCATATCCGCTCGATGGTCGCGAGGGAAGTATTTTTCTAAAAACAGATCTTTGAACTCCCTCCATTCCATATTTGATACTTCATCATCTTCCCTCATGTTTTGAATCAATGACCACCATTGATCAGCATCTCCAGTGAGGCGGTAAACTGCCATGATAACTTTTTCCCTTTCACTGCTCCCCAAAGCCTGAAATATTTTCTCTAGGGAAAATATCCATTGCTCAGCTACTAAGGGATTTGTATTCCCATTGAACTTTGGTGGTTGCTGTCTCATGAATCGATCTAACATTGATCCTCCACGCTGCGGATCAGGGTGCTCCATACGGGTAAGGTTATTATTCATCACCTGAGTAAGTTGTCCCAGTATGGTGATTAGCTGATCGGAACCAGTTGCATCACCAGCCCCACTATAATTATCTTGAGCAGGAGGGCAATCCCTACATGGAGTGCGTGCATTGATACGGTTTCCATTTCTTCCATTAGGCGCCATTTCTAAATAATGGCATAAACTAGATCAGTTTATGAATCAAAATACATAATCCCATACTTATAAAACACTTAACATAAATTGAACTATTTATGGATATAATCCATAATCATAAAATTGTTTTCTTTGAGGAAGTATATACTCATAAACCCTTCATAATGATTTGTAAAGAAAATGAGAGTTATCCTAAGCATATCCCCCGGGAGTGTCGTAACCAAGAGTGCAGCAAGGCCCGTTGTCGTGCACCAGTTCCCGTTCGAGTCTAGCTCAAAGCGGTGTTTTCGGGTGTTACCCCTAGGTACATCTGTGCCAGAGCCGCCTCTACCTGCTCGTATCCAGACAGGGATGTATTGCTCGGAAAACTCACAAAATCTCTACAATACCAAAATTCTAGGAAGTTCTTCTATACTAATCCTCAAAGTTCATCTTAGGTCTACGTGCTCTAATCAGAGTTTATCTAAATCTAGCTTCCAAGGTTTGTACTAAACTTCCTCTGATACCAACTGTAACCCCCCGACCCCAGCTACCCAGAGTCGGTGCATTACTTCGTAACATTGGCATGATCACAAGAAAGATCAAATCTCGAAAGACCGATTGGTTTAGTAGCCTTGGAAACACTAGATATATTCATAAAGTTTTACATTACATTTCAAAGTGAAAAAATACTACAACAACAAAGTCTTCATATCCACACTATTAACCCCTCATAATATCCCTGCAAGTCAATCATAATTTACTTCTTCACTACCTGGGAAAAATAAAACATAGAAAAGGGGTGAGCTCAAATGCCCAGTAAGGATAACAATATAGCGGAACATTCAAAATAAGCATAAACATTTAAGGAAATGAATTACTAAAACAAAAGCCTTTTAAACATGAACTTCAACATAGTATGGCAAAAGTAAAATGAAATAATTCCATTTACTTATTCACATGGATATTCTACTAATCGAATAATCACATGCAAAATCATTAACCACTTTCATAATGTTGGAATGCATAATGCCAGACTATCATAACCACATAGCCAAGGCCTCATGCCAAGACTACAAATAATATTTTGTCAAGGCCTTGTGCCAAGACACTAGTTTGTCTCATGAGACCTACCGATGCATCAAGGAGCTATATCGGGCTCCACCCGTCACTTATTAAGTCCAATGCATTCCCATATGAAAAGGTTTAAACATAACATAAACATTCGTATTAAAACTAGCATACAAAATGTCAATAATTTCACCATAAACTATGAATGGTATAAAAATAGCACATCCACAGTCAAACATATCACAAAACCTTCAATACAATATAGAAGTTTTGTATCATAATAAATCCACTTCAAATAATCTTAAAATCCATCAAAGGATGTTGACATAGATGAAATCAAAATTCTTTTAAAAGAAATATCTCCTTTTATTTTGAAATCATTTAAGATCCATATAAAATAAAACATTTTCTTTGAAAATATTCTTATAAGCTTGTAAGGGAAGCTTTGAATATTTTATAACGGCGTAAAATAACCGCACCCGCCGTATAAGTTAAAAAAAACATTCTTACCTCAATTCTGTCGAAAAGGTTAAAAAGGACCTTGTTTTGAAAACGACGGAAAGATTCCTTTATAAACCTCTTATAAAAGTCAAACAAGGGTATAAACGACTTTAACCCATATTCTTGTAAATAGTAAAAATGATTTGAAATATATTTTGAAGAAACATGGATGTGGATGATAAAGATATCCCAGTAGATTATTACGTATAAAAATCCTCGAATAATGAAGAGATTGTGAAATAAACCCTTACCTTGTACTTTTCCTTGGTTGGGGTAGGTTAACCTCCTGTATAATGGTGAAATAATTGTTATTAAATTATAAAAGAATCATATACATTAATATGATATCATATATGATCTTTTAATATTGATTTGATAATATCTTAGTATTATCGTCGTTTCGTGTGTTAACTTACTCATTTTCTTTTATATGTTTTGTTACATAAGTCATGTTTGTTGTATCTTATTCATATCCAGAATGATATAAAGTCCTTAAACATCATTTTTAAATCATTAAATGATAATTATACTTGAATGGATACGATGGAGAATGAATCTCATCGCGTTCGTGGAGACGGTAGTCTGTACGTACGCACGAACGCTACTTCCATTTAATTTTTATTTTAAAAGAATTGAATCCAAATGATACATAGGTATATTACTATTCCAATATAATATAATATTTTATATATGTTACTTAAGTTCATTAACACCATCCTTTATACGTTCCATGTGTGGTATGAACGAGTCATATCATTTTAAGGGGGCGGTAGTCCGCACTTCCTCAAATGAAATTATCGTATGTATATACAACATGAAACGAATAATGGTATGAAATAAAATGGAATTACAGAAGCTTATATATAAAATATATATCATTAATATCATATTTAATTACAGTTCCATCATAATGGCCACCATGAGAGGCGGTAAGATGTATTTGAACAATCATCGTTTCGTGAGGCGTTAGTTTGCCATCCACAGAAACATTATGTTCATCATCCATTAGATGGAGTTGTGTGTATGTGTAGTTTGAATCCTTCTTATAACAACATCCTAGTATATTGAGGATACTGGTGTTGTTACAAAAGAAAGGAAATAAAAAGAGTTTGGGGGTTGGAGAAGCAAAATAAATGAAAATAATTTAAGAGAAATCGTTACCTTTAATTTAGGTAACTCACTTTGGTTAGAACCAAAGGACTTGTTGAAATGCTTTCTGCCTAAGGGGAAGCTTTAAGGAGGAGTAGAGGGATGTGGGGAGCTTATTTGGGCAGAGTTTGGACGAGCCAAGTGGCTTGAGAGGTGTGAAGAATGAGTAGAAGTGGTCTCCTTTTATAAGGGAGAGGAGGGGCTCTTTAGGAAAGTGTGAAAGTATTACTTTATAATATATTTTTATTAGGTTTATAATGGTCCAAAAATCATTGAGGTCGAAGATAAGATGACTCATATTCTAAATAACATCAACCAATAAGAATTGGACAGGTTTTAGATAATAGTTTAATCATTATAATCTTATTTATTTAAATGATTTATTAATGAGGTAAACATTGCATCATTATTGTGTCATTAATAATTTAAATTATTTGATGTCTAAAATTATAAATAAAATATCATTATGTAGGAAATCTTTTTATCTTTCTAATGAATATTTATAATCGAAAATCCAACATGTATAACACTATGTAAAAATTGTTCTTCTAAAGGATGTATGCTTATGCCATTTTTATTTTTATTTTAACTTTATTAATATAATGTGTCATTATCACTTACAAGTGGATCCATGGGGTCCCAAAACAGACCCAAAGATGCCCATGGTCGACCATGTATCAACCAATAGGGTTAAGACACGTTTTAGGGTAATTTAGTATTATTATAATATTATTTTCTTAACCCTTATTTACCGGATTTACCCTTTAACCATGGTAAATAAAATATTTACCGCAGTAATTATTCAAAATGTGTAAAAATAAAAGTTACCTATTTACATATTTTGGACATCCTGATTCCAAATATGGAATCCATTTTCCTAAATTCAAAACACATAAGTGGCAGAAATTAATTTAAAATTAATTCCCGCTGTCAAAACAAAAAGCGTGTTTTTAAGAGGTAATAACTATCAAAAGATTGACATTTGTTTATGTTCGGTTTAATTGTAAAATTATGTCCAATGACCAACATTATATTAAATGGTAAAAATATATTCTAAATATACTTTAAAACCACTCAAATTCACAATTTATCACTATTAATTATTTTGATCAAAAAAGTTGTTTTTAATTAAAATTTAGTAATTTTCACTATTCATCAAAATATGAAAGTTATCCGAAATGTACCAAAATTTCACCCTAGGCTAATTTTGATATTCCAAATCCAAAAATGAAGTCCATTTTTAAATATAAAATATATATAATTTCAAAAAGTAGGTATTAGTATTCACAACGGCTAGTTTAATTAGTTGTGGTGTGTGTTAGAACTCGGTGTTGCGTACAACACACGCTATCACATTATTCAAAGAGAAGCGTACCGTAGAAGCTTGGGGTGTTACATTAAATGTATCAATTTTTTATGTTTTCCGTGTAATAACATATTTCCACTTACTTTGAAATTTTATATGGCATTATATGTCATTAAATTATTTATCTATCATAGAAATTATTCATCACAACTATTTCATTTCATATTTATTGAATTATTATAGAACTAATTTTTTATTCCAAAACCTTTCCAGTATATATTCTATATTTTCCATTTCACTGATTAATGGGTTTTTTCTAGAATTCATACAACAATTGATCACGGTTATTATTGACCTAACTTTATTCCCTTTTTATTTATGATGTAAATACCATATTTTCTATTCTCATGGTTTAATTTTATTTACCTTGAATAGTATTGAATATATATTTAATTCTGATTTAAAATCTGTGGGTATATGATGATATGGTTATTGATGGATATATAAATGAATTATATAAGTGAATCAAATATAAATTTATAAAGAACACATTTTTATCGATGGGATCCTTATGATGTGATGAACTATAGCAGTTTTTCTTCCCATGTGTAATATATGATTTGATTAATGATTGATTTAATATTGAACATTAATACATGTTTAAATAATGGGTGGTGTACTCTATAAAAATAAAATTCATTTCATAATCATTTATATCTCATGAGACATGTATATACATGAAATTGTTTTTCTCTAGATAGTGGGTGTAAGTGTGTAACTCATAATAATGAGGTTTTCCAATATTAATTTTCACTCCTTTGTGTTAAACATATTCTTTGAATTTTTTTATTATCCCATGTATCATGTATATTTAATCATGTTTACACATTATATTGATTCATTTCTTATGTCACTTCATGTCATATTCCATGAATTATGTTATAGGATCTATGATTTATTGGGTATGATTTTATTATATATCATTATTATAATCCTATTTTAACCCTATGGACAATTATCTTATGTTATTATCATTTATGTATAGCCTACTAATAATTTTCTCTCACTCCCTTATTATGATTCCAATTTATTATGTTATCATGAAATCTGTTATGTAGGATGTTTCCAATTCTATATCTTTTTTCAATATTTTTTTAGATATTTTGATGACATGTTATGGATTAAGAAGATTCTTATATAGTAAGAAAAGTGTCTGTTAGATTAAAAATACATGAGTTCTATTAGTTAAATTTTAATGCATATTTTCTAAAAATATAAACCTAAATGTATTAGGACTGTATTTAATTCAAATTTATCTCCAATTAATGTAATTTTGACGGTCTCGTCCATAAGATATTATAATAAATAAGGCTATAAACTGATTCATTGAAGCAGTCCTATACACTTTATAAACCTGATTATTTAAAAAGATGATTATGAGCATGTATCTTAAAATAAATACCATATTGAATTACATATAATAGTGGTATTATCTCTATATTATCTAAATTTTTAATTAACCACATAACATCTTTCTAGTGTTTTTTATTCAATTATTTTGATGAAACATCCTTGTTTTTATTGTTAAATATAGAAACTGTCTTGTTCCTATAATGAAATTATAAATGTTCTTCAATTTTTAATTTAATATATATCTAAAAAAACACTAGTAAAATATAATATATCTCCTTTTCAGAAACCATGTTAGCTCTAATAAAAATTTAACTTCCTAGTGGACAATGCGATAACACTTGTGGGAGTGAATTGAAATTATATTATTTTGAAAAATATCACATTCTCTTTTAATTATATAATATTTGTATTATATAATCATTATTGTTTATATATTTTTTAATTAATTTTAATCACCAAAAACCTTATGGAATAAATAATTTAAATAGGTTATAATATCACACATGAATTTTTATATGGTTTGGCTTCAATTTTTCTTACAAATTCACAATATTTTTATGTCAAATTAAGATACATAATATTTTAATGTATATGGGATAGTTTTTACTATTAGAAGAGGGAAGTGTTCATCCTCATCTATTGGAATGAAGATTAGTCTATTTTAAGATACCTTTTTTTTTCTGCAAACTTTCTAATGTGAAAACTACTCTCTCCCTGTAGTTATCCAGCATCCTAACTTGAATGGGACAAGATTATAATAGTATCCTCTAGTTCTTCAATTTTAAATCATAATGAATTCTAGAAAAATCTATTCAATATTCTCTGGATATCACTATATCACAAAAATAAGATCTTCTTCCTCATATAATTATTATTTGATAATTAATGTGGAATCAACATCACTACATGCACACCAACCTTAATATATCAACTCAATCTCAGAATGACCAACACATGTAAATATCATGATACTCGTTACCATCTTCTATCTCTATTATTTTCAAGTTCTTTTGAACACAAAATAAAAAAAGGTTATCCTTTATCAATACATTCTATTCTATTCTTATTCTTCTTCTTCCATGTTATATGAATATCATAGGGCATGGATTACAACCTACATATTATCCCCATTTTTATTCTTATTCTTTATTACATAGCATCTTCTATAACTGAATCAAACTATACCATTATTCATTGATTGAGATGGGTATTTTCTAGGAAAATAGTTTAGGGTATTATAAATATTTTCGAATAACATAATATTTTAAATTTTATTAATGTAGGATCATTTAAATCTTTATTATTTTCTCATCATACTTATTCAAAACACTACAATGAATATTATCTCCATAATATGTGTACATTAATTTTCTTGCTTTTTTTATTTTCTTGATCATTAAACTAATAATAGATAATATATTTTTCATACATCATGATTACATTACCATTATATCACACATTATTATAGTATTATTATTGCCTTATATTCATTAAAAAACTATGTGAATTTTATTTTCTTTTCATGACCCATCCTCGGGGACCATGTCGTGACTACCCCAAGCCCGCCATCCATAGGCCAGGGGCTGGCGACTAGCACCAAGTCGTAAATTCTGATAAAAAGTGAAGGAATTTCTTTTATAATATTAAACAAACACAGCAGAGTACGCAACAGAAGTACGAACTATGTAATACCGAAGTACAAAAGTAAGTGCTGAAAAATAAAGGAGGCCGGAAATACAAGCCAAATAGTAAGTAAACTACAACTGTAAAACTTGTACAACAAAAGTAATGTAATGAAGCAACCACTGATTCGTCCTCCGGATATTCTACCTAAAGGGTGGGTATATATAGTCTCCTCTGCACCTCGGGTCCGTCCGTCTGCTTCGTGTATGACTGGCCAAGTGGTCCACCTTCGGGTATCGTCCAGCTCTTCATGTCTCCACCTCGATAACTGATGTCTGTCATCTGTATCCAACACAATTTAGTGCGGTAAAAGCCTGTACAAGGTGAGTATACCTTACTTAGTAGGGACCCCGAGTCCCCCGAAGATCTCCCAGAATCCATGAAAGATATACCATAGAAGAGAGATACAATCACGAAGTATCAACCAACCCTACTTAGGTATATGTATGTACATATACGTAAGTTATCAATATCTGCTCATCTCCAAACTCTCGAGCCCAAGAACAACTCAGTCCGAATATGAAAGATTTCAAAAACATTGATGATAATTATTGAAAGTCAAGACTCAACTCACACATGTATACATATTTAATATAGGGATAGATATGATCAGATGTAGTCACTGATTCATCTATGATGTCAGACCCACACAGGATACAAAACCAGCTATGATGTCAGACCCGCCTAGGATAAAAGACCAGCTACTCGGTCGGACCCACACATGATACAAGTATAGAAGTCAAACTACTAGACCCACACAGGATAAAATAACTGTAGTTATTTCCGTTGAAACAATGGAGGATTCCAGTTTGGTAGTCATCGTTGTCGAACCATTGGAGGATCCCTGTATAGTAGTTGTTGCTGTCGAGCCCACAATGTATTCTTGTACAGTAGTCGATTCAGTCGCAGTCACAGTCATCTCTATGGATCCCGCACACAACATGCTTGATTCTAGGAGGGTCCGCTTCCCAAGCAAAGGGGGTCGAGACATCAATGATCAAAAGTCCTGAGTTGATGTATCTCAAAGTTCCATCTCATTAAAATAACCCCAATGCAACAGACGACACGTCAATCCGATTCCCGATCTGAGAGATATTGGATTTTCTATTCCAGGGTCCCGGTTGGAATTACGCTTGTTCCATACCCGACTGTTTTCTGAAGTTTTCCAAAACTCACTTAGAGTATCGCAAATGGACCGCTACGTCGTGAGGGTCTTAGTGTCATAGACGGTGCGTCGATCGGACGCACGGTCTTAAAGTTATTCTCATTTAAGTGAATCGGGCCCAGCCCGTCAAGCCCAGTGGGCTGCCGGGGCGGCCCAACCCGATTTTGGGTGTCCGGCCCCGTAGGGGGGTCGGCCTGGCCCGATGGGGCGTGACCCGCAGTGGGCCACGGATCGGCCAGCTGGGGGTGCCGGTTCGGGGGGCGTGGCCCCCCGACTTACTGAACCAGTTGTACTGAGCGGCGACGCCCTCCTATGCGGTCAGCCAAAGCTGGTCGGTCTTCCCAGCGTGAGCGGCCCGCATGGGCAGGCCTCTATCTTTTCGCATGAAACCTGCGGGTGTCGCGACCTCCTCCTGCTCGGCCAGCTAAGGAGCTGGCTGGTTCGCCCGGCGATGCGGCCCATGGAGTGTGGGACACGGTCCTCCGTAACGCGGCGCCATGTGGCTCTACGGTTCAACCAGCCCAACCGGCTACGGCCAACCTGTTCTTCTTCAGTAGAGAGGCACGTGGTTTCGGGCCGCGGTTCCTCTCCACGCGACCGGTACATGGCGGTCGTTTCCTCTGGTCACCACCGCCTCTTCCATCACCGCCACCATCAAAATAAAACGAAGATCAATGGAGGGTCGTCAGGCCGTGTTCGTTCGGCCCGTTCCCTCCACGTTATGCGGTATCATATGTCTGAAGATTAAACATGGTTTCAACGATGAATGAAGAACAATTTTCTTCAATTAAAATGGAATCAAACCCCTACCTTTTGATTGACGTCGCACTTCATCGAGCCGCGGAAAACGAGCATCACGGTTGTCGAGAATGGCAGAAGTACGGTGGCATCCCATCAACGTTGGAGGAAGAGTCGTTGACATAGGCAATGCTTCTCGCGATCTTTGTCTTCACCCTTGACTTAGAGGATGAAGAAGGTAGGAGAAGTCATGGAGCATTCTTCACTGATAGAGTATGACATTCTTCATGGATGAAAGAATCTATCCTCTAATTCTCCAAAGGTTCTCCCCACAAAAATATTTTCCAACACAAATATTATATTATGCCTCTCCATTTTAATAGAATTGCCATGCAATTCAAATTGATTCAAATGAGAGATTATAATTAATTAAATAAGTTATTAATTGGCGTGGTGGCATAATGAATGGGTGGGAGGTGGAGAGGCTCCACCACATTGAGGGTAGGTGTTAAATAATTAAGGGAGAAGGTGTAGAGTTTTAAGAATTAATAAGGGGTTATATAGGAGTTTAAGTGTATGTTCAGGACATAGGCTCTCGTGTGGGCCCCACCTCACATTATTCACTCATGGGAGGTTATGTGGGTGTGGGCCCCACCGCTAAATTCCCCTGGTAAGAAATAACGTCCATAAATAAATAAAATTGTGTACAACAATTTTATTTAATTTATTATAAATCCCCAAAAATTATCTTCTCCTCCCGAGAAAACGCAAATACGGAAAAAATCCCCTCAAGTAAATACAGGTGCTGCGAGTTTATCAGTGCCCTCAGATTTCAATTCAGAGCACCGGTTCAAAGGATAGAAAAACCCACACATACATTTTCTGAACGTACCCGAACAAAACTTCAGAAAATGATTCCGGACACCCTAGGCCTCAGAATCATGTGCCTTCAGAAACCGCAGACTCATAAAAATAATAATTGTTTATGAAAAAAATTCCTTGAAATTTCCGAGTTTTTACATTACCCCCACCTCATGGATCTATGTCCCCGTAAAGATACAAGACACACTTGGGAAACAAATGAGGGTACTGAGCATTTATCTGATCCTCCCACTCACATGTGCTCTCCTGGATGTTCATGTGCTACTAATGGATGCGCACCAGAGGAACCAACCGTCCACATAGGACCTGCTCCTATCTATCCTTGATCCCAAATGGAACCTCCATGAATGTCGCCCCATCATCGATGTCCAACTCCCTATGATCGATGATGTGTGATGGGTCATGTACGTATCCCATCAGCAGAGATACGTGGAAGAAGTCGTGCACCCGGTACAACTGACGTGGAAGGGCCAGGTGGTAATCCACCTCGCCTACTCTACTGAGGACCTGGAATGGAACGATGAAGCATGGAGATAACTTGCCACCTTGACAAAATTTCCGCAGAACTCATTGAGGTGAGACCCATAGGAAGACATGGTTGCCATCCTAAAACTCTAGTGGTTTTTTTCTCCTATCAGCATAGGAATTCTGACTGCTCTGTGCAGTCTTCATCCACTCTTGGATGATCTGCACCTTCTCCATCGTAGCTTGCACCATCTTTGGTCCTACAAGTGCTGACTCCCGTAGGTCAGTCCAGCATTGAGGTGATCTGCAAGGTTGGCCGTTGATAAAACACTATTTTTTTTGAATATTTTATTGATAGTGAATGATATAATTTCCTCAAATTTTGATAATTATGTTTATTTATAAAATATTTGGGATTTGATCATTAATTTGAAAATTTGGAGAAAATTTCAGTTTTACCCTTTATAGCGCACTGTAGTATTTCAAAGATAAATATTTTTTTTGTTTTTATTTGAATTTTAAATTTTGTAAAAGTTTTCCTAACATAATTTTCTACAACTTTTATTCAGGACATTAGAGCTGATAAGTGCATTTGGATGGATTAAAAGGGACATTAAGACAATGGTGGGCTGGACTCGGCAGAATGGACATGGGTTCTATATTTGGGTTATATCATCTACATCCGAACTTGGATTGAGCCCAAAATATTTGGAAAGCTCTGGGAAATTATTTGGAACAAATCCTCCTTCTGGAAGGCTAGTCAATTAGCGCGTTTTGGAGGTCAACGAGGCGGTGCAACTTGGAATAAAATATTTAGCCGAGTTTTTCATTTCACAATTAAAAGGTTATGTATCCCTAGCTCTAACAAACACTATTTAAAAGGGTTTTTAACTATTTTAGAGGGGTGGTAGAGGCATTGGGAAGGTGTGACCGAAATGGTGTCTATGGGGTGCCGTCACAACTCTTGGAATAAGTAATCCCTTTTGCAATCCTCTCTTCCAAAAAGGCTCTCCTCTCCCACCTCCTCTTTGTATTTATTTTCTTTCATGTTTGTTTATTGAATTTTTCTCCAAAGAATATTCTATATTCTTCCCTATTATTATTCTATTAATATTATTAATTGGGTTGGAATCAATAGTAGATACATGATTGGGTTCTACCCATTCAACCCTTTGCTTATGCAAAACGTCTCCACGATGACTACACCACCCATGAAAGAGTAGTTCTTTTTAGTAATCGATCGACCTCTATCCTTATTCATTTAATTATTTTGAATAATTGAGATACTGTAATTCACATAATATTATCCATGAATTATGTTTTTAAATTGCAATAAACTAATTAAGAAATTGAACAATTAACACAAAACACGCGAGGTCGGGAATTGTGTAAATTGTGAGAACACAATCTTAATCGGTAATACAAGACCATACGGGATAAATTTGTAGAGATCAAATATAATCCCTAAACAAAATTCATCCTCATTTCCAGAATGGATATGTTGTCTAATTAACCAATGACCATAATCTAACCTTAGAACAACAATCAAAGTAGGGTGCTGCGATTGCGTGTTCCGAAGCTAGGCTGGGGTTTAAGTAATTTCAACTTTGTGGTTAAGTTAACTATCGTAGGGTTCAAGGGATAAAAAAATATGGGATCATAATTAATTGGATATTGATTTAAATTATAATGATTAATAAGTGACTGAAGAGGTAGAGTTAGATCGATTAAGCTTTTTAAAATATTTTCTAAAAAACATCTTCTTGTTGTTTCTTTTTAATCAAACTTCATTTCAAAATTAAAAAAAAGCAATCTTCTTCCAGCAAACTTCTTCGAGATTTATAAACTATAAACAACCACCCCCATACATTTAAGTAGCGTTTTTATTCCCTTTTATTTTTTTTCTAGAATACCTCTAAAAATTTGTTTTAATTCACTTCCTCCTTTGAGATACGACCTTGGTCAGCAACTCTGCTGCACCTAAGTACCCCAAAATGACACTAATCAATTGAGGATGCCCACGACAGCGCTCTATCAAATTAGCACCATCGCCGGGGAGGCAAGTAATTATTTCAACCAATTATAGGTATTTATTTTATTTAACATTTTATTCTCTTCCTCTCTTCATTCATCCTTCTTTACCCAATCTGATTTTTCTTCTTCTTATTTTATTTTGTTCTACTTCTTTTTGGACCATCAACTCATACTTCTCATATTTATTTTACTATGGTCCACTTTCTTTCATTTCATTTTTTTTATTTATGACACGAACTAATCCCAAAGATCTCTTAGATCTTGACCCTGAGATTGAATGCATCCTTAGGGCACGAATCAGACACTCTTAGTCTACGGAAAGTTTCAATATTCAACCAGTTGGTGAATTCCTCTCTTCTCGAAACATTGGAATTGAAAGTTATTAAAATTCAAACATAAAATAAGAAGTAATGGCTGAAAATAATGGAAATAAACTTAATAGAACGATTCGAGAATTGGATGCACCAGATATTAACTATCAACCAAATTGTATTGCATACCCAAATCAGGAATCGGAATTTGAATTGAAATCTGGATTAATTCACCTTCTTCTAAAGATTCATGGATTATATAGTGAGGATACCAACAAACACCTTAAGGAATTTAATGTGGTTTGCTCAACTTTAAAACCAAGAAATGTTTTTGAAGATCAAATTAAATTAAGATCATTCCCATCCTCGCTTGATGGAGCTACAAAAGATTGGATGTATTATTTGCAACCTGAAGATGTAACATATTGGAATGATTTGAAACGTCTTTTCTTGCAGAGATTTTTTCCAGCATCAAGAACCACATCAATTCGAAAGGAGATATTGGGGATCAAGAAAGCCCAAGGGGAGTCAATGTATGAGTATTGGGAGCGATTCAAGAAGTTGTGTGCAAGCTTCCCACATCACCAAATCAGTGAGCAATTAGTCATCCAATACTTCTACGAAGGACTCACACCCATGGAGAGGATCATGGTGGATTCCGTAGCTGGTGGAGCATTGGTGGACAAGACACCAGTAGCTGCACGTGCATTGATCGACAAGATGGCCCTAAACTCCCAACAATTTGGTGATAGAGGTACACCACATTTTATGGGAGTTCATCAGGTAAGTCCTTCTTCTTTTGGAAGTTATTTGACTGATACTAAGTTGGAATAATTGAACACTATGGTGAGGTAAATTTCTTTGGCACAAAAGACATCTCTACCCCCTCCTTCAAGGCCTTGTGGTATTTGCACTGAGACATGCCACCCAACTGACCATTGCCCACAAATCTATGAAACAGAAGATTGTGCAGCAGTGTTCCCTGGGAGACCATATCAGCAGTAACAACAACAACCATATCCCCAAAAGAAGTTTGATCCAGCATTAAATCAAGGGTGTAAAGATCAAACGGACATTAGGTATGTCTCTGGACAATAACAAAGGCCATCCTTTCAACAAAACATCCAGCAGCCTCCGCCTTACCATCAGGGTTTCCAACAACCCCAAAAGAGATTTGATGCCCAATCATCGACAAGACAACAACAAGGGAATCCCTAACCCAAGGTAGATTCTAATATTGATGATCTTTTGATGCAAATTGTTCTTAATCAACAGAATGAGCTGAAGATTCAAGGTTTGGAGTTGAGGTAGTTGAAGACTCAAATGAGCCAGATTGCCACCACCATCCATGAACTTGTGAGTATGAATTCTGGAAATCTACCTTCCCAACCCACTCCAAATCCAAAGGGGAATGTTAGTTCCATAACATTGAGAAGTGGGAAGCAAATGAAGGATACATCTGTACCTACCATTCCACCGGGATTCACCTCAACTCCAGAGAAGCCGCATTCCATAACAACTGATGAGCAATCCAAGGAGAAAGATAAAGGTAAGAAAAAGATTGATGTTGTTCCTCCTAAACCCCTTCCTTTTCCAAACAGGGTTGTTCAAACCAAGAATATGGCTGAAGAAGCAATGAAAAAGGAGGTTTTGGACACATTCAAGCATGTGGAGATCAACATTCCTCTACATGAAGCCATTAAGAAAATCCCAAGGTATGACAAATTATTAAAAGAAATCTGCACCAATCGACGAGTGATCAAGGGAAATGAGAAGATCATCCTTGGAATGAATGTCTCAGCACTCATTACACCAACTCTAGCAACTCCAACAAAGTTCAAGGATCCCGGGACATTCACCATCCCATGTACCATATGTGAGTTTCACTTTTCTGAATCTCTTTGTGATTTAGGAGCTTCAATAATTGTGATGCCTCACTCTTTATTCTATTCCTTGCAGGTTGGTGAGTTGAAGCCAACAAGAGTAGTGGTGCAATTGGCGAATAGAGCTACGACATATCCAGCGGGAGTCCTTGAGGATGCACTTGTCCGGGTAAGAGACATGATCTTTCCAGCAAACTTCTATGTGCTTAACATGGATGATGATCAGGTATGTTCTCATTCCCCCATTATCATAGGTAGATCCTTCCTAAAAACTACAAAAAATATAATAAATGTTATTGAGGGTACACTTTCAATGGAATTTGGAGATGAAGTTGTGATATTTAATGTTATGGATTTTATGAAGTACCCCTCAGAGGGCCATTCTGCTCTTGTTATCTCCCATTTTGAACCACCAAGTAAAAACCCCATGAAATTGGATTGCCCTATGCTTAGGTAGATTATGAGTATTGGTTCTAGTTTGATGTCTAAGAGTACTTATACACCCGTTTTTAAGGAATAAGACTCTCGAAGATTTGATTTTGAAATGGAATCATATTCTAATTTTGATCATGTGAACTCTGACTATGACATGGCTATTGCGTATACTGATGGATTTGGTGCTTTATTCACTGATTGTGATGATTTATATTCTGATACTAATGTTCATTGTGCAGATATGTCTGTTGCATCAATTTCTCCATCCATACATCACCCCCTACATTGGAACTCAATCCATTACCCCCAAAATCATAAATATGAATACTTGATGAGTGGTGATAGATTACCTGTTATCATTGCTAATAATATCTCTTTTGAATATGAAGA
The DNA here is from genome assembly GCA_963277665.1 of Viscum album. Taxonomy (NCBI): domain Eukaryota; kingdom Viridiplantae; phylum Streptophyta; class Magnoliopsida; order Santalales; family Viscaceae; genus Viscum; species Viscum album. Next base: position 1,836,371,296 of record OY728146.1, read on the forward strand.
AAAACATTTGAATATTTTGAGAGATAACATTAGGGAAATTTGTTGGACATTGGCAGACATATCAGGTATTAGCCCCTCCATTTTCATGCATAGTATTCTCTTAGAGGATGGGGCTAAACTGGTGAGACAACCAAAAAGGAGACTCAATCCCACCTCATGAAGTTGTTAAAAAATAAGTTAAGAAATTGCTCGAGGTAGGTATAAAATATCCCATTTCAGATTCTCAGTGGTTATGTCCTATTCAGGTTGTGCCTTAGAAGAGTGGTGTTACTATTGTTAAAAATGAGAAAGATGAGTCAGTTCCAATGAGGGTGAAAAACAGTTTGCGTGTGTGTATTGATTATAGGAAACAAAATCATTCCCCTCGCAAAGACCATTTCCCCCACCCATTTATTGATCAGATGCTTGAGAGACTATCTGGGAAGACAAACTATTATTTCTTGGATGTATTTTCTGGATATTTTCAGGTTCCTATAGCTCCAGAGGATCAGGAGAAGACTACATTCACCTGTACCTTTGGCACATTTCCCTACTGGAGGATGCCATTTTGACTTTTCAATGCCCCAGGTACCATCCAGAGATGCATGGTGAGTATTTTTTCTTATTTTATTGAGACCATCATGGAGGTAATTATTGATGATTTTACAGTGTATGGGTCTTCATTTGATGAATGTCTAATTAGTTTGGGGAAGGTGTTGAATCATTGTATTGAGAAGAATCTGGTCCTAAACTTTGAAAAGTGTCGTTTCATGGTAGATCATGGCATTTTCTTAGGGCATGTAGTGTCAAAACATGGGATAGTGGTTGATAGATCAAAGGTAGATATTATTTCATCCTTACCATTTCCTTCATGTATGCGTCATGTTAGATCTTTCCTAGGGAATGCAGAATTTTATCGGGGCTTCATCAAAGATTTTAGTAAGATTGATCTTCCTATGTCATGATTACTCCAAAAGGATTCTAATTTTGTCTTTGATGATTCTTGCAGGACTTCCTTTGATGAGCTAAAGAAGTTTCTATCCACTCCACCGATCATACAGCCCCCACGGTGGGAGATTACTTTTGAGCTCATGTGTGACGCCTCCAACTTCGCGGTCGGAGATGTCTTATCTCAGAGGGTGGAAGGACGTGCACATGTGATTGCCTATGCATCAGGGACATTGGATTCAGCCCAATCAAACTACACTACCACAGAAAAGGAGTTTCTTGTTGTCATATTTTCTTTAGATAAATTCCGTTCATATTTATTGGGCTCTAAAGTAGTTGTTTTTTCTAACCATGCAGCTCTAAGGTACCTCCTAAAGAAGCCAAATGCAAAGACCAGGCTGATTCGATGGATGATCCTTCTTCAGGAATTTAATATTGAGATAAAGGACAAGAAGGGTTCAGAGAATTTGGTGGCAGACCACATGAGTAGGCTTACTCACACACTAGATGATGACACCTTGGACCAGGTACCACTTCGGGACACTAATCCCGATGAGAATCTTTATTCCATCTTAGGTACGCATCCTTGGTATGCTGATTTAGTGAACTACATTGTTTCCTCTGAAATACCTGCAAATTTAAAGAAACATCAAGTCCAAAAATTAAAAAGAGAGTCTAGGTTTTATGTGTGGGATTGTCCTTACCTCTGGATCATGTGTAGTGACCAAGTCATTAGGAGGTGTGTTCCCGATAATGAGTTTGAGTCTGTTTTGCATTTCTGTCATACACTTGATTGTGGTGGACACTTTGGACCCCATCTGATAGATAGGAAAGTTTTAGACAATAGATTATATTGTCCTAACTTATTCCATGATTCCCATGTGTTTTGTAAGTCATGCCCTTGTTGCCAACACACTGGAAATATTTCAAGGAGACACGAGATGCCCCAACAACCCATTTTATTTTGTGAGATTTTTGATGTTTGGGGAATTGATTTTATGGGTCCTTTTCCTAGTTCATTTGGATTTTTGTTCATTTTGGTTGCTTTTGATAATGTTATTAAATGGGTGGAGGCTAAGGCCACTAGGACTGATGATTCTTATGTTGTTGTGGACTTTGTCAAAGCACAGATTTTTTTTCAGGTTTGCAGTACCAAAGGCCATCATCAATGACCAAGGGACACACTTTTGCAATAGGAATTTTTCTTCCCTCCTTCGAAAGTATGGGGTGACACACAAAAAATCAACACCATACCACCCCCAAACAAATGGTCAGGCTGAGGTTTCAAATCGTGAGTTGAAACAAATTATGGAGAAAACTGTGCAGCCAAATAGGAAGGATTGGAGCCAGCACTTGGATGATGTATTGTGGGCTTATAGGACAGCATACAAGACCCCCATTGGTATGTCCCCATTTCGGATTATTTTTTGGAAATCATGTCATCTCCCAATGGAAGTCGAGCATCGGGCTTATTGGGCTATAAAGAAATGCAACATGGATTTGGCCCAAGGTGGAATTCAAAAGAAGTTACAAATTCAAGAGCATGAGGAGATTAGATTGTCATGATATGAGAACTCAAGGCTCTACAAGGAAATATCAAAATCAGCTCATGACAAAATGATCCAACAAAAGGGGTTTCATGTTGGAGATAAAGTCCTTCTCTACAGTTCAAGACTGAAGCTGATGCCTGGTAAGTTGCATTCCAGATGGTTAGGTCCTTATATTGTATCTAATGTTTTTCCTTATGGTGCAGTGGAGATCACACAAGAGGACACTAGAAGGAGCTTTACAATCAATGGGAAATGTTTAAAGAGATACATTGAAGGACTTCCTAAAAATGAAGTGGATTTTATCACACTGCATGACCCCATCATCACTTGAGCACATCAGGCTGTTCCTAACCCTTTCACTTTTATATTATTAGTCCAATTTTAAAATTCTCTATTTCATGTGCATATATCATCTCATGGTTTCACATTGAGGACAATGAAATATTTTAATTATCGGGGAGGGATCCATTTAGTTTAGTAATTTCAATTGTTTTTCTTTTAAAAAAACAAACCAAAAAAATTGTGTGTTTCTCAAATTTTGTGGGTTTATTTTTCAATTTTCTTTGTGTTTTTGAAATTTTTGAGCTGAAATGATTATCATCACAATTTTTAAATGCATATCAATGAGTGAAAAATTTTATCCCATGAAAATAAGCTTAAATGAATGCTGAAAATGACTTTGTTTCAAGTTCAAATATTTAGTAATTTCATGAAAAGTACGCTGATCTTTGAATCTCATGCCACATATCACTGTCTTTATATTTGAAATCACTTTCCTGTGAGGCTTCTAAACCATTATTATCATATTCTTTAAATTCACCTCACTTCTTGAGAGAACCAATCCATGGTTGATTTAACCAGAATTTGATCTATTCCTGTCAAAACTTGAGGGTTTGAGGTACATATGTTTAAATTATTGAGGCATTTGTTTGGTATTAAAGCCCCTATTTCAAAGAATCATTTATTATAATGTACTACCTTGAATTTTTAATCCTTGTAGCCCTTATAATCCATGCACAACCTGTTAGGTTAGCCACATTACAAGACAATTTTCCATATCCAACCAACTCTTGAAGTGAAATTGCATAATCTAGTTGAGCTTAATTGTGGGGGAATCTATCTTGTGTTATGCCACCACATTCTGTGATACTTTGGGTGGAAAATTAAATTCTGAAGAGATGTGTTTTCTAATTAAAAAATTAATTATATTGAATGTTTTGCCATTTCCTGAGCTTTCATGAGAAGTGAAGTTGTGCCTTTTCTGGAGCTTCTAATTGAGGTGGAAAGTTGTGCCCATCTAGGCTTTCAAGAAAATCACGTTTGAGAAGATTGAAATTTTTTATGCTGAAATGAAGAATGGTGTAAACCTTTCATGAATTTTCATGATGATGGAGCTGAATTGATACTATGGGGATTGAGGAGAAGACCATATTTAAGTGAAAATTATATTAATGCAATTTTTCTTCAAAAAGAGTCAAACCCTCCTCATCCAGCCTCAGAATTTTTCACATCAAAATCCTACCAACCGAAAGCCACAGAACAACCCTGAAAAGTCCTCATGATAAAAATATGTCCTTGACTCACATTGGGTAGCGATGAAGGAATCTATCAAGCCTATGGTGAACCTTGTATGAGTTTGGATGAGAAAGACATTGCAAAAAAAATTGATATTTGTGTGATAAGAGAAAATTCAAGTGAGGTAAGTGTTTTGTGCATCAGAGGATAATGAAGTGGAAATATATTTAATAATATAAATGAAGAACATGAAATAATGGTTTTATATGAGGCATTATATATTTTGTTTCTTGGTGTATAATTTTTTGATCTCAAGGATATGTGTTTTAAAATTGGTTTTGATTTGATATTGATGTTTACTTGACATGAGGTTTTGTCCAGGAGTGCAAAAAGGGTATGTGTGGTGGAGTTGATAAAACACTATTTTTTTGAATATTTTATTGATAATAAATGATATAATTTCCTCACATTGTGTTAAATATGTTTATTTATAAAATATTTGGGATTTGATCATTCATATGAAAATTTGGAGAAAATTCCAGTTTTACCCTTTATAGTGCACTGTATAATTTCAAAGATAAATATTTTTATATTAATTATTCGAATTTGAAATTTTGTAACAGTGTTCCTAACGTACGTGTCTACAATATTCATTCAGGACACTAGAGCTGATAAGTGCTGTTTGATGGAGTAAAAGGGACATTAAGACAATGGTGGGCTGGACTCGGCAGAATGGACATGGGTTCTGTATTGAGGACATATCTTCTACATCCACGCTTGGATTGAGCCCCAATTTCGAGAAAATCTCAGGGACATGATTTGGCACAAATAATCCTTCTGTAAGGCCAGTCCATTAACGCGTGTTGGAGGTCAACTAGGCGGTACAACATGGAATAAAATATTTGGCCGAGTTTTTCATTTCACACTTAAAATGTTATGTATCCCTAGCCCTCACAAACTCTATTTAAAGGGGGTGTTAACTCTTTTAGAGGTCTATTCAAGGATGTGGGAAGGTTTGCCCGAAAGAGTGTCTCTTGGGATCCCCTCACAACTCGGGGAAGAAGTAATCCCTTGTGCAAACCTCTCTTCCAAAAAGGCTCTCCTCTCCCACCTCCTCTTTGTATTTATTTTCTTTCATGTTTGTTTTTTGAATTTTTCTTCAAATAATCTTCTGTGTTATTCCCTCTTCTTATTCTCTTAATCTTCTTAATTGGGTTGTAATCAATAGTGGAGACAATATTGGGATCTACCCTTTCAATCATTTGCTTATGCAAAACATCTCCACGATGACTACACCTCCCATGGAAGATTAGTTTTTTTAGTAATCGATCGACCTCTATCCTTCTTCATTTAATTATTCTGAATCATTGAGCTGCTGTAATTCACATAATATGATCCATTAATTGTGTTTTTAAATTGAAATAAACTAATCAAGCAATTGAACAATTAACAGAAAACACGCGAGGTCAGGAATTGTGTAAATTGTGAGAGCGCAATCTTAATCGGTAATACAAGACCATACGGGATAAATTTGTAGAGTTCAAATATAATCCCTAAACACAATTAATCTTCATTTCTAGAATGGATATGTTCTCTAATTAACTACTGACCATAAGCTAACCTTAGAACAGAAATCAAAGTAGGGTGCTGCGATTGCGTGTTCCGAAGCTAGCCTAGGGTTTAAGTAATTTCATCATTGTGGTTAAGTTAACTCTCGTAGGTTTCAAGGGACAGCAAATTAGGGGATCATAATTATGTGTATATTGATATAAATTATAATTATTAATAATTGAATGAAGTGGTAGAGTTAGATCTATTACAATTTTTAAAATATTTTCTAAAAAAATGTCTTCTTGTTGTTTCTTTTTAATCAAACATCATTTCAAAATCAAAAAAAATGAAATATTCTTCCAGCAAACTTTTTCTAGAGTTATAAAATATAAACAACCACCCCTATAATTTCAAGTAGTGTTTTTATTCCCTTTTATTTTGTTTCTATAATATCTCTGAAAATTAGTTTTAATTCACTTCCTCCTTTGAGAGACGACCTTGGTCAGACACTCTGTTGCACCTAAGTACCCCAAAATCACACTAATCATTTGAGGGAACCCATGACAGCGCTCTATCAGCTGTACAGTTCCTCGTAAGGGGCCATCCCGATGATGGAGTGGTAACTGTTGTTTTTTGAAAACTCCACCACGGGTAGTTGATCCTCCCAGATTCGACCAAAGTCATGGAAACATGCACAGACCATGTCCTCGAGTGTCTGAATGGTATTCTCTATCTGGCCATCTGTCTGAGGATGGAAGGAGGTTCTCAGACGTAGTTTTGTCCACAAATCCTCCTATAAACCCTTCTATAGACATGAAGTGAATTGAGCATCTCGATCGGAGATGATAGTCGATGGTACACCATGATTCCGTATGATCTCTTGAATGTAGTGGCATCCCAAGATCTCCACTAAGCCCTACTCTATGATCGGTAGAATGTGGGCCAACATAGTGAGTTGGTCTATGATCAACCAAATAAATACATTTCCCCAATATGTACATGGATGTACGGTCACGAAATCCACAGATATCCCATCCCAATTCCACTCTGGGACCTCTAAGGGTAGTACCAAGCCTGCTGGAACCTAGTGCTCCGCCATCACTTGCGGACAAGTGAGGCATCGTTAAACAAACTCCAATATTGCCTTCTTCATACTCTTCCAATTGTGCTGTCATCTAAGGTACTGATAAATCTTTGTCACTCTTGGATGTACCGCGAGAGGGGATGTGCAGAACTCCATCAGCACCTCCTCCTATAGTAAAACTGGTACCATAGTACCTACTCTGAAGAGGATGTCGTGCTCCCCACCATCATAAAATCCATCTGGTGCCTGCCCTGAGAATATATGAGCACATCTATTCTCACAGTCAAAATCCCCATGTTGTGCCTCTCTGACTCACTGAAGGAGTGGAGGAGTGACTGTGAGAGACTATAGAAAGGCTGCTCCATCTCTATCCACAAAGGATATCTGCAACGAGGCTAGTTGCTCTATCGCCTCTCCTAGCATCTGAATGCCCAATCTCCTACTGAGAGCATCAGCTACAACATTCCCCCTACCAGGAGTATATAATATCTCATAGTCATAGTCCTTGAGGAACTTGATCCATCATCGCTATCTCAGGATCATGTCCTTCTACAAGAAGACGTACCTAAGACTCTAGTGATCAGAATAGTCTGTAAAGCGCTCACCCATCAGATAATGCTGCCACATATTCAATGCGAAGAACACTACTAATAATTCCAGGTCATGGGTAGCATAGTTCTGCTCATGCTATCTCAGCTGAAGAGAAACATAAGCAATCACTGCTCGCTCCTTCATCATGACACACCCGGGTCCGGTCCCTGAAGTGTCGTAGTACACAACTTACCCAACACCCTCCTCTAGTAGCCTCCAGATGGACGCAATGGTCAACCTCTACCTTAGCTCCTGAATGCTCTGCTGACATCAATCTGACAACACGAAGGGTTTCCCCTTCTTCGTCAAGGCTGAAATCGGTGCTGCAGCACTGGAGAAGTCAGGAACAAATCTCCGCTAGTACCCAGCCATACCCAAGAAACTCTACACCTCTTTCACACTCCTTGGTGGCTCCCAAGTACCTAATTCCTCAATCTTCGCTGGATCAACTGCATCTCTAGCCTCCGAGATGACGTTTCCCAAGATGTGAACCTCTCGAATCCAGAACTGGCACATCGAGAGCTTACCATAAAGCTGGTGCTCTCATAGTGTATCTATTTAAACCCACAAGTCGTAGGCGTGATCCTCATTAGTAGTTGAGTAAATCTGTATGTCGTAGATGAAGAATATGAAAAAACGATCGAGGTAAGGCTGGAAGATCCCGTTCATGAGACTCATGAACACTGATGGAGAGTTGGTTATGCCGAGGGGCATAACTAAGAACTCGTAGTGGCCATAATGGCACCTAAAGGCCGTCTTATGCACATCCTCATCTCGAATTCTGAGTTGGTGATAGTCTGACCTGAGGTCTATCTTTTGAGAACCAAATTTCTCCCTTGAGCTGATCAAAGAGGTCGTCAAAACATGGGAGTGGGTAATTGTTCTTCACGGTCACCTGATTCATGAGATGGTAGCCAACACACAGTCGCAAGATCCCATCCGCCTTCTTGGTGAACAAAATCGGTGAAACCCTGTGTCAAACACTGGTTCAGATGAATCCCTTTCCCTAAATTTCCTCTAGCTGTACCCGCAGCTCATGAAGCTTAGCGGGAGCCATCTGATATACTGGAGTAGATATCGGTGCTGTCCCGAGGTACAGTTCAATATAGAAGTATACCTCGTTGCGAGGAGGTAGTCCTACAATGATGCCAGGAAAAACGTCCGCATACTGATCCACCACAGCAGGAAAACTCAGACTACTCACATCAACTACTCTGAGGATGAGACTAGCCAACTGATGTGTGATTGTATTCCCTCTTCTTTGGGAAGTACACCCTGCGTTGCAAAGGCTCCCTTTTTCCGGTTAAGATGAACCTGGAGCCATCCGCGTGGAACACCGCACCTAGCGCCTAATACAGTCGATCAGAGCATGAACTGTAGATAAACATTCCATACCCAAGTTGATGTCGTAAAGCCTCGATGCCGCTACAAGAATATCTCAGCTGAATCTCTCGCCTCCTAGAGTAAGCTCATACTGCCTGCAGCAGTTTGTAATCGTCGGCTCAGCTCCCATAAGAGTATTTAGCTGTAAGGATCAGGACAATTGTTCTTTCAGAACCTCCATGCTCTGAACAAGGGAAGCGGTAAAAAAATAATGACTCGCAACTATGTCTATAAGTACTGCAGAAAGGGTGGATTAGACTCATATTGTACCTCGAATCATCTCAGGTGTGCCGTGGTCGTAGGCCTAGACCGCCTGGAGCTGAGCTCGCCTCTATCCTCCAGCTCTAGGTGGTCGGGGTGGACCTCCTGGAGGTGGTGGTTGTAGAGCCTCGAAACGTCTTCCACCACCTACTACTCAACCAACTCCTCTGCCTCATCTGCCTTCTCCCAGAGGACCACCACAGTCAAACCTATTCCTCAGCCTGGGAGGTCCCTCTACTCTCTGCTTCTTGTTTGCATGGCGGGTTCCGTAGTCATGAGCCATGTGGCCCTGCCCACGGCATGCATAACAATACCTGATCCTCATAAGGGTGGCTCTTTTTCATGTGCCCCGCACAACCGAACCTCTATCCTGAGGTCTCCCACCTAATGGCCTGGTTTGCTTGGACCCCTGTGATATCTATCTACAGCCGGCTGTAGAAGACTCTACAATGTGTTTTCCTTTGGTGTGTCTCGGCACTGGAGACTGCTCAACGAGAAATCTCTCTACTAGAAGGGCTCTCTCCAGCACCCCTTCCAGCGTTGGGATGCTGAGGGGAATCGTCTAAGCCCTGAAGTCGTGCCTCATTCCCTGCTCGAATGTCCGGGCCCTGAAGAATGGGTCCCACAACATATATGTTGAGTAGCATGAAAGGTCACTGAACCTAGATTAGTACTGAGATACTGTCATGCTACCCTGCTGCAGATTAAGTAAATCCTGAATCCGCTCTGCACATAGGGTGGCTGGAACAAACTCTGAGTGCAAGAGACTCTCAAATTCCGTCCAGAGTAAAGATTCCACTTCATTCACCTGGAGCTTCGGGCTCCACCATCTGTATTCCACTGTATGCAAACGATTTGCAGCAAGGATCACCATGAGGCCAGTTGGTGTCCCTACCAATCTGAAAACCCTGACGACAACTTCCAGCCAATCCTCAGCTGCATGTGGGTCTGTCCCTCCATAGAACCTGGGCGGCCTCTATCGCTAGAACTCATTCAACGCAATATGTTGGCATGCCCTCTCTACTGCTCTTGCTGGTGTTAACAGTGGCCGAGTGGGTATTGGTACCACTGGTGCCTCCGCTGTGATGGGGCCCTGCAACGAGGCCTCGTCGCTCGGTGGGCTACCATCTCATACGTAACTCGGATCCCTCGCTGGCTGCCTTCATGGGGCCATCTTGAAATGAAACAGGTGCGCCACGGTCAAACAGTATACCGGGTGAGCTAACAAAAAGTAATCAGAAAGAAAACTTTTCAAAGGATATACACATGAAATCAGTGTATTCGTGCACTGAGTTGGATGTCAGAGGTCAAGGTTCTAGTGTATGGATACATCGGTCGTCGTACCAACACTAGACTCCCTGGACTGAAAACCACACTCAATACTCTCAACACTATTTCTCCACATAAGTAATGATCAGTGTCTTGAGTTCTGCGGTAGAACCGACTCCTCTGATACCAATTTGTCACAACCTGTCCTCGGGGCCCATGTCATGACTACCCCAAGAATTACTTCAATAGGAAGGGGCTGACGACTAGCACCAAGGTGTAAATCCCGATAAAAAGGGAATGCATTGCATTTATAATAGTAAAAAAACACAACAGAGTTCACAATAGAAGTAAACACTATGTAATACTGATGTACAAAAGTCAGTGTTGAAAAAGAAAGGGGGCTGTAAATACAAGCCCAACCGTATGTACAGTACAACTGAAAAACTAGTACAATAGCAGTAAAGTAAAGAAGAAACCACTGAGTCATCCTCCGTGTATCCCACCTAAAGGGTGGGTCCAGATGGTCTCCTTGGCACCTCAGGTCCGTCCGTATGCTTTATGTACGCCTTTCCATGTGGACCACCTCCTGGTACCATCCAACTTCTCAACTCTCCACCTCGATCAGTGTTGTCTGTCATCTGCATCCAACACAATGTAGTGCGGGAATAGCCCGTGTAGGGGTGAGTATACATTACATAGTATGGACCCTGAGACCCTCGATGGTCTCCCAGAATCCATGAAGGATAAACCAAAGAAGACAGATACAATCACGAATTATCAACCAACCCTACTTAGGTATATGAACATACATTTACCTATGTTATCAATCTCTACTCATCTCTAAAGTCTCGAGCCCAAGCACACCTCAGTCCACACAGGAAAGAAGTCAAACACATCAATGATAATGATTGAAATTCAAGACTCAGCTCACACATGTCTACATATTTCATATAGCGATAGAGTTGATCAGATGTAGTCACTAATTCATCTAAGCTATCAGACCCACAGAGCATACAAGACCAGCTCAGCTGTCGGACCCACATAGGATACAAAACCAGTTACTCTTTCTGACCCACACAGGATACAAGTACTGAGGTCAAAATGACGGACCCACACAGTATACCAGAACAATAGTCATCGACGTCGAACGCACGGAAGATTCTAGTATGGTAGTTGCCTCTGTCAAGCCCATGTACGATCCCAGTACCATAGTCTTCGCTGTCGAACCCAAGACAGATTCCAGTACAGTAGTCAATGCAGTCGCAGTCGCAGCCAGCTCTAGGGTTCCCGCACACAGCACGCTCGATTCCAGGAGGGTCCGCTCTTCGAGCAAAGAGGTTCGACACAAAAACTACAATGATGTTCTGATTTTATGTATCCAGAAGATACTTCACATCAAAAGAAACCCAATTAAATACATGGTGAGTCAATCGGATGCCTGTTCTGATAGATATTGTCTTTTCTGTTCCAAGGGCCCAATTGGAACTACACTAGTTCCAAACTCGAAAGTTTTACAAAGTTGTCCAAAACACACATAGAGTATAGAAAAAGGACCTCTACGTCACGAGGGTCTCACTGCCATAGACGACGCGTCGATCGGACGCACGATCTTAATGTTATTCTCGTTTAAGTGAATCTGGCCCGACCTATCAAGCCTAGTGGGAAAACGGGTTAGCCCGACCCGATTTGGCGGCTCCGACCCAGCAGGGGGGTTGGCCCGGCCCGGTGGGGTGCGGCTCGGCCCGGCTGGTTGCAGCCAGGCTTGGGGTATTCATGGCACGGGCCTCGAGGATAGGTCGTGACATTATTTATGTTTTCAGGCATTATTTATTACCACAAAAATTCCATGACATTGATTCTTCTATAATAGTGAAATAAAACCCTAAATCATTTCCATAATCACACACTACGATGTAGAATTCCCTTCATGGTGTGTCTATTTATTAAAAAAAACCATAATTATATTGTCTTATCTTATTATCAAAGAATAATGGTGTGTTAATTTTCTTTATGAGAAAAATAACACATTCTTATACATTTTCTTGAATCTAAATCATAGTAATGATGTTTTTATTCAATAAATATTATGATTGGAAAAAAATTATTAAACAACCCTATAAAATTAAAAAAAACTTCTAAAATTTTGATTCATACAAAAGAAATAAAATATCTTATGTATCGTAATTTTATTGAAGATCTCATATATATATATATATTAAAATTGTTTTCCCCGTGATCATTTTATGATAAGATATTTAATATATTTATCATGAATAAACTAGAAAAATAATTATTACAAAAAATATATTACGTATATCATGAATTTTAAATATATTATTGTAATTATATCACTAAAAAATATAAATATAATTCTTTTACGGTACTACATTATGAGCTTCAATAAAATATTGAATGCAATTTGAAAATTTTACTAACATTGTGACTCATGTCCTTTACACACATTAAAAAAATAATGGAAAATATGTTATGAAAGATCAAAAATATCATACATTCAAGGAAAACACTTATTCAACCAATTCTATAATTTAATTTTAGATACTGTTCAACAAATAAAGTACATATCATTTGTATGAAATTATTCTGTGAACAAGGTATCTCCCAATTTTTCTCTAGTTGATCAGTTCTATTATTGATATAATATATTACATATTTAGATACAATCATAATTATATAGTAACATTCTTTATTTCATGGGCTTTAAGATCATAAAATATATTATATACCATATGTAGGTTCAAAAATTATCTATTTTCCCATATAATTGTTATGAAAAATATCATATATACTACCGAGACATCAAAAAATATCAAAATTTTATCTTTAACATTAAATTGCATAATCATTATAAATTATATCAAAATCAATTTAATTATTCTTATTATAGTCTCTATTCACATTAAAAAAATTTCTATTATAGAAAAACCCAGGATTACCCAACACATTATCTAACATGATCAACAACTAGGCCCAAAGAGAATTCCTAGACCCTAATGACTATATATTATTTCTTGGATATCCTGAACAAGCACATGGAATCAATTTAACCTACATAAAAAACACACATATATATATTCAATGGAATATTTAAATAATACAATAAGAAATATCTAAATTGTGGACAATGATTCATATCATATCACCTGCAAAAAATATAAAAATGAAAATTAGTGAATAAGAATAATAATAAACAATCTAAAATATGAAATTAAATATAAATACTATGGAAAAAGATTCATTAAATTGAATGAAAATAGGATCAGTTAAAAATAAACTACACTTTTCCAAAATGGCTCATAAATCAATGAAAAAAATATATAAAAAATCCAATCAACCACCCAAATATCTCTATGTGACCCATGATCTATCACTACTTCCAGAACATCCTCATTAAAAAATTATAGACAACCAATTGAGACCATGACCTAGATACTTGAAATAAAACATGAATTCTACATACACATATATACTAGTGTGCATGATGGGATTGAGAAAAAAATGTTTTAAGATTCTGCATTTTTTCACGTATTTCACCATCTATGTTTCATGGTTGAGCCTTGGTGGATGAGTATTTTCTAGAGACAAAGAGCCATTTTTAGAGAAAATGACTAATATTTCAAAGATGTATGCATGTTCTAATTTAATAGAGTCTAGTAATAAATGGGTTATATGTTTCCTAGGTTCATGGCGAGTTAATAATCATTAATAGTTCTTTGGGTTCTTAAAATGAAAATGGGACAAAAAATCAACTACTGAGCATTTATATGCCATGTATTGGGATTATATGTCATGTAAGTATTAAAGGGTTTTAAAAAAGTAAATATGTTTTGGTGAATTTTCAAAATAATTCTATTAAAAACATTTACACAACATGTAATCACGTTACACGACATGTAAATTCCGAAACTGTAGTTTTTAACATGTTATGGTGGATATTTTTATACTAATAAAGTACAGATTCTATCCTCTTGAACCTAGGGTTTTGACCAATCAATTTCAGAGTTCCAACTTACCTTACAAACTTTCTATTGTGTGTGAAATCCCAATTAAGTGGCTTTAGTCATTTTTTAACTTTCTCATCCATTTTATCTAACTATTATGGTGAAATACATTGACCAATTGAATTTATGGTTTTGATCATGATCAGTTTGGATCTAGTAACTTCTTTGAAATTATCCTCACTATCTTTCTCATGGGAATTTTTTGTTGGAATCATTTTTGGATCATTGGTTAATGGTAGATGGTCTAAATCATAACCATATGGATTGATTATTTTCATGTTTATGAAATATTGTTATTGTGAAAACATTGTGTGTACCCAAATAAATTAAATAAATGAATTAATTTATTCCTTGAAGACTTTTTTTTAATTTTCTTTTGACCATTCTTATGGCAACACATTGGGTGAGAAATCCATTAAATATAATTGAGTTGGCTAACAGATTAAAGTATCTTTATCATGACATGTGACCTATGGTGATTTATTATTATAGAATACCTAAATTGTGGTTTATTAGTAATCAAGGCAACTAATAATCAATTTTGACATAGATGAATGTGGTATTTGAATGAATAATGGAAATTATCAAAATTAACTATTGAGATATATGATGTGAAATGGTGATATACCTAATCTATGATAGGGATTTTGTTCCATAATATAATGCTAATATATTGTGCTATGACCTAGATATTACACACTTATATGGTGTAATGATGATATTGAGAGCGATCATCCTAGTCTCAAGCTGTAATTTTTATGGAGAGAAGGATATGCCTTCTCATATACTATAATGTTTATAGATATTTTTACCTAATCCTCTAATATTTATAAGGATTTGAACAAATTTTTTGTGACTATACCATTGTTATATAGTTATGGTTGGCATGGTTGTAAGAAAGTATCAGATATATTCAAATATAGAAGAAAATAAAGTTATTTTACCTTGGTTATATGCATGTGGTTGGTATAGATGTTAGACATGATGAGAGATATTTCGACACCGAGAGTAAGGGGGTTGTTTTTTTATTTTATTAATTATTAAATTAATTTAGTACACCTATTTATCACTTTATTGCATACAAATATTATCATATTTTTTTTATTCATGGTGTATTAGACCTAATTAGTTATAATAATAATGTATTTGGTCCTATATTTGGTAATTGAGAAGATTAAATGGATTTAGTTTTGGAAATTAGATAAGGACCTTGTAGTTGATTTCTTGTTTGTAGATCAGCTAGAGTTCGGATATGGGATGGACATGGGATTTGAGACCAGAGAATTTGAGTCCTTTGTTTGAGGCTTTTAGTATTTTTATTGTATTTTTCTAGGAATGACATATAGTTAAATTCAAGTATTTTTTACAATATTCTTTTATTATTCTTTGGATTATTCAGTTTGATTTTAATATTTTCTTCCTCTCTAGCCATACATTTATTTTTTCTCATTTTATTATGATTTTTTTGTAATGATATTAATCTTTATACCAGGGTGTACAATCTCCCCACTATAAAGTTCATAGCCCCACTACTAGTTGGAAGACTCAACACTATGGGGAGGTATGCTTGTGGTCTCACAACCAACCTTTCTGGTAATGTGAGATAGTTCTAGATTTGGGGAAGTTAAAAAGTAGTATCAAAGGATCTAGATTTATTTTTCTTCTTCATTAGTATTTTGGAATTGTATAAAAATGAC
This sequence comes from Viscum album, assembly GCA_963277665.1. Taxonomy (NCBI): domain Eukaryota; kingdom Viridiplantae; phylum Streptophyta; class Magnoliopsida; order Santalales; family Viscaceae; genus Viscum; species Viscum album. The sequence goes on from OY728146.1 coordinate 1,836,387,143, forward strand.
AAGGATGTGCCGTGACTTTGTATTTTTCTTGTGTATGGGATATGCTAACCCATGTAGGGGAGAAATCTGAGTGCCCTTGGATGGTATTGTTGTTCATGATGTGTTCTTTTTATATTTGGTGTTATTTCACATTGGTTGATTCAAATTTCGTGTGGGGATATTGTTTTTTTATCATACTATTTCTGGAAATTATTATTCCTAGATTAGAATGGCATGATATGAGAATACATGTATCATAATAGGTACATATTGATATATTGAAATGTTTTGATCATTATATGGACATATATATTGGTTTAATATAATATATACATTCCTATCGATCAGTAATATGAGATATCTATTTCAAAAGGCAAATGAAATGATTAACATGTCATGCTAAAAAACATTTCAGCCATATCTATGGGGACCTAGATCTTGTGGTTCTTTGTTGTAGTCAATAGTTTGGTTGAATTTGTTTCTATATAGTTCTATACGGTGTGAAATTTTCATGAAGAGAAAATAACAACTCATCAAATTTTACATGAACTTCAATAGAGTAGAAATCAACACACTCCTAAAAAATCTAAAACTGAACATCCGATAGATAATGGGTACTAGGAGGATGTTTAGCTTCGCGACAGCTTCTTAAGGACCACGTGATCCATATAAAGGGAAAATGCTTATACCATCCCTTTAATGTCTATGTTGAAAAGTGAGTTTTGGCTACAGAATCCACCTATGTTCACTAAGGAAGGAGACCATAGGTATCCATGTTACGGATTGAGTTAGACCAAATTATATTCTGGAATCTCAATACACACATGAATAGTAGGGTATGATTAATTATTATATTCTTTTTAGAATATCTATGAGTTGGTTGTATATTATTTAAGAATATAGACTATAGGATGATCTTTATTGGAAGTATTTTTAGATGGTGTTATTGATAATTTTCTATCACAATACATTGAAGGATGAAAACGCTTGCGAGTTCATGCATCTGACGCATAAGGGTTTGTCAGTGTTGGAGTATGTTGGTATTTTTATATACCTATAGTTATTTCTTCCATATTTTCCTACTTATGAGATATCTAGGGTTAGATGTATCTCGGAACATCTTCATTATGATATCAGGTTGTAGGTAAAAATTTTTCATTTATAAAGATTTGTAGACGTGATGAATCGAGCACTCATCATGACAAAGAATCTGAGAGATGCCCCAAGCAGTCGCTAGGTAGTTCCAGAAAGGAAATCTGGGAGTTCTTCTCCTAGTGTTAAGAAGAACCGTTATAATAGTTTCCTCAAATATAGTAATGGGTAGAGATGATAGGGTAGTGAAAACCCATCTCAGGATCATATTTTGTTTCAGTTCTATCATTTTAGAATGTTTGTCTATAAGCACCTGTAGTTTCATTACCCCATAGTCGAGGGTTGTATCAATGGAATATTGGGTAATATTATGAGGTTATGTGTGAAATTTTTATAAAATACTAATGGTAATGTATTATTAGTTGAACACGAGTTTGGATAGGGATTAAATATCCCTCATTAATCCAGTAAGTGAAGATCCACTAGTCATTCAAGACGAGGTAGGGGATGTGTTACTCCAGTTCCTGAGAAGTAGTACCAATCATGGGAAATAGAATAATATAGTTATACTAGAGCCTTGGGAAGAGGTATAAGTCTGTTTCATGTTATGCAAACTACCTCGGCTAAAATAGATTCATGATCGTTTACAATCAGAGTAAGTATTATTGTATCATCAACCAAAGCTCGAGTTTTGTTTGGTATATGAGAGTCACATTATTTTTTATATTCACATTTTGAAAACTTTTTTCACTTGGATTTTGAAATATTAAATGGATTTTTAACCATTGACACTATATTGAGAGTGTGGTCAGAGAATATTATACGTTTCAAGGCGTGTTCTATATAGACTAGTGGTTACATTGTTGGGAGCTATTTATGATGGAAATGAGAGGATTCGACTTGATTCTCAGTATGGATTGGTTAGTTCGATTTGAGGATCATATTGAATATTATAAGTGGATAGTTAATTTACAATATCTAGAAGGAACCGTCTATTCTCGCTAGGGTTAGTGGGATATTCAAGCTGGTCTTGCAGGAGAATTCAGTGCGGATAATATTTTCTCTTGGATCAAATAACCAATATTTATCTTTATAATGGTGTAATGAATCATGATTATTTTACTCTAGTGGTATATATTTTTGGATGTTTTATGAATTTATTTCTATGCATTACAACCAAAGAGAGAGAGAGATTGAGTTTTCACTAGAAGCAGAGCTGATTTCTTACCTGCTTTATTGAATTGAATTGGATGGGAATCCGATGTAGAAATTAAATTAGGAATTTATGGAATCTATAGGATTTATAAGGCATAGTACATGTACATGGGGTTATCCAGTTCTCTTCAGGTAAAAGGCTGATGAATATTTGAAATTATGTATAGATTATATAAGGTTGAACCAGATGATGGTGAAGAAATGATATCCTCTTCCACGTATTAACGATATTTTTTTAGGTGGGAGGAGCTATGATCTTATACATGATTGAATTTATATCAATATATCAGTAATTAAATGTGATACTATTAGAAATACTTAAAATATAATTTTAGAGAAATTATGGATTGTATGAATTCTTAGTGCTGCTTTTTTGGTTGAATAATGAACCTATGGTATTCATGGGCTTAATGAATAAAATCATTCAGAATTTTATCGACCATTTTGTGGTTGTTTTATTTGATGATATCTTAGAGTAACATCAATAATTATAAAATCATCCCAAACATATTTACATCATCTTGAGTACATTAATATAGTATAAACATTACACTAACCATACCAAATTCGTGTTTTGGATAAATATAGTGATATTCTAGGCAATGTAATTAAATATTCAAGAGATTTAGTCTACCCCAAGAAAATCACAACTGTGATATCAAGGGAAAAACGTAAAAAAGTCTTCGAAATTTTCAAATTTCTAGGATTTTTAGCTTATTACCACCATTTTATCCAATATTTCTCCCATTTGAAAGAACCAATGTCTGGGATAACCAAAAAGGGGTCATGTTTGAATACTCTGATGCTTACAAGAGATACATTAAAGAGATGAAAGTATGTCTATCATCAACAACGATCCTTAATTTACTTATGATGAGTGATGTATATACCATGTACGATGATGTATCCTGAGTCAGAATCCTAGAATCTCTAATATATGAGGATTGTGTGGTTTCATATTTATCTAGGCCGATAAGACCGCATGAGATGAAATACCAAACTCATGATATGTTGTTATATGTTTTGGTACATGTCTAATGATGTTGGAGATACTATCTCACTAGTGATATGTTTTTGGTATACCCAAATAATAAGATCCTCAAATAATCCTTTTATTAAAAAGATATCAACCTTCAATAGAGGTGGTTGGTTAAGTATCATTAATCATTCACCATTGAATTTGATTATACACAAGATAAGGGAAATATCACTCTCAATGATTAAATAAAAAACCAATAATAGAGGTAGAATGAGATTATTTTTATGAGTGGAGGATAATGGCCCTATTTTTAGTCATGCATATTGATGATCGGGAGTTATAGGGGTGAGTAGATTTGACCTCAATATTTGTTATATTCATTATTTTGGACTATATTAAGATCGATATGTTGTCTGATTTAGAGGTATTATTTATAAGAGTCAAATTATATAGTGGGGAGATTCCATTAGAATGGTCACTCAACTATGAAAATTATTATCTTTTCCATGATTGAGTATGGGTCCCAAAAGGCTTGCGTGAGGATTTGATGAGAGATTTTCATGATTCTAAATGAAAAATAAATGCTAGTTTAACAAATATGTATCATGATATCTGTAGATTGTATTGGTGGTTTGTAATGAATAAGGAGGTGGAAATAATTGGGGGAGATTCTTCACTTATTAGTACGTGAAGTCTAAGAATTAGAGTCTAGTTGATATTTTTTAATCATTACCAATTCAATAGTTGAAAGGGGATGATGTCACAATGGATTTTGTGATATGACTACCCATGATGACCAATAAAAATGATGCTGAATGGGATTTTTTGGACCAAGTTTCAAATGTATCCCACATCTTACCTATTAGATAAACCATCAAAATTTATAATCTGGGAAATATTTTAGTGCATGAGATGGTTTGGATGCATGGTCCTTCGAGGAGTATCATATCAGATAGAGACCTCATTTCATAACAAGTATCTAGAAGGGTCATTATAAATACATAGGTTCACAAGTTATTTTTATGAAAACCTATCGTCCATATATTCATGGTAAATAAAAGTAGGATATTCATGTTGGAAGGATATGTCATGCGCCTTTGTTCAGTATTTCGGCGGTTCATGGGATAAACACAAGAAAATCATAGAGTTTTTATATAAAAATATCTTTCATGTATTGATCCAAATGTCAAATTTTGAGGCATTCAATTGAAGGTCATGTTATTCACCTATCTCTTAGTTGGAGGTAGGTGAGTTAGCACTTTTTTGGAATAGTCTCATGCATGAGACATTTAAACAGGTTTATTTGATCAGATAATGGTTTTTGACTGTGCAAAGTAGGGGAAAATATTTTTTTGACCATCAGCTATGAAATTTAGAATTAAAGGATGGTAATCATGTTCTTCATTGTGTGTCCCTATGGATTGGGGGAATGTTGTATCCAGAAATAGGGACAGTCGACACCCATGTTTGTTAGGCTGTTTGAAATAGTGGAATATTTTGGCCCAATAGAAAACTGTTTATCCCTTCCATGTTACTACAATGCGATTCACAACATTTTCCACATATCAAAAATATGGAGATATAATTTTGACCTTCCCATGTGATTGAAAATGCGTACATTTAGATTATTAATGATGCATCCTTTGACGATCATCCGATACAATTTTTGGATTACTTTGAGAAATAAATTCAGACTAGGACTACACCATTGGTTCGACTGTAGTCACAAAAAGAAAAAGATCAGGAGGATACTAGGAAGAGGGAGTTTGATATTGGAACATTGTGTCTGAAGTTTTTTTTGGGAGCTCAAGATGACACTTGGTGAACATAAGAGATAAGCTATTACATGGTGGGAATGTTTTAACATTATGTCTTTTTTCAGGTATATATCTCTCTATGTTTTTTAATGGATCCTTGGTAGAGGAATCTTGTTTAGATATAGAGATCCTTTGTTGGACAAAATTCCTCAATTTTCAAGGATTTGGGATTATTTTAATTTAATCTAGTCTTGTAATAAATTTTTTATGTGTTTCATGGGTTCATGGTGAGTTGAGAAGCTTTAAAATATATTCAGTTTGTTTAAAATGAAAATATGGTGAAAATTAACTATGAAATATTGAACCTCCATATAAGGGGATTACACATCATGAAATTGTTCAAGGGATTTAGTAAAATAATTATAATGTGATCATTTTTTGGGATTATTACATTAAGAACATTTACACAATGTCTAATCCCATTACACAATGTTTCAATGCCTAACCTACCGTTTTTAACAAGATGTGTGGATTATTTACATTCTAATCCACAAAACCTCCTCTCTTGTCGACCCTTTAGAATTCCCGAGGATGTTTTGTGGTGACATATTCTCTTACGAATGTCCATTTTATGTGTGAAATATGAGGTATGTGGTTTTGGTCTTTCTTCTCCCTTCCCATCCATTTGTCAAACAATAGTGATGAAATACTTGGAAAATTTGAATTTTGGTTTCAATATTGACTATGTTTGATCTAAATGCCTCTTTGAAGTCATCCTCACCTTTATTATAATGGGATTTTTATTGGACCCATTGTTGAATATTTAGTTAAAGGAAATGGGTCTAAATCATAACCATATTGTTTGATAATTTTCATGATTTTGTAATATTAATATTGCGTGAATAAAGTGTGTTCCCAAATCAACTATATAAATGAAAGATATTATTCCATTAAGTCATTTATTTTATTTTGGATTCTGTCTAGGCTTATAACTATCCATTGGTTAAGAAATCCATCAAAAATAATTAAAAAGTATAATGTCATAAAGTATTATTAGATTGACAAGTGACCCATGCTGATTTCATATTATATAATTCCTAATCAATACCATATTTTTTATTGATATAACTATTAATCATTTGTGAAAAAATGGATGTGGCATTAGATAGAATAATGATAATTCACAAAATTAACCATTGAGATATATGATGTGATATTATGATATACATTCTCTATAATAGGAATTATATTCAATGTATTAATTCTAATATATCGGGATCATCCTGAAACATGCACAATTATATAATTTAAAGGTGATATTGACCGGGCTCATCCAAATACAATGTTGTAATTCTTATATAGAGTGAGATATTCCCAATTCCATGTTGAAATGCTTATGGGTAATTCTCAAAGACACTAAAATTCTTATAGGGATTTGACCAAGATTTTTGTGACTATTAAATAGTTATATCATTAGGGTTATAATGGTTTTAAGACATTCTCAATGATATTATAGAATGGTTCCAAAGCGGGTAATTTTATCATGTTTATACTATTATTGTTGGAATGTTCGTATGGCATACCAAGAGATATTATGTCATGAAGCCGAAGAAGGATGTTATTATATTTTATTAATTGTTTAATTACTTAATATACATGAATATTAATTTATTGCATACAATTTTTATCAGACAAGTTTGTTTAGACATAGTGGTTTTATCTTAATGAGTTATACTCACACCTTATCCAATCCTACATTTTGTATACAAGATGATTACATAGATGCATTCTTAGACAAGGGAAAATGATATTGCCGTTGATTTATTCTTTTCAAAAGGGATGATGTTTGGAAATGGGACCAACGTGGAATTCAAGACATGTCACAACCCGTCCTCGGGGCCCGTGTCGTGGCTACCCCAATCCCACCTTCGATAGGCCAGGAGCTAGCGACTAGAACCAAAGGGGTAAATCCTGATAAATGGGAAGAAATTTTCTTTATAGAACATAAACACAAACAACCAGAGTACAAGCGGAAGTATTACACTTAGTACATAAAATGTGCTGAAAAGTAAATGGGCCAGAATCAAACCCAACTGAAAAGTACAGTTACAACCGAATTAAAGAACAATAGAAAAGACCAACAACTAGAAGATAGAATTAGCTCCTGGGTCATCCTCCTCGGTTCCTACCTTAAGGGTAGGTACATATAGTGCAGCTCCTGGATCGTCCAACACGGATCCTTCCTAAAGGGTAGGTACATATAGCCTCCTCACCACTCTCTCCCGTCAACTTCCTCCAAGTACCATCTCATCGTGAATTCCACCTCCGGATACTAACTCGCAATGAGGTCCACCTCCAGATACTGACTCATCACGAGGTCCACCTTTGGGTACTGTATAGTCCTCAAACATTCGGCCTCCATCTGCGTTGGTCATTGTCTACATCCAACACAATGAGGCACGGGAATAGCCCATGTAGGGGTGAGTATAATGATACTAAGTAGGGACCCTGAGACCCTCATGGTCTCAATAATCCAACAAGGATAACCACAAAGCAGGATCTAAACAGATAACCCTTACTTAGGTATAAGCCCATACTTATACCTAATTTATCAAGTCACTCATCTCAAACAAGACGTATCACATAGATATTAGATCAATTGATAACCACTACTTAGGTATATGGAATACATATACCTAAGTAATCATGTAACCCATCTCAATCATGAGGAAGACACAAAGGTCATTGACTCAGCTCAAACCAGGATTTTCATTATCGAAACCGCAACTGCTGAAGATCTCCTCCTCTGTTGAGTACACTGATCCTGTCATGACTTCGAGGCACCGCTCACTAACCTTAGACTGTTGAGTTACTTCTCCTGTCGAGTACCGCATGTCAGCCACCCAAACACAGTAGTGCTTCCTGCCGGGGTCTGCCACCCAAACATAGTATTGCACCCCCCCTAATAGCCTGCAGAGGTACTCCTTCTGTTGAGTACCACAGGTCTGCCACCCAAACATAGTAGTGCTCCCCGCTATGGGTCCGCCACCCAAATACAGTAGTGCTCCACACTAAAATACAAAAGTCACACCGACTGGAATCGGAGAAGCAGTCATCAGGTCTCAGCCGGCTACATTGTCTCTGTACTCTATACGCTCATCTCTGGGAGGGTCCGCTCCACGATCTACTGTTAGATATTATAGGTATCACAAAATTCTATTAATAAGTAACTCAAAGGACAACCTCGTCATAGGGGTCTCAATACAACAGACGGCGCGTCAATCGGACGCCCAGTGTGTGAGTTACTAGCCTTTTTGTCACAATGCCTGGTTGGTTTCATGAACAAACCAACCCGGCCATATCTCAACTATACCCCCGAACTCTCATACGGTATACTCATAGGGACCATTTCTCAATTTGATTACCAACTCCGCTGACGTTTCTCCAAATAGTCGTTCGGTATGAAAGATATCAACTTTTCTGTTCTAGGGTCCTGGTTGGATTTCGGGTACCGTCTAACCATCTCTTACTTCAACTGCATCCAAACCTCAGGTGACGTTTGCCAAAAGATCCATCTCATCAATAGAAATCCAAAAATGTCGATGTCACGTCAATCAGACATCTGGAACTCATGTTATAAGTGTTTCCGCTCTGAGGGTCCAGTTGGTTCCGTGTTCGAACCAACCCGGCCGTACCAAAATTTCGCAGAAACCTTAAGTGTAATATACCCAAAACGACCGTCCCAATCCAAGGAATCCTACGCAACTGACGGTGCGTCGATCAGAGGTCCACAATTCACGTTATGGCCATTTAAGAGAAAACGGTTCGAAAATAGGGGGTTTGGGCCCAGTCTGACCCGAACCAACACCCCCTAGGTCGCCCCGTCCTGGGTCGACCAAAACCGAGTCCGGGTCCAGTCCGGTTGGGCGCGGCCCAGCCCGGCTGGCATAGCCCGGCCCGACACAGGGGGCCGGCCCGACGCGGGTGGCCTGGCCCGGCGCAGGTGGCCCAGCCCGGTGCGGGGGCCCAGCCCAGCGCGGGGGGCCGGACCCGGCTTTGGTGGCCCGGCCGCAGCTCGGCTCGGCCCGACCGTGGTTCGGATCTCAGCCGAGCGGGGTGAGATGGGGGCATCGCCCCATGTTTGCGGATACGGCCGGCCAGCCGCCCCTTTAGAAGATCGTCGCAGCCTTAGGTCGCGGCTTCTGTCTGACAGGCACGTCACGCCCCTCCGCCGCGGCCCGCCCCGGCCACTGCCCACATCGTGCTCCTGCGCCGCGTGACAGCACCGCACTGTTCCGTTGCGGCCCGCTCCTGGCCGCGGCCTCCTTCGGCCTCACCTGCACGGCGCGACGGTGCGGCGCTCCACCTACGTGGCCCCCTCCGGCCGCGGTCCTCTTCGTTGTCGCACGGTGGAACAACACCGCGCCCCCTTCGTCACAGATATCAACGACGATCAAAAAAAGTGGAGGAGGATCGACCATGTTTTTTCGGTATGATCTCCTCCAGTTATGACAATATCAAGAGGAGAAAATAATCAATGAAGAAATTTAATTTTAACTTGAACGAAAAATTAACCACTACATTGTATTTGATGTTTGTTCCTTGACGAAGTCGCGGAAGAAAAGCATTGCGGTAGATTATGTCGCGGAGAACCGTGTTGTCCCGTCAACGTTGGAGGAAGAATATTTGATGTAGACTACGCTTCTCGAGAGTGGTGTTTTATCCCTTGTCGTGGAGGAAGAAGAGGGTAGGAGGAGTCATGGAGCGTTCTTCGCTGAGAGAGGATTTTCTTCGTGGAAGAATGAAGCTTTCTCAAATTCACCAATGGTTCCCTCCTCCAAAATATTTGCCCAGCAAATATTAAAAATAAGCTTCTCCCACTTTAAATAATTGACAACCAATTCAAAATAATTCAAAAGAATTATCGACACCCAATTTAATTAATGATGTAATTAATTGGCCGTAGTTGTCACAATTTATGAGAGGAGGTGGACTCATAAATGCTTGGGAGGTGGAGAGGTTCCACCTTAACGAGGGAAGGATTTTACGGAGGATTAAGGTAAGATGAAGAGGATAGGCTCATGTGGGCCTCATCTCACAAATATCCCCCCATGGGAGGTTATGTGGGTTTGGGCCCCACCTCTAACTCCCCTTTGGAGGAAATAACCAACTTCTATAAATAAAATTGAGTTCCTCAAATTTTATTTATTTTATTCTAAATCCTCAAATATTAACTCTCATCTTGCATAAAACGCAACCATGGTAAAGGTCCACTTAATTGAATACCGGCACTGCGAGTTCATCAGTTCCCTTAGATTTCAATTCCAAGCACCTGTTCAAATGTTTGAAAAACCCGCTCGTACGTTTACTGAACGTACCCGAAAAAAAGTTCCGAAAATTATTATTTGTCACCCTCAGCCCACTACGGTCATGGCTAGGCTTTGACTATGTGAAACACGCCCCAACAAACCCAACAGTACTCTTGGATTTCCTATCTGAGTTACCGTTTAAATGTTATGAATTTTACAATAAAATAATTATCAGTTATTTATTTTATTTATGGCCAAAACTAACTTTTTTTGGTGGCCCTCACTGACCCATGTTAGTATCTTCTTAAAGAAAGAATACCCTCACGAGTTCAGCGGTGGTATTGGATTTTTAATCTGAGTTACCATTTGTGAGTTATAAGATTTTGAAAAATAAAATAATTTATTTGATTAGTTTATTTACGATTAAGCCAAATTTGGGTTTTCTCATAGGAGGCCCGCGCCGACTAAACATAAGTCACGCCGAGGGTAAACCCGCAATCCTGAGCGCAAAGGTGCCCTCAGATTTCTGATCTGAATAACCGTTTAAGAGTTATTCGACTTTTTCAGTAAAACTGCTTACGCACATTAGTTTAATCTTAACAAAACTTCGGAAAATTATTCCGGGCACACCGGGCCTCAGAATCAGGTGCCGTCTAAAAACGTGCAGTCGTCAAATTACAAAGAAATTAGGAACAAAATTTCCATGAAATTTCCAGGTCCTTACAATACATGGGAAATTAAGTTGTTTGTTTCAGTATTTTTGTCTTTATCTTGTATTTTTCTACCCTGACATTTAGTTACATTCTAAAACATCGTTAAATTATTCAATAATAATTTATTGTTTTATTCAATTTTATTTTGTTATCTTTTAATATGTTAATAAATTTATTATTAAATTTTTATTATGATTTGTATATACTTATAAGACACATAATACTAGGGGGTATAGTTTCTCCATTATACAATTTACACCCCCACTACTAGTTTGAAGCCTCTAGTATATGGGATACAGTTTTTTAGTCTTGTAACCAACCCTTTCCGACCATGTGAGAGCATTCCAGATTTGGGGATGTTTAAAATGCTTAGTGGGATCTCACGGTGGATCCTATTTAATTAAATTCTTAAAAAAATTTCTTATCATTTTAACATAAAAATAAAAAAAGGGTTTTAATTTTTCAATAATAAGGCATGGTTGAAACGATCAACATACTTTAGAACATTCATTTTTAAAACCATATAAAAAGAATTTCCAAAAACCTAGTGGTATGTATTTTAAACCCATTATTTCAAATCACTAAAATTTAATAAAATCATTAATTTAAAATTTATATAAATTCAATAAAATACACCTCCTAAAATACATGATTCAAATAATGCCCATTTTACATCCTTCCAAAAAAAAATCAATTATAAAATTCTATTTGTAAAATAATTAATACTTCACTTTATAAAGTATGAATTCTAAATCATTTCATAAATACATTTAATTTAAACCAAAATGTGTATCATAATCAAACCCATGCATCACATTCCCAACTATTTCAATAATTCATTTTTAATGTGAACCAAAAAACATATGTTATGTCTTATAAATAATTGATAAAATATTTAAAAAAAATATTCAAAAAATACCCCCTCAATATCATTAATAGGAAAAAAATTACGGGAATATCCATAGGCTATAACCAGAAAAATATAGGACTTAGTTTTCAATGTTCCCTCTCCCCACCCCCCAAATAAAACTCAAGAATCCCTAATTTTAGAAGATTTAGTTTTCCTTGTACAATACATATACACCTAGGATGTTGAATATTTATTAGAGAATTTTCTTGAGAGTGCATACTAGGATTTCATAACATGAATATAATCTCCCTATTTACTATATGGGTTATCATGAAAAGTCGAATAATATGTGAGGAAATGAAAAGTCACAAGTAGATTACATGAATCAATAATAAAAAACACCTTTTAATAAACCTTATCTCACCATATAAACCCTCACAGGAAACATCACCTTTAATATCATTCATTCAAACACATCATAGTCAAAATGAATAAACATAACAACCCCCCAGGACTACAACATAGAGGACTATTAAACACAACCAAAAAGGTCACAATGAGATTCTCTGAAATACAATATATTTCTACTATAAAATTCAATATATTATTTTTAAAATGGGAATTGAATTCTAAAGAACATTTCAAAATTTTAAATCCCATTTCAAAAGAACCATTGAATATCCAATTTAAAAAAAATGAATTCCATTAAGAAATAAGTCCCTTTCATATAAATCACATATTAACTTATAAATAAGGCATAAAATCAATAAAACCATTTCACATAGGATTAACACACCCCCATTTTTTAAAATTATCATTTTAAATCAAAAAATATTTTATTTGGAAATCTACTGGCATAAAAAACCATTTTAAATTGTTATTTACACAAGTTATTTTAGAAAAATATCTCTCATACACCTACAATAAAATTAAAAATTAATTTTAAAATCCATACAAAATAATCAATATTATAAGTGTAAAACTAAATAGAAAACCAATTGGATGCCGATTATGGTACCATTTGAACAATTAATTTCTTAGGAATAAAATATAAAACACTGAAATAATAAATGTGAAATATTATAAGGTAAAAAAATGAATACCCTTCCTCATAAAAGGGGTAACTCATCATACAATGTCACCTCTAATATTGAACACCCAACTGAGCATGTGGACACAATCTTTAACTCATAAAAAGAAAAACCCTAGGATTTTTTCTACCCATGGCCCTAAGTTTTATCACTAGTTCTATTAGTTTTTATGGGAGATAAGTTCAATATGTAAAAAAATATGAGAGTAGAGGAAGTAAAAAGTGTCAAATAACTCAAGAATCCCACTAAAACATTAAGTAGTGGAGGATAGGAATCCATGGTGAATGGATGTATGGACCCTTTATTTAGTCTTTTATTTTTTTCATCTATTTTTTTATTTATTATGTTTTATGTTTTAAAAAATTTAAAAAGCCTCACAACATTTTATATATGTATTTATTAATAAAAAATATTTTTTTGTTATTTTTATATATTAATATATATTATTTTATGTAATCATAATTTCTCTTAACATTATTAAATCTTATTTTTTTTTTGTTAAAAAATGATAATATCATAAAATTTATTAAAATAATGTACCATTAGATTTCATTTATTGAGATTTCATAATTGTTTTTACAAGTTTCATGAAATTTTCATAGTATAAATATTTCAATGTAAGAATTGAAATACAATTTTAGGTCATTTTTATTATTCCCATGTAGAAATTTTTCTTTTCACCACATATCTTCTTTATTATCCATTTATCCTATTTTATAGAATCAATTGGTTTTACATATTGATTAGAACAATTTATAATGAATTATAAATTGTGTGATTTTGTACTCTAATAGCCAAGACATCGCACTCCCAGGTGATGTACTGAAATCAATTACAGTACATTTCTGGCTATGATTCTGATATTTTTTCGAAAACATTTTAATTCAAAAACAACAACATCAAAATAAAACCATGAATTACATATATTATTGTGGACCATTTAGGTTTATCATTTTATTGAATTATAAAATATTTTATATAAACAAAACCTATATTATTAAATTAGAATTTAACCAATTTAAACCGACATTTCTTATATCACTAGAGGCTTCCAACATCATCCTTGTGAAATCCATTATAGAAAAAAAACCATTCAAAATCATTATATATAACCACAGTAAAAAATATATATATGAAGGGATATAACAAATGATTATTAAGGTTAAACATATGTATTACCAGTTAAATGTCTTTAATGAGTATAATATATGAATAAGTGTACGATGACATGATCAGAGTGAATGATAAAATCATAAGATAACTAATGACAATCAATACCTACATTGTCAATAAAAAACAAGGCCAATGAAAAGTCATCATAAAATACAAATATTTTCTATTTGATATCAAATATCATTTAGCAGAAACATTATAATTAAATAAGAATCAATTAGGATAATTTTTGTTAACATGCAATGTCACTTTAATAAAACCCTCTGTAAACCCTATTAATTATAATAACCATATGGATGTGTCCAAATATTATAATAACCTAACGTATTTGGGAGCTTTAATGGGGATCACACAATATATAAGGTTTATTGGGATCACCAGTGATCTATAATGGGTCTCAAAACTTTATATAATCTATATCAGTCTCACCCAATTTTCATCAGGTAAAATCGGTCTCCACACATCATATAAGCTATACTGGGATCACCCATGTAATATAATGGGTATAAACCCAACATATAAGCTATTTCAAGGACACCTATTTCATATAATGATCTATTACCATGTATAAAATACATTAATCTTAAAAATAATAAAAAATTTATTAAGAAACATGTTTCATATCAATATCTTTTAAATATAATTGACTTATAAAAAATAAATGAGTTACATAATAATCTTTAGGAAATATTCATAATCCATCTAATAAATGAATGAGAATATAATGAATATATAATATCCCAAGTGCAGGATTAGTAATAACATGGTTTGTTGATTTTAATGAATGGAAATAAAATTAAAATATCAATAAAAATATTACTGAGTAAAAAATACTTTTCATTTTAAAAATCATGTTTTAAAACATTAAACATTGTAAAAATCCATTAATTTGAAACAATTAATGGACCAATATGAAGCAATTATTAAAAATAATTTAAAATTACTTTTATAATAAAATGTATCTTTATAAAAATTTTCCATACAAATGAGAAAAATATTTCATTTAAAATTTCTTCGAAAACATTTTTATAAAACATTGTTTTCAGATATCACAGATCTCTTACCGAGAAGAGAAATGAATTCATATTTTTTTTAAAAGTATTCTTCATATATTATAAGAATCAAATAGTTTAAAAAATTGTTTAATTACAAGAAAATATCTTAAATTAACATATTATAATATAATTCATTGGATTTATAAGAATTCAACATCATTGAATTGATCATAAAGAATCACAAAAAATGATGAGATTGGAACAAATATCTCTTACAACTTTTGTAATGTTGATTCACAATCCTAATGAAAAGATATCCTTAAATGAAACATATAATATTATTACAATAAATATATTCATGATATAAAATGTTAATTATGAATAACATACAACTTATAAAAAAAGATATTGGTTTATAGTATAACATACTTCTAAATGAAGGGGAATTGAGAGAAAAATCTCTTAACGATTTGGTGACATAGAAATTGTAACCCCTATGAAATTAAAGTGATAAAAGAGGAATTTGAATCTAATTAAATTAAATTATTTTAATAATTTAATACATTCATGTATAGTATATAAACTAAAGAACATAAATTAATTGTGAATATGGAATGTATCTCACAGAAATAAATGTAATACAACAAAACCCTTATAACTTGAGTAACATTTGAATCAAGAGGCCCAATAAATAATAAGATCAATTAAATATTTTAATATCATAAATATATAATTAATTAATTAACATCACATAGTTTTGTATATACCCTTCAAAAAACAAGATCTTAATATTGCATAATTCTTGCAGAAAGATATTCTAGACAAAAATCCGCTTATTTTGAGTATGGTTCATAATTTTTAATCTCTATCTTCATGAATAATAAACATATGTTATAAATTTAAATATTGAAAAAAATTAAAATATATAATAAATTTTATTTCACTTATTACAATGTTCTATAAAATTACATAATTTATTAAGTTTACATCTGATGTTTTTTCCATATTCGGCTTTTGTGTCAAAATCGAATATTATAGGTTGACTATGATCAAAGAGATAATTATATAAATATATACAAAATAATAAACTTGAAATTATAATAATATTTATAAATAAATTATTCTTTTAAAAATTCCTGGATAATGGTTATGAAAAATTTAACAGCATTATGATCATAGAGACGGTAGACCATATGTACATAAGAGTAACATTCCCATTTTTCAACGATCATTTTGGAATATTGGAAAATAGAATTATTTTTTAAAGAAATAACATTATATAATAAATGGAATATTATTTAATTATACACACTTATATATATCATTTATATGATGTGGTGACGATAAAATAAAAATCACATCGTTTTGAGGAGGCGGTAGTCCACATGTCCACAAACCAAGTTATCAGTTTTTTAGTTTGAGAAATGGAAAGAAAGAAGTGATATATTATTTTTAATGAAAGATAATTGCATCATGAGTTTCACAATTATTTCAGTTATATATTATATATCATATATAATAATTATAGGTAACCTTATTACCTTCATTGAAACAAGTTATAGAAAACACATTACATCACTTTGTGAGGCTGTAGTCCGCCACAAACACAAGCGACATTATCATATCCACTACGCTATGAAATTTAAAAATATTTTATATTATGTAATTACACCAGAGGTATTATTATTTCATAAATATCATAAATAAAATTTATAAATAAAATTAACCGCACTATGCATCACCTTGAGATGTGGTAATGGTGGAATGAACGACATCTGTTCATGTAAAGGTAGTCTGTCATACCCACAAACTATGATTTCATATCTGATTAGATATAATTGTTTGAAGTTTTAGGTTTCACCATTAATATAATAAAATATAATAATATTTAATATATTTAGGTTATTATATAATAATTATATAATAATAATTTAAGGGGTGAAGAAATAAATAAAACAAAACTGATCATTGCGGAATGTTATATATTTTTTTTCAGGTAACTTCTTTTTGTTTGATACCAAAAACAGAATTGGTTTGATTTATATAAATTAAATTTTCTATTATTATTGGAGTGATGTTTTTTCTTTATTTGGATATGGTTTGGATGAGACAACATGATTGAGAGGTGTGTATAATGTATAACAGAGAATTCACTTTTATAATTGAGGAGTGTATTCTGGTAAATTCCATAAAGAAAACACTATTTGGAGGACTCCCTTGCATCATGTGCCAAATATAATGAATAATTTTAAACAAAACAGTTTTTATAGTCTAAATATAAATAAAAAATGGGTTTTAGATAAGTTTCCTATTCATTTGGACCCTTAAGATTAAATTTTAACAACTAAATAAATAATTTTTACCTTAATCACCACAATAAATTTTAATATCTTTTTAATAATGTTTTTTGGTAAAAAATAAAAATGAATTAATGTATATTATAAAATATTATGATTCTAAATATTGAATCCATTTTTTTAATTTCAATTGACATATATCGTAGAAATTAGTTTAAAAATAATCCCGCTTACAGGATGAGACCACAAGTTTTTAACATAAATTTTTTCAAAAGCATGAAATTTTTTATATCAAATTTCTACTTGAAATTTATTTAAATTAAATAAAATATATTAATATATTTATAATTTAAATACCATGACTTTAAAACAAATTAAAACTATAATTTCATATAATATTTTTTTAGATGAAAAAGTAGTTTTCCTTTAAAATCAAATATTTTTCGCTATTCAAAAAAATAGAACATCAAAATAAAATAATAATATATCACAATACGATAATATTGAAATTATTATTTTAAAATTAAGTTTATATTTTCATATAAAATTTTAAAAAGGGATGAAATTTAGTGTTAAATCAAGTCTTGCATTAAAAGGTTGTAAACCCATCTTTTAGAAAAATGCATATTTTTATGCATACAATTGGTTTTTTTATTATATTGTTCCCATAAAATTATATTTTTGTTAATGTAAAAATATTTAATTTAATATATATTATATATTAAATTACCATCATTATACAAGAGTTAATTTTTAAATTTTTTTGTATAATACATACTTATGATAATTGAAATAGTTTATTAAAAAATTATTTACATTTTGTTTTCCAAATGGTTTTATATTAATTCAATATTAAACGTTCACCAAATCATTCACTTAATAAAAATTTATCAATAATAGTTTCAAAATTTAGTTAATCATATTCACTCCCTCCATTTGAATGGCTAGTTGGAAACTATTATTTTGAATAACAATACTAATATTATTGTTTTGTTTGGTAACACTAAGCCTTGTGGGTAACAGAAAATAAAAAATAATTGTGATGATATGTATAAAAAACTATGCATGGTGGTGAAAAATCTATACTATTTATTGATTGTAAATTAGGATGTTAATGAATTTAAATTAAATTTAAATAAGGTATTTCATAAAATATTGAAATCTCTCATCCAACCCCCCCTTAAAATGAAATGTCCCTCGAAATTAGTCTTAATTGTCAATGGATTAACACTTTTTTGGAATAATTTATTGAACCCACTTAGTAAAAATTAAAAAATTAAAACATACCTTAAAAATTCATGGGGGAATACAAAAAGGTCACCAGAAGTTATTCATAACTAGTAATACAGAGAGTGTGAAAATAAGTGGGAAATTGAATGATGGATTTGGCAGTGAAAACTAAATCCCATGAACTAATATATGGTGATATATAATATGAAAAAGTAGATGTAAATGTAAAAAAAACAAGCTAAATAGGTGTGTAAGGGTTCACTGATATAATTATAAAACATGGTAATATGATAACATCTTATTTCAAGATCATTTTCCTAATCTATAAGGACTCTCATACCATCTAGACTGAAAATTTCATAAAATATACTAATTGACAAGTAAAATAACATACATCATCCAATTTCCACCATTATAACAACATTTTTCTTCATATTAAGAGTTCTCAAGATGAATTTTCATATACAAAATGTACTAAATATTAATATTTTAAAAACCACATAACAATAAAAGGGATTACATGATATTTCTACTATTTGTAGACATTAAACAAAACCCAAATGGTTTACACATGGTATGTAAGTTCCCAAAATGAACAACCCTTCATAAATTAATATCCTAATTTCAGCACTGATAACCAAATTTCAAAAAGAATCATTTTATACATAATTATCTTCAAAATATTTCAAGCATTCCAAAATATTATCAAAACTGAAAGATTAGAAGGATGTGATCATATATTATTCCAAGAAAAATCAACTGTTATTCCTAAAACAAAATACCATATATTTCAAAAATAATATTAATTCATATTTATAAACCCATCATTCTAACTAGGACAACATGTACACAAATAGTAGGCATCAACCCCTTATCATCGTTCAGTCATGGGTTCAAGACCCACCTCCTTGCGAGATGTGATGGGTTGTCACCTAGTATTTGTGTTTTCCCCTATATATATTAATAACTAAAAATATATCATCCCAAAAAACCTTTCATATTGATTATATGGGTTATAAATAACCCATCACAAAAAAAAAGTCTCCAAAAAAATTCATTAATAACCTAATTTTTTACTACTTAAACCACTTAATTGATATGTCTATGAATTTGATGTTATGAACATCATTCATATTATATACCTATTATGGTTCCAATAATCGTAATATAACCTCAAATAATACTCTACTAATCTATATATGTTATTTACAGATTCAATTGTTACCAACTATTATATCATAAGACCCACACTCACTGATCCTGTGCTGAAATCCATAATACTTCATTTCTGTCTATGATGCGGATATATGTTACCAAAAAAATTCCATCCAAACCATAAAACATTAAAAGGAAAAATTTGATCACTTATATTATTTATTAAAATATATTATTATTGTAATATAGAATTAATAAAACTCCAATATAAACAATACTAAGCTTTTCAAATAAACATTTCTCCCATTTAACATGATTTTTTTATTTCACATTAGTTAATCAACATCATCCCTATTAAATCCTTTATAGACAAAAATTGATCAACAAAATTTTTTATAACCCCTGGAGAAAAAACATATGAATTTTGATAAGAACATCACTATAAGGGTAAACATAATAATTAAAAATATAATGACATCAATGAACATAAGAAGTGAATAAGGGTATGAAAAAATATTCAGAGTGCATGGGGGAATCAGAAAAGAACTCATACCCATCAATACTGAGATCATTAATTAATGAAAAATTGAAAATTCTAGATTTCTTATAATTAATAATTATGATCCACGAGATACAAATCTCAATCATAAGAAAACTTTTATGAGAATATAAATAACATAAAACTATTTTCTTGTAAACTGGTGCATCATATTTAAAAACCCCATTAATACCCTTTGAAATTGTACAAACATACTGATTAATTCCAACATTATCATTATCCAATGCATTATAGATATATAAAAAGGATCACCATTCATATAATCTATATCGGTATCACCCATGAGCTATAATGGAGTGCTGGAGAAAAGGTTTTCGTTGCTAGAAATCAAGTACAATTTTTTACTACCAATCCTCAACATTAAAGATCAATATGTTTTTTAAAAAATTGATATTACAATACAATCTGAACAAAATATTAAATTTGTGGTCATTTCTAGTGTTTGAAAAAAAAATTGGTGTAAAAAATATGGAGGGAGAGGCTAGCAGCGTGAATGGGTGCATTATAGAATAACACATCATGATAATGTTAATGGAATGGATTTTACAAAGATTGGGATGATATTCATGAAGTTTTAGAGCTTTGAAAATGGTGATAGATTTATCTATGATTATGAGAATTAGAGAATCCAGAGTGCGTGATGGTTTGACCAAAAACATTGTGCAAATATAAAATAAAAATGGGGCATTGTGAATGTAGAAGCTACGTGAGTATGTTTTTAAAGGATACTAAAAATATGATGGTGTAAGTCGGTCATCGTGAATGGGAAATCCTATAAATTTAAGGCTGACCACATAATTAAAAATGGAATTATTCAAGGAAAATATACGATCTCACTGACTTCGTGAGGCAAGGGGAGCTATGTGATTATATATTTCTATGTTACCTTGATAATTGTAAAAAAGACTAATTATGTAATTAAAGGTTCCAATGCTTCTAATTAATATGTTTTTAGTGATGATGTGTTTTTTCATAACTGATCAGTGAGCTTCGTGGTGGTAGTTTTGTTACACTAAGGCATTCAGCTTCTCAATGTATGTGATCATGGAGAATGAGTTCCTAGAACTAGTGTTCTTAATATCAAGATTCATTGAACCTTACATTCAGAGTGAGTAATCATAGGACTATACTGAAACTATATAATTTTTATATTTAGGGACAATTAATTTATTTCCAATCAATTTATGGGACCTTCATGTTGATAAAATGATTTATATATCTTTTAAATCGGTGAGCTTGGTATAGTCGATGAAATTGTTCCGATGGAAGGACTGTGCTATATCTAAAATCTTATAGAGGCAATAATCTTGGCTTATAGTAAATATTTCAGAACTTATATATTCCAAAACTAGTGAAAATTAGTGCAATTCGGTATGACTGAATCACTATCAGCATATGCTCCTTAGATTAGCCCTTGGTGGTGAGCCATGTAAAACTATTCTATTAACGCTTTTCAGGTGAATGTTTTCTCTCTATTTTCCATTATATAGGTTTAATAAGTTCATACAAATGTGGGAAAAGGATCGATCACTTTATAAAAAAAATTTGACACCATGATTCACCCTCCACTCTCAGAGTGTTCTTGGGTACTTCAACGTGCATCAGAGCCAATATGTTGCTGGAGTTAAATATGTTCTCTTTTGTTATCAAATAGAATTAACTAAATGTCAAGGGATTACACTTCTTTTTTGTAATAAAATTTATAATTTGGATGAAGTGGATGAGATATCATCTAAGATCTCTTGGAGTAGAATTTATTATTCCCACTTCAAAAGGGATATCATTCATTTATACAATATGATAGTGTATGACTGAAACAAACAATAAAATGCATCATATAGATGCCAATCCATAAAATTTTCTTACTGCTACACCATATGATCCAATCTATCTATTGGTGATGAGTTAAACATTTTCCATGTCAATATAAGAAAAGGTTAAAAAAATACTTATGAATATGACAACAAATTTAAATGGGTAAAACTCCAATTTTTCCAATAGGATTTGTGATCTAAAACTATATCCCAATGAAAATTCAAATACATTTTTATAATTGAATCACAGACATTGATAGAAAAATATGAAGAATTAGTGATGAAATAAAATAAATTTTCAGTGTAAATAAAATATTAATATGGATTCCACCCCTTTACAAACCAAAAGTTTATTCCCTTTAAGAAAGGGATCAGTATAAAATTTCTTTTGGTAGACTACTAAGTAGTCTTGTGAAATATGAAATGAGAGTAAAAATTGAAGACACAACAACTAGAGTAGGAAATGAAATTGAATTCAATGTAATGTAAATACCAGAGATTTCAGAAGATAGAATTGATAAAGGTAATAATGAAGATGAACTTATTTCTCTTTTTGTAATATTATTCATAATAGGAATATGATTATTGAAAGGAAATCTATCTCTATCCTATTTTCGGTGTGGATGAGTTGGGAATATAGTATCTCAGTGCTCAAGGGAGATTGATGAGGAATACATTAAATCTGAGACATTATAAATCCTAATAAAAGGTTTTTGCAAAATTTATACATAATAAATATAAATGAATTACCAATAAAGAGTTTTTCCTATGAAGGATAATATGGTGATAATTAATTCATTAGGGAAGAAGAACCAAAATTTAAATATGGAACTCTGGCGTCTATGATAGATACATTTGAAAATACGAAAACCAATAAATTATAAAGATAAATATGATTACTTGATTTAAGATGCTCATCTCATGTGGGAACATGAGGATTCTTTTAGTATGATTGAGAATCAATGATATGGCAACAGAACATGTATAGTAGTTTTGGAATAATCAAGGAATATGTTGATCTACATAAAAATAAAATTTATATATGATAATCAGTAGTTAAAGAAAATTCAACCAATTTTGAAATAAAAAGATATAAAGTAGATATAGATAATTGATTTGAAGAATAGAAAAAGTTCATCAGTGATGGTACATCCTGACTAGAGTAGAAGTACAAGAATATTATAGGACATGATGAAGAAGTTTTTACTCAATAGAGTAAATTTTAATTTCAAACAAAATCAATGTAAACAAATAAAAAAATATAGTTTGGAATGTTCTCATATATTAAGATGTTATAGATTGATAATTGGGGTTTTGATACAGTAAAAAAGGGTTTGAATGATCAATGTTTAACATGCATGGAAAACAATGGAATTGGATGTGATTCTGAATTATCAAATACTAGAAATAAGTTTAACCAAATTGATGAAAAATCAAAATTTGAACATAATTCAATGTCACCTGAAGTCCTAGAAAAGAGATCCTAAAATAAGAATGATGGGATAACTGAATCCTATACACAATTTTTTCAAAATGATATGCATTCAAAGTATTTTCCAAATGAAATAGGTATGAGGAGGAATTGAAGTGAGAATACATTTAATCTTGTCAAATGATGATTCTAAGGCTATCATGGCCATTCCTTATAATAATATAAAGAGGAAAAAGAGAATTGAATGTAAAAGAGATAATAATTCAACAATGGTGAAAGAATTAATATCATACTTATTATTGAAGAAATAGTATCTATATAAACTTTTTTCATTTTTATAACATTAGAAATAATGTTTTTTATTACTGGCTTTTGAAAGGGAGGAAAAATAAATAAAAAACATAGATGAAAGTCAATTCATGCCAACCATATAGTGTTGATCTTAAAAATAAGTTTTCTCCCCTAGATGAAGAGAATGAGTATGATGAACTCATGAAACAAGAAAATATATTTAAAATTTCATCATTATCCTCACTCAATATAATATTTCTTGGATCTAAATAATGAAAATATTAAAATATAATCACACATAAGGCTCTATCAATGCATTCATGAATAGTAACACCTTGGTTTATGATTGTAGATTCTCATTCCATATGATGGGAAATAATGATTTAATGAAGAATGTAATGTAATATGTTTATAGAATAATCACCATTTGAAATAATAATTCTTCAAAGATAAAATGTAGTGGGAGTACAAATCTAGAAAACGATGAGCTTAAAAAAACATAGTTCTTTATGTGGATTGTTTGGGTCACAATCTCATGAGTGTGACTCAACTCTATGGATCAAAACATATAGTGATATAAAATAAAAAGTGGTTCACTATAAATTTAATGGTATGCAATTATTTTATAAGAGGATACGAAATAGATGGAAGCTTATATCAAGTTAATATTAAAGATATCATTTTTGACATGACAGTTTAAGTATAGAATAACATGTGGCACTGAATAGTGGGTAACATTGATAAAAAATTAAATGAGAAGTTATGTAAGATTAAGATAGTGATGGATATCGTTATTCTGGAGAGTTAATAGGAAATGACATGTAATGATTGTATATGAGAAAATTTTCCATGTAGTTCATTTCTTCCAAATAAGAGAAGAGAATTCAATATTCTTCATCATATTAACACAGATATTTGTGGATTGATAAATTTGGCTAGAATATATGGAGAGAGTTACTTCATTCTGTTTTTTAATGATTAAATTAGAATAGATTTTGTAATAGTTTTTCTTAGAGAAACTACATTTTCTTGATTTCATGAAAAGTTAACTACACATTTTTTAGAATGATACAATCCCCAAAAACAATGTTATATGATTAGAAAATGGATTGGAATACGCGTACATATAATTTAAAAAATACCTAAAAAATATAGAAAACATCACGAGGTACCTACTGCGATAACCCCAATAAAAGATGAGTTATTGTGAACATAAATCGATAGGTAATCAATATGAACATAATTATAATGATTGAGCGTTGTATCTCTCCCTATTACGGGAAAGAGTTTGTTCAAGCTGTAGTGAATAATCAAAATTGAAAAGGTTGTGTAAGGGAGAGAAAATACACCGTATATGGTTTTTAATGGAAGAAATCCAAATTTGAATTATTTTCATGTTATTAGATATAAATTTTTCAATCTAAATAAAGAATGAAATCGAGGGAAGTATAGTGATGTGGCAGACGATGGAATATTTCATGGATATTCATTGAAGAGAAAATCGTACAAATGTGTTAAAAATTATCATGAAAAAAATGTGGAATGAAATGATGTAATAATAATTGTAGATAAAATCACTAATGACATAATTAATTATTATTCTTATTTGATAAAATAAGAATATGAATGTTGGAAAAGAAGGGATTAAAATAAAGACAATGAAAAAGTCTTACATAACAATCAAGGCTCACATAATGATAATGATTATGTAAAAATATCAATAGAAGAATCAATGATTTATGACACATAATTAGAAACACATATAATTAATAGAAGAGAATAAATTGGTCAATAAAATGTCATTTGGTATTTGAAAACACCAATAAAAACAAGGGGGAATAATGAGTGAAGCAAATTTTCCTTTGTTCCTATTATAAAACCATCCATTTATGAAGAGGGTGTGAAGGATGGATTATCCATTAAGTCCATGAATGAAGAATTAGATAATTTTGAAAAGAACCAAATGTTTGATATAGTTATGAGACCTAAATTTCAATAGGTTATTGGAACAATGTAGTTATTTATGCACACGTATAATGAGCATGGAAATTTTATCATAAATAAGGTGTGCCTGGTGTGTAAAGGATATTCATAAATTGAATGTGTTGATGTAAAATAAATGTCTCTATGGTTTCTATACTAGTGTCTATAAATATCTTTCACGCCATGGAAATTAAAAGGGGGTACAATTTGTATCAAATGGATGAAAAATATATTTCCTAAAAGGATCTCTGGAATAAAAATTATGCATTGAATGACTAGTGGGTTTTCTACATGGTAATGATTAAATGAAGGATTGAAAATTGAAGAAGGTGATCTATTGTCTGGAGTAGTCACCATGATCATGGTAATCTCTCCTGGATTCTTATATAAATAATATAGAGTTCAAAAGTATAGTAGTTGATCAAAATATCTATTCCAATAATTCTTAAAATGATCAGTTCGTTTTACTGGTGTGTATAGATGATATTATATTTGGTGTAAGAAGGAAGGGATCTATGGATAAATGTGTAAATAAAAGAATTTAGAATTTTAAATGTCCATTATTGGTGAACTCACATATTTCATCAATATATAAATGATTCATAGGAATAAAAACATATTTATTTCTAAAAAAATGCTCTAGAGTTGCTGATGAAATTCAATATACCTAAATCCAAACCAATATCGACTCAATTTTTGTAAAAAAACAAATAGAAATCATGAGGACCATACATTTGTAGATCCCACAATGTATTGGGTAATAATTTGAAGATTATTTTACTTTACTGTGACACAACCAAATATAGTCTCTGAAACATTCTTTTCATCCCACATTTAGAGTAATTTGATGGAATAAAATTTGATGGATGTAAAAATAATCACGAGACACATTCCAGAAAATCACAATTATGTATTATAATTTTTTGTAGGAAGATAAAATAATTGATTAAAATTTTATGATGTATATTGGGCCGGAGATGTGGTGGAAATAAATTCTAAAAGTGGTGGAGCATTCTTTATTGGCAATAAATATGTACGATTGATGAGTAATAAACTGTAATGTATAATAATTTATATGAATGATGTAGAATATACCTATGATTCAAAGTCTTGTACCTAGCTATTTTGGATGATGTAATGTTAGAATGATATTGGTGATGAGATTAAATAACCAATTTTTCTTTACTATGATAATAAGATCGATATTGATATTATGAAGAATCTTGTGCATCATTATCATTTGAAATATATTGAAATCAGAAATCACATCATTAAGGAAAAAGTTGAACCTGGAATTATTAAGATAGATTATGTTGGAAGTGATGACCAAACGACTAACATTCTGACTAAGCCATTTGTAGCAAATGGGTTCGAGAAACATCGATAAAACCTCATTGTTCCTCCATCTACCAGTGTATAACAAGGTTACAAGTCTTCCCATATCCCCATTTATTTTATCTGTTTCAATATTTTTAATGATGTAATATAGGTTTTGTGGGGGAGATATTATTGAGGATGGGTGTGTTTTTATGATATACAATAATAAGTTATTGGGATTTATTTAAAATGGGGGAGAATGAAAAAATTCAATGGTACAAAGGTGGTGAATGAAAATGTTTTTTTATTTGTTTACAGGTTGTTGGGGAATAGAAAACAAATATATATGATTCACATTATTAAAAACCCACGGAATAAATACAATATAATGTGACATTATCACAATGAATCATCGTGAATGCATGAAGGTTTCATCGAAATATTAATTATAACGTAAAATCAAAATGATGTATAGAGAATGGAGGAGGTACAAACAATATTTTTTCTAAGAATCCAAAAATTTTTACTGGAGATAGAGGAGAAATGATAAAAGTTGAGCCTATAAATATAATCTTACCACCACTTTATTTGACATTTAATTTTTGAAGGAAAATCAATAATCTCTCAAATTTTTTGATGCAATGGTAGATCCTTGAATCTAGCTTTCTATTTGATCTTGAGCATCACAAAAGGCTACTTATGTCTTAAATTATTCCAATTCTCCTATGTAATGTTTTCTTCATGATGATTGGGTCCTCTACAAAGGCTTAATGATATTCAAGAATGTAGTTTTGTTCCACGACTGGTGTCAGCTTACGAAGGTTGTGAGCTTCACAAAGGAGCACCACGATCAGCATTTATGAATATCAAGATTCACTAAATAGATCTTTTAGAGTGAATCAAATTCAGTATACGGTAAAATAATAGTCTCATTCTAGATAAGAAATAAAATACATTAATGAAATTCAATTTATTCTACCTTCATGTCGATAATCTGAGTTAGAATTCTATCAATGTAGTGATTTAGGGTAGTGGACTGAAGTGTTCTAAGGAACATAGTTTGACATTCCAAAAATATTTTAAAGGTAGTGTGTACAAAATAGAGTGATTTTTTTCGAACTTCTATATTTCAAAAATAGTTAAAATTAGAGGATTCAGTTACAACCTACACACTGTTTTCATATTCTCCTTAGATTAGCCCTTAGTGGGGAACAAACTAAAATTGATGTATTGACTCTTTAAAGGTTATTCTTAGTTTTCCAATATTTATCATCAGATATTATTAACAGCTTTCTTCTAATTTGGGAACAATATATTTTATTTTATATGAAAAATATGACACCTTGATTCACCACTTCCCTCTCTGGGTGTTCTGGGATCCTTAATGGGGCTCATCCCTTTGTATAAGCTATATTAGACTCACAATTTTTTCCAAAGCTATATTGAGGATAAAGTATTTATAATAGATATTCTCGGGTCACTCAAGACATATAATGGGGCTCAACCATTTGTAAAGGATATATCAGGCTCACTCATTTCATATAATTTTCCGGTACCATGATTAAACAGTTTCATTCTAAAACTCATACCAACATTATTATGAAATGGGTTTCATATCAGTTTCTTTTGAACATAGTTGACTAGTAGAAAAGAAACTGGTTCCATGTCATTATTTTTGAAACAATCATAGTTAATACAAATTATGGATGATTTTTGTATAAATTCATAATATCCAAAGATGATGATAAGTAATGACAAGAGTTTTTGACTTTGAATAATTGAAATACCATTAAAATATATTTAAAAATAATTTTTAGTGAAATATATTTTTCAATTTGAAAATCACAATTTAAAACAGAAAACATTTTACAAATTATTATATTAGAAAACAACATTGATGACATAAAAATGATTTTAAAAAATTTAAAACAGATAAAATTTTAAAAATCCTTTCCCTTGAAAACGATATAAAATAATCATTTAAAAATTTTATAAATTTTTTTAGATAACATTATTTTGAAGGAACAAATAATTTTGAATGAAGAGAGAAATGAAGTCCAATTTTTATGAAAGACATTCTCAAACATGTTATGTACCAAAGAGTGGTAAAATTGGAAAATTAATTGGGGTTTTCCTTAATACAAATATTGTAAGATAATTTAATGTAATCATAAGAATTCAACATCAATGAGATTATCATACACAATCCTGATAAATGATGATAATGTAACAAAAAATTATTTCCACTTTGGAAGCTTAGATTCATAATCCCCAAGAAATAATATCATTAAATTTAAAATATAATATCATTAAAAAGTAATATTCAATATATAACATATAAAATGGGGGAACATACATATTAAAAAATGTATAGGTGTATAACATGACTTATGTCTCAATGAATGGGAAATTGAGACAAAATCCCTCAATGCATTGGTTACATTGAAATGGTAAACCCCATGAAATAGAGATGTTGAAATGTATATTTAAATCCACTAACATTTAAGTTTAATAATTACAATATACATTCAAGGGAAATAGATAAACCAAACAAGATAAATTAATGGTTAATATGGCATGTGTCTCACAGAAATAAAATTGAGATGAGAAAAACCCTTACTACTTGATTTACTTTTCAATCATAAGATCTATTAGAGAATATAATATATTTAAACATTTAATATAATTAAATATATCAAATTAATTATATAATATGAAATGGAGTATTAAATACACCACTCAAAATAAATGATTGGTCAATATGTCATAAGACTCACAGAAATAATATTGAGAATATAAATCCCCTTACATTGAGTCAAATTCTTTAGGATTGTTCTTTATCACCGTCAATAATAAAATTAGATAATTATATACTTTCTCAAGAACATTTTAAATGTTTGTTATTAATTTTTTTAACTTATTACAATGTTTTATATAGTTACTTTCCATTTTATGTTTACATGTGACTTTTTTACTATATTCATCTTAGGTGTCAAAGACGACTTGGGAATGTGTAGTACAACCAAAGACCTCATTATATAAATAAATATTGAAATATAATCAGGAAATAATGATAATATTTATATATATAAATTATTATTTTAAAATATATTATTTTATATGTTTATGAAAAATGATCCAACATGACAATAACAGAGATAGTTGGTTGTACGTACGCATGAGTAACGTTTCTATTTTTCAATGATCATTACAGAAAAATGAAAGTAATATTTAAATATTATGAATAATAATTATGTCATAAATATAATATTATTTAATTTTATACAATTATATATATCATTATTTATTTGTGGGGATGAAAAAGGATGAATCACATTGCATCGAGGAGGCGATAGCCCACATGTCCAATAACGATGGTATAACTTGTTCAATGTGATAAATTGAAATAAGAATATGATATATAATACATCATAAAATATATTTATGACATGAAAATAATTATAATTTAATCTATATCATAAATAATCATTATTTTTACCCTTTTTACATTCCATGAAACACGTTGGTGAAAACACTTCGCTACACTTTACGATTTGGTTGTCCACCATACGCATAAGCGAGGTTGTCGTATCTCATACATTATGTAGTACAAAAAGAGTATATATGATATAATTACTCGATAAGTAAGAGTTTGTTATAAATATATTAAATATCAAATATAATGAGAATTTAAATCACTAGGACCCATAATGAGATGTGGTATTTTAAGAATGATTGACATCGGTTTGCGAAGCGGTAGTCCTCCATACACACAAATAACGATTGCATACCCATTTAATGGAATTGTGTGATTTTGTATGTTGAAACCAAACATAAAAATATCTACATATATATAAGTTACTGATTTTATTATATATTTCTGAAATCATAAGAATTTATGGGTTGTGGAAACAAATAAAAAAATGTGATTTTTGATGAATTCCACTACTTCTTCAGGTAACTCTTTTTGTGTACCAAAAGCCTTCATTGGTTTGATTTTATCTAATAAAGAGATTAAATAGTGAGGGTACGTTGGGAATTGATTTTGGATTTTTTTAAATTTTTAAATATCTTGAGAGGTGTGTTGAATAAGGGAGAGTGAATGATCTTTTATAATGGAGGAGGAGTGAAATTCTTTTAAATACCAAAAATCAATCAATGTGGGGAGGTCAAACCCACATAATGTTCCACCCATAATGAACCATTTTTGAGAAAATATGGTATAATTTCTAATTATTTACAACTATCTATTTTGGTATAGTGTCAATGTCATTTCTCCTCTCATTAATATCATTTAATCCCAAAGATAACTCATTTTTACCTTAATCAATGTAATTAATTTTAACGGATTTCACTAATTTTTCTAGTCAAAAACTGAAATGTACTTATGATACATTATAAATTATTCAGATTCTAGTTAAAGAACACTTTTTCCCCATTAAATTTACAAAAATGGATTAAATTAATGAAACATTAATCCGATAATTGGGATGGGACAATAAATATTCAAAGTGGTGATGTTAAAACATTAGAAATTTTTAACTTCAAATTTAAATTGAAAATTGGTTACACTGAAATAAATAAAATTAATAGATTTAAAATTTAACTTTGTTCACATTAAAAAAATTTAAATTATAATTTTAGATTATAAATTTTTTAGATGAAAAATCATTTTCAACTAAAATCCCCATTTTTCACAATTCATTACAATTTTAAATTCTCATTAGAAATGTGCCATACTAATTTTTTACATTATGAATTAAAAATTTATGTTTTTTTCATTTAATATCTAAAAAATTTTCAAAATTTTGTTTTAAAACAATTCTACCATTAAAAGTGAAAAAAATTCCCTTTTAGGAAAATACATCTTTTTTTGCATACAATTTGATTTGTTCGTATCTTAGGCATATAAAATATATTTTATCAATGTAAAAATGTTTTATTAAATACATAAAATATATATTTCAATAAAATAAATAATTTTTTTTATTAAATCATTGGAATAAGACACATTTTTTCACATTTAAATAGCTTTTAAGAAAAGATTTCATTTTACTTTGAAAAGGGTTTTATATTCATTTTTTAATTGGTCACCAAATAATATATATAATAAACTTGTGTAGAATATATTTTCATAAATTATTTAATCATATTCATTTCTTCCATTCATATAGATTGTTTGTAACTGTCAAGATAAATAATAATGTTAACACCATTTTTTGATAAGATTCAACCTTGAGTTTAACACAAGATATCAAATAAACTTGATGTTATATGATACAAAAGAAAAATATTGTATTGTGAAAGATAAAATTTTCATGGAATTTAAATGAAGATATAAAATAATTTATATTAAGATGAAATAATATATTTCATAGAGTATCAGGATATTACTTGCTGGATTGGAAATATAAGAAACATATCTATATTTAATTATAAGACCGAAAATTGTGAATTGATATTTATCATGTCTAAAAATAGGTTGTAACTCACAATATGTTTTTTTAATTTCTATAACTTGTAAGAAATGTTTTCTACTATTTTAATTCGTATAATGTTCTATCAATATACAATTAGGGTGAATATTAATTTTTAGTAAATATAATTAAATATTATAAATATAATTAAATAGACATAAATTTTTTTTTACATTAACACATTATTTTTTGGTTTGAAAATTGATAAGTCAATGTTATTATAGATTACAAACAATATCATACATAGATTCATCTTCATGATTCAATTACGTGAATTTAGCTTTGTGTATCACTTAAATAATTCTTCTACATAAATTTTAGTACATGAGTCACCTATGTCAATTATCAAACATTAATTTTATTAAGTCATATATTTTAGATACCTTTCAAAAAATGAAAAATGAAATACACATACATGAATTTTTTAATATATTTCATTGAAATTATAGAGGATATTGTAATGTCTAGAAATTAGTTTTTTATTTATAACTCATTTTTAGATTTACTAAATGTTCAATTTAAATATTTAAATTTTTATAATGACTTCAAATATTCATAATAATTATTAGAACCTACATGAACTATTTTTCATTATTTTTAACATGTTTATATAATGACGAAATAGAGATATATAATCATGCATGAAACTACTTTCATGAATCTCATTTTTTTCATTTTGTGTTTTCCAATCAATTCAAATACTTCAATAGTATGATAACTTGATATAAAAATAATTTTAAATAATTTTAATATTTTTTATACAACATGATTGAATTTTGAAATTATCTATATGTTAAGTGTATATTTAAAATTGAATAATGCGGAATTTGCAATTTTAGAGAGGGAATTTAGATTTTAATTGGATTTACATTGGACCTGTTATTATGGAATAATTTTAAATTATTATATATATTTACTTCAAAATTTTTTGAATTATTCATTATTGTTTTGAATACTAGACATGAGTTGAGTGATTAGTATAATATGAAAATTTATTTCTTCTCTCTCTCCCTCTCTGAAAATCCAATTTTATCATTTTTTGCATTTTAATGACCTAAACTATCTGAACTATTTTGAGTTTATTTGAGTTTAAAATTAGTTCAATCCTCTATACTATGTGGGATGGTGATAAACTAATATTTTGATACATATTCTATGAGACCATTCATATTTTCATTTGATATAGTGTGAAGGGAATGGTGTGGTTGATATTGTTAAGTACTGTTTAATTTTTATGTGATGATTATTTCTCATTACAAGTAGATGATATTAGTAGGTAAAAAACATATATTACGTAATCTACATCCTTGAAATGATAGTCATCTGATTATAAATGAAAGAACCAGTACCTATTTTTTATTTATCTTCTATATATGTCACAATAGTTTATTTATTATGAAGCACTTAATCTAATATATCATGTGATTTAACATTCTATTTATACTTTTTTATAAAAAATGATTATCATTGATTAGGTTGTGACTCATCGATTCTAAATTATAGAACATCTGGGATGTGACTCTATATATTTATATTCAGGGTTGTAAATTAGTTGTGAAACCGCATAAAAAAGTTATGTGTAATATTTATTCTTACACTATAAAAATCAACATGAAATTAGATTATGATTCACCTTCAAAAATATTATTGGTTAACAATGTATTTATCACCAAGTGGAAATTTATGGGAGAAAACTAGGTCGACATTATAAGTAACAACTATAAAAATCATCCTTTTAATATTAATTATATTATGTTTTTTGAATTAACTATTTTGATAAATATTGATGAAAAAATTAAGTAATTAAATCATATCATTTTTATCTGCAGTCTATTCAAACCCCATTATACCATCATTTATCACCTTGTTGGAAATAAGAGTAGTTATCTAAATTTGATTATTTGGGAATTTTAAAATTCCATTTTTAGAGACTATTGTTTTTATTTTTTTTGTTAAACAATTTCTTAGACATCATTGTCTAAGGAAAAGAACTATAATATAGATGGAATGAATTAAATAGTGGATGGATTCTGTAGAATCCGCCCCAGTAGGATGAATGGAAATATGGTAATTATTAATATAGAAAATATGCATACTATAAATAGTTAATCAAAAAAACCACTCAATCATGTAAAACAATACATGATACCATAAGTTGACTTAGATACTTGATCATCAAAATATACTGCATGATATGTTATAAAT
Organism: Viscum album; assembly: GCA_963277665.1. Taxonomy (NCBI): domain Eukaryota; kingdom Viridiplantae; phylum Streptophyta; class Magnoliopsida; order Santalales; family Viscaceae; genus Viscum; species Viscum album. The sequence goes on from OY728146.1 coordinate 1,836,422,056, forward strand.
TACAAATTAGTAAATATATTATATTTTTATATTAATAGATGCTTGTTTGGTCTTGTATTAATAAGTAAGACAACTTATTATTCAGAAATATTTTAAAATTTAAACTCCTTAGATCATATAATATTATTAGTACCAAACCTAGAATTATTCGATTGGTGATTCAATATTTTAATATGTGCGAAGAAAAAACAATCAATCAAATGTTTTAATGATTCAAAATCATTTTAATATGAATGAATTAAATAATTGAAACTTTTTATATTCTTATAATCATTTATGTTTTCCAAATAACTCTACCCAAGAAATGAAATGAAATGAGTGTTGTGATCATTGAAATTAATTATTTCACTAATATTAATTAGATTATATCATCATATCAATTTTTAAATATGAACATGAATAAAATAAAATTGCAGATGAAGATAGTTCAAAGAATAAATAAATTTATTTCCTATATCATAAAAATATTTTTCAGTACTCTTCTAAATCTATTGCACATAAATGCCAATAATGTGGAATTATAAATATATAAAAATTTATTTATAATTTTTTTAATAGAAATAAAAATAACAAGAAGATAACGAGTAAATATTGAATAGATTATATAAAAGAAAATAATGTCACTTCATACAGAGCATATGTAACATGTTATGAATTCAAAAATAATAGACATATCAAACCAAATTCTCCAATGTTTTCCAAGAATATAGTGATTAAAAACAATAATTAATTAAATAATTTTTATCATGATAGATGGAGTGTCAATGATGAATCGATTCCATGTGATGACTCAATAAGTTTGAAAGAATCATCCAACAAATTTTTATAGTAAAATATATAAATGTGGTCAGTAATGATTCTGATTAAATATATTATTTTAATAGTTGTGGTTATAATTTTTATGTGTTTTATGTAGAAAATATTTATATAAATAAATATATTAATAAAATTTATTGAATTATGAAAATAATTAATAGAATAATATCATAGGATTATCAATGAATTTATGAAAGTCAACAAGTAGAATGTTTATTTTATGGATGGAATAAAAAAATTCTTCTTCAAGATCAAAAGGTATGATGTATGATGATTTAAATTATATTAAAATAGAGAATGATAATATTGAAAAGAAATTTTTATGATTGAAATAAATGTATCTACTTCTGATATAGAAAATGAAAAATAATAAAGTGTGTTATTTATAATGGAACTGAATAAATAAAACATTGTTGTTAGTTATAAACCATATACTCATAATTTATAATTGACTAGTTTTATTAACAATTTTTCTCAAAAGGATTATTCTACACCTAATTTAAATTTTGTATGCATGGACATTTGAATAATTAATATTCTCACTTATTTTTGAATATCATAGATGGAATAGACCTTTTATTTAAAAAATAATCTTCGAGGGTACCATATAATAAATTTATAAATATATTTAGGTATATAAGATTTCAATTTCAAAAACAAGTAGACCAAATAATAGCATTGAAATAAAAAATTATTATTCATAATAAATATATTTGAGGATGATAACTTTATGAATCTAAAGGACACATTGTACATGATCAATAGTTAATCTCGACACATGTCTAATGGCCTATCAAATATCCTCTATTATACAAAATGAGAAAGTGTATTTATAAGTCATAGACATAACACTAATGGATAGGATAATTGATTAACTGACATAGGTATTTACAATTTTATTTTATTCTATGAAGTTTTAGAAATTAATGGTTTGAATCATAAATTTATTTTTATTTTATGATTATGTGATGAAGTTATGTGTGAAAATTTTAGATAATAATTATTTAGTTTTTTTAGATTAAAAAGTTTTATTTTATGCCAATAAAAAAGTTAATATTTTTTAAATTGATTCCTCTGATATAAATAATTAAAATTATTTGTGTCTTAATGATTTTGAAATATATATTGATTACTGGAATAAAAGGGGTGTTAAATGCTCATTTTTGAATGATATTTTTTCCCATGAATGATAATGTCCTATATTTCCCCATGGTAATGCAAATAAGATATTTTGTTGGATTCATGTTTAAAGGTAAGAATCAAAAGGATTATTTAAAATATATCAATAATGATTGTAATTATATAACTCTTGAATGATTAAAACATCATTTATTTGGTCCAATTAAATATTCTAGATAAAGAATTAATCAGTATTTTTTTTATTGATGATGATTTTAGTGGTTTTTGATATTTTTCTTTTGTTTGTGATAATCTTTAAACCATCGATAGATTTATTTCATTCGGTAAGCTAGATCAAAATATGATATATATTTAGATTATTTATATTAGAATTTATAATATGGGTGAATTTATTAATTTTTATATTAAATTTTTTTTATAATAAATTGTTATTCATAATATTTTTTCTCTTAGAACATAATGAATTTTTTTATTGAATAAAAAAGTAATAAATTTCAAGAGAAATATAAAACTATTCTTATTGAATATAAATAACCAATTTATTTAATAAGTCTATTATTTATTCAAGATATGTTTAAAATAGTGTTTATGTAATATGATTTTTGATGATAACAAATTATGGAATGTTTAAATGTAGAAAACCAATGGTTGATTATTTTACTTTTTTTGGTTGTAATGTTTTAATCATAAAATGAAAGGATAATTCAAATACGATTTATTCTAAAAGTTTTGATGTAATAATTATAATATATTTATCAAACAATAACACTTATATAGTTTATAATAATTAAACCATGACTATAAGAATATGAGCATATAATTTTGGTTGATTTTGTTGTTGTTAATAAACATGTTTTTTTTAAAAAAATTGATGATTATTTTAAAGATTTAAGAATTTGACTAGAAAAACCTCAAGATATTGTTTATATTGTGGGGTAGTAAAAAATAACTATTCTAACTAGATGTGGTGGTATTTCCAAAAATATCATCCAATATAGTGTATACTTTTTAATGCTGGTTTGGGTTTGAATAACAGATTCTATACATTAAAAATCATTAATAATTCTTTTATGATTTATTTTTATCTGGGAAATGATATTTTGGATACATTCAATGATTCTAATTGGATAATTCCTTTAAAATATGAACAAAATAATTTTTCCTAAAATAGTTTCATAGTATTTATTTGAACCTCATTTAATAAATAATTATTTGGAAGTCAATGTATTTTTAAAATATGGTCAAGGAATTTAGAGAAATTATTAAAAATAAATCTATAAATGGTGGTTAAGGATATTATCAAGATTAATTTATTGATTTTTATGTATCTTTTTCACCTATATCTCATATTTAATCTATTATAATTTTTTATTTTTTTCAATTTTAAGGGTTTTATGTTATTTCAAATGGATGTCAAAAAAGAATTTAAAATGATTCATTATTATTTTTTTAAATTATAAAAATAATTATATTTTATTAAACAAGAAGCTCATGCTCCATATGATAGAAATATTATTTTTTCGTTTTTAAAATTATTATAATAAAGGTAAGTCATTTCCTGATTTTTGTATGGAAATAATTTTGAATGATATTGTTATTTTTTAAATATATATTTATGGTAAAGATTTTGGCTTCTTAAATTAGTTTATTTGTAATGATTTTTAATATTTAATAGATAGTGAACATGATACATGTCTTATAAGTTAAATCAAATTCATTTTATTTCTTAAAATTATTCAAATAAATAATTGAATATTATTTAATAAATTGAAATTTACTAAAGTTTTTGTGAAGAGTTTTGTTCATTTTTTTTGAAATACATTTCAAATAGTATGAGTATTTTTTAAATTAGATTATGGGGATTAATTAAAAACGGTTATTTTTAAATAATTTTGGGGCATGATGGGATATTTTTTGTATTTAATTGATTCAAAAATTAAAAAAAAATGTTTACTGTTTGTTTTATATTCTACATTTCAATCTTTATCATAAGTAATATAACATAAATTATGTTTATTTTATTATAAGATATGATATGTAAACTATTAATTAGGTATTATTCTACTATATGTAAATATATTTTTATTTAATTTGTTAGCATGAATCTAATTTTATAGGATGCAGATTTCATAGAAAAATACCTGAGGTATGTGTCATTTTTCGAGTAATAATTTTGTTTTTTATGTTTAGAAAAAAATTCATATTAATCCACTAATAATGGTGAATATATCCTTGATGCTATTGGATTGAAAATGTAGATGTATATGTATTTTAGATGGAACAATACAATAAGGGGGTGAATTTTAGGTTAAAAACGTGGTGTTTAAACACTTAATAAATTAGTATAAACGATCTTAAACTAATACATTTCACAAAAAAAACAACCACAATTGTATTAAATATAAAGGTATGATATATTTTAATTCTATAATAAAGTAAAGAAATTGTATTCAATATGAATACAATAATCAGAGTAAAAAAATACTGAAGGATTTTACCATAGAGCGTATAGAATCAATCGATACAATATGTAACAGTGTGATTGTAATTGAAACAATTACAAAAGAATATGAAATAAAGAATGTAAAAAATACAATTCCCTTTCTAAAAAAAACAGCGGCAAAAATGTAAAAGAATTAAAATTCTTTTGACCTAAAGAGAAGGGTTATCCTTTCACCTAGGATAACAGGTCTATCTTACCACCAACTTGCTAAGCCCTCGATATGATGATCGGTACGTCAGTCTTGCTATCCCCACAAGCCCTAAATTTTCTAGGTAATCAGCACCTCTGTCTTTAAATCACTTGAAAGCCCTTGATACGATGATTAGTAGCACCGTCTGCCTATCCAAGGTATCCCTCGATCGTTATCACTTGATCAGACACACAATGCAAAAAAAGCACTTATAGAAATACAAAATCTAAGAACGAGTCGTTCACGTTTTGTAATCTCATGGATTTCACACAAAGCAAGAGAGAAGTCACAGTATCTCTATCTAGAACTTGATATAACAAAGTCTCACACTCGTGTTTTCTTGACTTCAAATGACCCCCTATTTATCGGCCTCAGGTTCCAACAGTCATATTTCCTCCAATGGTCATATTTCTCCGAAAATCTGGGAGGGACATAGACATCTGGCATTATAACGGTCATATTGAAATAGAAATCATGACATCGTTTTAATTAGTTTATAACTAACTCAATGACATCATTTTGGGTTAAAATAAATAGATATATGAAGATGATAAAAATGAGTATGATTAATATGAAACATGTGTTTTTGACTAAGTACCAAAAAAATCAAGTAATGAAATTAATGTATGAGTACTAGAATTATTACACTGTAATGTTTTGAAATGATACATAATGTGTAGATTTATAAGAATTAGTACGATTAACAGAGTCAATACAATTTCCAGTCTGTATGAAAATTATAGTCAGTATGATTAGCATAGTCAGTACGATCAGCATGGCCAGTACGATCAGCATGGTCAGTAGGATTAGCATGGTCAGTACCATCAGCATGGTCAATACGATCAGCATGGTCAGTACGATCACCATGGTCAGTAGGAACAGCATGGTCAGTACGATCAGCATGCTCAGTACGATCAGCATGGTCACTACGATCAGAATGGTCAGAATGATCAGCATGGTCAGTACGATCAGCATGGTCTATACGATCAACATTGTAAAAGACATTTTTTATTTCAAAAAAAAGATATAAAAGTCAAAAGAGAACTTTTGAGTCAACAATATCCCCCTTTTTGGAAAGAACAAAACGCAAAGTAAAAACAAAAAGAAATATTTATCTCCCCCTGAGTTATTGGAAACTGTAGAGACCCGAAGCTTGACGTACATGGACATTACATTACATTTGCAGAATACTTAATACATAACAAAAACAGACACACAAGGACCGTAATAGTTTAGTGTCTTTGGAAACATGGAATATAATCTTCTAAACATGGTGAAAGATCTTCAACATCTCCTATAAATATCTTCCCCTTTTTTTTACCTAAAACCTTTCTTTATATCCTGGGGAAAAGAAAACATAAAAGGGTGAGCTAAAATGCTCAGTAAGGGTAAACAAAAGAAATATCAATCACATCATATTCATAAGAACATAACATTTTGAAAATTTTAACCTGCAAAAGAGAGCATAATTTCATAACATGGGATAAATCATAGTAGTGAAATGAAATTTCTATAATAATAACATAAAACATGAAACTATGTGGCATACACACATAATCATAGAGAATCATATCTTATTAGTCAAGACTCATTTGCAAGACTATCTTACTGAACAAAGTCCCTTTATGAACCGAGTCACCCTCGTTTCAGTCCTGTTTCACTGAACTGGTATAACCTACCATTCCAGCCATGTCTATCTCATGAGATATAAAATCTTTACCCAATGCATTGGAGGGAGATATAGGTCCCACCCATCTCATAATGATACCATTCTTATATGTGCCACAAAATCATAAATCATACATCATTGTATAACCCATGTAATACAAATGAGAATCTTAAACATCATGACATCATAAAACAAATCATATAAGATAAAGGAATTCATAAAAATAATTCCATCACAACATAATCAAATCAATGTAATAATAGGGATAAAAACATAACCCTTTATTATCTTAGATGGAAAATAATTTTGATAAAACACTTGAACTCCATTCTTCAGGAAAATATCCTTTCTTCTTCAAAAACACATTTCCTTTCTTAACATGTCATACAAAAAGAAGTTGATTAAAAATAAACTTGAAAACTTGTAAAGGAAGATTCTTGGAAATAATTTTTTAAAAATCCATTCAAGTCATACAAGTTTAAAAAAACATTCTTCGTACTTTTGTCGGAAAAGTCAAAAAGTACCTCGTACAAAAAACGACAAAAGATTCCTTTCATATTCTTTACTAAAAAATCACTGAAGGGTAAAATTTTATTTAAACTCTTTTATGTGGATGGAAACAATATTACATATTAAGGGATCATGGATGTGGATGATAAAATACACCCCAGTAAATGCCAAAGTAAAAACAATCTCGGATAAAAATGAGATTGTGATATTTTCCCTTACCTTAGGTCGGATATGCTTTGTACGTGTCCAAACCTCCTGTATAATGATTTAAATAATGTTATTTACTTATTCCAGAATCATACTTATTTTTATGATATCATATATGGTCATTTTCTTAGCTTCATAGTAGTAATATTTCATTGCTACTTGTTATTCGGTTGTTTATAACTTTTTGTTCTTATGCGTGTTTTGTCGAATAAATTATTATTCTTATCTTTAGGTTATAGATACCTCATTTACAGAATGGTATTAGTGTAATATATATTATATTCATTCAATAAATTAATTTATATAATCATTATGAAATGAAGATCATGTAGAACGAGTCGCATCACATCGTGGAGACGGTATTCCGTACGTACGCACGAGTGATGATATCATTCCTATGATCATCGAATTGTATTGAAGTGTATGTATACTATTTCAGAATCAATATCACTTTATTATAGTCATATATAGTCATTATTTACACCATTATACCCATCCAAGTAAGGTGGTGGTGGAAAATAGATTACACCACGACGTGGAGACGGTATTCCGTACGTACGCACGCGTGGTGATTTATTTTTCCGTAGGATGGATAGATGGTGAAATAGGGTTGTTCCATACTTATAATAACATATCAGTATATGAGTGATACTGATGTTATTACTATATAATGAAACAACTAAAGAAGAAGAAGTGGAAGAAGAAATAAATATGAAAGAATCGGTAACGGACATTACCTCTTCTTTGAAGTGCTTCTTTGAGACCTCCTCTTAGGGCACTAAAATTGGTCTTTGAGAAAGAACAGAAACTATAGAATGTTTCTAGGGAAGTGGAGAAGAGAATTTGTCAGGTTTTGGCTGAGCTTGAAGGCTCAAAGTTGTGTGAGAAAGAGAGGGAGGAGGTTCCCTTTTATAAGGGAGGAGAGGGGAACCTTTGGAATAACAAAAAATATTATTTTATTATAAAGTCATGTTCGGTTTTAAATAGCTCCAAATTGATTTATTTCTAGGATAAGGTGGGATGGGTTGAAATCCTCTAATCCAATAGAATTTAGACAAGTTTAAGTTCCAATTTTAACCTTATCATTTAGATTTAACATTAAGTTAAATAATTTTACTTTTACCGTGTCTTATTGTGTTCTTACACTATAAGGTAAATAAACATTCTATAAGAAGACAAACGAACCCCAAGTTGTTTATTATTAATATATATAACTTTATCTAAGTCATTTGGCCGAACCTTATATATTTAGGAATAAAATAACAACTAATAATATAATATTTGTTTTAAAAACTATTTTATGTCAATTTTGACACTATTTAGTAATTGATTTTTGTGAAAATCATAACAGAATGATAAGTTCGATAAAAGTTAATTAAATCAATACTAAAATGTCATATTAACCTATAAAATTAGTGGAATTCATAAAAAGTCTCAAATTATATTTATTTGGGTATTTATAACATCAATTATGTCAATATTTCATTAATAAGATAATTACTCCATCATCATTGTGTCATAATTAAATTAAATTATATATTGTCTAAAAATTAAAAATAATATACCATTATGTAGGAAATCGTTTTAGATTTATAATGAATAATTATAGTCGAATTTATCTTATGTATAACCCCATATTAAAAATGTTTTAGTAAACAAACTTTGATTTTAACTCTTTTAACCCTTCTTTAAATAAATTAATAATAAATGTCCTAATCTAATCCAAGTTGGCCTAAATGGTCATATTTTATTCCTAAGATTGTTTTTGGTCGAATTAAACTTGTCCAATAGAATTAGGACATGTGTTAGGATAATAATAATATCATTTCTACCCTTAATTACCCTATTTACTTTTAACCATGGTAAAAAAAAGTAAAAAGTTAATATTCACCAAAAAATTATTTTCATCTCATTGAACCACATTTTACTTACTGACATCAACCGTGTCTCTCGGATTTTTGAAATTACACTCATAGAAATGGTAAAATTATGTTTTATGAACAATTCAGTTTTTTTAACTACCACTTAGTGGTTTCACTATTCATCAAAAATTGAATGTTTTCAGAAAAATACCAAAAATTAGGCCTAAGCTATATTTGATATTATGAACTCAAAAATGATTTCTATTTTACCAAATTAAAAACATATCAGTTGCATTAATTAATTTAAAAATTAATTCCCGTCGTCAAAACAAAACTCGTGTTTTTAAGAGATAATAACTATCAAAAGATTGACACTTGTTTATAACTGGTTTAAATGTGAAATTACATCCAATGACCAACATTGTATTAAATTGTAAAAATATATTCTAAATATACTTTAAAACCACTAAAATTAATAATTTATCACTATTAATTATTTCTATTGAAAAAGTTGTTTTTAATTAAAAGTTAGTAATTTCAACTATTCATCAAAAAATGAAAGTTATCCAAAAATTACCAAAATTTCACCCTAAGCTAATTTTGATATTCCGAATCCAAAAAATGAAGTCCATTTTGAAAAATAAAATTTACAAAATTTCAAAAAGTGGTTATGACTATTCATAACGGCTAGTTTTAATAATATTTTAATAGCAAATTGTTTGTTTAGTGAAGCTTGTTATTGCGTACTACACACGCTATCGAGGATGGTCGTGATTGCGTGTAATGAAATACAATCAAGGATGTGTGTTGTGCAAGATCCTTTTGGTGTAGCGTATAACACAAGACATTAATGAAATTAAAAAGATTATTTTTCATAAAATCTCGGGGTGTTACATTCTACCCCCCTTAAAATGATGTTCGCCCTCGAAATTCGTCGGGGTTATAAATGGTTTACTATTCGAAAATTTCTTTGATAGAAACCCACATCGTAAAAAGGAATACCAAAACTAATCATTAAAAACAAAAGTATGAAACTTAACGGTTACCCAAATAAACTAATCACTGGGTTTCCACATAGGTGAAAATATGGATATGGAAGAGAAATCTAACCATCATGTTCTGATGGAGAGTGGTAGAGAAGATGGCTATGGAAAAGCTAGCAATCACAAAGCCATAAATTTGTGACGATCTAAGGTACCATATGATTCATCATATATAAGAGCACTAGGACAACATTTTTGGATTTCAAGATCATTTCCCTAAAGTTGATGAAATTGGAATTAGAAGAAATAATTTTGTGATTTTGGTATAGTCTCACCATTTGTTGTTCTTTGGAAAATTTCCACTTCATCTCTTAACGAAATGAAGTTGAATTTGTCATTCGTGATATGTTAGCAGATCATGTGATAGAATGATGGGTCATTCCATCTCTTTAAAACAAAAGGTTAGCAAAAGTTATAAGTCCATCATATGGTTAATCGTATATGGTTTCAAAAATGAACTTATACTTCATATATCATAATGCTTAATAAAATAAAACTAGTTTCTACTAACTAGGGACTTCCTGTAGGCCAGTGGTAGGTGATAAAGGCCAGTCGCACTTTGGTTGTGGGTTCGATTCCCACATCCTTGTCCGAAGCGATGGGTTGTCGCCCATCCTGCAGGTTGTCCTTTTTCTAAAACTATATTACTATGACATCCCATCAATAATATCGAAAAACTTCTATCCATAAACAATACAAAATTATGTCCAACATAATCCATTCCAATCTTTAGGCTTATCCATAATATTGTAGTCCACTCTCATAATATAGTGAAAATGATTACCAGAGATTTAATATCATCGTTGATCCCCATATATCATAAGATATGTCTTGTTGGTCACATTCCAGACATTCAAAGTTCTTAATCATGTATTCTCTTGAATACACATTGAACCATAGTGAAAACTTGAATGCAGTTAAAAGTTAACACTTTCCACATACCAAAACCCTCAAAATTCTATATACTCAATCCATGATATCACTTAGTCCTTATATCAATCATGAGCTCATGAATACTATTAAACATTTCATTTTATCGTTTTCCCTTCATTATGCGCATATCATATTATTTCCAAAAATATCCCAATCACTTTGAATACCACATTAGACCAATAAATAAATATTACAATACTCCATGATACAACATTATTTTGGAATCCCATTACATAAACACTTAATCATTCCACCACATTGTTGTTATATTCAACATCACCAATAGTGATCACATGTGACTTCCCTTTGTCCTTTTCCTTAAGTGGGTTCTCATGTCGATCATCACTAACCCTTGGATTAGGGAATTTATTAGCATAATGCCCCATTTCCTTGCACTTGAAGCATTGAAGTGTTGGGGGTGCGTTCTCTGCAGTATTTTCTTTATTCCCATCATTAGAAACCGTTTTTCTATTACTTCGACACTCAGCTGCTCGATGACCTTCTTTTCCACAATTAAAACATTTTATAGTCCCTTTAAGACAATCTCTACCATGCTTCTTTCCACACTTTGTGCATAAGGAAACATTCATCTTCTTTCACCATTATTCTGAGATTTCTCCTTGAACTACATCTTTTGTTTCTTGTCAAAACCATGAGATGGATATGTAACACCAACTTCCATTTCTACCTTGATAGCACAATGTAAAATTTCTTCATAGCTACTGAAGTATTTTATAGCTAATTCCCTTCTAAGACATGGTTTTAATCCACTGAAAACTCGAACAACTTTACTTTCAGGTTGGATGATAATGCCAGATGCATACCTTACAAGTCTTGTAAAATTCGCTTCGTATATACCAACAGATTCATCATCCTTCTACTTCAGCTCAAGAAAATCCTTCTCCATATTTGTTCGAAGAATACGAGGGAAGTACTTACTGAAAAACAAGTTCTTGAACTCGTCCCATTCCATGGAATCAATTTCATCTCTTTGCCTCGTACTCTTGATAATATTCCACCATTGATCAGCTTCACCTTCCAAACGATATACTGCTAAGATGACTTTATCATGCTCAGAACATTGAAGAACTGAAAATGTCTTTTCAGTGGTATTGATCCATTGTTCATCAACAAGTGGATCGGAAGACCCACTGAAAGAAGGTGGATGTTGCCTCATGAAGGACTCAATAGAATATTGCTCCCTTATCTGCTCATTTGGAATTCCATAATGATTCATAGCTTGTGTAAGTATATCAATATGATTTTGCACTCCATCTCCCATAACATTTGTTTGTTCAGGAGGGAAATCATTGCATTGTCCATTGCATTGATCAACATGGTTCCTTCGGGTTCCATCCATCGTCTAAAACCCAAAAAGAATAGTGTGGGAGGCAAAAAATCATGCTAGAGAAAACTACATAATAAAGGGGGAGTACCTTCAATATCTAACATCTTAGGTTTAATTCTATGATCGTTAGCATAATTATAGTACTATAACCTATACGTATACTTAACCAATGGGGCATCCCTAGACTTAGACATACCATAGAAATATCTGTAGGGATATCACTAACGTTTTCGCATCCTAGTTTCCAAAGGTTGACTAAACCTTTCCTCTGATACCAACTGTAGAGACCCAAAGCTTGACGTATATGGACATTACATTACTTTTGGAGAATACTTAATACATAACATAAATAGACACACAAGGACCGTAATAATTTAGTGTCTTTGGAAACTCGGAATATAATCTTCTAAACATGGTGAACGATCTTCAACATATCCCATAAATATCTTCCCGCTTTTTTACCTAAAACCATTCTTTATATCCTGGGGAAAAGAAAACATAAAAGGGTGAGCTCAAATGCTCAGTAAGGGTAAACAAAAGAAATATCAATCACATCATATTCATAAGAACATAAAATTATGGAAATCTTAACCTGCAAAAGAGAGCATAATTTCATAACACGGGATAAATCATAGTAGTGAAATGAAATCCCAATAATCATAACTTAAAACATGAAACTATGTGGCATACACACATAATCATAGATAATCATATCTTATTAGTCAAGACTCATTGCCAAGACTATATTAGTGGACAAAGTCCCTTTCTAAACCGAGTCACCCTTGTTTCAGTCCTGTTTCACTGAACATGTATAACCTACCATTCCAGCCATGTCTACCTCATGAGATATAAAATCTTTACCCAATGCATTGGAGGGAGATATAGGTCCCACCCATCTCATAATGATACCATTCTTATGTGTGCCACAAAATCATAAATCATACATCATTGTATAACCCATGTAATACAAATGAGAATCTTAAACATCATGACATCATAAAACAAATCGTATAAGATAAAGGAATTCATAAAAATAATTCCATCACAACATAATCAAATCAATGTAATAGTAGGGATAAAAACAGAACCCTTTATTATCTTAGATGGAAAATAATTTTGATAAAACACTTGAACTCCATTCTTGAGGAAAATATCCTTTCTTCTTCAAAAACACTTTTCCTTTCTTAACATGTCTTACAAAAAGAAGTTTATTAAAAATAAACTTGAAAACTTGTAAAGGAATCTTCTTGGAAATAATGTTTTAAAAATCCATTCATGCCGTGTATGTTAAAAAAAAATTCTTCGTACTTTTTTCGGAAAAGTCAAAAAGTACCTCGTACGAAAAACGACAAAAGATTACTTTCATATTTTTTACTAAAAACTCACCGAAGGGTAAAATTTGATTTAAACTACTGTAAGTGGATGGAAAAAATATTACATATTGAGGGAACATGGATGTGGATGATAAAATACACCCCATTAAATGCCAAAGTAAAAACAATCTCGCATAAAAATGAGATTGTGATATTTTCCCTTACCTTAGGTCTGATATGCTTTGTACGTGTCCAAACCTCCTGTATAATTATTTAAATAATGTTATTGACTTATTCAAGAATCATACTTATTTTTATGATATCAAATATGGTCATTTTCTTAGCTTCTTAGTAGTAATATTTCATTGCTACTTGTTATTCTGGTGTTTATAACTTTTTGTTCTTATGCGTGTTTTGTCGAATAAATTCTTATTATTCTCTTTAGGTTATAGATACCTCATTTCCTGAATGATATTATTGTAATATATATCATATTCATTCATTCAATTAATTTATATAATCATTATAAAATGAAGATCATGTAGAACGAGTCGCATCACATCGTGGAGACGGTATTCCGTACATACGCACGAGTGATGATATCGTTCCTATGATCATGGAATTGTATTGAAGTGTATGTATAATATTTCAGAATCAATATCACTTTATAATAGTCATATATAGTCATTATTTACACCATTATACACATCCAAGTAAGGTGGTGGTGGAAAATAGATTACACCATGACGTGGAGACGGTATTCCGTACATACGCACGCGCGGTGATTTCTTTTTCCGTAGGATGGATAGATGGTGAAATAGGGTTGTTTAATACTTATAATAACATATAATTATATGAGTGATACTGATTTTATTACTTCATAATGAAACAACTAAATAAGAAGAAGTGGAAGAAGAAATAAAGATGAAATAATCGGTAACGGACATTACCTCTTCTTTGAAGTGCTTCTTTGAGACCTCCTCTTAGGGAACTAAAATTGGTCTTTGAGGAAGACCAAAACCTCTAGGATGTTTCTAGGGAAGTGGAGAAGAGAATTTGTCAGGGGTTGGCCGATATTGAAGGCTCAAAGTTGTGTGAGGAAGAGAGGGAGGAGGTGCCTTTTATAAGGGAGGAGAGGGGCACCTGTGGAATAACTAAAAATAATATTTTATTATAAAGTCAAGTTCGGTTTTAAATAGCTCCAAATTGATTTATTTCTAGGATAAGGTGGGTATGGGTTGAAATCCTATCATCCAATAGAATTTAGACATGTTTAAGTTCCTATTTTAACCTTATCATTTAGATTTTACATTAAGTTAAATAATTTTACTTTTACCTTGTCTTCTTGTGTTCTTACACTATAAGGTTTATAAACATACTATAAGAAGACAAAAGAACCCCAAGTTGTTTATTATTAATATATATAACTTTATCTAAGTCATTTGGCCGAACCTTTGAATTTTATGAATAAAATAACAATTAATAATATAATATTTGTTTTAAAAACTATTTTATGTCAATTTTGACACTATTTAGTAAATGATTTTTGTGAAAATCATAACAGAATGATTGGTTCTAGAAAAGTTAATTAAATCAATACTAACATGTTATATTAACCTAGAAAATTAGTGGAATTCATAAAAGGTCTCAAATTATAATTATTTGGGTATTTATAACATCAATTATGTCAATATTTCATTAATAAGATAATTACTGCATCATCGTTGTGTCATAAATAAATTAAATTATTTAATGTCTAAAAATTAAAAATAATATAAAATTATGTAGGAAATCGTTTTAGATTTCTAATGAATATTTATAGTCGAATTTATCTTATGTATTACCCCATATTAAAAATGTTTTAGAAAACAAACATTGATTTTAACTCTTTTAACCCTTCTTTAAATAAATTAATAATAAATGTCCTAATCTTATCCAAGTGGGCCTAAATGGTCATATTTTATTCCTAAGTTTATTTTTGGTCGAATTAAACTTGTACAATAGAATTTGGACTTTTGTTAGGGTAATAATAATATCATTTCTACCCTTAATTACCCTATTTACTTTTAACCGTGGTAAAAAAAAGAAAAAAGATACTATTCACCAAAAAATTATTTTCATCTCATTAAACGACATTTTACTTACTTACATCAACCGTGTCTCTCGGATTTTTGAAATTACACTCACATAAGCGGTAAAATTAAGTTTTATGAACAATTCAGTTTTTTTAACTACCACATAGTGGTTTCACTATTCATCAAAAATTGAAAGTTTTCAGAAAAATACCAAAAATCAGGCCTAAGCTATATTTGATATTATGAACTCAAAAATGATTTATATTTTACCAAATACAAAATATATCAGTTGCATTAATTAATTTAAAAATTAATTCTCGTCGTCAAAACAAAAGGCATGTTTTTAAGAGATAATAACTATCAAAAGATTGACACCTGTTTATAAGTGGTTTAAATGTGAAATTACATCCAGTGACCAACATTGTATTAAATTGTAAAAATATATTCTAAATATACTTTAAAACCACTAAAATTAATAATTTATCACTATTAATTATTTCGATTGAAAAAGTTGTTTTTAATTAAAATTTAGTAATTTCCACTATTCATCACAATATGAAAGTTATCTGAAAATTACCAAAATTTCACCCTAAGCTAATTTCGATATTCCGAATCCAAAAATAAAGTCCATTTTGAAAAATAAAATTTACAAAATTTCAAAAATTGGTTATTACTATTCATAACTACTAGTTTTAATAATATTTTAATAGCATATTATTTGTTTAGTGAAGCTCGTTATTGCGTACTACACACACTATCGAGGAAGGTCGTGATTGTGTGTAATGCAAGGCAAGTCAAGGATGCGTGTTGTGCAAGCTCCTTTTGGTGTAGCGTATAACAATAGACATTAATGAAATTAAAAAGAATATTTTTCATAAAATCTCGGGGTGTTACAGAAACTCTTCTGAATATGAAATTGAATACAACTAACTCCCCCTTAGTTATGTATTTTCCTAAGGATTGTATTCGTAGATTTTACTTCAATTATATGTGTTTGATTTAAAAAATTCTCCCTCTTTGAAAAAAATTCTCCCCCATTGTAATAAATTCTCCCCCTTTGTGATTTAAAAAAAATGGGGTAATTTTTAGTTTCCTAAAAGAGTTAGAGAAAATTAAAGCAATAAAAAGAAAATGATAATATAAATCTTATTAAGATAACAAATGTTTATAGTGTTTCATGAAAAAAACAAATACAACAATCATTTTTTTTTCTCTTTCCTTTTCTTTCTTTATCATTTCATGAAGAACAGATTTAATCTTTTTGATTTCCTTCTTGTCATCAGATATAGAATCACCCTGAGATCTGAGATGCTCCTGTTGATCGGAAAAAAGCTGATCCTGATTCTTGATTGTCTCCTTCTGAACTCTAATTACTTTTTCAAGAGTATAAATTCTGTTATGTAAATTCTTTTTGTCTTTGGATAACAGAAAATATTGTTTCTTCAACAAAACTAATTCATCTTTGAAGAATCAGACCTTCAAAAACTCAGACTGAAAAGAATTCATTCTATCTTTCAATTCATTCACTGAAGGAATATCGTCCCTATGGGTATTTGACAAATGATTCAGCCTTTCAACAGTTTATTTTTCAGGCTTATTGAATAAAATTTCCATATCATTTGAATGTATCCTTAAGTATTCAATTGACACTTCATGATCATTCACTGAGCTTTCTGTTTTGTACGACCACTTAGTCATTCTATTGCAAGCCTTCTTATGAGCTGCCCAACTTTCGGATAAAACATTCAAATCGGCTTCAACTGAAAAAACTCTCTTTCTTAATTCTCTTACAGAACCAAACATCTTTTTTTAATTGTCAGTAATGAAATCAAATTTTCCTTCAATCTTGGGAAAGTAAGGGATGGTCTACTCAATTATCCTTAAAACATGAACAGTGAAATCACTTTTCCTAAGAGAAATTGTCTGTTTTGAATTAGTATCCTCATCATACGAAACCAGTTCATTTGATCGGCTTGAGTCTAAAACTGGATATTTTCCTTCTGCTTTATCAATCTCCTTTCTTTATTCTTCCACTTTGGCACTGATAATGATTGTTTTTTCTGAAGATTGAGGATGCTGATTCTATGGGGAAATAAATCATTCTAGAGTTTCTAATGATTCAGCCGGTGCTCGATCGACATGAGGAACTTTTTGAATAACTTCACTCTGTTATTGAACCGATTCTTCTCTACTTTTCATTTATCATTGAAAGAATTCCAAAATAAAATCTCCTTCCTCTTATTCAACTTCCAGTATTTCTTCCAAAATTTTTTCCCTTTCACTTTTTCTGGGAGACTCTGTACGATGGGTTCTTGATATACTTCTTCAGTTAGTTGAGCAATAGAATTCTCAACCATTTTAAAATATTTAGAAATATTAATGTCTTGATCTATTCTTTTTAAAAGATTGTTCTTTTTTTCAGCCTGAAGGGTATCCAAAACCCTTATCCTTTCAGAAAAGGCTTCAGTTGGGTCAAGACCAAAAATTGGATCACCTTCCTTTCTTAGTTCTCTTTCTTTTCTCCATCTTTCCACAACTTCCTTATTGTACCTAGATTTCTTATTTTTCTTTTAACTAGATTAAGGATCTGACTTTTGAGGAGCACCAATAGATATATTGTCTTTGGCTGGCATAGGTACCAATTGATTCTCAGCTGATTCAGCTTCTGAATCCTTAACAAAAAGGTTTGAATTTTGATAAAAACAGACATTCAACTTTTTCAACGTACTCCTATTTATCCAGGAAGGCTTCAGCTATTTCTATTTTCCTTTCAAAGGGATATTTGCAAAACTTCATGCTCTCAAGAATAAACCATGTAAGAATAGCTGGATACATGATCATATGGGACTTAATTGCTCCTAACTTAACATTCTCTATTGTTTCAAAAACGTATCCCAAGAGATTTACTTTTCTCATATTGACATGACATTCAAGCATAAAGATATCATAATCTTTAAAATTTTCTCTATCCCCTTTCCTTGGGATAAGATAACCATGCATCCAAAGAGCCACAAATCTATTGTCTGGTGAAAGATGAGCCACTTTCCACTTTTCATCATTTATAAGAAACAAAGACTTTTCATCACCTTTTTGGTTAAACATACCAACTTCCTCTGGAAGATTATAAGATTAACAAAAATAATCACCTTATACTGGAACACTTAGAATGTGGGCTGCTTTCATAACAGACATTGATATCATTCTATCATACACAACAAAATTGATAGTCATGTTCGTATCGAATGTCACAGTTTTGTAGAACTGAATTAATTCATCAATAAGAACCAGATATTGAGACATTGGTTTTTCAACACACAAATGATCCCAGCCTTGAGACAAAAAAATTGTTCTTATTTTAGAATCATACGAATAAAATTAGTCATGACAAAATAACCTTTCTCAGAAAAAGTATTTTTCTCAAAACATTTTGGAAGACATTTCAGAAGGGGTGTTAGGAAAGGACTGAGACATATAGCTGATGCTGATGGAAGATCGTACGGAGTCTTAAAACAGGGAGGTCGAGATTCTCCACAAAATCTGAAAAACGGGTGTGGGTTTGGGGAGTGGGGTCTATTTATAGGCGACAAAAGAAATGATCGTTGGTCTTCTACGTTTGAGATTAGAAAAAAAGAAATCAACGGATATGATTAAAACCAAAAAAAATTAAAAAAATTAGGACAGTATGTACCTGTCGGAGATCGTAAGGTAATTGTTGGTTTAAGTAGTATTAACATAGTCAAAGAAAATACAAACGAATTGTGAGAAAGAATATGATCGATTGTCATGTTGATTGAAAAAAAAATTCATTACCATGAACTGACGTGCCGATGTAAAAGAAATTCATTACCATGAACGGACGTGCTGATGGAAAATAAATTCATTACCATGAATAGATGTGTCGATGGAAAAGAAATTCATTACCATGAATGGACATGCCAATGGGAAAAAAATTCATTACGTTGAATGGACGTGACGATAGAAAATAAATTCATTACCATGAACGGATGTGCCGATTGAAAAGAAATTCATTACCATGAACGGACATGTCGATGGAAAATAAATTCATTACCATGAATGGACATGCCGATGGAAAAGAAATTCATAACCATGATCGGAAGTGCCAATGGAAAAGAAGTTCATTGCCATGAATGGACGTGCCTGATGGAAAAGAAATTCATTACCATGAATGGACGTGCTTGTAGAGACCTGAAGCTTAACGTACATGGACATTACATTATTTTTGAGGAATACTTAGTACATAACAAAAACACACACAGAAGGACCGTAATAGTTTAGTTTCTTTGGAAACGCGGAATATAATCTTCTAATCGTGGTGAAAGATCTTCAACATCTCCTATAAAGATATTCCTTTTTTACATAAAACCTTTCATTATATCCTGGGTAAAAAAACCTAAAAGGGTGAGCTCAAATGCTCAGTACGGTTAAACAAAAGAAATATCAATCACATCATATTCATAAGAACATAACATTTTGGAAATCTTAACCTACAAAAGAGACCATAATATCATAATATGGGATAAATCGTAGTAGTGAAATGTAATCCCAATAATTATAACTTAAAACATGAAACTTTGTGGCATACACACATAATCATAGAGAATCATTTCTTATTAGTCAAGACGCATTGCCAAGACTATCTTAGCGGACAAATTCCATTTCTGAACCGAGGTCACTCCTCGTTTCAGTCATGTTTCACTGAACCGGTTTAACCTGCCGTTCCAGCCATGTCTATCTCATGAGATATAAAATCTTTACCCAATGCATTGGAGGGAAATATAGGTCACACCCATCTCATAATGATACCATTTTTATGTGTGCCACAAAATCATAAACTAGACATCATAGCATATCCCATGTAATAAAAATGGGATTCTTAAACATCATGAAATCATAAAACAATTCATATAAGATAAAGGAATTCATAAAAAATATTTCCATCACAACATAATCTAATGAATTTAATAATAGTGATAGAAACAGAACCCTATATTATCTTAGATGGAAAATAATTTTGATAAAACACTTGAACTCCATTCTTGAGGAAAATAGCCTTTCTACTTGAAAAACATTTTCCTTTATTAACATGTCATAAAATTTTCAACTAAAAGAAGGCGATTAAAAATAAACTTGAAAACTTGTGAAGGATGATTCTTGGAAATAATTTTTTAAAAATCCATTCATGTTGTATATGTTAAAAAACATTCTTCTCGTACTTTTGTCCGAAAAGTCCAAAAGTACCTTATATGATAAACAAGAGAAAGATTCCTTCCAAACCATGTGGTAAAATTCATAAAAGGGCAAAAAAAATTTAAACATACATTTAAGAATACTAAAAATTTTATGAAATTTTTTTTAGAAAACATGGACATTGATGATAAACATAACCCCAGTAAATACTTACGTATATGCAATCTCAGATAAAATGAGATTTGCAAAATTATCCCTTACCTTACGTCTGATTTGCTTCGTAAGTGTCCGAACATCCTGTATAATGATTTAAATAATGTCATTGACTTATTCCAGAATCATACTCATTGTTATTATATCATATATGGTTCATTTATGACTTTATATTACCCGTTCTTTTGTAAATTCCATGTTAAAGAGCGTTTTGGGTAAAATCGTTTCAGTTGTCGTCCGTGTTTTGACTTGTAATTATTCATATAATTACTTAGATCATGATTACTTAATTACAGAATATAAAACATGATTTATATATAATATATATTCAGAATATACATATATATAATAAATCAGTAAATGGAAAGAAATACACCGTTCATGGAGACGGTAGGTCGTACGTACGCATGAACGCTGTTTTCAGTTCCTTATTGAGTTGAATGGAATTAAGTAGATGACATACATATATATATACATAAATACAATAGTATTATTATTTCATATATTTCATGATTACTTATTATATATACTTTATAATCATTCATGAATGGTTAACGTGGAGAATGAATCTCATCGCGTCGTGGAGACGGTAGTCCGTACGTACGCATGAGCGATGATATCGTTCTCATGATCATGGAATCGTATTGGAGTGTATTTATACTATTTCAGAATCAATATCACTTTACAATAATCATATATAGTTATTATTTACACCATTATACCCATCCACGTAAGGTGGTGGTGGAAAATAGATTACACCATGGCGTGGAGACAGTATTCTGTATGTATGCATGCGCGGTGATTTCATTTTCCGTAGGATAGATAGATGGTGAAGTAGGGTTGTTTCATACTTATAATAACATATCAGTATATGGGTGATACTGATGTTATTACTTCATAATGAAACAACCTAAGAAGAAGAAGTGGAAGAAGAAATAAAGTTGAAAGAATCGGTAACGGACATTACCTCTTCTTTGAAGCGCCTCTTTGAGTCCTCCTCTTAGGGAACTAAAATTGGACTTTGAAGAATACCAGGACCTCTAGGATGTAGCTATGGAAATGGAGAAGAGAATTTTTCTGGGTTTGGCCGAGCTTATAGGCTCAAATTTGTGTGAGGAAAAGAGGGAGGAGGTTCCCTTGTATAAGGGAGAAGAGGGGCACCTTTGGAATAACTAAAAATATTATTTTATTATAAAGTCATATTCGGTTTATAATAGCTCCAAATTGAGTTATTTAGATGCTAAGGTGGGGATGGGTCGTAATCCTCTCATACAATAGAATTTGGACAAGTTTAGTTGATATTTTAACCTTATCATTTAGTTTTAACTTTAGTTTTAACATTAGTTTTAACTTTATGTTAGATAATTTAGTTTAGCTCCCTTTTTGTGTCTTTTACTTTTATCATGTCTTTTATCGTGTCTTTTTTTTTTAGGAATAAAATAACAATTAATAATATAATATTTGTTTTAAAAACTATTTTATGTCAATTTTGACACTATTTAGTAATTGATTTTTGTTAAAATCATAACAGAATGATTAGTTCTAAAAAAGTTACTTAAATCAATACTAACATGTCATATTAAACTAGAAAATTAGTGTCATTCATAAAAATTCTCCAATTACATTTATTTGGGTATTTGTAACATCAATTATGTCAATATTTTATTAATAAGATAATTACTGCATCATCATTGTGTCATAAATAAATTAAATTATTTAATGTCTAAAAAGTGCAAATAAAATACCATTATGTAGGAAATCGTTTTAGCTTTCTTAATGAATTTTATTATCGAATTTATCTTATGTATAACCCTATATTAAGAATTATCTACTTATTAAACTTTGATTTTAACTATTTTAACCCTTCTTTAAATAAATTAATAATAAATGTCCTAATCTAATCCAAGTGGGCCTAAATGGTCATACATTATTCCTACGGTTATTTTTGGACGAATTAAACTTATAAAATAGAATTAGTACATGTGTTAGGGTAATAATAATATCATTTTTACCCTTAATTACCCGATTTACTTTTAACTGTGGTAAAAAAAGTAAAAAGTTATTATTCACCAAAAATTATTTTCATCTCATTGAACCACATTTTACATACTGAAATCAACCGTTTCTCTTGGATTTTTTTTTTGAAATTTCACTCACCGAATCGGTAAAATTATGTTTTATGAAAAATTCATTTTTTTTAACTACCACTTAGTGGTTTCACTATTCATCAAAAAATGAAAGATTCCAGAAAAAGACCAAAAATCAGGCCTAAGATATATTTGATATTATGAACTAAAAAATTATGTCTATTTTACCAAATTTAAAACATATCAGTTGCATTAATTAATTTAAAAATTAATTCCCGTCTTCAAAACAAATAGCGTGTTCTTAAGAGAAAATAACTATCAAAAGATTGACACTTGTTTATGTCTGTTTTAAATGTGAAATTACATCAAATGACCAACATTGTATTAAATTGTAAAAATATTTTCTAAATTTACTTCAAAACCTCTCAAATTAATAATTTATCACTATTAATTATTTCGATTAAAAAGGGTGTTTTTAAATAAAATTTAGTAATTTTCACTATTCATCAGAAAATGAAAGTTATCCGAAAAGTACCAAAATTTCACCCTAAGCTAATTTCGATATTACGAATCCAAAAATGAAGTCCATTTTGAAAAATAAAATTTATAAAATTTCAAAAATTGGTTATTACTATTCATAACGGCTAGTTTTAATAATATTTTAATAGCATATCGTTGTTTAGTGAAACTCAGTATTGCGTACTACACATGCTATCGAGGAAGGTCGTGATTGCGTGTAATGGAAGGTAAGTCAAGGATGCGTGTTTTTCAAGCTCCTTTTGGTGTAGCATACAACACAAGGCATTAATGAAATTAAAAAGAATATTTTTCATAAAATCTCGGGGTGTTACAGTGCTGATGGAAAATAAATTCATTACCATGAACGGACGTGCCAATGGAAAATAAATTCATTACCATGAACGGATGTACCGATGGAAAATAAATTCATTACGGTAATCAGTCAGACAAAATACAAACAAAATATAAAAAATGTAACTAAACAATCAATACAATAAACAGAATCATAAATAATAATAAGTAAACAGTCAATATGATAAACAGAAAGATAAATAATAATAAGTAAAAAGTCAATACTATTAATAAAAAGATAAATAAGAATAAGTAAACAGTCAATACGATAAACAGAAAGAAAAATAATAATAACTAAACAGTTAATACAATAAACAGAAAGATAAATAATAATATGTAAATAGTCAATACGATAAACAGAAAGATAAATAATAATAAGTAAATAGTCAATACGATAAACAGAAAGATAAATAATAATAAGTAAATAGTCAATATGATAAACAAAAAGATAATTAATAATAAGTAAAACGTCTATACGATAAACAGAAAGATAAATAATAATAAGTAAATAGTCGATACAATAAACAAAAAGATAAATAATAATAAGTAAACATCTAATATGATAAATAGAAAGATAAATAAAAATAAGTAAACAGTCAATACGAACAACAGAAAGATAAAAAACATAAACCCGGAGAGTAATCAGATAAAAATAATATCATGTAAAAATTTTCATCCCCTTTTTAATAGGAGTTACTTAATGAAAGGAGAAGTGAAAAACATGAAGTATACATGAATGGTTACTTTAATGTAACCATTCCTAGCTTCATTTTTATAAACTAAAATCTATCGAATGGTAATGGTTTTGTAAAGATGTTAGCAAGTTGTTCTTGCATTCTTATGAATTGTAAAATTATATCTCCTTTTTGTGTGTGATCCCTAAGAAACAGATGCCTAACATCTATGTGTTTTTCACGAGAGTGATTTGATGGGTTTTTACTCAGAGCTATAACACTGGTATTATCTCAATGAATACGAGTTTTGGAAAAACTCAGACGATAGTCAGTGAGTGTGTGTTGATATATATATGTTCCTTCTGATTTTTGTGAAATTTGAAAACCTAAAAAGAAAGTCAACTCAAACATAAAACTCATTTCAAACTCAGATTTCATTAAGATTGCAAAATAATCAGTTAAAGATTTCCGAGTTGATCCAAATATGATGTCATCAACAAATATTTGAACAATCAAAACAAAATTATTTTTTATTTTTATAAAAAGAGTTGGATCCACTATACCGTTTTTATAATTGTTTTGTAAAATAAATCATGTAAGTCTATCATTCCATGCTCTAGGGGCTTGTTTATTGCCGTATAGAGCCTTGGTAAGTTTACAAACATGATTAGGATGTTTTTGGTCAAGAAAAACAGGGGGATGTTCAACAAACACTTCTTCTTGAACAAAACCATTTAGAAAATCACATTTAACATCCATTTGAAATATTTTGAAATTAAAGTATGATGCAAAGGCTAATAGAAAATTAATTAATTAAAGTATATCTACCGAGGATATGTTTCTTCGTAGTCTATTCCCTCTTGTTGGATATAACCCTTAGCAACAAGTCTTGATTTATTTCGTACAATGATTCCATTTTAATCACATTTGTTTCTGAAAACCCATTTTACACCAATTACAGTTGTTTCTTCAGGACCTTCAACTAAAGTCCAGACTTGATTCTTCTAAAATTCATTTAGTTCATCTTGCATTTCTTTAATACAATCTTCATCACCTAAGGCCTCACTTGGAGTATTAGGTTCAAATTGGGAAAGAAAAATCAAGATGTTCTATTTTATTTCTTAAGGAATTTCTGGTCCTTACAGGTTGATTTACATCACCAATGATATTATCAATAGGATGATTCCTAAGAAAAAATTGATTAGGGTTTTTTAAACCCTGTTCATCAACATATGGTAGAAATTCTTCTGGGGTAAATGTTTCAGAAGTATCTTCTTGAACATTTTCCTTATCAGAATGATCTTCTAACAAAGGTTGATAATCAATTTTTGAAAACAAATATGAGGATGTAGGTTGGGATGGTTTAAAAACAAAAGGATCAGTTTCATCAAATTTTACATGTACTATTTCCTCAACTGTACAAGTGTTTTTATTGAAAAATATATAATCCTTAGAAGTTGTGGAGTATCCTAAGAAAATTCCTTCATCAGATTTTCATGCAAATTTATGTAGGTTATCTTTAGTATTCAGAATGAATAATTTTTACCCAAAAACATTGACATATGAAACTTTAGGTTTTCGTCTAGTCCATAATTCATAAGGAGTTTTATTAAAAAAGGTTCTAGATAAAACACGATTTATAGTATAATAAGCAGTACTCACAGATTTGGCCCAAATTTGCTTAGTAATTGAGTATTCACTCAACATGGTTCTTGTCATTTCCTGAAGAATACAATTTCATCTCTCAACAACACCATTTTTCTAAGGAGTTATTGGAGATGAGAAATTTTGAGTAATACCTTTACAAATACCGAAAGATTAAAAGTCTGAATTTTGAAATTCACCACCATGATCACTACGAATAGTTATCAATGGTAGGTTTCTATCAATTTTAACTTGGGCTCTAATTCTTTTGAAATATGAAAAGGTTTCAGATTTCTTTGTTTGAAAATAGACCCATGTAAATCTAGTAAAGTCATCAACTAAAACAAATACATAGTATTTTCCTCCAATGCTTCCAGTTTTTGAAGGACCAAAAAGATCCATATGCACTAGATGTAATTCATTAGAAGTTGAAACTTCATTGATTGATTTAAAGCTATAATTATGTTGCTTACCAAATTGACAAGGATCACAAACTTTTAGAGAATCGTATCTAAGATCTGGTAGTCCCTTCACAATTATTTTCATTGAATGTTTACAAAGGTATCTCAGGTTTCAGTGTCCTAGTCTTCTATGCCATAACCATGATTGGTCTTCTATTACACTTAAGCAGGGTAAATTTTGGCTCCTCAGGTCTTCTATGTAAATATTCTATACATTCTCTTGCCTATTGGAATATAGAATATACTCATCCTTGGAATTGTGAACTAGACACTTATCATTTCTAAAATTTACAAGGTAACCTTCATCACATAATTGACTCATGCTGATGAGATTGTGCTTAAGACCTTTAACAAACAAAACATCTGAAATAAGAACTTTTCCAAGAGAAACAATATTACCCATTCCAAAAATTTTACCTTGAGCATTATCTTCGAAGGTAACCTTACCACCATTTGTTTCAATTATCTTTTCAAAGAAATATTTGTTTCCCATCATGTGTCGAGAACAACCATTATCTATGTACCAAGTGTTCTAGTTGGTACACTTCTTATCTTCCTGAAAAATAAACAATTAGTTTTTTTGGAATCCAAACTTGTTTGGATAAAGAATGGTAAGACAAATGAATTTTAGGAATCCACATTTGTTTTTAAAAATGGGCTTTATGAAATCCTAATGACTTGGTTCTATTAAGACAACAATCTTGTTTCCAGTATCCTCCACAGTGACACTTCGAGAAAAATGGTTATTTTGAGGAACAAAATAGTTATTACTAAACCCAAATTTACAATGTGTATAACCAATACCAGAATGATTCCTCAATGGTCTAATTTAAGAATACAGTTTATCAATGTTTTCTTTTCCATAAGTAAATATTGAAAAACATTTATTAAGGAAAAAATTTCTGACTGTAGTTTCAAAAAAAATTATTTATCTTCCAAAACATTTGATTTTGAACTAGAGTTAGGTTCTAAAACATTTTTCTTAGAAATTACATTTTCAAGGTCCTTAGATAGTTTATCTTTATCAGATTTCACTTTCTCAAGGGTTTTTAAAATACTCTCAAAATCAGATGTTTTCATATCAATATCATTAGAAAGATATGATACTTCTTTAGTTAAAACTAAAATTCTATAATTTTCATTATCAAACTTTATCTTGAGTATATAATTTTCATTCTCAAGTAATTTAGAAAACCTAGATACTTCTTTAAAAGAAGGTAAAGTATCATCTCTTGATGACAAAGACATATCATTTGAAGATTGATAATATTTTTTATCAGTATATTTCGCATTTAAAGATACATTTGTAATAGCTTTAGCATTGTGTACCTAAGCCATGAGACAATGATCTTCAACTGGTAATCTGGATATAAGTACAATATTCCTTTATTCTGAAGATTCATATTCTAAAGAATTATCTGATGAATTGATACCACTTGCACTCCAAGTATCATTTACCTTAAAGACTTTCTTTTTCTTCATCTTCTAATACCTTTTCTTACTTCTTTCAGAATGTTTTTTCCTTCTGTATTTTCTCTTCAGTAAAGGAAAATCAGGCCTTATATGTCCTACTTTCTTACATCCATAACAAGTTACCTATGAATCTTTCTAATCCTTCCTATCATTCTTTTTTAATCTGTATTGGAAGTCTTTATTTCCTACAATCTTGTTCATTCTTTGAGCAAGATTGGCTAACTCATTATCTGAAAGATCAAAATCACTTGAATCAGACGTAACAACTTTTTTATCTTTGGATCTTGTTATCCATTCAGGACTTTTAGCTTTAGATGTTGTAGTAAAATCTACACTTCCATTTCTATTTTTATTCTTATTGAAATCCACATCTCTTTTCATTCTTGTCTCGTGCTGTAGAATAGTTCCAAAAAGTTCTTCAAGAGTAATCTGGGAAACTTTTCTGTTTTCATCAATAGTTGTCCCTTTTGACTCCCATTCATTTGGCATTATATCTGTAATATTATCTATAAGATATTCATCATCAAGACCTTTTTCTCCCATAGATTTTAAGCTGTTGACAATTTTCATAAATCTTTTTTTCACTTTACGTACAGGATCCCCATAAAGAAAAAAGAAATCCATGATACTCTGCTTGAAGCATTTATCTTCTTATTTCTATAACCTTGGATGTACCAAAATGTGTGACTTCCAATTTCTTCCAAATACAGTTGGCTACTTCCCAAGAAGATATCTGGCTGTATATATTCCAGGTCATAGAACATAGAAAAGTATTGTGTACCTTGTAATTCAGTAGATATTCTTGCTTCTCTTGATTAGTGAACGTACTGACTTCTTTTTCTAGAATTTTGTAACCTCTAGTAAGCATAATAAAATTGTCTACACCAGTATTGATATTGAATGTATTCATTCGATCTCTCCAATACTCATAATAATTCTGATCAAAGATAGGTGGTCTAGAAGGATTTAGATTGTAAATTGACCCAATACTGATTCCTTCCATCTTAACAAAATCTTTTCCACTCCACTCGTTAGTGTAGTAAATAATTTAAAATAGCAATATGATCGAATAAGTGATAGTAGTATAAATTAGTGGAAACCTCCTCTAATACCAATTGTTGGATAAAATATGTAGATGTATATGTATATTAGATGGAACAATACAAGAGGGGAATGAATTTTAGGTTAAAAATGTTGTGTTTAAACACTTAAGAAATTAGTTTAAAAGATCTTTAACTAATACAATTTACAACAAAAACAAACAACCACAATTGTATCGAATATAAACATATGATATGGTGTAATACTATAAGAATGTAAAGAAAATGTATTCAAGATGATTACAATAATCAGAGTAAAACAATAGTGAAGGATTTTACCATAGAGCGTATAGAATCAATAGATTCAATATGAAACAGTATGATTGTAATTGAAACAATTAAAAATGAATATGAAATGAAGAAAAGAAACAATACAATTCCCATTCTAAAACAAACAGCAGTGGAAATGTAAAAGTATTACAATTTTTTTGACCCAAAGAGAAGGGTTATCCTTTCACCTAGGATAATAGGTATGTCTTACGACCACCTTGGTAATCCCTCGATATGATTATCAGTACGTCAGTCTTGTTATCCCCGCTAGCCCTCGATTTTGTAGGTAATCGACACCTCTATATTTCAATCACATGAAAGCCCTCGATACAATGATCGGTGGCACCGTCTACCTATCCCTGGTAGCCCTCGATCGTTATCACTTGATCGAACACACGAAGCAGAACAGATCACTTATAGAAATACAAAAACTAAGAATGAGCCGTTCACATTTTGGAATCTCAAGGCTATCACATGAAGAAAGAGAGAAGTCACAGTATCTCTCTCTAGAACTTGATATATCAAAGTCTCACACACGTGTTTTCTTGACGTCAAATGACCTCTTATTTATAGGCCTCAGGTTCCAACTGTCATATTTCTTCCAATGGTCATATTTCTCCAAAAAACTATGAGGGACATGGACACCTGGAATTATAACTGTCATATTGAAATAGAAAACACGAAATTTTTTTCATTAGTTTATAACTACCTCAACGACATCGTTTTGAGTTAAAAAATATATATATATGAAGATGAGAAAAATGGGTACGATTAATATGAACCATGTGTTTTTGACTGAGTAAGAAAACAAGCATGTAATTAAAGTAATGTATGAGTAATATAAGTATTATTGTGTAATGTTTTGAAACGATATATAGTGAGTAGATTTATATGACTTAGTATGATTAACCGTTTCAATAAAATTTCCAGTTAGTAAGAAAATTATAGTCAATGTGATTAGCATGGTCAATATGACCAACATGGTCAGTACGATCAGCATGGTCAGTACGATCCGCATTGTCAGTATGATCAGCATGGTTAGTACGATTAGCATGGTCAGTACGATCAGCATGGTCAGTACTATCAGCATGGCCATTAAGATCAGCATGGTTAGTACGATCAACATGGTCAGTACGATCAGCTTGGTAAATGACATTTGTGATTTCCAAAACAAGATATAAAAGTCAAAATATAACTTTTGACTCAACAGATACATCATGTTGTTCTTAATCATTTTGTACTAAGCCAAGATTTTTTATTCTGTTTTTAATTTAGAAATGATAATTATTTATTATGGTAATTGTTCTGATAAATCTATATCGAAAAAACCATTACAATATCCTCAAACCAAATATATAGAAATGTAATTTAATTTTATTTGAGATTATTTTAATAATGAATATATTATTTTAGAATATAAATTAATTGAAAATAACTGTTGGACATTTTTACTAAACCAATATATTTTTCCTAATTTGAGAAGATCATATTTGAAATGGTAATATTGAAATTTTAATTCAAAAGTTATTATTATTTTATTAATTTCATGATATTTTTCAAATTTACTACAATTTCAGAGAAAAATTTATATGATGGTCATAATTTTTGAAAAATATTGTCCATGATATTTAACTTCCAAAAATTTAGGTGTTCATTAGATCATTGATGTTATTTTGTGTATTTTTAGTGTATTAATAGACAATTTTCTAAATATTAATAAAATGAACCACATTATTTTACATAATTTATTATCATAAAATAACAGTTTTTATTTACAATTATATATTATTTTATTCATTATAATGTAGTTATAACATTTAATATCTTCATTATGTGTTATCTATAATATGTTATTATTTTATTTAATTATAATATTTATTTAGATAAAATTTCATTATATTTAATTTTTTGATTGTTCATAACATGTTTCAAAAGTATATTGATGTGTTCCAAGGTAAAATTTGTCCTTTGGGACCAAGAAAATCAATCTTTCATGATTTTAAATGTTAATATATATCCATGTTGTTGTTCAACTTATAACTGATTTGTAATTAATGTAACTACTATTGAATCCATGCAGCAATTTTAAAAGAATTAGCTTTCTTAGGTATTAAGACCATAGATGGGATTTATAACTCTATATTGAGTTATAATTATTGATTATTAAGGATAATAAAATTATATAAATTATATTATAATATAATAAATTATGAATTTATATTTATCGTGTTTGAAATTATTTTACTGTTCATTATATTTTTTAATATAATTTGAATTTTTATAAAGAATCCACTTTTTAAAAAAAACATGAGCTATATAGATTTGATTAAAATGAATCTTCTTTTTTCAGAATCTAATGGAATTTTCAAAAAGGAATTAAATTAGATAAAAAAATGACTCATTTTTTACATTATGTTTTGATGTATAATATATTATAAATCAAATTGTATACAGATTTTAGAAAATCACTTATATAGATTCGGCTACATGACTCTCATTAAGGAATTAAACTATGTGAATTGCTTTTTTGATCCACCTACATCAAATTATGTATATGAATCACCTATGAAAATTCACCTATGCAAAAAAAATTTATGTTTAAATTTTTAGATTCTTAGATAAAAAAAAGATACTTTGAATACAACTATGTGTATATTCATATCTAGTTCGGTGAAATTGTAATATTTTTTCTAATAGTTGGAAATTGTTTTATCAAATTTACACAATGAATCTTATTTTTAAATTAATTTATATTAATTTTAAATATTTAAATTATTATATAGCCTTTATATATTCATATTAATTATTTATAAAATATGATAATAAATTTCATTTCTTTTAAATATGTCTTTATATTGATCAAAGGGTGTTCTATTTTAAAGCTAAAAACTGAAATCATGAAAATCAAAAGAGAAGTTATTATATTTTATGTTTTTTCATCAATTCAATTGTATTTTAATTTATATTAGTTGATATTAAACTCATTAAAATTTCTTTTTCTATTTTTAATGCAGTTCAATTAATTTTATTAATTATCTGAAAATTAACTATATATTTTAAATTAATTTTGAATCTAGAATTTTAAATATTAACTTTTTATTTTCAAGGGATTTATTTTCGACCTATTATTACTGAAATATTTTTAAACATTGAAAAAATTATATAAAATCAGTTTGAATAAATATTTATTATTTTTGAATTTTGGATGTTGGTTGACTGATTAGTATAGAATGATATTTTCTCAATATTCATACCCTCTTTGATAATCAGGGTTGAAATAAAAATTTTCTACCCTCTCTCATCTTTTGTGTTTATTAATTATATAATAGATTTATAGCATTAATTATATGTGTAAATGTGATAAAATACTCATTATATACTTCATTGATTAGATATTTAACATTTTGATGTGATATAGGGCAAAGAGAATAGTAGTTTTGATAAATGATATCCAATATATTTAATTTGTACTAAACATTTATCACTACTGTAGGATGTTATCCCATTTGTTGAACAAAAAAATCTATGAAATCTTATACTTCCTTGACGAGACAATCAAGATGATCTAACACTCAATAACCAATACATTTGTTTTATTAATCTCTTATCTATTTAAACCTTATTTATTTTTTTATTTAACACTTATTCCAACCTATCAAGTGCTTTACCTTAATTTTTATTATTTTTCAAACAAAATTATTCAATAGAATATTATTTTTTCTAATGTATTCGAATTCCAATACTGTTTACGTTGTGAATCTTGGTATATACTGTTAGAAATATTACTAGGTTTTCATTCCCCATACAAAACTATGGTGTATTGTTTATCAATCGAACATATATTGTAGTTTTAAAATGTTTATAATTCCTCCTCAAAAATAAAATTAGTACAAAAAAATCTCTCTCTGAGTATATAGGCATAAGAGTAGACTTTTACTAATTTGGAACAATCTACTAGAAAATGCATCATTGTGTTATTTATTTTATTTTTAACCACTAATTAAATCCATTGATTTACATTGATAACTAATTTTGATAAATAAATCCCCTCTATAAAAATAATGTGGTATACTCACCCATCAAGACTATCTTTGATCACCCAATTTGACCATACAACTCTCACTCACACACCCCATATATGGCTGAACAAAATAGGTGAAGAGGATGGGGGAAATTCAAAAAAATTAAGTATGGTAAAAAGAGGAAATCAATTTTTGAGAAAATTTTTACAACCACAAAGTTTACTTTGTAGTGTTAACGTCAAAAAAATAAAACTAGTATAAATATGAGAATTTCCACATTAATACCATTTTTTGTTTTAGCTAGTAGTGCGCAAACAAACGAAACATAAAAGAAAAGAAACTTTTTCTATATATTCATCATTGTTTGAACCCAAATATGCTATTCTAATTTTTACAAACTCAATATTCAAAAACCCAAATCAAAAAACACATGTTAATAAAAATATATGTGGTTTAACCTTATCCATTCTTGTTTCACAATGAGATAGACATAAATATTCAAAAAATTGATCATTTCAAATAGAAACCATAAAAATTTTAATTACCCTGATATCATACAAAATATATGATAACAATGACAAATGATTGTTATATGTCAAATTATTTTGAAAAATAAAACCACATTTCAAAATAAATTAAACATAACTCCTATATTTATTATATCATATGAGTACTCATTTTTAGTACCTTAATTAACCTTCACTACCACACTAATTCAATACCCAAACCCAACAGAATTCAACATTTATCAATATTTTATTATTATCTAATTATAATAACAATTATAGTGACCCCTACCTTTAACACATAATATTACATGATTCATAAAATACATATCCATTAATAAAAAACCTTGATTAAAATTGTCTGGTGTCTTCCGAACACTATGTTCATAATACATCAAAAGAAACATAAAACATGGAATGAATATTTTATTCTATATAATGAGCTACAAAATTCCATTTTACATTCTAACACTATATAATATTTTTATGGAAATATATAATAGATTCTAGTGATCTGAGAATCCCAGTAAGGCAAAAAACATAGTAAAGAAATGTAACATGTTATTCAACTGTATAACATGATATGTTATAAGAAAATGCCCATGAGTAATCATAGTTTATAATAAAATAATGAATATTTTATAATATGATCATTGTAATATAGGAAATTTTAACGAATCATTAAAATTTACACAAACATAATATAATAGTAACCACCATGACAAGATCACATGGTCTATAGAGTCTGAAAATATATTCGTTTTACTCGAAAATCTCATACAAGATGTCTCATCAAACTAAATAATTACCCCTTGCATTAATGGTGTATATAATTTCAAGCCCATCGATCACATTACAGTCATGTACTTGCATATGTATTTCAACCAATAAAATCTATCATAAGGCATAAGCATAAGAATCACACATGGAACCAAAATGAGTTTTATAATCTATCTCCATATAATAATAAAGAAGATATTTTTTAATGAATGAATTTGAGAAATTAATATAAAATATGTACTAACCAGTACAAATATTGGAGAGTGATCTTGGTGTACATGTATGGAACATATATAATGAATTTTAAATCCTAACTAATCATTAAAGATATAGATAATTAGAGTTAGAGAGTGAATTTTTATAAACTGATGAAAATGGTGGTTTAGAGATATCCCTTATGTCAAGCCTGATTTGTCAAATGTGGTATTTATCAAATATAATAATAAACATATTTTAATAATTTACCTCATTATGTACATTTTTAAATCTTATTATTAAATTTATTTAATACATTACCATTTCATATTCAATTACATAATCCATTATGTTCATGTGAGAATTTTTTATCATATTTTTAACGTATGTACACAACCGATTAGGTAAGTAAAGTAAGGTAAAATATAATATTATTTTATCAAATAAATAAGAATAATTATGAAATAAATATAATTTTTATATTTTAATAAATATTTTTAAACCATCAGTGTAATATTTTTATAAAAAATGTACTATGTCATAGTCATGGAGACATTAGGTCATATGTACACATAAGTAACGTTTCCAAATTTCAATGACCATGATGAAAATATATAATGTGGTATTTTATCATTTCAAAATTATAATTATAACATAAATATAATATTATTTATTGAAAAATAGTTACATATAAAAACCAGGTGACCTAGTTTTTAATGAAAAATAACATCGCTTCGTGAGGTGGTATTACACAATACACTTTAATGACAGTATCATTCTGTAATATTTAATAAAGTAAATTGATATATTCATTATTAATTTAAATAATTACCTATATTTTATTAATATAATTTATAAAAAATAAATTCATCATCATGAACTGCAGTTATGGGTGATGAAGAAAATTAATTACATTGCATTGTGTGGTGGTAGATCATCGTACACACGATTGATGGTTTCGTTTATTATTTAATGGAAGAGGGGATTAATGTAGTTTATGAAATTAACATAATATCATCATAGTATATGGGATATAATTAAGAAATTTTTTAATCATGTTTGTATAATATTTTAATGAGGATGACGAAGAAGTAAATTGTAGATGCTCTTTTAAGAACATTACTTTTTCTTCGGACTACCTATTTAGGATTATACCTTTAGACTGCGTAGATTCGATTTTTGATTGAAGAAATCAATCATAAATTATTTAAGGGAATTAATGAATGGATTTGGTTATAGATTTTGTGAACCAAATTTATTTTAAATTTTGTATAATATTGGTGAGTGGGTGCCCACTTATAAGGGAGGAAGAGTGGTATTCAAATAAACATTGAAAAATATTAATTAATGGGGATTTAATCTCAAATCCCATTCCTTAAATAATAATAAATAATGGATTTTTTGGATTATATGTCTAATAAAATCATCTAATATTTGATAGATACTTTTTTTAAGTATGTTATATCAATTACCACATTAGTTTTAACCCCCTTGACAAACTGGTTTAAACCCCAAATTCGGTAACTGATTATCACTATTTTTTGTAATCACTAGACAAAAAATAAAGTATTTATTATCATATAATATCAATTAATATGATAAAAATTAATTTATTCATTTAAATAAATCCATTTCAATGATGTTTTAGAGTTGAATTTACAATTAAACACATAATGGTGTCTAAAAACCTAGTTTTCAAAAAATGAATTTTTGAAGAAGATGTGGATATTATAATAATTATATGAAATTTAATAATATATTAGTAAATATATTTAATTATTTATATATTATAATATATAATGTTAATTTAAATATTACTTAATTATTAGTTATTTTAATTATTAAAATTGTAGAAACATTATGAAATTTAAAACAGTTTAAAAAATGTATTCATGCTGAAAAAAACTGAAACAAAATATTTTATAAAGATGATTTATATAAGAAAACGACCTTTGAAATAACTTATTATAGTTATATAAACCTATTAATTTCATTTCATCCAAAATATATTCTAGGTATATAGTTTAAATGAATTATAAAAAACTATTACATAGTAAACCCATACATTACAAGAGGGCCCTTATACACAGTGTCCATTTTCCACCAAATGAATACCTTTTAAAATTAAAAATTATTTTGTATAAAAATAATTATTCAATAATTTCATAATTTCATTATCATTTTCCTTGACAATATTAAAGCCTGGGATTTTTTTAAAATTTGGGATGAGGACAAAAATCTCAGTGAAGAAAAAAAAGAAAACTGTTAGTTATGTAATGAATGAAACCCCTTGAAAAAAAATTCTTATAAAATACAAATTTTACCTTTAGTGGTAAGTATAATTATTTGATAAAGATCATATATTTTACATTATAAATAAAATTATTACCATAAAATCTCCTTAATATGAATAAAAAAACTTGTAGCATCCTTCGAGAATCATTACCATATAACTCTTATGTTCACCAATATAAATATAATAGCCAACAGTTTACATCCATATCTAGGTTACCCAATTTATTTTAGAGCTATAATGGATATCACCCATCATATATAAAGCTATAATGGGACTCAAACCATCATATCATGAGCTATAATGGGTCTAAACTAATCATGCGTTGATCTATAATGGTCTAAAAAGATAATAAATTTTTTAAAGGAATATATCATCAATAAATAACATGAAAAATATAAAATAATAATGATAAAAAACATACAATTACGAAAATTTCCAATAGTTAAAAAAAATTAAAATATAAAATCCACACACATAATAATAATATCATTTTATTCTAGTATATATATGAGAACATATAAAGAAAAATGTAATGTATTAAAGCATCATGAAATCATGATAATCCACTCATGTTGAAAGGTTAAAAAACAATCCCTTTGTCTTTTGAAAAAACTGTAGAAAAATAATCACTAAACGTGCAGTTTTAAAATAACATCCCGCACCTAGAGTCTGACATACCAAATACATTCATTATCATCCTAAAAAATAAGAATAAGTTAATTATTTTCTTGATTTAGAACCTTTTTATAGTTTATTATTTATAATATATCAATTAGTAACATGTTATAACAATTAATTAATTATTTATGTTCATGTAAGATGTTTTAATGATATTTGATACTTGAGTCAAAAATGAATTTGGAATGATGTATATAGTCAAGTTATCTTTATTAAATAATATACATAATAGGATTCAGGACAAAATAATATTTATTATTCATAAATCATACATTTAAATTCATCCATTAAATTTGGATTTAAAAAATTAACTATGTTTTAGTCAGGAAGTCATAATATGTACATATGCTTGAGTGTCATTTCCATTTTTCAATAACCATTATAGAATGAAGTTAAGTATTATTTTTAATTCTAATAATGTTAATAATATCATTAATATTATATTAATAATTTATATAAATATATATATTTAATTAATGTGATGAGGTGATGAAAAATAAATCGAATCACTTCATAGAGGTGATAGTTCACATGTATGCACGGACGACATTACCATTTTTTGTGCAAGGAATAGTAATAAAATAAATGATATATTATAATTTAATAATTATATATTTTCATTAATATAAATTATAATCATTAATTTCATCATTATTACTAGTCTTCATTGATAGTGATGGAAAACCAATTATATCGGTCTGTGAGGTGGTAGTCCTATGTACACCTGAAGGATTAAATCCATTCCCATTTTATGGATATAGATATATACTTAGGTGATGATGGTAAAATAATAACATATAATTATTTTTAGTATAGTTTTGTTATTATTTAATATTTTTGGAATAATATTTGATGAAAGTGAAAGAAAAAATAAAATAGAAACACTTAATTGAGAATGTTACCTCTCCTTTAGAAAACAGCATTTTATTGACAAATAACACATCTAAGGAGGGTTTTATGCCTAAAATAAGGTCTATATAATGTGGGGAGATATTATAGGAAGGTACTTGGAAATATAATAGTAGAATATAATAGGTATTAATGTTTTATGAAAATAGTAGAAGGAGTGCCCTTTTATAAGATACGGGAGTAAAACTCTTGGAATTATCCAAAATATAAAATTACAAGAAATAAATTTTCATAAAAAAATATAAAAAATGATTTATTTGGAATGTAGGATGATTATGGGCTTAAATAAATTCATCAAATAATAATTATAAAGGTTTTGATTAATTTATTAATCCTTTGATTTTTCATTTAACCCTTATTAAACACTTTTAACTCTTACCATTATATCTTGTAATTTACACATTGAGGGTTAATATAGTTACAATAAAATTAAAAATACCAAAAATATGTAATTAATAAAATTTGGTGAATTATTCCAATCCTTTGGACAAAATTTTTCTTTTATTATATTTATTATCATTTAATAAAATAATATTTATTTAAAATATCAAATATG
Source organism: Viscum album (assembly GCA_963277665.1). NCBI lineage: Eukaryota > Viridiplantae > Streptophyta > Magnoliopsida > Santalales > Viscaceae > Viscum > Viscum album. The sequence goes on from OY728146.1 coordinate 1,836,461,607, forward strand.
TCATTTTTACACTATTCAATACATGGGTTATTAGAAATACCCCAAAATTGATAAATTAAAAATAAAACAAATAAAAATCATTAAAATGTGAATGTAATATTAATAATTTTTGTATGACATTAATCATCTCAAATTACCTTTATTTTAGTACATCTAATTTCATTTATTTAATATTTCCATTACCGATACAATAAATGCATCATCATTATGAAAACCATTAATTTAATTGTTTTTTATATTAAAATTAATAATAAATTATCATAATAATTATAATAATTTTATATTTCAAAAGGATATTTATTGTAAAGCATATCCACCATATTACCCCACATTAAAAATATTTCAATTTTTAAAAAGAAGTCTATCAAAAATGAATTTTCATTGAATATAATATTATAAATGTCATAATCACATAAAAGTGGCATAAAAGGTTACAATTTAGAACTAAGAATTATTTTTTTTACACACACTAATAAAATTAAATTAGGACACTTTAAGAACACAGAACATCATTTCAAGTATCAAACGTTAATTTGGGTAGTTTTTTGTGAAAGAAGGTATAATTTGTAATTTGTTGCCTAGTGTTGTTAGGATGGAGTTGGTTTTTATTTGAGATTCATGTGATTTAAATTATGAAAGTATGACCAGGGGGAATTTGCTGTGAGAGATTCTTGTGGAAGGGTCATTTATATATGAATTGTAGTTATGAATAACCAGAGGTATTGATTGTGAGAGCTGCAAAGGGGTCATTGACCAGTGGGGTTAGACTGTGAGAGAAACCTAGAGGGTTATTTTTAAATGAAAGTTGGGCCACAAGGCATTGACTATGAGATCTTGTAGAAAGTCATTATAATTTATTGTTCCTAAGCAGACTAAAGGGTATTGACCATTAGAGCTACGAAGGTGGCCGTTGTATTTGATTAGTTCTATTAGGGACCAAAGAGGTCAGACTGTGTGAGATTTCTCAGAGTGTTCTTATTATTTATTCATTTGATGTTATGTTAAACCAGAGGGGATTGGACTATGAGAACTTCCCCAAAGGGTTTCTTGTGAATAATTGAATGTCGGTGATGAGTCTGCGAAGCCAAAGCACAAGCTTAGACTCGGTCTTACTAGTTGGTTTAGATGGTCTTTTGGGATATTTGTCTTACTATTATATAGGGGGATACAGAGCATAGGTTAGATCCCAAGGTTAAATTATTAATTGTGTTGAATAAATAAATAAATTTAATTAAATGTAATTGAAAACTGTAGAATTGTTTAATTTTGAGTACTTCCTAGTTTATTGCTATATTTCATCACATTAACTATTATATATATTCAATGACAGTTAGGCATAGACCTTTTGATGATTTCCTACTAATAATCGTCTCACACCCTAATGGGTTCATTATTTTGAACCAAAATATATTATATAGTTATAGATATAAATAATGGCATGTGACCTACTTCATCAGGTACTTGATTTCTGTTGGAGATGGAGAGCATTGGACCGAGCTAAGGCTTACGATGCTATCACAGTTTACTTTTTTTCTGTACTTTTCTTTTAGTATTGTATTTCCAGCATTGTGACTTGTTTTTCTGCTTTCCTGGATAAAAGTAACATGCATAATTTATTTATATATGTTTTATTTGAGAATATTATCAGTCTTCTATAGTATATTTCTTCTATATGGTATTACTGCTTTCGATATTGATTATTAATTTTATTCCACTATGTATACTCTACCAATGTGGGTATTGTTTCCCCACTATCAGACCTTATCTCTTGTTACTATTCAGAAACCTCTAGTGTTTGGGTAAATGCACTTGAGATCATGTGACCAATCGGGCTTGGGGCACAATTGGGAAGTACTCAAAACCGGAATGTTACAAAATGGTATCAGAGTATTTTATATTCTACATTGTCATACTATTTCAAGCCTATAGAGAGGGATAGGAAGGATTGGGCAGTTGTTAAAAAGATGTGACCGGGAATATCTAACCTGTGTATAGTGAAAATCCATGTTACTTCAAATATATCAATTTTCTTGGTTTTGAAATTTTTACAGTTGATTTGATTTGACCATTGGGTGAGTCACTTGTTTGGTACTATAATCATTGATATTATTGAGGATATATTTATGTTGCAACACGATGATGATATGAGGGTATTCAATCTCTTGCATCAAATAAAAACTTTCTAGAGATCACATGTCACACATTTTTATCATTCCATTTAGGATTCATTACTGATTGCATGATCTTGTGATAGTTGTTGTTCTACATATGCATTTTGTTGTGATAGAATACCAAATATTTTGATTCTGTATTGGAATATGTCATGATTCATTTGTATGGATACCAATATTTGGTCTTTGGGATGTTATGGGACATCTTCGATAGGAATTTGGTGGATCATGATTGAACATTAATTAAATTTTTTCAAGCTATGATATGAATAAGGATATAAAATGTCGATTTGAAGATTCATGGGATCTCAGTGGTCATAATTTTTCATTCAATTGACAAAATTTTAAGAAGTATTCAAATGTAGTTTCGGAGGTCTACTGTCTAGAAACCCACACAACAGAGTGTGTGGTGTTGTGAACACACACCACTTGTTCTTCTATTCTGGAAAAAAAATCATTTCATAAGTACATGCCATGTAGTGATTGACCTTATGAGTAACTGTGTGAGAAGATACATGGGGTTGGGAAACTTCTAGTAGAACACACTATGTCTACATCGTACACTCCATCTGTAGAGAACCATGTATTAGGCTGTGTGACCATTGAAATGGGTGGATAAAACATTGGGTGCACACGACATGTCCTATTGTTGAACGCCGTGTAGAGTTGACCAAGGCTATGAATGTGTTACTAACAACACATGTGGTTAGAACATAAATATTATATGTTGTTTCTAGGGTGAACATTTTGTGTAGTGTTAACGAAGAGAGAACCGTGTGGTTCGAGCTGTGTAGAAGTACTTTTTTTGGAGATAAAATTCAAGTACATGTTGTGTCTTATGAGGAACACACAATGTGTAGGGGTGCAACATGAAAATGATTTGAAGAGGTACACACTATGTCAAAAGCATAAGGTAACACACCATGTAGAGTTTAATCACGCAGTGTATCCCTATTTGATAACACTTTAGTGTTTAATTCTCTTGTTCCATTCATGCAATTTTTAGGTTTTTTCCTTGGTAATCATGAATTGAGGAGTGTGATTGACCTTGCAGATTATTGCCTCCAAGACCTCCTCTGGTTTTACACATGGTGTAGGGTGATGAACAGACACAAAAAGGATAAATTAGCGACTACCATAAAAAACTCTTATCATTACCATCCTGTCACTTGCTTTATACTGATCATAGGTGGTGATGCACAATTCCGTGAAGGATTTATGAGGATGATTCAGACATTCCAGGGAGCACCACATCCTACCCTGACAATGGCAGAGATGATGATGGTGTTCTAGTAGCAGTATCCTCCCACTTTTGTAGTGGATGGAGGACCACAACCTACAGAGTCATGGTTGGAGACCATGCATTCTATATTTGAGCTTATAGAGATTCTACCAGAGAAGAGGGTGAATCTCGCTACATACATGCTATGTGATTCCACCAAGAGATGGTGAGATGATGGCACACAGGAGGGACGTCACCCGAATAAGGATTGGGAATAGTTTAATAGGACCTTCTACGATTAATTCTACTTGAGACATTGAGGGATGATCGAGCCTGATAGTTCATGCATTTGGAGCAGGGTGCTCTTTCACTGATGGATTATTGATCTCATTTCATGTAGCTTCAACGCTTCTCACCAGCACTAGGAGGTGATGATTTATCTTTGTCTAGGAGATTTGAGGATGGTCTCATGTATGAAATGTGATGGTATGTGATTTTATTCCGGATGACTTCATTAATAGATATAGTGAACCTGGCACTGATTAATGAGAACAATCTAAGGGAGTTGGGAGCTTCTAGCCAGTGCGGTTCAGCATCCAGTGAAAGTACTCCTTCGTTGTATAGAAATAAGCGCCAAAATATGCCTTATCCTAGTGTTTCCAGTATAAGGGATGTATCTATATGTATCCATGTGAGTTTCTTACAGTGCGGGAATAGTGGGAACATGAGACCGCAGAGCCCAAGGGACACAGTTTTTTTCTGAGCATGTGGAAAGATGAGTCAGGTTCATTATTTTTCTGTTATTTTTTTCTCAGTAGTAGCTAGGGTGAGGGGATAAGTTATGACTCCACATTTCAGAGAAATACCTCCAGTTTCTCCTCAGTCAGGGATCTAGAGTTCATTAGGCCATTTTCGCCAATGAGAAGGTCATGGACTCTGTATCCAGTAGGAAGACATTCAGAGCCAATAGGGTGGATCAGCTTAGGGTAGTCAGTTAGGGTCGTAGGTGTGAGGTACTAGTCAAACATTTTTGTTGTAGCAGACCTGACATGAGAAGGATCCCATACCCTCTATAGTCAAAGGTACAATTATCACTTCCAATGATTTAGATTCTTTGCTTTTTGATAATGAGGCTTCCCATAGTTTTATAACTATTTCTATTGTGCAGAACCTTGGGCGCTTCATCTTTACTTGTGATAATTTTATGATGCTAGAAACTATATTGGGGATTAGGAGGCTAGTGTAAATTTTTGGAAGGAGTTGCCTCTTGATCTTGGTTGGTGTTACTTCTTGTCGGACCTCTACGTCATAGAGATGAAAGGCTTCAATTTCATTCTGGAAATGGACTGATTGGTCTCCATTCAGGACATTGTTGATTGTAGTCACTGTACGGTGAGTTTCAAATCAATAGAGGATGTGTCTTTTCTACCTAAGGGTGAATGGTATGTCCATATGAGCAGAGCTATACACGAGTTTCATGGGTTAGGAGGAATTAGAGTCCATATTTCTAGTTTATATCTAGTTTAACAAGAGACTTCACATATGGTCTTCCCAATAGTGGTGAATTGTTTAAGATATGTATTTTCAAATTAATTTTTAGGTTTACATCCATAGCGAGAGATATATTTCATTGTTTACCTTGTTCCATTAGTGGAACCGATTTCCATTCCTCCATATAGGATGGATACATAGGAGTTACATGATCTCATAAATAATTTAAGAGTGTTTCAAGAAAATGGTTTCATCTAAACCGTACATCTCCTTGGGCTTCACCAGTACTTTTTGCAATTAATGTGGATGGTACAATTAGAATTTGTGCGGATTATCAGAATCTGAACCAATTGACTATCAAGAACTGAAATCTCATTCCTAGGATTGATGATCTCTTCGATCTGCTTCGAGGATCCTGGGTGTTCTTAAAGATTGAACTGAGATCCGGTTATCATCAGTTGCTTGTTCGATAATCAGATATACCTCTTACAACCTATTGATGATGGTATGGTCTATACGATCATTTGTTATGTCATTAGGTCTCACAAAAACACCGACAATTTTCATGGCACTAATGAACTGAGTATTCTATACTTACATATATTCATTTGTGGTAATCTTTGTGGATGATATATTTGTGTAATCTCACACTCGACATGACCAAGCCACCCATATTGATATTGTTTTGAGTGCACTGATAGAGAATCAATGATATGATAAGCTCTCAAAATACCACTTTTTGAGGGAGAATATTACCTTCGTGGGTTATGTTATCTTAGATACAACAGTATTAGTAGACCCAGAGAATTGAGAGCAATAGTTTCATACGTGTAGGAAAAGAACTTCTTTGAGGTATGGAGTTTTCTGAGGCTTGCTGGTTACTACAAGCGCTTTATATTGGACTTTTAATGCTTAATAGTGCCATTGACATTCCTGACCAAGAAGGGTGCAAGGTAATTGTGGAAATATTCCTATGATTTAGTCTTTTAGAAGGCGAAATGGAGAATGAGTTCTGCACCAATGATGATTTTTTCAGAGACGGTCAAGAGATACACCATTCATTATGATTCATCATGTACCAGGCTTGGAGATGTACATATGTAGGGGGAAGAAGTCATTGAATACATGTCTGGGTAGTTGAGGCCACATGATAGGAATTAAATGATGGATGATCTTGAGTTATCTGTAGTTTTTCAGGCTTTACATTGTTGAAGCCATTATCTTTTGGGAGATCATTTTTGTAGTTTTCCCTAACCACAAAAGTCTCGAGTATATCTTTAATCAGCATGATATGAATTTTTGATAGCAAAGGTGGGTTGTGTACCTTCAGTCTTTTGACATTGAGCTTGCATAAATGCCTTGTAAATGCAACACAGAGGCTGATTCATTGAGAATGAGGACTAATATATAGATATTTCAGGAGGACATCATTGAGTGGTAGATTATGGCTCTTTTCTCTGAGATAAATTTAGAGGTTCACAATAGGTAGGTGAAGATGCTTCATTCTTCTATAGTTGTTACATATACTCTACTAGATCAAGTGTAAATGAGGTAGCTATCAGATTATGAAGGACACTCTTATGATATAGTTTACTAGGAGAGGATCCTACTCTTGGGTGGACCGTAGGAGACGATAAGTTCATGAGTTTTTAGGGATTTATATGGGTGTCAGTAGAAAAATGTGAGGAGTTATTACGAGATTTTCATTCATCAATTTGGGTAGTTCATCCTGGTGTCTCGAAGATGTATCTGGATCTTTACCTTCACTATTGGTGGCCAGGTTTGAGAGGGTTGTTTTTGGTATTGTTATGAGATGTTCCATCTATCACCTCGTGATGTCGAAGCATCAACGACCAATAGAGATTTTATAGTTGTTACCTATTCCCATGTTGAATAGGAACGATGTTGCGATGGATTTCGTGATGGGTTTACTGAGGTCTCCTCGATAGAATGATGTGGTTGGGGTTGCTGTTGACAGACTCACAATGGTTTCAAATTTCATGTTGATCAAGGAGTCCTTTAGTGTTGATGTTTGTGGAAGGTTGTATTTCTGAGAGATTGTACGTTTGCATGGAGTTCTTTATTCTTTTGTTTTAGATAGGGATTCTAGATTTACCATCATTAGCCAGATGGACTATATAAGCATACGATTCAGGATTTGGTGGACATGATTTGAGCAAGCATCCTAGTTTTTGGGGCTTTTTCAGAGAGGCGCATTACCCTAGTAGAGTTTGATGACAATAACAGTTTTTAGGAGACAATTCAAATGGAATATTATAAATCTTTGTAGGGTATACGATTTTGATCACCCCTCAGTTGGCTAGAGGTAGGAGAGGCACAGATGATGGGACCTCGTCTTGTCCAGTAAACCACTAAGTAGGTTGATTTGATTTGGAAGAGGATGACTACTGTACATTCTTTCCAAAAATATTTTGTTAATAGATAGAGACAAACTATAGAGACTGAGGTTGGAGATAATGTTTTCTTATGTGTCACACCAAATATGGGATATACACTACTACAAAAACAGGCATGGGAAGCGCCACCTTTTATCAGCACTAAGAAAAAAAGAACTAATAATGTTATATAATTATCAGCGGTTTTAGAGCAATGATAAAGGCACCAATTATCATAACAAAAATTTTAGCACTGATGAAATCGTAGTCCCATTTTATAAAATAGATTGAACATTTCCCACTATTTTTCACACCCTCTTGATCTTGGGTGACTTTACCCCTGCAACAACTCCCCTCCATCCGCCCCAATCTTCTCTTTTTCAGCCACTACTCTGCTGCCCCTGCCCTACCCCATTGTCGCTACCCAACTCTTTTGCTATCTCTTCTCTGCTGCTACTACCCTAATCCATCACTAATAGCCCTTCTCCACTGCCGCAACCCTTCTCTATCGCCACTAGACCTTCTCCACTATCACTACCCTAGTCCGCTGCAACTAGCCTACTCTGCCGCCCTTCCCTTCATTGCCACTAGCCCTACTCTGATGCCGCTTCCCTACTGTGCATCCACTACTATCCCTACTCTATACCCCCACCCCCTCGAACCCCTTCTGCAAATCCTCCATCCCATGAACCCTACATCTCCTCCTCCACACTGGACCCTACTCCCCACGAACCCTACATCAATTGTTAGGGATTCCTTTTCATGAGGTTAGATTCTCAGCTTCCCATATTTTATATTTGGTGATTTCTTGGATAATCATCATCTGTTTCCATTTGTTCTTATGCTAATATTCATTAGGTGTAGTTTTATTGAGTTGGATTGTCATGTTTTAGTTGATAAATTTTTTGGATGTGGTGAGTTTGTTTTGAGAGTCTAGGCATGATTATGTCCTGAGTTATAGACCTCATCCCTTTATTAACCAATACCCATTTCAATTAATACTAAAAGATTCTGTTGAATTATTTTAAATGGAATTATTTATCTATCTTTACCTTCAAATTCCTGTGAAAATATAAATTTTATTGAGTTGGATAGTGTGTTTGTCCAAATTTAAGGATTCATAAGAAAAAATGAATCCTATTTCTATTTTACCTAAATGGATTGAAGGTTTTCTAATCTAAAGGTCATGAATTTTAGAAATAATTAATTTATTTTAGGTATTCATATTTTGGAAGGGATTAATAGTAAGTGAGAGGATGTTTGAGAGGAGGTTTGAGTTTTTGATAGGAATTGTCGATGTGGTCCTTCTCCCTCTTGTGTGAGATTTTTAACACTATTGGATTGTTGTTAATCCCTTTGTATGGGAGTGTTATTCTTTATATAATGGATGTATTTCATGTTTCTGGATGTTAGCTACATGTTTGTGGATTGTGTGGGAGATTTATTTCATGTCCTTTAGATGTTCATGAAGGAATTTCTGTTCACTAACCTCAATTTTCTATTTCTTAAGTTAATTTGGGTAACAAAACCTATGATATTACTGAGTATGTTATGATAAACCTAGGTTATCGGTCTCCCCAGTGAACCCCTTTGTGTTTGGAAATGTATCTACTATATTAATTTTCTCATCTAAATTGTATACTTTAATCATTTTAATTGAGTTTGGTTACTTGTTTTGGGCTGTTTAATGTGATTATTTTATTATGAATGAGGTGGCTAGTAGGGGCGGTTAAAAGGAATGTTTAAAGTTTTTCTACAAGGGTGGTGGGTGCTCGAACTATTGGTAACGGGTCTGGAAAGTGTGTTGATTTATATTGGGGTTCTATACTAGTTCAGTTGAGTTACAAATATTTAATGGAAATTGTCAAACTCTATTAATCTCTACTTTTATAAGTGTTTATCTTCTACTATAATTGTTAGTCTTGTTTTTTGTATTTGAATCATAAATAAAAATATTTTAGATTCATATAGGATGGAGATAAATATAGATTGGATGGATGCTGATCGATTCACAATAGAGTACGAGAATAGAGTGAAAGAGTTCATCAAGTTTTCCAATGATCACCCATAGGATACTTCTCAAATATTTTTTCCATGATTACATTCTTGTTATTATAGACTAATTACTCTAGAGGAGTTAGCAGAACATTTGATATGTCATGGAATAGATCATAGTTTTAAATGTTGGAATAATCATGGACAAAAATTGAATGTAGCTACTGGATGGGATAAAATTGCATTTTATGGATCATTAATGACTACAAATATGGATATTAATGTAGACCATATAAGGGATGTGATTATACGTGTCAATGATGATGAATTTTGTATTGATGAAATGATAAGAATAGATGAAGATGAACTTCGTGATGGCCTAAATTTTTTTGAGAAGTCAAAGTGTTGTGAAAAGATTCCATTATATGTGGGTTGCACTAAATATATTGCATTGTCAGTTGTAAAGATGTTGTATAAATTGAATGTAGGCAATGAGTGGAGTGATGTCAGTTTTTCAGAACTACTTTTTCTCTTGAATGGCATGCTCCCAGAAGATAATGACCTCCCATGCCAGAAATATAAATCTAAACAAATCCTATGCTCGATGGGTATGATTTATAAATGAATACAAGCCCACCCGAATGATTGTATATTGTTTCTAACGGAGAACAAAACACTTATAGAATGACCAAAGTTGTGCTTCCCAATACAAGAAAGTTGAATATAGTCCAAAGAATTTTGTATGGTTCTTTCAAATAATTTCAAGTTGTAGACATATATATAGAAGTGAAGAAACTGAAAGAAAATTGTTGTGGCATGCAGAGAAAGTAAATAATTATGGGAAATTACGACACCTGGTTGACTCACCTAAAATCAAGAGAATTGATCACGGGTAACCTGAATTTAGAAATTAGTTGAGAAACCATCATCTTTCATTATCTACAGATGGAGTGAATCCATTTGGTTTTCAAACCAGTACTCATAGTACATGGCATGTTATGATTGTAAATTATAACTTCCCACCCTAGTTATGCATGATATGGAAATTAATCATATTATGTATGCGTATATCAGGACCAAAATAACCATCTAATGATATTGATGTTTATTTGTCTCCTTTGATTAAGGATTTGATTTTATTTTGGGATTATTGTATTATGATGTAAGATTCTTATAAAATTGAATACTTCACGTTGAGAGTGATGTTGAATGAGAAAATAAATTATTTCCCTACTCGTGGAAGTTGAGAGGCAATAGCATTAAAAGAACTCAACTGTGTGCCAAGTGGGAAGAAGATATAAAATCAAATACATTGAAACATTCATAAAAAATATGTGTTTCTTGGAAATGAAAAATTTCTACCTCATTAGCATAAGTACTGATCTTGGATAACATCATTCAATCAAAGATCAGAACAATGCACTACATCATCTCTACTAACAGGTGATCAGCTCTTTGAGAATGTAAAAGTTGTGAATGCTATTTTTGGTAAACCAATTTTGAAAAACCTCAAGAAAATAGGTTGAAAAAATAGATCAGTTTTTTTGAATTAGCATACTGAAACTGTCTATATGTCATACATTTTCTTGATGTGATGCATGTGGAAAAAAATGTATGTGATAGTGTTATCAGAAAATTGCTAAATTCCAAAGGAAAACAAAGGATAGAATTAAGGCAAGGTGGGACATGGTTGACATGATAATATGAGAAGAGTTGGATCCTTTTAAGGGTAAAATTCAAATGTTTCTTCCTCTGGTTGCTTATTCTCTTTCTAGGGAGAGGAGATATCGGTTTCACATCTTCTTCAATGATGTAAAGGTACTAGTGTGGTATTTAAAAATTATAAATAACATTGTGTCAATGAATGATTTAATGTTAAAAGGTTTGAAATGACATTATTTCCATGTTTTGATGAAAGATTTAATTAGTATAGATTTGTGTTTCATTTTACCCAAGAATTATTTCCATATGTTAACCAATCATTGTTTCTTTTTCAAAGCTATATGTAGAAAAGTTTCAGACTCTTTGAAATTTCCAACTTTGAAAAGAGAAATTTTTATCATGTAATATGAATTAGAAATGTTCTTAACAACATCATTCTTTGATATGATGGTTCATTTGATGTTTCACATGGGGATATAGATTCGACTATATGGTCCTGTGAACTATAGATGGATTTACCCCATTGAACGGTATATGAAGACTTTGAAAAGGTATGTCAAAAATCAAAGTTGTATAGAGGGTTGTATTGTGGAGCAATATATGGTTGAGGAATCCACTGAATTCTGTACTGAATAATTATCTGATGTAGAATGAATTGGTCTCCGGAAACATTGTCACATTGGACACATTGAGGGTGAGGTAAGATCTGGAAGATATGTTGTGACAATCAATATTAAATATTGGGAGCTTGCCAATCTTTATTTTTTTCATAACAGTTGGGAGGTTGCTCCATATATTGAAATCTGCAAAGAAATTCCTAGGCAGTTGAATCCATCAAGGGATGAAAAAATTATATAAAATACACATAATCACCTGTTTATAGGATGGATTCAAGACTATATTTTAAATGAAATAGCTGAAAATATGAATACAATTTCAGAACGACGTCGATGTCTAACCACCGAACCAAGTGTTTATGTATTATCTTACAATTGGTATGAAATTAATGGTTATAAATTCTATACAAATGATCCTGATGATGATAGTAGCATGAAAAATAGTTTATTAACACTTGTGGTTGAAGCGATGCAGATTTTTGTTTGTAAGGAGAGAAATCCAATTTATGCAAATATGTCATACATTGGAATTATCAAAAAAATATGGGAGTTGGTTTATATGAAATTTTAATTTCCATTTTTTCAATGTAAATGGGTTGATAACAACAGTGGTGTTAAAATATATAAATCGGGAATTTTGAAAGTTTATTATAGTAATGAAGGGTACAAAGATGAACAATGTATAATGGAATCACAAGCGGTACAAGTATTTTATGATCCAAATCCCGAAAACTACTTGAGGGCCAGATAAAAATTCAATGTAAATGGGTTGATAACAACAGTGGTGTTAAATTATGTACTAAGGCTTTCAGGAAGGATTCGTTGAGGTTTTCCCACTATTTTGACAAAATGCCACTTGAATGATTCCATATGTAAAATAAACATGCACCCTCCCCTTCTGTATGCTCACCTGATATCCCAGGAAGCATGGGATGCATTTATTGGCCGCCGTAGGGATGAGAAGTTTTTGGTACATTGTGGCAGATAATAAATTGTTTCAGGATACTTGTATTCATCAATTTTATTGTCATTATTTCAATTATGAAACAACAACTCAATACGGAATCTAAATAATGTGCATCAAAACAAACATACCCCTATCGTATATCAAGATTACATATGATAGACTCTTACTAATACCAACTATGAAGTGGTAAAATACTATGATTAAATCATATCAATTATATTTTCAATTCTTTTATTACTTATTATAGTTTGTGTTTTAGGAAACATTGGATACTAATTGCAGTGAACATTGATTGTCCAAAGCATTATTTTCTGGATTCAATGCAAGGATATCCAACAAACCGACCACACATGATGGAGTTTTTGAATCTGTAAGACAATACATACTATAATATAGTTGTAAAATATAGTAAAATAATTTATATTATCTTTTACTAAGGATTATGTTATGATATAATGGATTATCAATATTGTCTAAAAAGGATTGAGAATAGGGGCTAAGCATAAGGAGGCAAGCAAGTACTACGTCCGGTCAAATATCAGGGTATATATAATTAAATTTCACTATCCAAACACATATCAAAACAAGTTACTTATTCCCCTAATGGTCATAGTATTTTCAGTGTCTAAAACAAAGAAACGATAATGATTGTGGTTATTATGTATGAATATATATCAGAGAGATCCTTTTCCATCAACAATCTATCATCCCTAAAAAGGTATTTTCAAAAACAAATTCTATTTCATTTAAATTATTAATTAATTATTTAATTATATATTTTTTAGTACTACTATAACTGTTAAAAATACTAAAAATCACAAGATGGTATATATTTTTCCATAAATAAGAGGGACGCATACCTAATAGAACATTGTATAGAAATAGAATAAAGATCTAACTTGGGGACGTGTACAAATGGCTGCCATTTTTGAGAGGGGTTAAGGAGATCAAAAGATGAAACATTGTTGTACGTAAATGTTCATAGTAAAATTGTAATTGTTATTAAATAAAAAATCTTTTCTCCATGAATTTTTTTTTCATTTTAACAGATGAAATGCACCAGCAACATGCATGAATGATGAACCACTTTTCTTTGGACTTTGGATAAGAAAAATAGAAAAATCTAAAAAATAACTTTGACCACATACATTCTTATTGTGTTGATACATTAGTATAATGATCTATGTGTTATTTAGGATAGGTAAGAGTAAACTCTGCATCAATATGAGGCATGGTGTGGTTGGTATCACTCAATGTGTCTCTCTTTTATTTAAAATGGAAAACAATTTATGTGAAAACACCAACTGATGTATGGAAAACTGACCAAACGCTTTCTGATTGTGATGATACTTTAGGATAATGATCTATGGGTCATTTTTGATGTGTACAAGTTAACCCTGCCTCAATACGAGGCCTGGTGTGGGCGAATCACTCAAAGATCCTCTCTCTTTTTAATATGGACAAAATTTTAAGTGAAAACAGCAACTAACATACCGAGAACCGACCAAATCCAATTGGATTGTGCTTATACTTTAATAAAAAATCCATGGGTCATTTTTGATGTTTAATAGTCAACCTTCATCATTTTGAGGCATGGTTTTGCTGGTATCACTCAATGTGTCACTCTTTGGTTTAAAATGGGCATAATTTTAAGTGAAAACAATAGCTAATGTATGAAAATCTGAAAAAACACATTAGGATTGTGTTGATAAATTAGGAGTCCAATAAAAGGGTTATTTGTAATGTTTAAGAGTTAACCCCGTCTAAATATGAGGAATGGTGTGGCCGATATCACCCAATACGTCTCTCTTTTATTAAAAATTGCCTAATTTTAAGCGAAAACAACAACTGATGTCTGTAAATCCGACCACACACATTCAGATTGTGTTTATACACTATGATAACAATCAATAGGTAATTTGTGACATGTAAGAGTCAACCCCGCCTATTTATGAGGTACTGTGTGGATGTTATATCTCAAAGTGTCTCTCTTTTGTTTAAAATTAATAGAATTTTAAGTGAAAACAAAAACTAACGTATGGAAAACAGACCAAATGCATTCAGATTGGGTTGATACTTTAGGATAATGATCCATGGGTCATGTGTGGTATGTTCAAGTCAACCAGTCCTCAGTCTAAGGCACAGTGTGATCGGTATCACTCGAACTGTCTCCCTTTTGTTTAAAATGGATTGAATTTTAAGTGAAAACAATGGCTTATGTATGGTAATCATACTAAAGGCATTCAGATTGGGTTGATACTTTAGGAAAACGATACATGGGTCCTTGGTGACATGTATTAGTCAACTTCTCCTCAATCCAAGGAATAGTGTGACCGGTATCATTCCAAGTGTCTCTCATTTGTTTAAAATGGACGAAATTTTAAGTGAAGACAACAATTGACATAAAAAAAACCCCCTTCCTACCAAACACACCAAAAGAATTCATTTTTTATAAAGAAACATATTCTATTGAAATAAACACTATTACAAAACCACTTTATATATACCATTGATCATAAAATCCTAAAAATTAATTCCATTAAAACCATATATTCCCCCACCCCTTGGACACCACCCCACCCCCTGGAGACCACCCCACCCCCATGGACACCACCATTGACAATGACCCCCCCACCACCCTAAATAGCCCCCACCCACTGGACTCCCCCACCCCGTGGATGGCCCCCCACCCCCTAGGTGGCCCCACCCCTTCTAGACACCATCCCACCACCTGGACACCCCCATCCCCTGGATACCCCCACCCCCATTGACAGCCACCCCCACCCCTGGACACCAACCCACCCACCTTGGACATCCCCCAACATCCTAGACTGCCCCCACCCCTGGACATGCCCACCCCTTGACAACCCCCCCAACCCCTGGACACCACCCCACCGCCATTGAATCCACCTTGGACAACCCCCACACCACCCTAGACATCCCCCACCCCCTAGACACCCCTATCCCCTTGGACACCCCCTTCACCATGTACACCCCCTTCCCCCTTGGACAGCCAACCCAAACCCTTGAACACCCCCAACCCCCTATATTCAGAAATTAATTCATTATGCATTTAAATAAATTTTTAATTATATGTTAATAGTGTATGAGTATACTTATTGTATGGGTATACATGTTATATATATATACATGATATAATTACCTTATGAATTATGTGTTATTTTTGTATGGGTATACTTGTTGATATGATGATTTTTTGAGGGTCTTATTTGGGTGTGATTTTGTAGAGTTTTATGTTACAACAGTCAGGGCATTTATCAGTACTTTTTAGCACTGATAAAGGATCCCTTTATCATCTCTATGATTTGAAGTGATTTTTATCTTTTTTTAAAGAACTTTTTGAGTACTGATAAATCCTATTTTTTTAGTAGTGATAAGAGGATTAGTGGATAGGGGATGCTTTCACCGAGATACTTTGTGCAATTTGAGTTTTTGGTGAGAGTCAGGCCAGTTTCCTATTTATTGCAATTACCTAAGAGGTACCATCATATGCATGAATTATTTCATATTTTTCAACTACAACATTATTTTTCGTACCCATATCATGTTTTTTAACTCAAGGAGGTTGATTTGGATGTGGATTTATTCTATGAGGACAACCCTATTTGGATTTTGGAGAATAGAATGAAGGTTATCCATGGTCGGTGTATTCTTCTAGTATGGGTTATATAGCCACATGGCCGAGTATAAGATGAGACTTGGGAGGTTTTAGCCGACATTCGATCACAATGGCGAGAGTGGTTTGAAGCCTCTTCTTCACCAACCTTTGAAGGGAAATTCAGGGAAAAATTTATTTAAGGGCGAAGCGCTTAAGAACGAAGATCTTCATTTCCAATATAGATCGTTATTTCTAGTTTTTATTAGAAGAAAATTGATGATTTGGATATTTTCTTAGTACACACCGTATACTCCAGAGTACATGCCGTGTACCCAGTTTCCACACATAACCGTGTGCAGGCTTTGTAACGACTGAGTACATGGCTTTGTAGGTGACCATATTGACTGCCTAAATCAGGGGTCAGTTGAGCATAGTACATGGCATGTTCATTAAATTAATATACCATGTAATTTTATTTTTATTTGATTATACATATCGAGGATTCATCTTATCTCCATAACTTCTTTCTTCTTCCCATGTCTCGCACAGGACAGAGACGTATAGCTGAAAATCTTCGTCAAATTTCATATAATGTGAATAGATCCATCAATGAACAGTTCTATTGGTACCCTATAACAACAGGTGAACTGTGTTATATCGATGAGTTTCTATGATCAGTGTTATATTGTTGAGGATCAGTGAATTGTGTTTTATCAGCGATGTTTAGTGAATAATGTTCTATCGGTGAGCTTCAGTTAAGAGTGTTCTATCAGTGAGTTTCAGTGAGCAGGGTTCTATCGGTGAGGTTCAATGAATAGTTTTCTATCGGTGGTGTTTAAGGAACAGTGTTTTCGTGATGAGGTTCAGTGGATAGTGTTTCCATAAGTGTGAGGTATATCAGTAACCTCTAACGGTAGGTGTATAGTAATGGAAGGTGTACAATGTTTCAAGAACGATGATGTCAATCGGAAACCTCTAATGGTAGGTGTAGTATAACGGTAGGTGTACAATGTTTCCAGAAATATTAGTTCTATCGGTAACCTCTAAGGGTAGTTGTACAGAAACCTTAATTTTACTGTGTTTTCCGAACGGTGATGTTCTAAACGTGAGGTTTATGAAATGTTTATTTCCTGTGCCAAATTTTGAGTATGTGAACAGTGTTTCTAGCTTCCAATTGTTTCGCCACTTTGACGTTCCATTTGACGTAAAATACATTTAAAGCCTTATTTTAAGGACTCTTATGGAAAATTCAAAGGCCTTATATCCTATATTAATTATTCATAAGGCCCGAGGTGTTTTTACATCGTCAAATGACGTGGTTTAATGTGATCCTCTATTAATGGGAAATCAAGAGTATCTTAACCTACCACTCTATTAAATCATCTAAAGGGATGAGATAATTTATCCCTAATTCTTACTCTTTGTTCTCAGCTATGAGACACTAGAACCATTCATTACTTCTCATTAGAGTTACACAATCCCTAATTCTTCCTCTTTGTTCTCAGATATGAGACACTAGAACCATTCATTACTTCTCGTTGGAGTTGCACAAGGTTTCTTTTTTTTTTCCTCAGATTGGTTCTTCTCTATTTTAATGCAACCAAGATATATCGATCAATCTTCAATATAAGGTATGTTTTATCGTCGTTATTATAGGGTTAATCTTCTCTTGTTTCTCCTTTCTATAATATATCATGTAATATACATGCTTCTAATAGGGTCTTCTAGGGTTTCGGTTGGTCCGATCATAACATGGCATCCTCGGGTGGATGCAGTTGATCCGAGAGGAGAATCGTGACCCATTGGGTGGATAAAGAACATCAACAATCATTTGAGGTATAGGATTTGTTGCTTATCTCTTATTTTACGTGCAACTATATCATTAGCATGTTTAATCCCACATGATGAAACTGGAATTGACATAATAAATATTTTAACCAGATAAATAAATTGATATCGATCGAATGTTATTTCCACTTTTTATCTATGCTTCTTCGATTAGCTGTAGATTATTGATGGAAATCCATAATGAATGTAAATTGGGATTAATTGATAATTGTTTTTCTAAAGATAAAGATTCATGTAAATGAATATGGTTCTCGTTGTAATTTAATGTGAATCAAATTGGCACAGTAAGCATGTTGAATTAATTGTGATTGCTTACTGATTATGTTTCCTGAATTTGGAACCTATAAATAATAAATCTATTAATTCAATATGGATTAAATAACTGATTTTTTGATAATTCATTAATGTTTTATGAGTTACCCTCTTCATTGTTAAAGGTACAATAACCCAATTGATGTATTGATTTATGCATCTGGGGGTGAGGGAGGATACCAGAGATGATGGAAACAGATAGATGAGATTGTTTGTTGATTGCTGATATAGATTGGTTTTTTATCTGCTTTACTTTTCCACATTGCTCAAGGTAGCTAGTCTTACTTACCCATCTTCCGAAAGTGGAAAAGACATGCGGGTTATGCCATGTGCTTTCCATGTTTAGATTCGTAAGGGAGGATGGGTATATGCTCTTTCTATAGGCGGTAATGACTCGACGGGTAGTACATCTACTCATCGTGTTGATCCCCATTGTGTTTAGATGCATAAAATGTTTTCCTAGAATGCCTAGGAATGTGGGAATGTAATTATATAATGAATAATTGAATAAATGGTGTTAACCTATGGGATTAGAGTTTCTTAAACATAATGATGAGGTTGTAATTTTGATGGAACAATTGAATTTGGGTGTGATGCTAATGAAATTTAATGTGGAATTGTTCATGTCTAATTAATGTTTAAAGAATTATTTAACATAAATATGAACTGATTAAAAAAGGGGAATGAAGTAATATAATAATGATCCTTAAATGGTTGTGTGGTTGTTGAATACCTAGTCTTAGAAGTAGCAGCCCGGTTTCAGAGAGACATTAGCTGTAGTTGTGTATAATACTAGGTTATACCTATAGTGTTGTTGTGAGATATAATATATCCTGTACATTTTGTGTTTCTATATGCTAATCCACCCAGTCATTAAGGGAAACTAACAACCCATGGATTCTAAGCCCTGGGGGGAGTTTTCCCCAACATTCCGGTGGGATGATGAATGGAAGAATACCCCATTTGACACCACTCTCTTCTCTTGGTAGTTACATGTGATGGTAGGTACAATGGTTAGTTATCCACATATATGTGTGTAGAGGGATGTAATGGATTGTGGTTATTTAGACACAAATATTCTGGATATAGTATCCTATGGACTACTATAGGTGTAACGTTTATGTGCTGTAATGGCTTGAGGTATAATACCCGATGTATGATACACGTTATGCAGGCTGTGGTGGCTCCATGAAACTACAAGTTTAAGTTTCTATCATAGGCATGGTCGTTTTTTTGCACAAGGTGCATGTTGTGGTTCTTCGCTCAAGTGTCTGTGGGCATGCCTTTTTGGAGAGAGATGATCAGGACGTTTGACATTGGGGAAAATTATCAAGCCAATGGGGAAGTAGTAGCGGGGTACACATGATATTCTTCATTATATGATATTTTATTGTATGCGTTACACGGTGACAGTAGCCATTATGAGGTTGGGAGCATAAAATACCTGTTTGGGTGACATGTTAGTTTTACTTGTTGTTCACTCTGCTTTATCAAACTTTCTTCACTTTTTCACAAGTGGATTCAGGGAGGATCCTACTGAGTATATAGTTATACTCACCCTATGTATCTATAAATTGTTTTTCAGGTCGCATGGAGAAGTTTGGAGATCAGGCTAGTTACTACTAGCTTGTGGTTAGAGAAGCTGTTCGGGCTTGTGGTTGCTGCTGTATTTTCTTTCTTTTGGGTACATACAGTTTTTCCCTTTCAGTTATAGTACTTCTGCATGAAATTTTATATGGTTACTTGGGATTTCATTTATATTTCTATCTCAGTTGAGTTGGTTGGTGCCTATCATATCTATCTCTTCTGCATGTGTTCTCTTAGAGAATAATTCATCCCATTAGATTGTTACCATACCCTCAGTGCTAGTCACCAACCCAGGGCCTACATGAGGAGGAAAACTGGGGGTTATTATCTCCCTTCCCACATTGCTATCCCAGGAGGGTAAAATTTGTGGGGAGGGGTTTGTAACAGAGTGGTATCAGAGGACTAGTCGAGGGATAGGATGGAGTTTGGAGTTAGGAACATTTTAGGTTTCAATGGTTGGTAGGGAGACCATTTCATTCATGTTTAAAATGTGAGGTAAACACTGGAGACCGGCTGAGACATTGATTTTTAGGGCCCCCTATGATCTGATGTACGACCCTTTAAGTTTATAATTGCTACTAAACAAGGGGATAGTAGTTGCAGGGTAGAGACATTGGAAATGATTATGCATCATTCTTCTTTATGGCTGAGTTTTAATGGGTAGACATTGGGATGGGTTAACCTAAATGAATAAAAGAAATTAATTAATTAATTAATGTTGAGTATTCCATATTTTAAGTTTAGGAGATCTAATGGTTTGTTATTTTACAGGTATGCATCTAGGTCAACGTCCTGATTAGGTTTGCGCAGAAAATGTCTAGCAGGCTATTCCAGCTGATCTTCGAAGGGTAAAGGATGACAACGACGACACTTGGAGGAAGACACTCCAAGAGTTTCAATGCCAGAGTCAGCAGAAGTATGAGGGATACGTTTTAGATCCAATCACGGAATACTGGTTGGAGGAGGTCGAGATAGGTATCATTTCGATCTGTGCACGGAATGAGCAATGGGTGTCCTTGTTTGTGACGATGCTACGTGGAGCAGCGAGGTAGTGGTGGTTCTTATTCCTTGGGGATCGTGAGGAGTCATCGATCTCATGGGAGGAGTTCCAATATAGGTTTAGAGCCAAGATTCTTTCTTCGACTCGAAGGCATCCAGTCACCAGGAGCTTCTTACCCTTCGACAGGGGAACTCTAGTGTTTGAGAGTTTGGAATCTGTTTCAAGAACCATTTACAATATTCTTCAGACCTGTTGCCAGATTATGAGGATATGGTGATTCATTTTGAGTAGGATTTACGTCCAGAGATCCAATGCCAGGTCACCCATTTATGGTGAAGATATATCATGAGGTGCTGGTGAGGGCAGAGGTTGTTGAGAAGAATTCATCCAGGACTGAATCATCATGAGAGGGGAATCTTAATGATCCCTCGCGAAGTAGAGCTGTGGTTATGGGGTCCCGATTTTTAGGGGAGTAGAGTCTCTGTTCACCTGGGGGGTAGGTCTCATCCCTTCACATCTCATTTCTCTAGAGGCTGAAACTCTCAGGCCTATGCCAATGGACCATGCATTTTTTTCATGTGGTGGTCGTGGTCATCGATAGCAGGAGTGCCTGACCTTTTATAGAAGTCATTGTGCATCAGGTGCAATGATCCAGGTTCTTTTGTTGGGGAAGTTTCAGTTAATGCAGCAGCAGCAGCAGGTTTCAATAGCATTAGATCAGCAAAGGGTAGATGGGATAGGAATTGGACAGTCACATAATACTCCCCATCCTCAGAGAGTAGAGTGTGGCCATGGTGGTGGTTGTCATCAGAGTTAGAGAGGCTGTGGAGGAGGTCATGGTCAGCTTCATGCTCTATCATTGCTATCTCCAGGCGATCTATACTCTGGTCGAGGTACCCTTTGCTTGTTTTCTACCTTGGCGTATTCCTTTTTTGATTGATGAGAGACACACTCCTTCATATCACATAACCTTGTCCATGCTTTGGGACATGAGGTAGATAGGCATCTAGTGTCCTTGGCTTTGACTACACCAGTTGAAGGTTGAGCTGACTTATTTGAGGTATGTAGAGATTGTGAGATTGTGTTGGGGAAACACCGCTCTTGCAAATATTTCTTATGTTTACGAATACGACCATATGATGTCATCCTATACATGGATTTTTTGTATTCGGTTCAGGCTATCGTGGATTGCTTCCGGAAGAAGGTTGTTTTCATTGGTGTGGATAGAGAGCCAGTGGTGTTTGTTGGTGAGTGATATCCTCAGATGGGTCATAGGCGTGTTCCATCCTTATCATCCATGATTGTTGGGATGATGCTGAGTTCTTCAAAGGTTCAGTTGTTGGTGTTTCCTGGGGTCGTACAGTATTACCCTGATGTCTTTCCAGAAAAGGACGTAGGATTACCCCCTCAACGAGAGATCGATTTTGGGATCAAGCTACAACTAGGAGCTTCCCCTATCTCTATTTCTTCATATAGGATAGCCCCTTATTAGTTATGAATGCTACATATACATCTTCATGGTATGTTATAGTGTGGTTTTGTTCGACCAAGTGTGTCACCATGGGGTGCACCGGTTTTGTTCATGAAGAAGGCTGATGAAAGTTTGCGGTTGTGTGTTGATTATCATCACTTAAACAAAGTGAAAATAAAGAATCACAATCCTCTTCCACGGATTGATGATTCATTCAATCAACTGATGGGTGAAATTTGTTTCTAAAATATCGACTTGCGGTCACGTTATCATTATATCCGTGTGAAGGATGAGGATATCCCAAATAGTGCTTTCCATTATCGTCATGGGCATTATGAGTTCATGGTAATGTCATTTGGCATAACGAATGCTTCGACTATGTTATTGGGATTGATGAATGATGTGTTCTATGAGTTCATGGACAAGTTCATGGTACTTTTCATCGACAACATCCTTGTGTACTCCACATCTAATGCGGAGCATGCAGAGCATCTACAAGCAGTTTTGGGAGTTCTTTGCTGACATCAGGTGTTTGGGAAGTTGTCGAAGTGTGAGTTTTGGTCTCCATTAGTCCGTTTCTTGGGTAATTTTATGTCCCAACAGTGATTAGTTGTGGATCCAATGAAGATAGATGCAGATGTGTCTTGGTAATCCCCCAGGACATGTTTCAGAGGTGTGATGTTTCCTTGGTCTCACATGCTACTACAAGAGGTTTGTAAACAATTTATCGTGATCTGTGACTTCTCCGACAGCTTTGACCAGGAAGGATTAGGCATTCATATGGACTGATCTATTTCCGGATGCTTTATATAATCTATAGGAGAAGTTAGTAAGTGCTCCAGTTCTTTGTCTTCCAGCTGAGGGAGTTCAGATTTATGTTTTTTGCAACTCTTCACATCCAGGGATAGGATGTGGTCTCATGCAGCAGAGGTTAGTAGTTTCTTATGGGTCTCGACATTTGTGTCCCCATGAATGAAATTATTCCACCCATGATCATGAGATGGAAGTCGTGGTGTTTTCTCTAATGTTCTGGAGACATTACCTCATTTGTGAGCACTTTATGGTTTTCAGCGACCATAAGATTTTGAGGTATGTTTTCTCCTAACATAACTTTAACATACGACAGCGTATGTGGATTGAGTTCCTACAAGAATATGAATTCAAAATATCATATACACCTGGAAAAGGGAATGTTGAAGCAGATGCGTTGAGCTGAAAGTTGCGTAGTGATGTTGTGAGTGAATCTGGTCATTCCTGGAGAGTAATAGAAGAACTGCCAGCATTAAATCTTGATATGGGAGAATTTGGGGGTAGATGTTGTCTTTTTCAGATGATGGTACAGTCATCCTTGATGTAGACGGTGGAAGAGTCTCAGTTGGGAGATCTTGAGGTGGAGCTCTAGAGAGACCGAGTTGTTTGTGGCGAGGCCCATGATGGTTGGACTAAGGATGAACAACACCGAGTGTTTTATAATGAAAGGATTTTGGTTCCTTTGATGATGTGTGAGATGGTTCTCGGAGTGTTTTATAGTTCTCATTTAGAGGTGAATCTTGGTGTGACAAAGTTGTACAAGTCATTTAGGAGCTAGTTTTTGGGGCATGGGTAGAAGCGTACAGTTGTAGAGTTTGGGTCTCGATTTTTGGTATGCCAGAAGGAGAAGTCCGCACACCATGTTCTTTGTGGTATGCTCCACCCATTATAGATTCCATAGTGGAAGTGTGAGGGCATCTCAATAGACGTTGATACTGGTTTACCTAGAGCTCTGGGATGACATGATGCCATTTGGGTGGTTATGGATATTTTATCAAAATCGGCCCACATCATAGTGATCAAGGAGATGAGTTCAGTGGATGTTTTGTCGAGGAAATATCTATAGGAGGTTGTGAGACTTCATGGAGTCCATATGATGATCATTTATGATCAAGATCCTCATTTTACCTCTAGGGTTTGTAGAGGCCTCCAACATGATTTCGGTTCTCAACTATGCCTGAGCACTGCTTTTGTTTTTCAAACGGATGGTCAGCTAGAGAAACCTATCTATACTCTTTAAGACATGTTATGCCTTTGTCTTGTTGATTTTTGAGGTTCTTGGATGAGGAATTAACCTTGGTGGAGTTCACTTACAATAATTGTTTTCACTCCACCATCGGTATGGTGTCTTTTGAAGCATTGTATGGTCGGCCTTGACGCTCTCCATTATACTGGACTGGGGTCATAGAGTCAGCAATTAATGGACCACAACTAGTGCAGAATACAAAAGATATGGTCTAGGTGATTCGTGAGAGGATGAAGACATCCCAAGATCGTTAGAAATCATATTTTGATCAAATAAGGAGACCCTTAGAGTTTAATGTTGGGGATCATGTGTTCTTGAAGGTGACTCCCTATCATAGTCAGTGAAGGTTAGGTCGTGGAAGTATGCTTTCTCCCCGGGTTTTTGGGCCTTTCAAGGTGTTATCTCATGTTGGAGTTGTGGCGTATCGAGTAGCACTTCCCCCACAGATGAGTCAGATACATGATTTTTTCCATGTATCACAGCTCTGTCATTATCTTCATAATGACTCTCACATCATCAATTGGGGAGAGATCAATATTGTCGATGATGTAACCTTCGAGGAGCGACCTGTGGAGATCCAAGACCCCTTGGAGAAGGTGTTAAGAAGGCGTTCTGACCCCTCAGTTTGTGTGTTGGGGATAGATGGTGGCATGGGGGAGAGTACATGGGAACGTGAGTACAGATACATGATCAATAACCAGAGTTGTTTGATGTTTAATTCTTTTCATGTAATGATGATCCCTTTGTGGTTAGACCATTCATGTTTTATTTATAAATTTATTTTGTTGCTATTGTGGCTTTCTTTCTTCTGAGATTTATCTTGATGGGTGGTTTTTCAAACCCCGTTTCTTTTGGTGGGTTTTAATTTATCTAGGGTGAGAATGTTTTGAGAGGTATATGATGTAATGGCCTAGAACTCTCCTTTCAATTACATTGTGATAATATATTGTTTTAAGTGTTCCAAGAGGTCAAGGTTACTTATCCCCAACACTTTTCCAAATTTCCAATTCTGTGAATAGTTCCATCGGTGAACAGTTCTATTGGTAACCTATAACAATAGGTGAAAAGTGTTCTATCGATGAGGTTCAGTGAATAGTGTTCTCTTAGTGAGGATCAGTGAAAAGGGTTATATCGGTGAGGTTCAGTGAAAACTGTTCTATCGGTGAGGTTTAGTGGATAGTGTTCTATCGGCGAGGTTCAATGAACAATTTTTCCTGAAAGGTGAGGTCTATCGGTAACCTCTAACAACAGGAGTATAGTAATGATGGGTGTACAATGTTTCCTGAATGGTGAGGTCTATCGCTAACCTCTAATGGTAGGTTTAAAGTTATGGTAGGTGTACAGTGCTTCTAGAATGATAAGGTCTATCAGTAACCTCTAACAATAGGTGTACATAATGGTTGGTGTAAAGTGTTTCTAGATTGGTGAGTTTCTAACGGTGAGGTTCAGGAATAGTGGTTTTCTATTGCCAAATTTTCAGTATGTGAACAATGTTTCCAACTTCCTATAATTTCACCCCTTTGACCTTTTGTTTTACATAAAATACATTTAAATCCTAATTTTAAGGACTCTTAAGGCCAATTCAAAGGCCATAAATCCTATATTAATTATTTATTAGGCCCGAGATGTTTTTACTTGGTCAAACTGTGTGGTTTAATACGATCCTCTTTTAATGGGAAATCCAGTGTATCTTAACCTGCCACTCTGTTAAATCTTCTAAAGAGATGAGATATCTTCCTCCCTAATTCTTCCTCTTTGTTCATGGATATGAGAAGCTAGAAACTTTCATTCATTCTTATAGGAGCTTCAGAATCTATCTTTCATCCTCAGATTGGTTCTGCTCTGTTTTGATTCAACCAAGATGTATCGATCAGTCTTCGATATAAGGTATGTTTTATCGTCATTCTTTTGGTGTTCATATTCTCCTATTTCTCCTCTCCATATTATAGAATGTAATCTCCATGATTCTGAAAGGGTTTACTTGGGTTCTGGTTGGTGTGGTTGTACCACGACATCCTCAGGTGGATGCAGTTGACACGAGAGGAGAATCGTGACCCATTGGGTGGATAAAGAACGTCAAGAACTGTTTGAGGTAGAGGATTTGTTGCTTCTCTCTAATTTTACATGGAACTATATAGTTAACATGTTTTTTCCCACTAAATGACAATGTAATTGACATAATAAATATTTTAATAGGATAAATAAATTGATATTGATCATATGTTATTACCCCATGTTATCTATGCTTGCTTTGATTATCTATTCATCCTTGATGGAAATCAGTAAAGAATATAAATTGAGATTAATTGTTAATTGTTTGGATAAAGATAAAGAGACATGTAAATGATTTAGGATCTTGTTGTAATTTAATGTCAATAAAATTAGTGAAGTATGCATGTTTAATTAATTGTGATAGTTGAATGATTTGGTTTCAGAAATTTGGAACCTATGAATAATAAATCTATTAATTCAAGATGGGTTAAATAACTGATTTTTTGATAATTTCTTAAAGGGTTCTATGTTACCCTCTAGATTGTTAAAGAGAAAATATCCCAATTGATGTGATTTTCAGTTTCCTTATTCTTGTATTGTGATGTGATCCTGAATATCCATTGTGATATTTGGGGGCATGGAGGCTTTTGGTTGTGGCAGCAGATGACACATTGGTGAGATGCATCGATTTAAGCATTTGGGTGTTGGGGAGGACACCAGAGATGATGGAATGGGAAGGATGTGATTGTTGGCTTCTTGCTGATCTTGATTGGATGATTATCTAATTTAATTTTTCCCACTAAGGTAGCAGGTCTTACATACCCATATTCTGAAAGAGGCAAAGGTGCGTGAGGTATGCCCCGTGATTTCCGTGTTTAGCTTCTAAAGGGATGATGGGTATATGATTTTTCTATAAGAAGAAAAGACTCGACGAGTAGTACATCTACTCACCGTGTTCAGCCCCCTTGTGTTTAGTAGCATAGAATGTTTTTATAGAATTCCTGGGAATATGGGAATGTATTTAAATAATGAATAATTGAATAAATGGTGTTAACCTATGGGGTTAGAGTTTTCTAGAACATAATGATGTGGTTGTAATTTTGAAGGAAGAATTGGCTTTGGGTGTGATGCTAATGAAATTTAATGTGGAATTGTTCATGGATAATTAATTTTTAAATAATTAATTAACGTAAAGTGGAACAGATAAAAAAAGGGGAATGAAGTAATATAATAATGCTCTTTAAATGGTTTTTTTCTTATATGATACCTAGTTTTAGAAGTAGCATCCTGGTTTCTGAGAGACATTAGCAACATCTTTGTCTAAGACTCGGTTATTCCCATAGTTTGGTAGTTAGATATAGTATATCCTATACTTATTGTGTTTATATATGATACTCTACCCAGTCATTGAGGGAAACTAACACCCCGAAAATTCTGAGACCTGGTTTGGTGTTTTCCCCAACATTTAGGTGGGAGAATGAATGGCTGACAACCCCCTTTAGCCCTGCTCTCTTTTATTGGTAGTTACTTGTGCTGCTTGGCACAATGGTTAATTTTCCCCATATAAGTGTGTAGAGGGTTGTAATGGCTTGTGGTTATTCACACCCATATATTCTAGATATTGTATCCTATGGACTACTATATGTGTGACGTGAATGGGCTGTAATGGCTTGAGGTATAATACCCAATGTATGATACAAGTTATACAGACTGTGATGGCTCCTAGAAACTACATGGTTACTTTTTTGTGTATGTGGTGGATTTGTTGCACGATGTTCATGTTGTGGTGCTTCGCTCAGGTGTCTTCTAGAAAGCCTTTTTGGAGAGAGATGCTCCGGACGTGCGACATTGGGGAAAAGAGGCAAACCAGTGGGGAAGTAGTAGCGGGGTAACCTTGATATTCATTATTATATGATATTATCTTGAATTCATTACTTGGTGAGAGTAGAGATGGCGAGGTTGGGAACTTATTATACCTATTTAGGAGACGAGTTAGTTTCACTTGTTGTTCACTATGCTTTAGCATACTTTCATTACTCTTTCACGAGAGGCTTCAGGAAGGATCCTACTGAATATACTGTTATACCTACCCTATGTATCTATATTCTGTTTTTCAGGTCACATGGATAATGTTGGAGATCAGGCTAGTTACTACTAGCTTGTGGTTAGAGGAGCTGTTCGTGCTTGTGGTTGATGCTTTTTTTACGTTCATTTAGGTACTTGTTGTTTTTCCCCTTTCAATTGTAGTACATCTGCATGACATTTCATATGTGTACTTGAGTTTTCATTTATATTGCTATCCGAGTAAGAGTTTTTTGTTCTCTATCTTATCTCTCTCTTTATTGTGTGTTCTCTTGTAGGGTAATGCCTCCCATTAGTGTGTTATTATACCCTCAGTGCAAGTGACCAACCCAGGGCCTACTGAAGGCGAGACTCAGGGGTCATTATCTCCCATCTCAAATTGCCGGCCTAGGAGGGGTACACTTTTTGGGGAGGGGGTCGTGACATTTACAGATTTTTTGGGACATATCATGCCCATAGATAGTGGATGAAATACCCAAAACCTATTTTCCGATCAATTTATTGTATGATTTATAAGGTAAATTAAGAAAAAACAATAATCATTTGTACCACATGGTCTTTGACATCAATCAACAGTTGTAGTATGTTTGATCAATCTTACATATAAATAAAAATTATATTCTTACCTCTAACTAAATATAATAACACTTTATTCAACAACTAATTCAATCAGATCGCTTCTCCAAAATAGTGTACTAACACTTCTTCCTCGACAGTTAATAATGACTAGAGAGATTGCGAGAGTTTTTATTAAAAGTGAAGTTTCTGTTGTACTAAAATATGATCATAAAATATATATTTTATTGGGTTGAATAATTGAAAAGAGGAGCCTCTTGATGTTAAAATACTTCATACATTATAAAATCCTCAAAATCAATGGTTGTAACATCATTTATCAATAAAATATTTATTCACAATTAAAAATAAATTTATTATTTATAAAACATCATATGATGTGTGAAATACCTAAATAAATATTAAAATCATACTGAAATATTTGATTAAATAATATTATATATCATTCTCCCAGCGAACCTCAATATGGAACTAATAATCATTATAATAAACAAACAATGGTGTGCTTACATCACTATGTTTTAGTCAATTATTTATTGAATAACAAATAATATCTTGTTGAATGTAATGTAATTATTCATATTAGTTTTTTAAATGCTGGGGCTGAAGTCCCATTTTATTATAAAATCCAACAAAATAACTCTTTCAACTGGGTAGAAGGAGACCCATTACATAGCCTGAAGGCCCAGTGGGCATGTACCCATTACATAGGCCGTATGAACATATATTTGGCCTAAGGCCCATTAAGTGAATATTTTTTCTATAGTGCCTGCCTGCTACATGCCCATTCAATATAAGCAATTTTTTCTTTTATTTCATAAAATTCATAACCTTACTAATCCAACATAATTTATTAGTAATATTTATATATATAATAAAATGTTGGCACTAAACTTTATTCACTAAAGAGGTTACAATTGTACCTTCTAAAAAAGTATGAACCATATTCTCACAAAAAAAATAGATCATAGATATCTAAATTTAGTGAATTTCATTTAACATATTTTAGTTGAAGCTATTGTCAAGTGGGTATCAATATTTGGTGATAAAGGAAGCTAACGAGAAATGGAAACATGTGTTTTTAATTTCATTATTGGTTTATTTGGTGATCCCTATAAGTATCACCTACGTAAATTTTTAATTCATAATCATCTCACTAGTCAATGGAGTCTTCATTTTAACTCCTCCCATGTTTTATTTCCCTATATTTTCATTCTTTGGATGAATTAAATCAATTATGGAAATTATATTGAATATGTTTATGTGTTGACTTAAGAGGGTTATTTGACACACGATGGATTCCTTCAAAATGTGGTTGCGTCGAACCACCACCATGGTCCCAATAGTGACAAAAAAATACAATGATCTTATCTCCATTATTATTATATGGAAGTTTTTTTTAGGGATCATTGATCTTTGACAACATCATTTTCTTATGGTTTTATTTATGTGGTCTATATTTTTACTGATCAAAATTATCTCAACATTGGTTCATCTATTGGTGGGTTTAATTAACATTTATTTCTGTGTTGGTGTATAATTATTTCTTCTTATTAAATGAATATTCTAATGAAGGTAGTTTTAGTTCTACTAGTAGTGGCCTTGGAGGAGGAGATTAGTGTCTTGGAAGGTCCAAGATCACTATTGGGGCCTTATTCCACTTTATACACATCAGTGGATTTTGTTCCATCACTCATATCCTAGTTTGGTATAGTGGAGTAGTGTCCAAGTATTTTTTTAGAAGGATTTTTTGAGAGAATGAAAATATTTTGGATGATTGACCAATATAGGATTCCCTTCCATTGGGTATTAAATGACATCCTCTTTTTATTTTAGGTCTGTGGAATTCATTTTTTTTGAATTATTCATCAGTTTTTTAGATTCTTATCAGAGAGATGGATTGATGTTTGAGAAGAGGATATGGTTCAGTTTTCTTATCAGATCAATTTTAGTGACACTATTATGATATTCATCAAATCGACAATGGTTTATTAAAATTGTTTCTCATATGTGTGGTGGATATAATGATCGTGAGCATGAGAATTAGGTTGTGTGGCATGAATCATATTATATCTCAAGATATTAGGGACATAGGATATTTTATGGTAATACCAAAAAAGATCAAGAAACCCCCTTCCTAAAAATTTATCTAAATTTGAAATGAAAAGAGTCTTATATTACAAGGAGTTGTTACAAAATCTATAATTTGAAACACCCCACATATCCATATAGATAAATGATGAAAAAATTTATGTTATATGAAAGAACCCATTGATATTGTCTCAAGGGTCACCTTCTTTGACAAAGAATCCTCAATATAATTGGCTTCCTTAGAAGCATGGTAACCATCCATCAGATTTTATAAATAGTATGAATAAAATAAATCCATTGAGATAGTACAAGCCACGGAACATATCTAGTACATGAAATTATATCAATAAAAACCATATTATAATTAGATTAAATCCGTAACTGATTCCAACTATGTTCCACATCATGAAGAACATCATAAATTGAAGCACATAACTCATCCTCATAAGCAGTTTCATATCCAATATAATGAAAGAAATATCCTTTCATAATTCCACAATAGGTTTGAAAAAACAGCACCATAGCATGATGTACCAAATTCCATGAAGGAATCTCCATCAACATGAAAGTTAATTTATCAAAAAATTAGAGGGATTCATCTAATGAATTTGGAGCATATTTAACTTTTTGTAGAATAACCATAAAAATTTACATAGAATTATCTATAATAATTAATAGATCATAGAAGAGTGGAACAATTTCAAATTCCATATTTACATCAATTTTGTTATCCTTGACAATTACAGTGATATTTTAAGGGTGCTCATATGTTAAATTTTCATCCAAATGGATACTAGAAATAAACCAAGATAACCATAAAGAGTGCATTGATATATTCAATAGGTTTAATAATGTTGGATTCCAAATCATTGTGAATTGTAGGGTTCAAATAAAACCAACTAAACCCATGTAAATGAATCATAAACAAATAATTTGATTTCTTTTGAGTCATGGGATTAAGGTTAATAACCCAATCTGAGATGTGATGAATACTAAATTTTAGCTATAGATTTCCCATATTCCTCACTACTATAATATCATCTCCATAGTAGAAGACAATTTTAAAATTCTCTCTACCAATCTGAATGAGTTTCTGAGCATTATTACTCCATGAAAGAGAAATATGATTCTTGTGGTCAGCAAAAGACCAGGGTTTATCACCTCTATAATAAATCATGTCGCCAAAAAAGATAATATTTTCAATAATTGAATCTTTAATAAAGGTAAATCAGATCCACAACAAACGAAAACCAACAATCATCATGCATGTGGATATTAGGGAGTTATGGGGGCCATATTTAATTAGATATAGAAACCTTGATAATGATTTAAAAAAAGAGACATTCATTTCCCTAATATGGGAACTAGTGGGAATGTTCACACTGGTATGAGAATGGAGACATGATATATCCTTGAATGTGAACTCTTAATATGGGTTGAACAAATCCATGATCAATTGAAGAAATGAAGGTCATCATTGTTGAAGATCTGAAAATCACTGGTTCTTTCTCCATAATCCATTAAAATAATTATATTCTTGAGAAATGATATTTTTTGTACTAGCTTTGACAAATATATATATTTTAAATGAAAATTATGAATTTATAATTTATTTTGTTTGAAAATTTAATTTTTTTATACTTTTGTATAGTACTTTTAGTTTAATAATTTAAGTATTTTATAGCTCACACATAAACATAACGTGGTATTTGATAAATATAAAAATATGGATTTGGATAGGGAGGCATTGTGAGGATATATTTATAAATAAGTTACACCTCGTACAACATGGATAGTTCTATATACCTCTTTTTTTGATTAATCAAGAGTAACTGTCAAATCCAAAGGGTAAAGAATTTTGAGATGTTTTTAATGGTTGGAAGACTACTAAAGAATAATATATTCCCTTTAATGGGGTGTTTTTTTATAAATATCTATAAGAATATTTTATTCATATAATAAGTAGTGATGAAATAATACAATCCTTTTCTATATGATATTAATTCAAGTTAATATAATATGCATGACAGTATATTATGTTCGAACATATGACCTTGAATAATGAGAAAATTTTCAACATTACACTACTTATTTTAATAATAGCAATCAGAGCTAGAACGTTGGAAGCTTTTTGAATTGTTTTTATCCATACCCAACCCTATATACATGGATAATGTAGTTTCATTGATCCGGAGTAGTGTGTTTCCTAAAATAATTTTTAAATAAATGCTACAAGGTAATAATTTATAGATAGATAAAAAATAGTTTTTATTCTTGAAATAAGTGGGTTTGATGTTGTATATTGTACCCTTAACCCTTTTTATGAAACATATTCTTGGAGTTCTAAAGGTTCAATTGAATCATTTCCTGATATATCGTCCCTAATATAATCATCAACCTCAATGGGATATTTAAGGACTAAATTATAATCTTCATGTTTAAATCATGATTTTTTTATCGTTTATAGATAATTATCATCCATGGATTGAATTATAATGTGATAATATATATAAAACATTAAAGGGAAAATAATTATCATGCATTTGGATGGAATGTCTCGGTGAAATTCACTAATTGAGGTCACCATTACGGAATAAATTTATAGACATGACTATAGGAAATGAGTTGATAAAGGCATATTAGATTATTCGATATATGTGTGGAAATACAATGTTTACATGTATCATATGTATATTATAATAATTGAATATTGGTAATCATTGGGTTATTATGTTATGTTAAAGATTCACATAGATTGGGTTATAAACATTAACAGATAGAAAATAATATTCAATAAAATTATATTAATCCATTTCAGATTAGTAATTTAATTGAAAAGGATGTATAATACATAGTTCCAATTTTTTATATGGATTTAATTATTAGATTTTTAATGTGTGTGAAATGAAAATTTATCACCTATTTTGGATTAAATTCATCAATGAGGTATCCCTAACCATGTCATTCTCACATCAATATAAATTATAGGGAATTTATTGGTTATTAATGTGATATGGTTGGAAACATTTTAACAACCATGATGCCAAATTTTAATGTAATTTTTTTAATTTTAAAAAATTTATAGAAAATAATAGAGAAACATTAATGTTTTTGAGGATTGTTCATTTTTTCGTGGTTAACATAATAATTCAAGTTAATCATAAAATATTGATTTTTTAATCTAATTGGTTTTCATGATTAGATTCACATTTTGTCTCATATTGTTTTATAAAAATTTGTTTTACCTAGAAATTATTTCGTCATATTTTTTTCCATGTTTTAAATTTAGAGACCCTTTAGTCCCCTTTTAATTTATTCATTGAGGTCAAGAGTCAACCCACTAGGACCCCACCTTTGTTGGGGATATGTTATGAGTTAAACCCTAAAACCTACCTCCAAATTGACCATAAGGTGGTGAAAATAATTGATTAGGCATGGAAGAAATATCAAAATACTTAGACTAATTTACCAAAACACATATAAAAATACACGATCTATAAAAAAATATAGTAATGGTAATTGAAAGAATAAATTCATGATTGATTTATAATTACCCACAATAGAGTACCCAAAAAAATAAACAATGTATAAG
Organism: Viscum album; assembly: GCA_963277665.1. NCBI lineage: Eukaryota > Viridiplantae > Streptophyta > Magnoliopsida > Santalales > Viscaceae > Viscum > Viscum album. Next base: position 1,836,496,354 of record OY728146.1, read on the forward strand.
GGATAATATAAAGGCCCATCAACACAATGTATATCTAAAAAACAATCAAGAAACAAATTCCAAGACATGAAACATTCCAATCCATAAGATTATTCTTCGAAATACATAACTAAGAAACTCTATGAACTACCCACACTATAACCCCCTATATATCCATCAAATATATTTTCATCTATATTAGAAATGAAACATATAGGGAAATATCCTACTAGGGTATTTTTATATCTACCTAGTATGGAAAAATAACATCCCATATAAGTAAATCACCTAATGTGAGTTAGATAATAAACATAAACAAGATGGTAATGTAGGAAAAACCATGATATAACCAATGAAGTTATCAATTCATAGAGTATTGTCTTAGTATTCATAGATTGAAGAAATAATTCTTCATGATTCATCAAGGTTTCCATATAACTGACATAACCTCATGAGAATCAAAATATAGGACCCATATAATTATGATTGAAAACTAGTTCTTGGATGTACTGACTCTAGTGGGGTACCCACAACCTATCAAATATATTTGAAGATAGTGTAAAAAATATGTAGATAGAGGACACATAACTTCGATTTGTGTGGGGGAGTACTAATACTACCATTGTATGGGATATATAAGATATGCATATTTAAGTTTTATTAGTGGGAGGGGAATAAAAATCCATAATCTATATATAATGATCACATGATAACTATAACATCGAATAATTATTATTCGAATAAATTATTTTCTTTCACTAACCAACATCACATTTTTGTTTTCATTATAATGTCCAGCATCACATCAGACATGAAATTTAACAAAGAAGGGAATACTCAAGGATTTATTTATTATACCAATAAATGTGATATATAAGGTATTATATACAAGTAATATTATTTCAAATTTACTTATAGGATATATATTATGTATTACTACTCAAAATCCTAGTTGTGTACTGTGTTTCACATTGGTACTAGATATATGATGAGACACAATGTGTGTTTTGATCTTCATGATGTGTCAGATCACTTAGGGTGTTGGGTATGTGGTCCCATGACATTCCAACCTATATATTAGGTTCGTAAATGGTATGTGTTTTCAATCCATATTATGTGTTATATTTAACACATTCCAATACCATAGTTTTCAAAAAAATAAGTAAAAACATTGTGTGTTCTTCTGAACTACTTGTTGTGTAGTCATGTTTTTCCCAAAAAAAACATATTTTCCCATGTACAGCACCTTATCTACGATTTCCATTATGATATATATAATATCTATTGACTAATATCATTTATATATTGGGAATCATATTATTGATATCATTTTTCTCAATATCAAACTCACGCCACCTCCTTACATCACCCAAACATCTTGGAACATGAAATGCCTATTTTTTCCATTAGTCATATTTTCCTATGATCATTGATAATCATATAAGATGAAAACTATGATTTCAAACATATAAAAAAGATAAAATGATAAAAAAAAAATTAATAATGAAATTATCTACATATTGGTCAAACCACTGGCCAAGACACTCATGATGAACATGAAGAACAGTGATATGAATCCCTATAGTTAGATTAATAGATTATGATGATGATAATGTAAGATATATCATTGTATATATTCATGTAAAAAATGAAACAAGTATTATTAATGTGTTTCTGAATCAATTTGTTACGAACTAAAAATTAAATAGAAACTCGTAAGTTGATGATTCAATGTCAAGGTTTCTTTTTAGATTAAATTCATAGGAAAATTAATCATTAAACACAATAATATAACATACATGTATAAATTTTAAAACAATATCCTTAACATGATTTAAAACCCCTAAAATATTAATAATTAATCCATGTTATGATTGGAAATGTGTTTAATTGATTTAGATCACTGATCCAAAAACCATCCTCATTCATAATCGAATAGTCTTTTTGTGGTGAATCTCCCTACCTCGTAATCTCCCAAGTTTATGAAAATATCTCTATAGAATGGTTATAATGATGGTTATATAGTGTTTATTATAGATTAGATGTTAAATTTAAAATTTATGTTAATTATTTGATTTAATTAACTTGTTTCTACTTATATATTCTCATGACTACGCATCAGCAAGAGGTTTGATGCAAACAACCATTATGTCATGTCTAGGGTATAACCAATTATTCAGATTAAAAAAGTATTAGTATCCCCATTCATGAAACCATATGGAAATAATTCAATATTTATCAAATTATGTGTGTTCATGAGTTAATATTTGTAATATATCGATATTAAGGATAAATAAAACATGAAACCCTATTCCCACTTCCCGACTAGCTCTCAATATATTATTTAAATTAATCAATCAGTATAACTATTTAAACTAGAGCTTTTATATTCTTCTAAAATTTCTGATTTCCATCTTGAAAATTGGGAACTACTCAAATGGTTGATGACGTTGATCCTACATCAGTTGTCCCATTAACATGATATTTTATAATGATTCTTGTTTTTTCAGAGAAAAAAATGGGAATCCTTCAAAAAAATGATCATCTCATGCTAATAATCAGTCAGTAAAAATAATTGAAATTTTTTTCACAATCTTTAATTCCTATCTCACCATATCCAATAACATTAGATTTATTGTTGATGTACTACCTTAACTATGACACATTGAAGGAGTCATGAACTCAGTACAATTTTAGAGGTAACAAAAGGTGATATAAAACTAGACCAACCTTGTATTGTATTTGAAATGGACCTATGAGACTCAGATATAACTTTACCCCAAATAAAATCATGAAAACATTCAATATGGTGAGACTATTAGGAATAAATTGTCACACTCAATGAATATACAAATGATTTATTGTAGATTTCTTAATGGTAGTTTAAATGTTTTGAGTTATCCGATTCGAGTACTATGTCCCAAAATCATCCAAAAAACAATCCAAAAAAAATAAATGTGGATTCATGGTTAGTGTAAATCCGTAGAGGAACACCATGATGTCAAATGATCTCTTACATAAACATGTTTCTCAATATTTCCATCAATCATCAATATTTGATGGTGATGATATTGGCAGACTAAGTCATCTTATTTCTGATTAGCCCGATGACATCATTATCCCCCATTATATATGAATGTTCAATTAGGAAATCAATGGATATATCTTCCGACATCTAGTAAAATACCTCAAGTTGATGGAGAAACCTAATGGGAACCTATTTATCAAAAAACAATTGATTGGTCAAACATAAAGACATGAAATATGAAATAGTATTATCCATCCAAGGTCACCGAAACATCCCCCAAATATACTAGTACATATTTTCAAGTCTATGATATTCTAATATGCGAGACTTGTAAAATTATCTCCACCACTCCACATGAATAATGACTGGAAACATATATCATCCTTGGAAGAGGCTGATATACTTCCCACCTTTAGGTAATTCATGAGAAGTATGTCCTATAAATATATTTCCACAAACAACATAATTGATATCTATAGGTTTTTATTCCCTCATTTGTTGTAGAAGTTGAGATGTCACAACCATTGACTAAAGGTATGGCCCTAACCCCTCATCAAAAAAGTACAAATGTAATGGGTCTAATTTCTCTGACACATTTCCTCAATACTAGAAATGATAATTATTTCTAATACAATCTTCAATCACATTCCCATTATATGGAGTATATAATATCCTGATGTCATTTTCCTATAGGTACTAAAAAATATGAATATATTTCAAATCAATTTTTCCCAAGTGAAGATATTACTGAGATGATTCAGGTAATAATAAACAAAAACCCATTCACTATGAAGATAGATCCTATATGTATTCTAAGACAACATCACATCTCCAATATCTATTGCATGGGTTTCATAGTTCTAGTCATGGGGTCTATATTTTTTGGGATATGTATTCAATCTATTTATTTTTATTCCTCAACAAAAACCCAATTTCATCTACATACGTATCATATAACACCAACAACTAAATCCCCTATTCTAGATACAAGAGGATCAGATACATTTTTTACCTTTTCAAAAACTCCTCAATAGTCTTTTGGAACATTACTAATAAAAAAAAAGAGGATTGCATTTTTAGGTTAAATCACTCAAGGGATTCATGAACATAGATAATCCTTGCATTAAACGTCAATATATTTTTCCAACCCTAGTATTATTGACACCCATGAAACTCTCATAGGTTTCTTAAAAGATATAATTTCGTTAACATTAATTAGGTAAAAAACTAATACTTTAATGAACCAGACATGACTTCTGCAAAACCCTATACTTGACCAGACCCACCATAAGGGCCGATAGTGGTTCTTGATCACCACATGATGAAAACTAGTTTCATAGAATCAAATGAATCACAATTGGAATTTATTCACCCTAATTAATTTATAAATGAAATAAATAAATAAATTCAAGTTCAAAAGAAAATAATCATTTCATATAGTTTAGAACCAGAAAAACTGAACCAAAATGTTTTCATTTATATAAATATCATCCTTTTATAGGAGGAAAAACAAGGAATAATTTATATTGATAAAACCAAAAAAACACCCCCAATAAACAAACATGATTCAAGCATAAAAAAATACAAAAAACCTCATCTTACTCAGAATAACCCAAGTCACCCCACATCGCCATCAAAGAATGAATGAAAAATCCAACTAAAAACCTAAATCCCTAAATATATATGTTTCAGTAAAAAATACATGTACGTTACCCCGACCCATTAAAATAATCGTATAGGGTATAAATCAAAAGACATCAAATACTGTTCTAGAAATATATCATGAACGTATGATATTAAGTTATAATTTTTGGAAATGAATGAAAAATCTACAAACACAATAAAAACCATTCAACATTGTTTTCTCAAATTAAAAACCATGAATTGAATGAAATTACATTGTCTTATGTTGTTTTAAAACAAAAATCCCATTAGAACATCTCAAAATAAAGACACAAGTTTTGTTTAAAAAAATTTCTAATTTAAACAAATTAACTCTCCAACGAAATCATTTTAAACCAAAACACACATCCTCAAATCCACTCTAAAAACACTTAGATGATTAATTTTATTACAAAAAGGTATTAAATCATTTTTTAAAAACGAATTTTATAAATGACATGACCCAACACATACACAATTCAATAAAAAAATCAAGCACAATACATCAAATGGCATATAACTAACCTAAGAAAAAATTGGTCCTGTAATAATGAATTTAAGGGAAATAATACAAACTAGAACTAGATTGATCTCCCATATATGAATAATAGATTAAAAAATAGACTGTCAGGGGCTCTAACCTGGATACCTAATTTTTGAATCACCTACCATTGTAAGAATAATCAAAATCATAAACCATCTACTTACACAATGTGATGTCCAAGCTATATGTTATTCAACCGGACCACACCATCCTTGTTTTGAGGACCAACGTCTTTTATTCCTTATGCCTAGCATTAATGGAGGACCAATAGTAGCATGTGAATCATCTAGTAATGTTTTATTAGATATAATATTCATTACTCAGGATCCCATGAACCAAAATGGGGAGTGATCAAGATGAAAATACAATATATGTATAACAAACTAAAGACCCTAAATGGATAAACCACTCCCCCTAATGCCCAAATAAATAATAGTTCCATGTTCACATGAAGCCACTGAATAAAAAAAATTCCCTCAAAAGTATAGAAATAAGAATCTCACAGTGATCTAAAAACCAAAAAATGTGTAATTCTGATAGAAACCCCATAAAATGGTTAAACTATTCTAAGGGGACGTCAAGGAGTGGACTTCAGTTATACTATTTTGAAACCAATATTCCAACAGGTACTAGAAAAAAAATGTGGATTGGGATTCCAAGGCATTTCATCTTTCATAAAACAATACTTTAGTCATTATGTAAAAAATGATGAAAATCACACACACAATTCAAAAAAAACTTTTCAAAATACACCCTTAAAAATTGATATTTTTCATTTAAAATAAAACAACTCCTAAGGCATAACATTTCCATAATTTCATATTTATTTATACATGACATCATTTTCACTAGGGGTGAACCACACCCATATTTCAATTATTTATTTGAAATCTAACAATGAACCCCTTTATAAATCATTTTAATTTAAATGGCTTACACATAAAAAACACTGATAAATTCAAATTTTTTAATTATTGAATACAAAAAACATATGAAAATGGACCAACTACATTACAAAACAACACAAAATTTTTTAACAACATCATAGAACATGGAAAAATTATATTTTAAACATGAAAATATTGAATTTCAAAAAGAATTAATTTTTTAAATACAAAGAAACAAGAAAATAGTTTTAAATCATATCAGGGATATCCCATATAGTCAAACATTTATAAATAAAAAGAACACATTATATTACATAGTTATGAGATTTTATAGAAAAAACTACTTGAAATAAATATTAACCAATCTGAATCACATAACCATTAATGGTGATAAAAACTATAAATATAAAAATATAATGTACAAAACCAAGACACTAAAATCCCAATCAATAGATCCACTCGAAAAATATACTTTTTCTATTAGAGATATGGGTTTCATATGGGAAACCATATTGAATAAAAATGAGATATATAAGCGGAAAAGAGGGAAATTAGAGGAAGAAACTTATCAATACCTCTTTGAAATAACCAAAATGTGTTGAAAATAAATTAAGTTGGAGAGTAGTGAATATCAATAGGCTATAAAGAGTTAGAAGATTAAATTGGATAAGAAAAAGGGTAAAACAACTATTAATTAAAATATTGAATTTTAGGAAATTCCCATAATCTAATAATATAGATATGTCACTTTGTTTGGATTGATGGTTTGCAAAATTGTGTTCAAATAGTGTAAATATTTAATCATAGACACATGTCACCCAGAAAAATTTTGCTACTCAAATATCCATACCATGAAACAAAAATTTTCTAGCATGTTTTTAATAAATAATGGACACCTGGTTCTTGGGTAGCTCCGATCTTTTTTAATTTTTAGGTAAAATCCATGAAAATAGATCTATCACTATGAAAGGAGGATTACCATGAGCACCACAGGATTACTCCTAACTATGTGGGAAAGCTGTCATTCTACTATAAAAATAAAAAACATGATATTCCTTCCCACAAACTACCCAATTTAACAACCAACCAAGATTTTATAAAATAATACCAAGAAAACACAGGGACACAGGGTTATCAAAAAACCCCCACTATTCTACTATTTTCTGCAAAAAATTAAACCATATACAATATTGAGGTAAAAAATAGATCCACAAATATCATAACATAAATGAACCACTCAAGACCAACATACAAATATAATCTATCAAAAAATATACAAAAAATTGCACTTCTCAACAGTATGTTTCCCAATTTATCTATACAAAACCAAAACATAAACGATAAAAGGATGTTCTTCCATGAATTGGAGACCTAACATGTTCTAAAAAATATTTATAATTCCATAAATAGGGTAAAACTTAATAAAAAGAACATAAAAATTCACACTCAAACGACATTGAAACTAATAATTAAATTCACTCTCAAACCAAAAGTACTTCCAAACCCATAGGGAAGAAAAACACCATAAACTATCGTCTATAAAATTACATGAGAAATCACCTTGGGTCATTCCACACGGTGATAATCCAAGGTGAAATATGAGATCAATCTCACATTGTATGCCCAAATGTCCATAGGTAGACACCAACTATTATACAAAACTCAACTAGAAGTAAACACACCCTAGATGCGCAAATGGGTAACAAAATTCCTCTCTTGTTTCATGGTAATGAGAGCATAAAATTCTCAAAACAAAAACATACACAACTAATAATCTAATAGATTGTTTTTCCGAACTACAAGGAAAATGAAAATTGAACTCATATCCAACAATAATGGAATCAATAAAATCAGAACAACAACAAAAAATTCACCCACAAGTGCTGGGGAGGTGGGTAATTAATAAGGAATACCCAGACATAAAAAACAATACAATTCCATCCATAAGAAACACATCATAAGAGAACTATATAAATTAATGTAACAACCAAAACTGAAGATCTAAAACCAATTTTATAACCATCAATGAATTTTATCAAAGACAACTAATCACCACAGGAATCAGATCCGAGACCTCTTCTTATATTATAGCCTAGAAATATTCTTAAGATGAAATAATGGATTAAATTATAGAAAACATGAAAATACTTCATACAGGGGGGATTAACATTACCAATATACAAACATAGAAATTTCAAAAAAGATCTTCTATTTCATGACAAAATACACTTTTATCTATTCTTAGGATCATACTACTTGTTCTCCTCATTATATAGATTATTATTACACCAATTAAATAGAACTGTTGAATCACCTACCATATTCATCCTATAATAGGAATAATTCATTAGAATAGCCTTGTAAAAAATTCCTAATTAATATTTAGACAAGACATATTTATCGATGAACCAAAATCTAGGAAAATACACCACTAAAATATATGATCATTATAAATATCAATTACAACATTCACTATATAAAAAAGAAAAACTGTAAGATGTGATTGGCAATTTGTTTTAGATATTGGTCTCCTAAATAAATCCTCACAGGATAACTTTCTTTCACATCATTAATAACCACATGAATCAACCACTAAAAAAATTCTATTGTGAATATATCCCATGGAATACACTCATGTAGCTAAGAAGGTACTATTTACTCTAACTAAACGTATGTAAAAATGTTAAGAAATGTCTAAATAGATCACACCCATAATGATTTCGGAGTCCTAAGGGGATTGAGGATCAACTTAATCACCTACAATCGACTATCTTCTTTTACAGACTCTTGATCACCATCTAATGAGGGATGATTCCACTTCAATAAATCCAAAACATGTTTCGAGAACAAGGAAGGTTCCTCATCCACCACTCCACTTGGAGTCTATCTAGGCACAGAAATTGGAGAAACTATTTTGGATATTATTTGAGGCCTAATAAAAAAAATAGAGAATAAGAAATAATGTCACAAATAATAAACATTGCGACTCCTTCACAATCCCAGATACATGATAGACAACATGTCATTAAGAAATTCACACATCACTCACACTATGAGAATAAAAAATTTATCATTTCATATCCTCCACCAAGGAATTTTTAAATCACTCTCCACACAGGTGTACTCATGAAAATGAAGCCAACTCGATCATAAATAAATAATAACTATAGTGAAAAACACATTTCCCACACAAGGAAAATGAAATGAGTTCCAATAAAATAATTTTTTTAAAATCAATAATCTAATAAATGCACATCGGAATTATGTATCTGTTGAAAAAAGCATCCATACATATTTTTAAAAAAAATATTTTAAATTTCACTACTTTCTAAGAAACCTCAATGATGAAACTTATGAAACATCCCATTTTACAAAATATTTTATAAAACCTAATAGAATCAAATCATCCCAATATTTCAAAAGAATGATGTTTAAAGACAAATTTATCATAAACCACATTATTTTCAAAAACATATATTATGATAATTCCAAAATAAAGCACCATAAAAAATTTATATGTTGGATCACATGAACTAAATCAATGAGGGGTATCAAAACAATCCTAAATACACCTCCAACAATTAGGAATCATGTTTTCTGAAATTATAAATTGAGGTGTGTAACGACCCAAATTATTACAAATAAAATTACACAGTTTTTTGAAAAATATGTTAGAAGGTAATATAGTTATATAAAAAAGATAATATTATTTAGTTATATTATATCATATCATATTAAAATGGCCATTATGAATCTTTATTATTGATAATAAATCTGTTGAATAGTGGTAACATCATTACTATAAATATTAGATTTTAACAAATCTAATTGACACAAACAAAAAATGTGATTGCCTCTACCAGTATGCCCATACCCTTTGAAGACAAATTATCATAGAATCCGAGATAGATAGCATTTATGTTATTTTACCTTCACTAATCCAACTAGAGATACAAGAACTTATGTATGAATGAAACAATTTACATGAGAAGTTTATGCTCATTGAGATCCTAACCTAAACCATGTATGTCGGACAACCCCATGAATATCTCATTGTGTCACACCATACTCTTAGGGTGTTTTGGTTGTATTGAAATTATATGTATCAAGACCCTAGAAATATAACTATGTACGTTATGTTGAATTTAATAATGAATTTATTTTCATCCTATTAGTGTTCATTTATAAATGATTTTTTTATAAAATAAAAGTAAAAAAAAAATTAGGTAATATTAAAATTAAATTAATGATTTTTTGTTTAATTTTTATTATTTAAATAAATATTTTTTTAATATTTATAATATATATCTTTTTTTAATATTAATTATCAAATAATTTCTTTGATGTCAAATATAATTTTGGTGTGGGTTTGAAAAATATTACTTTCCAAAAAACCCACCGTTTATTAATATATTTATATTATACATTAAAATAGGATATTCACATATTTAGAAAACTACTTATATGAAATGAATATCATTTTTTAAATTATAACATCAAAATTACACAAGGGTGGATTTTTCATAATTTTCCGAGATAGTCGAATTTTCGTTTAAAAATTAAATATCATAAAAATATACGGAGTGATTTATATCAACATAATGACCCAGAAGTTATGTAATATTTCATATTAAATGTATTTAAGGATAAATATATTTTTTCACCTTAATATATTTTAATTTTTTGTTAATTTCATTTGTTTTATAAATCCATTATGAATCCTCCCTAACAATCAATATATTTCAATGTTTTATAATAGTTTCATTAAGTATATGACTCACCTCCACATAAGAAAGTGAATTATTTTAAATGTTTCGGACCATTTTCATATAAAATAATGGAAATCACTCTTGTTTGGATGAAACCATGGGAAACCCCATGGGAATATTGGTGGTTTTGGTTATTTTATTATATAGAGTCAAAAACCAAGGTTTAAGAAATAATAGAGAAATCACCACTCTTTTACTATATAAACCCACTAGAAAACCCATTTCATTTAACTCATGACCATATGTGAACATAATTAGAATTAATACCCCTATAGAGACCTCCCAATGTGCCCCCAATATCACAAAAATTGTCTCCCAATCATTTGGATTCATACACTCAAGGAATCCACACCATCCCTTCTTTCTTCACATTTCTATAAAATCTTATTCCTTCTATTTACAATTCCAAATTCTTATATATGTCTTTCAATTTTGAAATTAATTAAAAAACTATGTAAAAAATATTAGTGACCCATTTCTCTCAAATCAAACCATTTAATTAATTTTTATGTGTCATTGTTATGCTATCGAATTTCCACTGTGATTTTCCATCCCCAAAAAATTGTGTAGTGACTACCATACCAATTTACATTAAAGGGTATTCAAGTTTATAAAATGATAATTCTATTAAATTTCAATTACATTTATATATTATACACTCCATGATCATGTATTAAAATATGATGATGAATGAATCCACCATTCATGATCTATGTGGAACACTTAAGAACTATAATGGAATTAAAGTGACAGTTTCACTCAAAATTATATTGTGCTCTAATGCATTGGGTAATGTTAAGTATCACTAGACTTAATTCATGGATTGGGAGTGATCCCGATTCCTTTATGGGACATTTTTCACCATGATTTATTAGTAGTTAGCATTCACCTATTTTTATGATTATGTGTGTTGACACATTTCCCAGGTTATGATTATCATTCTATATCATGCCTTATTTTCCTCTTCCTTTAATGTACCATTTATGTCCCTATTATCTATAATGTATTTATTTCTTCATTTTGTTTTATTTTTATTCTCTTATTGATATTTATAGCTCACTAATTTCTTATGTATGTCTCTAGGTTATCCCATGTAGTTTTATGTTTGAAGGAATATTATGATAATGTTAAGGATGTTTTTAGTAAAGATGATGTATTCCATATTTTTTTTATTAGGAAACATACCTAATTACAAAAATAAATAAACTTATAGATCTTATAGGTTTTATTATGTTTAATATTATGTAATAAATATATAATTAATGTGTAATAAATATAAGGATTGTTATAGTTGGAATCAAAAAAACGTTTTGTAATCATGGACTAGGATTAGAAAACTAAAGATAAAGAATTAGGGAGAAGAATTAGGATAAGAAAATATACCAATTTGTTTAGTATTGTGTAAGTAGTTTATGAACAAAATAAATACATTTCTAGATAAAACAAGTGGATTTGGTTTTGGCATAGATGTACTTAGGGTAACCACTCCCAAAATTTTTGTCGGGCATGAATTTGTGTAACCATGTAAATGAAAATACACCTAACAATGAATGAAGTTTGAAAAAAATATGAGACGTGCTTTGGAAAATTATTATCATCATTATGAAACATTAACAAGGGAAAACATTTCCATAAGAGTTTGTGTTAGGAAAATAGATCACGGATAAAATCGATCAATGCCGAGAAATTCATAAGTTAAGAAAATACATGAAATTTTTAAATTATCTGATTCATGTCATTGGAATTTTCATTATGAATTTAATAATTTAAAAATACGCATCCCTAATTTTCTATTTATTTTATCCAATGGCCATAAAAATCTTGAACCAGGTAAAAAAACCATGTGATGGGAAATGTGATGACAGATCCAATGAGATGCACAACCGTATGGGAGAAGGAATCATTGAATCTGTCATTATAATCTCTCAGATAACTTATTTTCTAAATAGAATCCTAAATGAAAATAATCCCCCACCCCATAAGAGAGAACAAGATGCAATTTAGATACCTATGAAAAAAGGACTCTGACTTTAAATGGATCATATTATCCATTAATCATGGTTAAATTCATCAACTCTAATGATAAGATATTATCCATACATCATTTTTTTTGACCAAGAGAAGGTTATACTTGTTGTTTATCATATGGATGGATATATTGACTAGTAGTGTAAAATGATGAAGATTATGAATAATTATAAATGGATTGATGTTTTTCGGTGAATGGAATTCCAAAAAATTCATTTATAGAAATTTTTTCCTCGCAACCATCATCTTAAAATGGAAAGGGATTTCATTTCCCTCAAGGAAAACGAAAACAAATCTATCAGGGAATATGAGTAAAACATCACAAGACTTGAATGGTACACATCTTTCATAGCAAGTACCCTCAGTTTCATGGATTATTGTTTTTTGGGGGTCTAAAACCCAGTAAATGAAAATCCAAGGCAATCCATGGATTTGATAGAAATGAGGAAAATTGCAGATGGTCCCTCAATGATGAAATAGAGATCGGTGAATCTCAGTGGTATCATAAGGAGAAGAAGTTGAAAGGGAAAATTACGTTTTGTGGTCGTATGAAAAAATATAATGGTTCCATGAAGTCTCAACATCCTACTTTTTAAAAGTGTGAAAAAAACAACCCTAGAAATTGAGTATGAGGTAGAGTAAATGATTTAAGTGTGGGAAGGAAGAACACCTAGCTAATGATTAATGATAGGAGACACCTATGACTATGACAGAGGACTGGAATTCTTTGGTCAACCCTCGGGGTAATGTTCATTACTCAACTTCCCAGAACCATGGAACATTGTAAGCCAATTCACTAAGACAAGATTTTTATAGACAACCAACAAACTCCTAGGATGAATGGGTGATTTCATTACATCAAAACAGCTCTGGTCAATCACAAATTTGAGTTGGTGACACATACAATAGTTATTTATTCAATAACATGGAATATACTTTTTGATTATGGTTCTACACATTATTTCATATCATTAATGTTTATTATATTTATTCAAACCCCACCACAATTCATGGATGTAGTGTAATTAGTGAAAATGTAGATTTTGGAAATTATTGCATCCCAATTATATAACTTTTCCCCTATAAAATTGGTGATATGAACATTGCATCAAATAATATCACACTACCTTTGGTTGATTTTTATGAAATATTGTCTATGGGTTGGATTTCCCTATTTAGATCCCATAAAAATTATCATTAGAAATAAATCTCTCTCCATATTGTGAATCGACCAATAATTTTCTACAACTATAAGAAGGGGGTGAATATTATTTAGTGAGAACATATTATGAATGGATATAATTTCCAAATGAGAAACAATATCTATAATAAATTATTGATTCTAAGGAAATTACCAACCTAAATGTAATGCCTATTGTGAGGGAATATCTTTATATGCTTCTTGAGAAATTTCCCATTCTTCCTCTTAGATAAGAGGATAAATTTTCAATCAACATTATACCAAGTGTGTTGCCTTTATACAAGTCCCAATAGAGAATTAATGTTGTGGACCATAAATAGTTGAAGAAACAAATATTGGAGTATATGTAAAAAGGATTCATATTCCCATGTTCTTCACCATAGGTTGCACTATTCCTCATCATTAATAATAAGGGTGGGGCAATGCGGATTTTCATTAATTATCCTATGTTCAAAAAGATAAAAATAATGAATTAGAATCCTTCAACATGGATTAATGTCTTTTTTGATCAAATACATGGGGAAAATTACATATCTATGGTGGATCTATGGTCAGGATATTACTAATGTAATGAAAATAAATGGGATATCCCAAAGACAACACTTCAATACAAGTTACGGGCACTATGTGTTCATTGAAATTCCATTATAAAATCCTAAATCTCCAAACATATATTGGTAAATGATTATTATAGTACATAGAGATGACATAAACAAATTTTTGGTAGTCCTTATAGATAATATTCGAATATACTCCTAAAAAAGTAGATCATGTAGAGTATCTGATCACTGCGACAAATACCTTATGAAAGGTGAATATCGATTCCATGTGTAGAATACGTGAGTTCTAGTTGAGGGATGCATCATTCCTGGGTTATATCTTCATAATAAATTTGAAACTTGTGGACCATTCAAAGATAGATGTAATTGAATGATGGTGGAGGCCATCATTTTTTAAAGATATCCCAAGCTTCTAAGGGTAATCTGAGTGTTATTTCCGATTTGTGAGATATTTTTCATTGTTTTCAAACCCTCTTACCAGGATTATTCAGAAGGAAGTCACCTTTTCATAGAATGATGAATGTGAAGAGATAATAAAGGAGTTGAAATGGTGGTTTTTGAATCCTCTATTTCTCACACAACACACAAGTGGAGAGATTTTTGTTGTATTTTGTGATGCATTGAAGAAGGTATTGGGTTGTGTGTTAATGAAAAATGAAAAATATATAGCATATGATTCAATTGTATTGAGAGTTCATGAATATAACAACACAACACATGATCTGGATTTTGATGCAATGATCTTTATATTGAAAATACGACATCATTATATATTAGGGAGTGGTGTGAAATACATACAGATCAAAAAATCCTCCAGTATATATTCACACAAAAAACAGATGAATATGAACCAATGAAGATGGTTAGAGATGATCAAGAACTCTGACAAATCAGTTCACTACAATCCAGAGAAAGAAAATAAAGTGGTGGATCCTTTATGTAGAATGTATGAAACAATTTTTTCATTAATTAGAATTTATAGAGACCTAATATTCTTATATTTGGAATTTATGGACATGGGAATTATAAAGGATGGAACATCATCAATCCATTCCCAAATTATTGGTCATCTATCCCTTATAGATAGGTTAAATTATGATAAATGAAATGATATGGGATTTTAAAAGAATGTGGAAACTATAAGGAAATATAAATCCTTAGAGTTCAATGTTAATGAAGAAGAAATATTGAGAGTTTGGTCAACACTATGTGTTCTACAAAATCTTCTGTTAAATAAGTATATTTTGAAGGTGCATATATTTCAAATTTATCCATTCACCCAGGAAGGAAAAAGATGTATCAATATCTCTATGAAAACTATTTCTAAGACAGTATAATGAATGTGATAACTGAATATACATAATGGTTCTTGGTATGCATATAAGATTAATATAAAATGAATAAGTCTATGTGGATTATGAAATAGTTACACACACTAACATTGAAATGAGAAAACATCACCGTGTAATTTGACACGTTATATCTGAATACAGCCAGCTGAAACAGTTCTATATGGGTTTTTTATGAATCATCTTACAAAGAAATCTCACTTTATCACAATTTGAGAGGCCTTCTCAATGTATAAACATCCAAAGATACATATCAGATAAGTGTAATAGCCACATGGAGTACCAATATCAATTGTATATGATCGTGATTCATGATTCACATAAATGATCAATAAAAGTCTCTAGCATTGTTTAAACACTATGATGAACATTAGAATTTCCTATCATCCTCAAACTGATGTCCAATATAAGAAACATATTTAAAAACTGCAATACAAGTTGAGATCATGTTTTATGTACATCAACGGAGGATAAAGAAAACACATACCTATTGTCATGTTTTTTACAAAAATAGTTTACACTCAAGAATCCAAATGCCTCCCTATAAAGACCTTTACAAGAAGTTGTCCAGAAAACCATCATGATGGGATGAAGTTGGGGAACATAAAAGTCTAGGTCCATAAATGTTTGGGGAAATTGTAGAAAAGTTTAAGACCATTCAACAACAAATTAAGCCTAATGAGAGTCAAAAAAGAAGCTATGCATACATTATTCAATGTGACCTAGAATCTAATGCTAGTTACATGGTATTCCTCTTCATATATCCATGAAATAAATTAATGATATTTTGGAAGAATGGAAATCATATTCCAATATAAATCGAACCCTTTGATATCCTTGATCACATCAGAGTGGTGGCCTACTGACTAGCACTTCAACCAAACCAATCTCATGTAAATGATGTATTAAATGAATCTCTCTTAACAAAGAACACACTAGAATGCTCAAATTTACTCAATATATATATGGTACCATTATATATTAAAATTTATAATGAGGATAATCTAGTGAAGATCTTAGATCATAGAAACAAACTTGTATGAATTATGGATATGAAGCTGGTCAAAGTGTTGTGGAGAAATGAAAAGTGGGAAGATTCAATGTCAGAACTAGAGGAAGTAATTAAACATAGTTACCCTCATCTATATTAGTTTGGGAATGAAAATTTCATGGAAAAAATTTTTTATTGGGGGAATATTGAAATGACCTCAACTGTAATAAAAATTTACCATTTATTTTAATATAATGTCATATTAATTAATATGGTTATATAAAACACATTCACTTATTGAGTTATATAATATATCATATCATATTAAAATTACTGTTATGCATCTTTACCATTAATAATATAGCCACATAACAGTGATCATATGGTTTTTATAAATATAGCGTTTTAAAAAGTCAATTGACAAATAAGAAGGATGTGATGGCCTCAAACAATAATATTATACCCTATGATGCCCAATTCTAAGAGATATATAGAGAGATAGTATCTCTACGATTTTCCATTAAACAATCCATACAAAATATCGATCAAATCATGCATCAAAGAAGCCATTTGTGGGAGATTTTTAATCTCATCGATATCATTACCCAAACCATTTATGATGAACTACCCCTTGAATGTTTCACCATCAAGCACTTTACTCCTAGAGAGATCATGAGTGTATTAAAAGTAAATGAATGAAGACACTATAAATATGATAATATAAACTATTATTTATATAATAATGAATATTTTTTAATCATATTATTGTAACATTATAAATGATTTTATTTTGATACAATAAAACACAAATAATATTTTTGGATAATATTCAAATTCAGTTAATTAATTTATTTTGACAAATTTATGGATTTCTAAAATATATAATATTTTAATATTATTTGTAAATAATTTTTATCAAATATATATGACCATATATTTTTATGATTCCAAATGTTATTTACATAATGGTTCAAAAATTGTTAATTTTAGATAACCCAAATATTTATTAATTATAGAATATTTCATTTTAAATGTAAATGTTCACCTATTTAAAAATTTATTTAGATAAAATGGATATTTTTTGGGATTAGAACCTCTAAATTATCCAATAGTGTATTTGTCATAATTTTTTGAGACACATGAAAATATTTGGTAAAAATAAAATTCTGTATAAATATAAGTTGTGATTTATTAGATCATAATGACCCAATAGTGAATTAATAATTACTATTAAAGGTATCCATGAATAAAAATGTTGTCCCATTAAATTAAATTAATTTTATTTCTATTATATTTATTTTATAAACTATTATAGATCCCCCAAAACCATTAAGGAATTTTATGTTTCAAAATTATTTCATTAAGAGTATGACTGACCTCCACATAAGAAAATAAAATATTTAATTATGATCATACCGTGGAATTATAAAATAATTTAATCCACTCCGATTTTTCTAATACCATGAAAACATCCATGATATGGTTTATATTTTATTTATTTTATTATATTGATTCCAACAACTATGTTTGAGAAAAAATAAGAAAATACCCACTAAGTTCCTATATAAAACCACCCAAGATCCCATTTAGCTTCATTAAAAATCCTTTATGAACGTCTTTAATCTTACCTCCTCTCTCTAGAATCCTCCAAAGGATCCTATAAATCTCTCAATATTCTCCTACAATGGATTTGGCGTCACACACTCAAGTAAGGGATCCTCACCTTGTCTTCATCATTCGAGTTTATTTACTACGATATTGATTATATTTCCAATTCCTACTGATGGGATATGTATTTCCATGTCCATATTCCTTCTTATATTATGATAAAATTTTGGGAGACCACTTTTTTTCACCAACCATTTTACTAATTTTTATTTGACACCATTATGCTTCTGAATTTCAAACGCAATGTTCCCATTAAAAAACAATTGTGTAGTGAAATCCAATTCCTTTCCTATCAAGGATGTTCACATATATGCAATTATAATTCTTTTAATATTCACATAATTATGTTGGTATTGAACAATCCTTGACCATTTAATAAAAAAATGATGATGAATGAGTCCATGTTGAATGATCTATGTGGAACACTTAAGCATGAGAATGAATTCAAAGTGACAAGTTCCCCCAGAATTATGGTTCCCTACAATGTATTGGGTAATGTATAGTCTCATGATATATAATGTTGGGACATAGATTGAACCCTATTGCTTTGTGGTAATTTTCCCACCATGATTTCATAGTAGTTATCCTTAGCTTATGTTTATGATGCAATGTTTTATGTTGTTTTCACATTTCACATGTTATGATTGTCATGTTATATCATGCCTTAGTATTCATGTTTCATTAATGTATCATTGATGTTACTATTTTATATATTGTATTTATTTCTTCATATAATTCCATGTTTAGTCTGTTCCAAGGCTTTATGTCTCACCCATATCTTATGTATGTTCAAGGGTTATCATATTTAGTTTTATTTACGAAGTATTATTATAAACATGTTCAAGAGGTTCTCATTAAAGAATATGTATTCCTTTTCTTTAGTAATTATGTAAAGTCCCTAATACTCAAAGACACCATAATTATGAAACTTCCGAGTTGTAATCTATGTAATATATTATAATAAATCATGAATTCATGTGTGATAAAGATTAGGGTTGTTATAAGGTGAGTCAAAATGTACATTCAAGGGTTGTAAATATATTTTTCACACACTAGACACTCTGTTTTGTAATCCATGTGCAAATAAAACATAGTCTATAAAAGTGTCCGACATATCCATACATGTATAACAAGGTTTCATATGCCTTGAGAGTTGACATTGAAACTCATGTCTTCGATAAATTAAACTAAAAACCAATAAACGATCCCAATATAACATGTATATTAAAATATGACCACAACAACATCAATTCCCATTAAAACACATGATAAATGACTAAAAAACTCAAATTCACAATTTGAAACCCAACACACCCTACTGGATTGATGCTCAGTATAAGATAGAGGAACATAAATTCTTCCCACCCTTATCTTTCATGATGAAACTCATAGATCCATCTTTCTAATATATCATCACCAATAAAAAAGGGATATGAAAAATTTCATAGGACCTTATCGAAGAAGAAAACCTTTGATTCTATTATTTATCACATTATCGCATGATACTACTAGACCTGACACCTTACCTAACCGGAAACAAAGGCTAAAGGGTGTTTTTAATCACCTTGTTCAAAAAACTAGTGCATGGGAATAATTGGAATCTCATTCGTAATTCTCGCATATCAAAGATAAAAATAAAAGGAAAAAATTAAATAAAAGTTCTATAATAAGAAAACATTACAAATGGTTCATTTAATACTAAAAATATCCCAAATACTTTTATAAATGGTTTAATCATCCAAAAATTGGAGTATAGAAAAGGATTAATATAAATATAGATAAAAACCAAAATTTATTGAACCCTAAATCAAATACATGAAACCTTTTATTTCTCACCATCACCAAAATAACACCTCATTTCACACAAGGAATGAATGATATATCCAATTTAAAGCCCATAACCTAAAACATATAGGCATGAACAAAAAATCATAATAAATCTCCATGAACCTAAAACACAATTTAATAATTCTCATTTTGTAATTGATCATTATTTATTGAAAAATAAATATAGAAATTATTCAATTCAAATATAACATATGAAAAATAGTAAAAAATCAATTATCATCTTGAAAAGTAGTTCACTTTGTTTTCTAAAATTAAAAACTTTTTACTGATAATATTTACATAGTCCTAAGTCATTCTAATACCATACTCCTCTAAAAATTTCTATAAAATAACCATCTTGATTTTCTGAAAACTTATCCTGAAATTTTAAAACATTAAACTAGATGAAGCCCTATGTTTTCAAACAGAACACATATTTTGAAATACACTATGAAAACACACATGAGAGACTTATTTTCAAAATATGTTTTCCTATAATCATTCAAAGCACATTTTCAATTGTAAATAACTTAGAACATTAATTAGTGAGTATAAAAAGTGAAAAAATTATACATCATCATGAATAAATAAAACATAAGAATGAAATGGTTCCACAATATTGAAATCCTGGTAAATAATAAAAAAATTATTGGATAAAACGATTCTATATAAAAATTTTCTCAAGAAGTTTATTGTTTCATGAGAAATATATTAGATCCTTAATGTGTGAATCATCTTACCATTTAAGAATATTTCACATTGCGAACCATCTATTGGCATACACTAATGTCAAAACTAGAAGTCATCTAAGAAAACCACATAAGTATATATTAATTTAAACCCCATATACTTGTTCTTGTTCCTATAATGATAGAAGTTCCACAATTAGTATGTGAACTAACTATAATAATAAACATAAATTACTCACATAGTAACTTGATTCTGATAAAAAAAAATATGTGAGAGGAATGAACATAAAAACAATGTCCTACACACAAGGGAGAAGTAAATGCTGACTCATACCCTCTATCACCCAAAAAATTAATATTCCCAAGTATCACATGCACCCATAAAATAAAAAAGTGAACTTTGAAACATGTGGAAAAATTATTACATTATTGGTATCAATTACCCATAATAGTTGATATATAGATAATAAACCGAAATAATGGGTAATCATTCAAAGTGGGACATCATGGGGGGTGTTTCACTTCAACCATTATAAAATCAATGTTCAAACCTTTACATTAACTCCAAAACTGTTTTCATGATTCCAATACCTATTAACATTCATAAAACACCTCATTAAAAATTTCATTGAAAGAAATTGAATTCATACTGACCATTAAAAAAATTCAAAATCCACCCATAAGACAAGGGATTAATTCATTGAAATCCGAAACATGGATGAATGAAATCCATTTAAATAAAACCATTTTTATTTACCCATTATGGAATTTTCTTAATGGGTAAATCACAAACACATTTCAAATCATTATTTATAATATAATAATTGACCATTTATATCACTTTAGTGAAAATCACTCTTTAAAAGATATTTTACCCTAGTTTAAAAATAAAAAATGATCAAAATCCACCAATTACATTAAAAAATGTTTCAAATTAAAAACTATATTTTTTTTTAAAATATTAGAAAATTAATAAATTATAATTTGAATATTAAAACATTGAATATAAAAGAGAAACACCTTTTTTCAAAGATAAAAAAATATGAAACTATTTTAACTCATCATAATGATATGAAATATAGTAATAAATATATAAAAAAATTAATTTAGAAGTAACGAAGACATATTATAAATAAAAATGAATCAATTTCATAGAAACACATACATAAAAGAAGTAGAAACTAATATAAAACATGTATCTTTCAACAAAGACCACACCCAAAGAACTAAAAAGAGCATCTAAAAACCATAGATACAATTACAAGAATATTAGATCAACATGAAACCAAATAATCCTTCAAAATATACCTAGAATCCATTTGTAAAACCAAGTCAAAGATAATTGAGAAGGAGGATGGTAAAAGATATAAATAAAGGATAAAATACCTCAAAACATATCGAAAATCTCCCATGGGAGGCCGAAAATTATATTAAACTAGAGTGGATCTCATTCATATCCCCAAGGGGTCATATGATGCAATAAGGGACTAAGAGGAGTGAACACTGTCTTAATATGATAGTTTAATTTAGGAAATTTATAAAAATTTAAACACATGGAAAGCTCACATGGTTTGGCTATATGGGTTTCCAAACCATGAACAAATTGTGGAAAACTAACATTCTTGACATAGAGGGCTAACACTATTTTTCTATGTGGGATTCTAAAAAATGATCCAACAATGATCTAACATCTTTATAATGTATAGAGACACATTTTTTGTGCTGATCTTAGCATGATTTTGGGAAACTGTCCAGCAGTTGTGCTAAATGAATCTGTCAACATGGAATGACCATCCACACTAGAACAACATGTTTAATAAAAACCATAATGTCTAACCATTATTCTCCTAAAAACCTCCAAAAATTGAAATTCCATCCATAAACTGATGAATGTCAAAATCACATAAAATATGATAACACTATATAAAAACAATAACATCATGACATGAGCTATTTGACAACATCTTCCACTAAGAAAACACATCCCAGAAAGTGGTCCACACAAATCCAAAATTGAAACATAGTGTATGAACACCGATCTTCGTTTCATTTTTGTATATTTATTTTAGGTTTTTTATGAGGAAAAAGAATGAATTTTGAAAATTTCTATGTACACGCCGTGTACCCCGTTGTCTTGTGTAGCTGTGTACTAGCTGTGTAACGGGAAAATATAGGGCCATGTAGGTGACATGGAAGACCCACTAAAGTAGGGATAAGTTGAGTCTAGTATATGAAATGTACATTAAATGAACATGTAATGAAATTTGTAATTTTATTTTTTATATCAGTGTGGGGTCACACCTAATGTCCCGAATTGTCTTCTTCTTCCCATGTTTCATACAGGAGAGTGATGATATCACCTAGAATTTTGAACCCCTACTGAATCTCTATCTGTGACCCGATTGAGACACCACCAGGTGAGTTGGATTCCTGTCGGTGATTTCTATCTTTCACTAGATCCTCTCTTCCTATTTTATCCTCTATCTTGAGTTATCCATGGTTTAATTATTTTAACCTTTTTATAATTATACATCTTTTTAGGCCAATTAAAGGGAAAAAATTAAAAAATGTTGATGATACAACATGAAGGTATGTGGTTTGTGCCATTGTTTGATTGTAATTGTATAATATATTCTTAATGTTCCGAATACCCATGTTTAGTGTATTTGGTATTTTAGAATTTAACCATGTTTAATACCTTATATGGTTTGTTGGATTGAAAAACTTTTATGGTTTGTGGATAAGTTTTTATACATATATTATGGGTGTGTTTCCATTGTTTAATTGTTTATGGTCATTAGGTCCATAATGCTTATTAGTATTAATTTTTTACATGCCTCATGTTGTTAGGATGTAGTTACTGATTATATGAGATTCATGTGATTCTTGTTGTGAAAGTATAACCAGGGATAATTTTATTTCGAGATATTCTGAAGGTATGTTCATTGATGTATAATTTTTGTTATGTTGACCCAGATCTATTGAATTGAAGAGATGATGGGTGGTCATAGACCAGAGGGTTTAGGCCATGAGAGATTCCCAGTGGTTCATTATTAAATGAATTTGGACCCTAGGGAATTTACTATGAGAGCTTCCAAGTGGTCATTATAATTTATTTCTTCTCCGCAGACCAAAGGGATATTGGTTGTAAGGGGTGACAAAGTTTTCATTTATAAATGACTAGTGCTATGTGGGACCAAAGTGGTTATAATTTGTGAGATTTCTTATAGGGTCATTTTTTATTTCATTTATGATATTTTAAACTAAAGGGGTTAAACTATGAGAACATTCTTAGAGGGTTTCTTTTGAATGTTTTGTTAATGCGACGAGCCTACCAATCCAAAGTAAAAGCTTGTACTCTGTATTACTTTTTTGTTATATGGTTTTTTGAGACATATATTTTTTTGTTACACTAGAGATATAGTGAATAGGATAGATCCTAGGATTTTAGTATTCAACAGATTGAATAATTAACAAATGTAAATGAATGTTATTGAAAAATTTAGGATTATTTACTTCCATTACTTCTTTGTTTATTACTTATTTTCATCATATTACATTCTATATATATTCACAGATATTTCCACACATATATTATGTTTATTGACTACTAGGATTCTTCTCACTCCCTATTTGGGTCATGATTTTGGACCAGAATAGATTGTATGGTTGCAGGTATGGATACGGGAAAGTGTCATTCTTCATTAGGTACTTGACCGCTATTGGAGATAGAGGGCATGAGACCATGCTGATGCTTTCGATGTTGTTGTAGTTGACTACTTCTCTCTATTTTGGTTTTAGTATTGTATTTCCATCATTTTGGTTTTTTTGGTTACTTTCCTAGACACATGTGACATGCATAATTTATTTTTTCTATAATTTATATATTACAATTAGTTTTATGCTGCTTAATTTTGGGTATGGTATTACTGCTTCAGATACTATTTACTATTTGTTTCTATTGTGTTACTCTACCAATGAGGGCATATTTTCCCCTCTATCACAACCAAGGACCATGATTTTAGTCGACAGCCTCTCGCATTCGTAGAAATGAACTTGAGGCCATGTGACCAACCATGTATGGGACACCAATAGGTGACACCTGGAACCGAGACGTTACAAAGTGGTATCACAAGGGGTTATTTTTTGCTTTGAATTACTATTTAGAGCCTATAGACAGGGATCAGAATGAATAGGTAGTTGGTAATAAGTTTTTCCAAGGAGTAGCTAACCCATTTTTAGGTAAAAGCCATGTTACCTCAAATATTGCAATTTTTTCAATTTTTTTAAATTGTTACAGCAGATTTTAATTAAACAGTGTGTGATTCACTTTTTCTCTATTGTTATGATTTTATATCATTTTGGTTATATTTCTATTTAAACCCAATTAGATGTGGGTATTCCATCGCTTGTATCATATATAAACTAGCTAAATATCACATGTCATGATTTTATGTCTTTCCATTTAGGGTGCATTAGTAATTACATGTTGTTGTGATAGATATTGTGCTGGATATGAATGTTTTTTGATAGATACTATGATAGAATAATCGGTATTTTGACATGGTATTTATAATTGAAAGGATCTATATGGATGGATGCCAAACATTGGATCCTGAGGTTTTATGGGCCCTCTTGGATAGGAATATGGTGGATGATGTTTGAACATTAAATGGAATTGTTTCAAGTTATGGTATGAATAAAAATTCCAAACATTGATTAGAAATAGTTATGTCTCTCATGGGTTTGAATTTTTTATGCCTCATAAAAAATTTCAAGTTTCAAAGGGTCCCATAAGTGTTTTAGAAGCATACATTCCAGAGACCCCATAAATACAGTGTGTGATGTTATGAACACATGTCATGGGTTTATATGTTATAAAAGAAACAAATTTTATTAAGTACATAGAATGTATTGGGAGTACACGATGTGTAGTGATTGACCATGTGACTGACTGTGTGACTAGAGACATTGGGATTGAAAAATTTTGGTAGAACATGTCATGTCAAGATTTTACACAATATAGTATAAAGAACAGTGTATCCGACCATGTGAAGAAAAACATGGGGTGATGAAACTTAGGATGTACACATCGTGCCTCATTTATAAATGCCTTCTAGTTAGCAATCATGTATCTGACCATGTGATGAATGAAAAGGGGGGATGAAACATAGGTTTTACATGTTGTATCTCATTTATGCATGTTGTGTAGTTATCAATCGTGTCTCTAACCGGGTGACTAATGAAACGGGTCATTCGAACATAACTAGTATACTTCATTTCTAGTGTGAACATGTTGTGTAGTGTTACCAAAGAGATAACCATGTTGTTATAGCCGTGTAGAAGATCCTGAGCAGGATAGAAAATTCGTATACACACCGTGTATTAGGAGGAACACGCTGTGTGTATGGTGTGTTACATGACCAGGTTTGGCAGAGGTATACTCCAATGTTTGGCTTAAAGGGAACATGTCGTGTAACCCTATTTTTACAATGTCCATGGTTCATCTAATATTCCATTCTTTCACTTCTAATTTACTTTCCTTGATAATCATGAATGGAGATGTGCACTTGACCTTATAGGGTAATGCCACCAAGGCATCCCCCTGTTGTATTCCAGATACATGGAAATGATAAGACACCAGAAATGGTATATCAGGGACTACCAGCGGATCCTACCATCATTCCTGTCATGGCATAAGATGTTATACATGACATAGATGCTGATCCATTATTTCTTGAAATCCTTATTTGGATGTTGTAGACTTTTCAGGGAGCCCTTCAGCCTACCCTACCTATGGAAGAGTTGAATCTGGTGTTCCAGTAGAAGCATCCTCTTAAATTATGAGGGGATGAAGGACTACAAGCTCTAGAGTCATGGTTGGAGGACATGCATTCTATCTTTGATAATCATGATAGGCCTCCATATAGGAGGGTGAAGCTTTCTACATACATGCTATGTGATTCCTCCACGAAGTGGTGGAATGTTATCTCACAAGCCAGACATCATCATGATATGTCATTGGAAGAGTTTCAGATGACCTTCTTTGACTACTTCTATCCTAATAATTTGAGTGTTGATCGAGCCTGAGAGTTCTTTCACATGGAGCGTGGAACTTGTTCAGTGATAGAATACTCATCTCAAATTATACAGCTTCAATTCTTCACACCTATTCTTGGAGGAGATGAGTTATCTTTGGCTAGGTGGTTTGAGTATGGTCTTATGTATGACATCAGATTGCAAGTGAATGTTTTCGGACTGACATTGGTGATTGATATATTGAACCATTCACTAATTACTATGAGTAATCTAAGGGATTTCGTAGTTGTGATCCAAGGAATTTCAGTATCTAGGGCAGGTACTCATTCTACAGATAGCATGAAGTGTTTTAGTGAGTTTTCCAATGATGTTTCTTCCCGTATCTAGGTGGTGTTCTACCAGTGTGGGAAGAGAGGGAATACATTACCACATTACTTGAAGGACTTAGTCAAATGCTGATATTATTGAAAGATGGGATATGTTTAGTGTTTTTCTCGGGTTATCTCCCATGTAGAGAGAGAAAGGGGTTCCTATATAACAAAACTTTTAGGAGAAGGACAATTGGTTTCTCATCAGTTAGAGAGTTGGAGTTTATCCATCCTTCAGGCAGAGGAGGAAGTCATCGCCATGGTAGCCAAACAAAAGGTTTTCAGCAACAACAACTTGGATCATCTCAGGGTAGTCAGAAATGGTTGTAGGGCCCCCGTATAGGTCAGAAATTTACAGTGGAGCAGATCCATCAGGATTAGGATCCAGGACCCTCTATTGTTAGAGGTACGATTCTAGTTTATTTATTTTTAGTGTATACTATTTTTGATAAAGGGGCTTCCCATAGTTTTATGTATGTTTCTATTATGGAGAGCATTGGGCTCTGCATATTTACATATATGGTTGTAATGCCACTAGACACTCCATTGGGGATTAGGACAGTTTGTTTTCATTACTGTAAGGAGTGTTCTCTTGAGGTTATAGGGTAGTTTTCTTTCCTGTAAAAGTATTATTTTCGACAATAGAAATAATATCACCATAACATTTATAGTACCAGTAAGGGATCAATCTACAGGGAGAATGAGTTATTTTTGTTTCGTTTATCCAGTTTGTAATTGGTTTTGTGATGGTTACTGAATTTAGTGTCAATTCTATTTTCATTTGATAAACATATTATTAAATTTCAATTTCCTAAAAAATACTCTAAAGATGAAGAGAAAACACATAAATATGGTTTTGATGAAAATATGGAGAGAAATGCATCGTGGCTATTGATTTTAATGGTTGTTATTAAATCAATTTTTTTTGAGGTTGTTTTTTCATGATAATTAACATATTTTCGATTATTTATGCCATATAAACCCCTTGGTCTGGTTAGTTTCGTTTAAATAAAAAAAACCAATTTTTTGGGGTGGAGATTGATTTCTCTTAATTTTATTAATTGAAATACCTTTTGAGACGATTAAAACACTCTATGGTCATGGATGTTTTAAATAAAAATTCCATATAGGATCCCATGAAATCCCATTCTTGGTCTGACATGAGATTTTTAGTTATATTTAAAACGAATCAACAAGAAATTATGACAAAAAAGTATAAAAAACATGGTAACAACATCACAAATGACAAATTACAACTCACAATAGTCCACAGCCCCGAAACATATGGTTTTAGCTACTCATAGGTTAGCTATCAATTAAAGAACATTTACTACCAGAATACATCATATTGAAAGCCTTGGAGGGAAGGTCATGAGGAAGTTTGTATGAAATCACCTTATCTCCACTCTTATCTCCTCTCCTTTATCTATATTATTCCATTCATGGTCATTTCTAGAGTGCTCTCTATTCTAATATCACCTAATGTATGAAGGAATAATGACTACTAAACATTACAGGCCTTCCCTCTATTTATAGGTTTTAGTAGCACACGACATTTACCCATATGTACACGACATGTATTAATGGTAAACGTGTTTTGGCCATATTTTATCTACTAGTAGTTGAGCTGACACACCATCTTTGTCCATGAACTTGGTGCCACCTAGTAGGTGGAGTTACATGACATTTAGAAATGCCTCACACACCATGTAATATCATTCATCAGCCACCAACCTATTCTAGAAGGTCCACATGACATATAGCATAACACACATAGTGTGTAACATTCAGCCGAAAACATGGGTGTATGTCTTTCTCTCAGCCACCAACTACTTCTAGATGGGCATACACGATGTGTAGAATAATGCACATAAAGTGTGATGGTTTCTAGAAACATGGACATGTACTTGGACTAGACAATCTGTGTTGGGGTACTGATACATGGCATGTTTCCTAAAGTACACGCTGTATAGTTTAGAATTTTTTATAAAATTCCCCCGATTTGTGTGTGTGTCATGGAAATAAATAAAAATCCTGATGATAACCATTAAGAAGAATTTGAAACCAAAAGAATTGAAATTTGGTGAAAAACTTTTTTATGCTCTTTATATTATACGGAATAGTATACACAAATCAGGTACATCAAACTCTCCCATACTCATATGTTTTCATGTCCTCAAGAAATATCTCAACATCTAATAAATAGAATTCATAATCTACCAGGGAAGTATTTAACAAATTATAACTATAAATAGTAAAACCATACCATAATATTTTTAAAATGAATAAAAGAAAATTATTTCAAAAGAAATTCTAATCATGCCTCATATATAATCTAATTGAAAATTTACATCTTCTTTCATTCACATTATTTATCTTTTCATAAATAAACATTCCACATGATGATTTACCTCACCACAATATATAAAAGGAATCATTAATGATTTTCTTAATCATATTTATGCCCATGATTAAGTATATTCACTCTATCCATATGATTGCAAGTGTTCCCATTCACTAGTATAGAAGTTTATCTCACAAAAATCATGAGGTATTTCATAAGGGTTCAAATGTTTCTAAGGCTAAGGGATGGTAGGTAATGATAAAAATTAATCTCAAAGGTTTGAAAAGGAGGATAAATTCTTAAACAACGATGCATGATATTCCAAACAGATCTTAATGAAATGGTCCCTAATCAAGATTTCTCAAATGTATCATTACCAAGGTATTCCTTTACAGATATGGGCCCATAAACCAATAATATGTAATAAAGTGTATGTTAACATTTTTCATTTATATATATATATGTATTTTTTATTTAGGTACAACCATGAATGCAATACTTAATAGGATCGAGGACCCTTTTCACCATATGAAAAAGTAAAAAACTCCCCCAAAATTAAGGTCATGGTTTCTCAAAAAAATGTACCAATAAAAACCGAAAAGACCTCTTTAAAGATCATGTGAATAATCATGAAAAACATTAATCAAATTTTCATAAGAAGTAAAAATATTATTGTTATTTAGCTTCTTATCAAGTCATTTCATGGTTCTATTGGTTAACAAAGATTTGATGTCAGGTTGGTCTCTATGTCAATGGGTGAAATAAAATAGAATGCCTTAATCATTTTAATTTGATTCAAAAAACATCATGTTTTTAAGAGAACAACTAGAAAATTTTTGCACTTATGTATATCCCATGAATATCTCTAAAAAGAGGGTAGAAGAATGAATATGTCAAAAAGGATTAGAATACCTCTCTAGAATGGAAAAAATACTAGGGTCAATCAGGTAATTACCGGAAAACAAAATGATTAATCTAATAAATATAATTGTCTATCTCCTAAAATCCAAAATCAAACTATATCATCAATAATTTTACAATTCATTGAAAAGTTAGATAAGCATGTAACTTTTTAAAATTAAATTTTATGACCTTATTGTTAATAATTATAATTAATCAATAATTTTTCCACTATTTAAAATATTTCAACAATTAATGATGTATCCTAAATCAGTTTATGGAAAATACTAGTGTAATCAGAGGCCCTCTCCCACACATAAGACAACACAGGGTCCCCTAAGTTAAAATCCAAAGAAGAAAAGGGATGGTGGTAAATGAAGTAATTCTAGGGAATGGGGAGCATTGGAGAGGTAACATCCACGAGTAGATTTGGAGGATCTTGAGCAGTAATTCCAGTGAGAGAAGGTGGGTCATCCCTCACCCTGTAGGAGCAGAGGATTCCTACACAAGCTGGTAGCTATATCCTCGATGATCAATTATCCCCATGTGGAGAAGAATGTAGAATTCTAGAGGTGGAGGAGAGCCTAAGGGATTGGGAGGTAGTGAGGGCTCAAAAACCCCAAAATGGTGTACCAATGGGTGGAGTTGAAAATGCCACTCATGATATGCTAATGGTTGTGTATCATGGAGTGGAAATAAGAGGCAACTGTTCAAGGGAGGCTAGGGTAGTCGTGTTAGATGATACAAGTTAGGAGCTCCAAGTCCTGTCCGGACACAACACTCATATCCTCATGGCAGGAAAAGAGAATAGCGCTAAAGCACCTGTGAAAAAAGAGAAGAGGGGTGTCAATAATGACAGTTCTCTTCTGTGATGTGGGGGTGTACCAATGTGTTGGTCCAGAAAGATCCCACCGCATGGAAACAAGGTTAGTGTTCTTAGGTAAGTTCATGGTAGATACGAGAGGAGGTGTTGAAGGATGGGTGTTGAAGTTGCACCCTCATCCAAACTCATCCATAGTCAAGGAGAAAGGGTGGTTGCTTAGCCATAATCAGACCGAAGTAGCGGTGATGGTGGGCCTCTGATGGTATGAAGGCCATCAAACTCAAACATGTAATGAAAATACAAAAATAAATCATGATATATTAGAGTAAGGACATGTAGTGTGGTAGTTAAATGCTTATGAAACTCCTCCCAGATACCCAGATGTTTAGGGATGTTGATGTTGAGGTAGAGACCACTCAATTGGATAGTGCAGTGTTGGAATTTCTGCAACTTCTCAGTTTTATGATGGTCATAGGATAAAAATACACATGGATGTCGCAGAGGGGTGATAACATCCGGTGAAGGCAGTGGTGGAATAGTAGGGGTCAGAGAAGATGGTCCTACTGCTGTGGTATGGGGTGGAGAAGTGGATACCAGAGTTGGCTCAGAGAGGGTGTAGTTGGAAGAGGATGTAGTGGAAGAGGAGATTGTAGCCTCTGTGAATGGGGAGGAGAGCACTACGAGTGGACCAACAATACAGGAGCACCAAAAACTTTTAGAGATGACTACTAAAGAGGAGGCAGAGCAGCTAATGTGGCTGGCTGGAAAATGGGGAAATCCAAAGTGGCATCTTGGCCCGTCGCAGACGAATCCGACGGCGAGGAGGTCGCCGGTACTCAGTAGCCTAATCGGGCCACATCCCACTCACAGAGTCTAAATAAGCCATACATGAAAAAGAAAAAAAATCAAAATAAAATAAAAGAAGAAGAAAAAAAGAAAAAAGTATATATGAGAAAACTGGAGAAGTAGAAGAACATGGCGTGTAGATTAAGGGACATGATGTGTAATAGGAGTTGCGTAAGAACCCATGTACCTGGAGAGACACACTATGAGGGCATGTTGCTGGAAAAAATTAATACACGACGTGTATAATAGTGCACATGTGGTGTAACACAATGCGGTTTGATTTCTATATAAGAAGATTGACATGGCTTGATGTGGGTAGGGGAAAACGGGACTTAGAAGCCATGTAGATGAGATACATTCCGGGTAACTTAAAATTGTGTGCAAGGCCTGTCGATCAGTCACACGGGGTCCTCCTAATGGTTGGAAGAAATGGTGTGTCCCAAACCTACACGTTATGTATTGGTACATGGGATGGGGGCTATGTTCTGAACATACCCGGCCAGGGCCAGGATGCTCGGAGAGGCACAATACACATCATTAACTAAACCTACATGCCATGAATCAGACAAATGTAAAAGTGTATTGTGTGTGGACATGTTCAGAAAGTACACCATGTGTGTTCTTCTAGAAAGTAGTGTGTTGCGCGGGTAACCATAATGTCAACGATCCATAGATCACCCAAAATAAAGTGAAAAAAGGGAAATAGATGGCGAGGAAGTGTATACCCAGACCGAGGATCACAATGCAATAGAAATCAGAATCTAAAATGCACCAAATCAGTAGATTCAGATCGAGGAGGGTGAAAGATTTCTAATGGAAAAAACTTGGGAGGGGGGGTCACACGACACATACATGTGTCATGTGGGGAACGACCTTTATAGGTGAGGTACCTGGGGTGCACCAGGACCTACACGCTGTGTATCGCTATGTTTTTTTAGAACGAAAATTCATATAATATAATAATTATGGTAAATTATATAATAATTTACATTAATACATAATATAAATATATATATATATATATATACATATATATAATCTAAAAATATATACATGTAATGTATCAGGAAATACATGTTGTGTGTTTTAAAATTGGAAAACTTGAAGTAAAACCTTTGGTCAAGAGATTGGGGTGAGGTTTGAACCAGCGATCTTCCTATCCCAACACAGTCCCTCAACGATTAGAGAAAAGTTTGTAATAATTCTCGTGTTTATAAATTATATATATTTATTGTAAAGGTATAATACTACACTAGACGAAGAAAAGGAATAGTGTGTGGTTTTTAATTGGAATAAAAGGGATGAAGTAGGGAGATTAGTCAGGTTCGAACCCGAGTCTTTTGGATCCAAGGAAGAGACTCTACCAATCTTCCAACATCCCCCGAATGTATATTCATAGTTCAAAAACTAGTTAAACCATTGAAAAACATCTCACACACGATGAATATCAAAATTCAGGCACTGTGGCTTTATTAATATGAAAAATGGTGTATATGGGATGGTTGTAAGGATTTGAACTCTTGTATTTTGGGAACTGGTATACGACCATGGCCAGCCAGTCCATCCACATCATGTGTTTTATTTTATTTATAATAACATATATATTAGTTTAAAAATTAACATACACACCATTTAAGAAAACACAAGTATAAAATGGATGAACCCTATGCCGAATGTAGGTATGGAGGGATTCGAACCAGCGATGGATAAGATGATCTTCAGTGAATTATCCATCAGTACTAGCATCATCTATATTTATTAAGGTAGTTAATCTACATATTTATAATATTAGTAATATAAACTAAAAATATTAGTACACACCAATTATATAAGTGGAACACAACATGTAACCTCTGGGTTGACTCCTAGTATGTACCTTTGTTTTATGTCATTGTCTCGATCTACCTACATCTTGTTACCTAAAACAAATGGTGGATATTGTACCCACCATATCCTCCATGTTATGAAAAATCATAGGGCGTTGTCCATTCACCTTGGAATATTCTCCGTCGTCACCAGAAATTTCCACCAGACCATGGTGGAAAATTTTGAGCACATGGAACGGTCTTGACCATTGGGACTTCATCTTTACTAGAAACAATAATAGACATGAGATGATGAGAAATACCTGATCACTATGACAGAAGGTTTTCTAGGAAATAATCCAATCATGTATCTCTCATATCATTACTTTGTACACTCTTTCGTTCTCATACTTATCTAATCAGATCTCATAATGATTCATCGGCTTTAACATTCACTTCTCATCGACAACATTTGAATCAAAATTCAGGGTGTTGAAAATCCAATAGGCCTTATGCTCTTGCTCTACTGGTAGGTGACATTGATTCCTTTAGACATGTAGGAATGGATACATCCTAAAGGTGTCTTGAAGGAGGTCTGGTATGTCCTTAAATAATCATCAATCTTTTTGGAACAATCCTTCCTTGAAGCTCCCACAATTATTTCTTGGATATGATTTAGTTCGCGAATTGATAATTCCACCTATAAAATATATTGGGGATAATAAGAAGTTCCCATGTGATGATTAAACCTATTCTTGAGTAACACATTATTCATTAAGGTTTTATCAAAATATGTTCTCCTGTCGTTGATCAACCCTTAATAAATTCCAAATCTAATGATGATGTGTTTCTTCAAAAAGACGACAACTACCTTGGAAATTTTATGTGTGGTAGCAGTGGCTTCCACCCACATAGATACATAATACACATAGATGAGTATGTAAGAGTTCCTATATGATAGGGTAAATGGACCCATGAAATCATTTCCCTAGACGTGAAAGATTCCGACCTCTATGATGGGGTGTTGAGGAATCTCGGCTCGTCATACCATATAACATATTCTATGACATCAATCACAACTGATAACAATGTAATGAGCATATCATTTAATGTTAGGCACTAAAAATACAGACTTCAGAATATTCTCTATTATACGGCCTGAGCCATGATGTCCTCCAACTGGTGAGGAGTGACAGAACTCCATAACACATTTAAATTCATTCTCTGAAATGCATTGAAAAATCACCCTATAGACACATGATCTAAAGAGTAGAGGTTCATCCCAAGAGTGTCTCTTGACATTGGATAAATAATGATTCTTATTCTAGTATTTATGATCGTGGTGAACTGATTTTGTAACCAAATAATTTGCAATATCTGCATACCAATTCCAAGGTGGTCCCTCTATCAAGACAAGTTTTTCATTGGGGAATTCATCCCTAATTTCAATGTAACCCTCCTTATTCAAATGAGGTAGTTCTTGGAGAGATATTTGGTCGGCAATACCATTCTCACTTCCCTTCTTATCACATATCTCCAAGTCGAACTCTTGGAGGTGAATCACCCAATGAATTAGTCATGGCTTCACATAATTCTTGTTTAAAAAATATGCGAGTGCTAAATGGTTATTATATACAATAAATTTGTACATAACTAAGTTAGAGCAAAACCTATCAAATGAAAACACCAATACAAGAATTTCTTGTTCCATTGTAGTTCACATGTTCTTGATTCAAAGAACTAATGTTAAAGTAAATGGGATAGAAGATGCGATCCATCAATTGCCCCAATATTTCACCCACCACAATGTCACATGCATCACACATGAATTCAAATTGTACATCTTAATTTGGATAAATCATCACCAAATCATCCACCCGTAGATTCTTCAAATGCTAAAAAAGATGTGGCACATGTCTCATCAAACTCTATGATGGAATCCTTAGAGAAAAGATTAGTGAGAGGCTGGGAAATAATTAAAATATCTCTAACGAACCGTCTTTAGAAAATTTAATTCCCTAGAAAACATTGAATGGATTTGATAGAAGTTGGTATGTGTAGATTCTAAATGGCTTATATCTTTGTAGGATCAACTTCTTCCTCTTTTATAGAGATCCAGTGGACCAAGAGAACACCACTTTGTACCATAAAATGTAATTTTTTCATGTTTAAAACAAGGTTAGTGTTAACACACCATTCCAAAACTAGATCTGGATCCCTTATGCAATTGTTAAAGGATTTTTTGTAGTAGAAAAAATAATCCATAAAGACCTTCAGTATTTGTTCTTCCGTGTTATGGAATATTTCCAACATACACCGTTGTAAGGTGGAAGGAGGATTTCACATCCCCAAATAAATTCTTCGATAAGAAAGCATACTATAGGGGCATGTGAAGGTGTCATTTTCTTGATCTTCTAAATAAATAGATATATGGTCATATCTGGAGTTACCATTGAATAAGCAGTAAAATTCATGCCCTGCTTGTCATTCCATCATTTGATCCATAAAGGGAAATGGTAAGTGATCTCTCCATGTGGAATCATTCGGCTTTTGGTAGTATACATAGACTCTCCAACCCATGAATCTTTGTGTGAAGATGAGTTCATTTTTATCATTGGAGACCATAGTGATACCCACCCTTTTTTGGTACCACATGTTGATGTCTCACCCTTGGGATTTTAGAAATCAGTTATATGATTCATGCATCTAACCATTTGATTACTGATTTCCTCATGTCTTCTTTCATATGAGGGTTCATCTATCATTATGGTTTCCGAGATGTATTTTCTCCTTCTTCTAGTAGCACTTTATGGGTTCAAATGGTGGGACTCATTCATATCAGATCTACGATTGTCCACCAAATGGCTTTTTTTCTTCTTCCAAGAATATTAGTAGTGCCTCTCCTTGATCTTTTGTGAGTTAAGCATTGAGGATTACTGGAAGAGTGATATTATCACCATTTTATCCATATTTTAGACATTAATGGAGGGGTTTTAGATCAAGGTTAGGTGCCTTCAGGATTGATGGAACAGTTGGTTTCAACTCTGC
This sequence comes from Viscum album, assembly GCA_963277665.1. Lineage (NCBI taxonomy): Eukaryota > Viridiplantae > Streptophyta > Magnoliopsida > Santalales > Viscaceae > Viscum > Viscum album. The sequence continues at coordinate 1,836,533,709 of OY728146.1, forward strand.
TCTTCCCCAAAATGTCTGGAACAACTGTGTGTTTCCATTATTGACCCCCAGCCTTTGAGAAATTGAATCTTCTTGGATGCATCCTGGGTATTTGTGAATAGTAGGACATCAATGATAAAATAACCTAATACACCATCTTCCTCGTAGATGAAGTGATCGTCAATTACTGTTTCTGCATAATCGTACTCTTGTTTTAGTAGTGATTCATACATGATAGATTTAAGGGTGTTGTAAGAGACTGTTTCATCACCTACTAGGAAGATCATTTCTCCTTGGTGGACAATGATCATTTCCTTACCAGTGGCCAATAATGGCCTTACCATAAATAATGGTGCCACATGGTCAACTTCTGTGTCAAGAATGATGTGGTTAGTAGGGAGAATGGTCCATACTACCATCACCAGCACATCCTCGAGCAACCCTGTGGGATATTTGATGGAAGGATCTGGTAACTAGAGTTCCACTCAGGTGGGCTTGAGATCATTGATCCCCAACTTCTTAATGAATCAAAAGGGCATCGAGTTAATGTTATATCCTAAGTCACATATATATTTTCATAACTCATAGGGTCTAATGGTATATGGGATAGTGAATCTACCAGGATCTTGGAGTTTTGAAAGAAGCGAGTATTGCACCACTACTAAGAATTCCTTATTCAGTGAAATGGTTCTCAGATCCTCCAACATTCTTTTTTTAGATAATAACATTCATGATGTATATGTATATCAATATCTGATTTAAAGCTTCTCTGAAAGGGATGTTGATGTTCATCTTTTATAATACCTCCATGATTTTACAAAACTGATGGTACAATTTCTTTTACTTCATCCAATATATAAATGGTAAGTCGGGCTCAAAAGGCTTGAACAATTATTTCCCTTTACCATGGGAGGTCTCCTTCTCTTTTGATGGTTCTTTTTATTATTAGGGGTAGTTTTTTGTGGTTTCATTGGCTAGAGAGGATGACAGAAGAGCTAGAGTTGTAACCTCACCATGCTTTATAGTTGGTGTCTGAGGTATCTCCTTCCCACATCGTAAAGTGATTACATGGGCCCCTTCTTGAGGGTTCATCTAAGTGTTACCCGATTGTGTACTGGGATTCCTCGAGGAGATATTATTGAAAAGTTTTCCATTTTATTTTCTATGCATTTAATGGATAATTACTAGATTTGAAATCATGTTTCAGTAGTACTGATAAATTTTTTCATCATTTCTTCATGTTTTGATGGGGGTTCTTGCTGAGTTATTTGTGCTAATGGTATAGGTGGAGACTTCCATGGTTGCCATGGGGGAGGTTTTCGGAACCCTTATTGATAGAAATTCCCCAATTGATGTTTTCATGGATATGGGTTTTGGTACTACTATTGACCATAGCCAGGTGGTCTCTAGGGTGGTGGATTTTAATCTTGCTGTTGGTACCCCATGTTCGTGTGTTCTCGCCATGTGAGGTTTCTGTACTGAGAATACATATTCGATCCCTGTTACTGAGAAACATAGCTCAACTCTCTCATTAAAGGGAAATTAGTCGACCTTCGTAATTCCCTAATGATTTTTTTATCACCACGTTATCTTCATCCAGGATGGTTCGATACTTGAACATGAGATGCATTCTTCTAGTTCAACACATCAATATTCATGGATACTGCATAAAATTGGGCAGTGAGCATCATGGTGGAATCAAAGTTGTGCATAACTTTATTTTGAGTTCCCCAATTAATGTTCCACTATAATCTGTTAGCTGACATGTCCTCTAGGAGATCAAATAGCTCTTGATAACATTTACGCATTACTATTCCTCTAGCAGAAGCTTCCACCATATATTTGGTGTTCTTGGTTAGGCTATCGTAGAAGTGTTATACATGCATCCAGAGAGGATGTTCGTGGTGAGGACATTTTTGTAGAATCTCTTTGAAGAGCTTCCAAATATCATATAACGATTCTTACTCATGATGCTATATGTTTTGGATCTCGGTCCACAGAGTCACCGTCTTTGATGGTGGAAAGTATTTTGAAAAGAAGGACTAGGCTAACGCCTCCCATGTGAGGATGGACTATTGAGGCATCCCCTTGATCCAATATTTAGTTTTATCCCTTAATAATAATGAGAAGATGTTAAGACTGTTGGAATCCTTAGAAACTTTGTGGTAACAGAAGGTTTCACTGATCTTGATGAATTGAAGAGATGATTGTTTGGGTCTTCACTAGGTATACAACCAAATTGTATCCTACTCTGAAGCCGTTGCATAATGTAATGCCTAATTTTGAATTCTTGGTCCTATACTAGTTTTCAAACAATTCCTGTATCTTCCCCTTGGAGGGATGGAATACCAAACTCTATAATGATACAGAGTGGGGGTAGTTTCTCACGAGTAGGTGGGGGTACAAATTATTGTGCCGGAGAAAAGTATGGCCCCTGACTTGAATACATGTATGGTATCTTCTACAATTGGAACTGTTTTTGTTTTTGTGGTTTATAGCTTGGAACAAGTGTAGCTTTCTGGTTCCGTTTTTCATCCAGGCCAAACAGTCCTCCAACTCCTTAGATAACAGCTAGATCTCCCTCTTCATTATGCATCCTGGAATTGTTTTGCTTGCTCTTATCCATGAGTTCATGTTATCGCCTCAAAAGTGTTCATATGACCTTTAGGTCAATTAGAAAAGGTTCTAATGAATTAGTGTTATTGGAACATGTGATGTAGATAGTCATACACCTATGAATATGTAGAACACTAAACACACCAAGAGTAATAGAGGAAGACAAGAATAATAAAAAGTGAAATGAGAGGGAGAATAATTTTTTTGAATTTTTTATTTTTATTTTCACTAATATATATATATATATATATCATTTGAACAAAGTGATTTTTATCTTTAATCTCCGGAAATAGAACCAAAATTTATTTATCATTCTAGTAGAAGTATTATTTTTGACAATCCAAATTATATTACCCTAACAAGTATAGTACCGGTATGGGATCGATCCACAGGGAGAAAGAGTAATTTGTTCATTTATCTAGTTTATAATCATTTTAGTGATGTTTAATTAATTAAGATTTGATTCTGTTGTGATGTTATAAATAGGTGATTAAATTATAATTTCTTAAAAATTTACCTGAAAGTTAAAATGGAAACACAAAAATTTGGTTTTGATTGGAATTTGGAGAGAAATAGATCAGGGATTTGGATTTTAATTATTGCAATTAAATCAATTATATTATGAGTTTTTGTTTGTCATGGTATTTCACATATCTGAAATTATTTATGTAACAGAAACCCCTTGGTCTACTAATATTTTTTTTAATTAATGGAAACCAATTTAGTTGGTCTAGATATTGATTTCTCTTAATTTTATTAATTGGAATCGCTTTTGAAAGGATTAAAACACCCAATGGTCATAGAATTTTTAAATCAGAATTCTTTAAAGGATCCCTATAAATCCCGTTCATGGTCCTATATTTTATTTCTATTGATATTAAGATACAATTAATAAGGAATTATGATAACGAAGTATTAATAACATGGTTTCAATGTCACAAATGTCAAATTAGAACTCATAATAGTCTACAACAAAAACATTTATAGTTTTATATACGAATAGAGTAGATATTAATTAAAAACTTTAGTACCTAAATACATAATCTTGAAATCCTTGGAGAGAGGTTCATTGGGAAGGTAGCATGGAAGCAACTTATCTCCTCTCTTCTCTCCTCTTCTTTCTCTACCTTCTTATCTTCTTGGCCATTTCTGGAGTGCTCTCTCTTTTAAATATAACATATTGAATGAATGATTAATGAATCCTGATCTTGGATGGACTGCATCCTATTTATAGGTTTTAATAGTACACGGTGTGTACCAGGAAGTACACGGTGTGTACTATTGGTAAATGTGTTTTGGTCGTCTTTTCTCTTCCAGTAAGTGAGCTAACATACCATCTTTGACTTTGAACATGGAACCACTGGGTAGGTGGAGGTACGCGATGTGTAGCATCACCCCACTCACCATGAAATATGGTTCAATGACCATCGACCACTTTTAGAAGGTCAACACAACATGTAGAAAAACACACATGGTGTAAAACCTTCACCTGACAACATGGGTGTATAGTCTTCCTCTCAGCCACCAACCGCTTCTTGAAGTGGGGTACACCATGTGTAGAATAACGCACATGGAGTGTAATGGTTTCTAGAATCTTGAGCAGGTACTTGGCATGGCCAATTCAAGTCGGCGTACTAATACATGACATGTTTCCTAAAGTACACCCCTTGTAGTTTGGAATTTTTGATAAAATTCTAAATATTTTTGTATTTGGAAAGTAAATACCTGAAAATTGTCAGGATACCAATAAAAATAATTTTAACCAAAAAAATGAAATTTGGTGAAAACAAGTTTTTATGATTGTTAAAATATATGGACAACTATACACAAATTTGGTACATCAGTGGGTGTCACTTTCAATGGGAAATATATGTCTTAGAGATGATAGGCATTGATATCATTATCATAATGGACTGGTTGGTATCCTTTAAGGCATTTATTGAATTCTATAACCTTATGGAGTGTTTTACATAATTGGAGGGTGGGTCTTTTATACACAAGGTCGAATGAGATGTTAAGGTCAGAGAAGATGGATCCAATCATCGTGATGTGGATGAATTATGGAACAGATTGATAGTTTATATCCAGATGACTAGGGGACTTCACAGATGGACTTTCCTCATATAGTGGATTATTTCATGGATGCCATTATAGATGAATTTTCAGGTTTACCTCCATAGAGAGATGTATATTTATCTATTGAGCTTGTACCAAGAGCAACACTGATATCCATTACTCTAAATATGATGGATACACTAGAGGTACAACATCCCAAGAAGTATTTTTAGGAGTTGAAGGTGAAGGGTTTCATTATACCCAATACTTATCATTGGGGTAACCCATCCATTTTTCAAAGAAGGTGGACAATACCCTCAGACATTACATAGATTATCAGAAGATAAAACAGTTGATGATCAAGAACAAATATATATTACTAAGGATTGATGATCTCGTTGATCATCTTCATTGATCACGAGTGTTCTCTATGATTTTCTTGAGATATGGTTTTCATCATTTGCACATTAGACCATCTGATACACCTCTTACAACCTTTCAGAGTAGGTATGTTCCACATAGATATGTGGTTATGTTGTTCGGTCTCACGAAAGAACAAATAGTTTTTATGGCACTAATGAACTAAGTGTTCCAACCTTCTTTGGATTATTTTGTGATTGTATTCATGGATGATATCATAGTGTACTCTCACCCTCAACACGACCATGATACCCAACATTTGATCATTTTGAGAATACTAAGAGAGAATTAGATATATGCAAAATTCTAATTGTGCCACTTTTGGATGGACAAGATTCACTTCCTGGGTCATGTCATCTCAGATCAAGGAGTACCAATAGACCCGAAGAAAGTGATAACAGTAGTTTCATGGGATTATCCAAAGAAAATAATTGAGTTACATAAATTTTTTAGGCTTGCTGGTTACTAAAATCCCATTATACAAGACCTTTCACATTTATCAGTGCCTCTAACATGCATGACTAAGAAGGGTGTTAAGTACTTGTGGACATATTCTTATGATTCAGCCTTTTAGGAGATGAAAGGTAGATTTACATCAATACCAATATTGGTTTTTATAGAGTCTGAAAAGAGTTACACAATTCACTGTGATGCATCAGGTATCGGGCTAGGAGTATTGCTTATGAAAGGGGATGAGGTCGTTTCATATGGGTATCAATAGTTGATTCCACATGAGAGAAATTACTCGACCCATTGTCTCATGTTAGCTATAGTTGTGCATGAATGAATCTAGTAGAAAAATTACCTTTTGGGAGATCATTTTGTGATATTCACTGGTCACAAGAGCCTCAAGTATATCTTTACTTAGCGTGATCTAAATTTGGGATATCGAAGGTGGGTTTAGTACCTTCAGTATTATGACATGGAGCGTGCCTACATGCCTAGAAAATGCATCATAGTGCCTGATGAATTGAGAAGGAGGACTTAGATATAGGTAGTTTAGGATTCTAGTAGTGAGTGGGAGATTATGGATCCGTTCTTTGAGATTCATTTGGAGGTTAATGACAGAGAGGGGAAGACGTTTATTTCTTCTATAGTTGTTGAATATATTGTTCTGGATAGAGTGGGAATGAGGAAGCTATTAGACTATGATGTCCTTGTTCTAATAGGGAGTGTGTTAGGAGAGGAACCTACTCTTTGGGGGACTATAGGTGAAGATGAGATCTTGTGTTTTCATGGTTTCATGTGGGAGTCAGCAAACATACATGAGACATTGATGAGATATTTTCATTCCTCACTTTGGGTAGTTCATCCTAGTTTCACAATGATGTACTTATGTCTACACCGTTAGAATTGGTGGCCAGGTATATAAAGGGATGTAGCTAGGTTTTTCATGAGATGTTCCACCTATCAGTAGGTGATGGCAGGGCCTCAGTGACCGACATTTATTTTACAACATTTACCCTTTCCCAAGTGGAAGTGGACTGATTTTGCATCATATTTCATGACATGATTACCAAATTCACCTCGAAGGGAATGATGTCATTTGGGTTTTTTCTGGAAAACTCACAAAGGCTTCAAACATCTTACCAATCAATGATTCCTTCAATGTTGATGTTCTTGGAAGGTTGTACATATGAGAGATTGTACGTTTTCAGGAGGTTCCACGCTATACTATTTCAGATAATGAAGCCCAATTTACATCTCATGTTTAGATGGGATTTCATAGATCTTTGGGTATACAAGTACTTCTGATTATAGCATAACATCCCTAGAATAATGGCTAATCGTTGTGTACAATTCAGGTTTTGGAGGAAATGTTGGGAGCATGCATCCTAAATTTTGGGGGATCTTGGGAGAGATACATACCCCTAACGTAGATTTCATACAATAACAGTTTTTAGCTGACTATTTTAATGGAACAATATGAGGATTTGTAAATTATGACATTCCAATCACCCCTATGTTGGTTGGAGGTTGGAGAGACAACTATGCTTGGACCTTGTCATGTCCAAGAGACTTCTGAGTTGGTGGAGTTGATTCAAAAAAGGATAAAAACTACATATTCTAACCATAAATATTATGTTGAACGATGGAGATGTCATCTGGAGTTCGAGGGTAGAGATCATTCTTTCTTACATGTCACACAAAGGTTGGGACACAACAATATTAAGAGACAAGGGAAGCTTTCACTGATATACGTCAGGCTGTTTGAGGTTTTGGAGAGATTCAGGATGATGACCTATCAGTTGTATTTACCTCAGTGGTAACAGGATATGCACAAAATCATTCATGATTCTAATCTATTACATTACTTTTGAGACCCGTCCCATGTTTTTTATCATACGGAGGTTGAGTTAGAAGTGGATTCATCCTTCATGGAGCACCCTATTCAGTTTTTTGAGTGTAGTAAAAATGTTCTTTATGGCTGGTCTTGTCCTCTAATACAGTTTCTTTAGCAGCACATGCGTGTACATGATGAGACTTGGGAGAGGGCGGCTGACGTACAATCACAGTGGCCAGAGTTGTTTGAATTTCCTTCTTCACCGCCCTTGGAAGGGAAATTCATGGAAGAATTTATTTAAGTGGGGAAGTTTGTATGATCTCATATCTTCATTTCAGATATGGATCTTTATTTCGGTTTATTTTTTATGAAAAAGGATGAAACAGAAAATTTTATAAGTACACGTATTGTACTATTGAGTACACACCGTGTACCCGGTTACTGCATGTAGCTATGTACGAATCATGTAAGGACTGCGTACATGGCCATGTATGTGAGCGGCAAGACTACATAAATTGGGGTCTAGTTGAGGCTAGTACCCGATATGTACATTAAATGGACACACCATATACATTTATCTTATTTGTTATATCTGTGCGGGGTCATGCCTCACATCCAAAATCCTCTTATTCATCTCGTGTTTTGAATAGGAGAGCGACAAGATGTCCAAGAACATAGAACCCCTACCTATTCATTGTCTGAGCCCCAATTTGGATGTCTTCATGTGCGTTGAATTCCCTCTATTTGGTTCTCTATTTCCCTAGAGACTCTATTCTTAATTTATACCCTCTCTTGAGTTATCTGAGATTGAATGATTTTATCCTTTTCCTGGATCTACATTTTCTAGGATGATTCATGGGCTGACGTTCAAGAGTGTTGACCGTACAACATCAAGGTTGGTGGTTTTTGACATTCTATGATTATCTCTAGATTATATATGCTTAATGTGTCAAATATCAATTATTGTGGTATTGCATGTTTTGGAATTTAACCCTGTTAAATAACTTCTATGGTTGGTTTGATTGAGAAAGGATTATTGTTTATGCATAAGGATTTATACATTGAATATGGGTTTGTTTCACTTCATCAATTTATTATGGTTCTTGGGTCTATAATGAATTTTATAATTTCTTTTTTTTCATGCCTCGTGTTGTTAGGATGGAGTTACTAATTATATGAGATTCATACGATTCACATAGTGAAAGTATGATGAATGGGAATTTGACTATGATATATTCCCAAGGTAGGTTAATTTATGTAAAATTGTTGTTATGTCGACCCAGAGGTTTTGACTGCGAGGGATGATGGGTGTTCAAAGACCAATGGGTTTAGAATATGAGAGATTCCTAGTGTGTTGTTATTAAATGAATGTTAAAAACTAGGTAATTTAATGTGATAGATTCTAATAGGTCAATATATTTTATTGTTGCAATACAGACCAATGGGGTATTGACTGTGAGAGTTTCCTAGGTGGTCATTTGTAAATGATTAGTGCTATGTGAGACCAAAGGGGTTAGACTATTTGAGATTTTCTAGAGGGATATTATTTATTGAATTGATGATATGTTAAACTAGAGGTGTTAGACTACGAGAACATTCCTAGAGGGTTGTTTTTGAATTTTTGATGAATGTGTAGAGCCTACCAAGCTAAAGAAAAGGCATGGAATCAATATTACGGGTTTGTTAAATGGTAATATGAGATATCTGTTTTTCTATCACACAGAGGATATAGATCTTAGGCAAGATACTGATATTTCATTATTCAATGGACTGAATAATCCACGAATGTAAATGAATGTAATTAAAAACAATAGGATTTCATACATTGAGTACATCCTAGTTTAGTAATTTTTTTCTACATATTACCTTCTATATATATTCACTAATAGTTAGAAACATATATTTTGGTGGTTACCCACAAGGATTCATATCACATCCAATTTGGGTCATGATTTTGGACCTAAATTGATTGCATGGTTGCAAGTATAGCTAAGGGAAATATTCATTCTTCATCAGGTACATGATTGAATTTGGAGATGGAGGGCATGGGAAAAAGATGAGGCTTGTGATGCTGTTATAGTTTACTATTTTTATGTACATTGGTTTTAGTATTTTATTTCCACCATTTTCAATTGATTGGTTTCTTTCCTAGACACATGTGACATGCACCATTTATATGTTCTCCCATTGTTATAATACTATCGGTATTCTACTGTTTAATTTTGTGTATGGTATTACTACTTCCACTGTTTTTTACTATTTTTTTCATCTTTGTTACTCTACCAATGAAGTCATAGCTTCTCCACTTTCACACCAAAGGCCCTCATTGCTAGTAGGTATCCTCTGGTATTTTGGGAAATGTGACTGAGGCCATGTGACCAACTAGGTACAGTGAACCATTGGGAGACACCCAGAACCGGGATGTTACAGATAGAGTGTTTCTCACAAAACTGATGATCTTTAAGAACATACATGACACTTATCAAATGATCTACATTCCTTTTCTTATATACCAATTAAATTATAATGTTATCGACAAAGACCACAAAAACTATTATTGGAAATATCAAATGACTATTTCTATTAGCCCCATATAAGATACTGGTTCATTTTTTTGCAACAAATGGATCAACAGGTACTTATAATAACCACAGAGACATCAAAATTACACCTTAATAATCTAATACTCATATACCTAAAACTAATGATAACCAAACTTGAGGTTGATCGTTGAGAAAAAAATTTCACCGTTCATTTGATTATATTGGATATCAATTTTTGATAGTTCATACTTATTCATTACTATCACATGGTTTATCCAATTATAATTCACAAACAACCTTAGGACATCATATAATTTTTGGAGAAAAATATCAGAGCTACCTGAGGAGACACACAGGGTATGCTAAAGCCTTCACCATTAAGGTATTATATGTATACACTTAGTTCTTGAAGCTTTGAAGTTTTTATATGATAAGCTATTGATGATATCATCATAGTATATGGTTGAATGTTAATATGGGAGTCAAACTCTCGATAAATATGAAAACTACATTATTCCTTGGGTATGATATTTGGGTACTTCTCTACCATTTCATGGAGCTGAATTTCCAAGGATCCCACTAAACCATGGGACAAACTATCAAACTAGGGGAATCAAATGTAGTGTCCTATAAAAGATTCTATATTACAAAGACTCAAATTCATTCTCACCATTGAATAAAATATTAAATTAATTAGGAAAATAATGAAATCATACTACCTGATATCAACTATAAAGAGGTCCCATGTTAGATTATCACATTTAAAAATAAATTTACTCAACCAAAAGAATATGTTGATACATGAATATCTTCTAGTAGGAGTCTCCAGCTATAAATATTTTGCTAGAGGATTTTCTAGAATGCTTACATCACTAACCAGTCATGTGGAAAAATGGAATTCTCACACCTATGTATACCAAATTTAATTCAATAGTGTAAAATACATAGATCACATGTTTTATTATGGTGATAGACTCTTGGTCATAATCCTCAACACCATGAAATTATCCAATATTATAAAAATAATTCCATATTCACAATGACTATTTTATCATGGTTTATAATATATATACATAGAAATAATTTTACTATTAATAAAGACATTACAGATCATGAAATTACTTTTTTATAACATATTTTAATATTATAAAGACATTAATGAAGAAAAAAACACACTAGTGTAAACTCTAGAATCTCAATTTCTCTCATTTAGGTCACTCCCACATTAATGACTAAAAAATTAATGTTTCAAAAATTTGACAGAAATTATAAATTACTAAAAATTCTTTTAAAAAAATTTATATATAGTAATATGGTTTCGATAAACAATATATATTTTTATAAATATGATTATAAAATTTTATAATCCATTAATTCATTTTTCTAGGTGTTGGATATTTGATCATTTAATAAAAATGATTTTTAATATATATGGATTTCATTTCAATGTTTAATTTCAAATATTAAAAATACCCATTTCATAAAATGTGTTTAATTTTCATAATAAACACATTAAAATTAGATTACGGTGTCTTTTATTAATGAAAATGTTGAAATTTTGGTGAATAGTAATGAATAGAAAAATATAGTAATTTACTTCATAAGATAAATAAAATATTAATTACACAAGGGGTGTTGTATGAAACCACCAACTCGGCCTAACATGTATTAATTATTATAATTAATTATATGTTTTATCGCTTTTTATAGTATTGACAAAAATAAAAAACTAATTAATTTTATATTCAAAACACCCCATCACCTCACATTGTAATATCACCTCTCACCAACTCTTCTCAAAACATATTATGTCTTGATCTTTGACCATATACAAGACTACCTATATAATAAAAAAAATTGAAGTGGAGAGAAAAAAAAATATAGTTATAAGAATATATAGACAAGCTGTTTAGCCACCCATATGACTCACAAAGGGGGTACACCAATCCTTTTCATCAAGAAAAAGAATGAGTTAATGTTACATTACATTAATTAAAATAAACTCAAAAAAATAATAATATTACAAATTATCCAATACCAATAATTTAAGACTATTTGGATGAGATATGTTTGGCATAGTTCATTTCTATGGTGGGATTATGTTTGGGTTATCACTGATTAATGATGAGGTAAGAAGATATTCCAAAGGCTACCTTCAAAAAAAAATATGGACACTTTGAGATCTGAATAAATACCTTTAGGCTCACTAATTATCAAGAAATATTCATGTACATAATAACTATATTATCTATATATTACATACATATAGTAATATTTTTAGATGATATTTTAATAGACCCTAATCTTAACGAAGAGTAAGTGGAGCATTCGAGTTCCTTGCGAACGATATTATGAAAGGAGATGTTTTGTGAAAAATTTGTAAATGTGAGTTTTGGATGGAGGATGTATCATTATTAAGGGATTTTATCCTGATTACAGTGATATTTTTGGGTCATTTAATGAAAAATGTTGATTCAAAAGTGTCCCATACACAACATTGTAATAGAGATCCATATATTCATCGATCTTGATGGGTAAAATCTATGATTTCTGATGAAATTTTTAAGATTTAAACCCTAGTAACCAAGATAACATAAAAGGGAATGATGTCTTTCATGACCATTTAATTGAATGTGGAAATCAATGAATTGAAAAATAGACTTATCTTTACACCTGTACTCACACTAATCTGATGAAGGGAAGTATTTATGGAATATAAATATGCTTCATTGAATGGTTTCAGATGTGAAATAATTAAAAATGATAATGTAAAATCATATACCTCATGGTAGTGGAATTAACATGAGATATACTATCCATGATATTATATAGAGTAGGCGGTTGTGATTTTTTCACATTGAGTATTTGGTGGCATTATCAATATGGGGGTTGTGTTAAATATATAAATATCATAGGCAAAACAAATATATTTTCATATAGAAGGATCATAATCTGATATAGTGAATATATTAAGAGATGATAAAGGATTTGTGGCTTCTAAATATATTACTATCCTACATAAGATAAATATACGAAAGGATATCTACGTATAAAAGATTTTACAATGTTATCAATGATGATAATTTCAGAAGGATCCATTATTCCTTTATATTAACATGAATGAAATGGATGTCATAATGGATGGAATAATATCGTACCTAATTTAATTTATTACTCTATAGTCTATTTTGGAGAATATAAAAGGTTATGAAATGGATAATATTGAAATAAATATTAATGTAGTAGTTACATGAAAATATAATTCCTACGCATTAAAAATTGTTAATTACTGAGTTGTATGATATGGTTTACAAAGATAAATATGATCAAATCATGATATAAATAAGGTGAAACTAATATATAAACATAACATGATGTTCTCTATACACTAATGGTGTATGAAGATGTATCAAGATCTCAAAGAGCCCCAGTGTTTGGAAAATTTGATGAATCATATTTTAGAATATATATCAATGTGACTAGATTTTCAACAAGTTAATATTGAAATAAATAATACCCATGGAATGATGAAATTATTACACGTAACTTCATGGAAATGAAAGTACATCAATTTGGATTTTTATGGGCCTTATAAATAAATGTAAATAGAATAATATGATATGGGATTCGTAAATAGTCATTGAAATAATGGTCATTTATTTTCTATTTGTGAAGCCTTATCAATTTATAAACACGCAAGGATAAAAACAAGAGATGTGGTTAGGCTACAAGGAACACCACTGTCAATTGTATCTATTCATGATCTATGATTTTCTTACAAATTACGGAAATGTATCAAACATGTTGAAAAAAAAATATAAAAATCAATATGGATTATTAATCACAATATGATGTTTAATCTGAGAATATAATATAGAAACATAATATTATGTTGACATATAGGTCAATGAAATTAAAAGGTGGCCATGACTGAAATCTACCTTTGGCCAAGTTGGAATACAATATAATATTTCAAAGGTTCAATAAAATAGATCATTTAGAAGAGCCCTATGTAATGAAATGAATACATACAACATATTGGGATAATGTTGTAGAATTATATATATTGGGACACCAAATTATGGAATAAATTATTGAGAAGGTAAATACCATATTTAATAATGGATTAGATGACCAAAATGAAAATAACATATTTCTATTTTACAACTAAGAAGGAGACGTAGATATTGAAGTTAATTATAAGTTTTTTCAATTTATATATCACTATATGTGATTCATGAGGTTTCTGAAGAAGGGATCACCATGTTCCCAAGATATTTTCCAATTTTAGATTATTAATTACATAATAGTGATGGTGTATTGACTTGGAATCCCAGTAATATTTTCCTATGTACATGGATTGTTCCACGTATCACTATTATTGTAGTAAATACTGGATCCCTCATGTGATCTATATCTCGAGGTGGAATATTTAGAGAATGATCTCTCTTATGAGGATAAGATAATGAATGTCTTGGACCATATAGACAATGTTGTATATAATTATATATCCCAAATACCTAGTTCAAATTTTTAAAACTATAAATATAACAACATGACCCCACTGACAACCCCTCTTAGGATGAAAATGAAAATAAATAGTAACCCTTGGGGGCCACATCTAATATACCCTAGGCTGGTGACCAACACTTACTATATAAAACCCAAAGATATGAGGAATTACTCTCAAAATCCAAAGAATAATAAAAAATTAATGACATAACTAACACCTTAATAAAGAAAAGTAAATGTAAAATATAATATGAAAAACAAAATTATTTTTATATTAATACATTCCTAAAATAACTAAACCCACAGAATGCTAAACAAGTTAATACAAAAATCATATATCAAATATATAAAGGTATAACTTCGTCTCTATCATCCTATTGATGACATGAAAAATAATATATATATATATATATATATATATATATATATTAGATGGATTATAACATGCTTACCCTGTAGGATTTTATTGAAGGAATGTCATGAAACATTTTTAAAGAAAATATTAATTCCACAATAAAACCACAACAAATGAAATATGAACATATTTCGACAACTTGTTTTCAGCCTAACAAAAGGCTCCATCACCAAATAATATTTCAAGGTATAATAACATAATTATAATAATATCGAAATATAAACTATACCCTACACCATTTCACATTATTCATATACGCTCACTACACAATATTGAATGTTATGGGTATCCAATCCCTTCCATATCCTAAATCCTTTTACTATTATAAGACACAAAATAATATGAATTACCCAACTTTAAATCCATTACAATCAATAAATAAAAACCACATAATAATCATAACATACTCCACAACTATCACATTATCATTATACCATAATTACTATCACAATACCAGAATAGTAAATTCTCATGAATATTACAAAAATAAACCTCATGACCCCGACATACCATTAAATCCCCCCAATATGGAACCCCTAATAATCTAATTTATCATAATAATATGTATATTATAATCTCAAACCATCATAACCTATGCATGACAACCACACCTCTAAGAGAGAGAAGCGGTATCCAACCATCCTACCTCCCAAAAATAAATGATTAGTAAAGACACCCAAAACCCAAAACATTGGGGAATTAGTGTACATAGAGAAATTAGGTTGGGTGAAATAAAACTCATAAATATAATAAAATATCCATAAAAAACCCAACCAATTGGTTTATAAAACCATAAATACCAAACTACCAAATCTTCAACATCACCACTATCTTACATCATCACTATTCCATAACATTATCCACCCATTGAGTCTCACTAAATAAGGAAAAATCACATATCAATTTCAAATATATTATTTAAAATGATATGTAACCAATCTTTAAAATATAAATTTACCATATTTCAAAATTTAATTATAATAAATTATATAGCAAAGAAAAATGGTTATTTTTATCCATTATAATTAAAATTAACATTCATACCCCATTTTCTACTAGAATAATTTTATTTCAACCCCTAACCATTTAATCCACCCCATGTCAATTTACCATAATTTACCATTTTAATAATTCAATAACTACTATGAAAATTCCAATCCATATAATGAAACTATCAAAAACCAATGCATAAACCCAAAAATTAAAGCATTTTACATCACACTCATCTCCCTGAGTCAATTTCAAAAAGAAACCACACAAATAATTTTATACTTCTAGTAATACATAAAATAAAATCATCTTCAGATGAAAAGGGGAAACAACAAAATTTCTCATTTACAAGTTGTTAATTCAATTAGCATATTTAATGGATTTAACTTTTTCATGTGTGATGATTTAAACTACTAAATTTCAATAAATAAAAATATATACACAGAATAAAGTACATTTTTAACCAATAAAATTATTCACTCAATCCTAATAATGAAATCATCTGATATCATGTAATGATCCTAAAATATACCCCTTTCCTTTAAATTTCATTATTCTTGATTAATTATCTTTAATAGGAAAAATAATACCATACACTCAATTGTAATCAAAATCGTGATAATATCAAAGACTCATAAAAAATTATAGAAAATGAAACCCCTATATAGATCATTATTTTCTAACACAACACATAAGAATAAGGTATATAAATGCTTCTTAAGAACATAAACTACTAGAAGGAAATGATAAAATATTAGAACAAACTGTCAAAAATAATTCTATAACTCACACAACACTAAAACTAGTTATTCCCTTAATTTTAATTATCTCAAAATGATAAATATGAATTAAACAGAGGAGAAAAGTGAATGGTGGTCATCTTGAATCATCACGGATTAATTTTCCACAACAAAGGATTAATGGGGATGAAACGGAGAGAATTATATCCAATGGATACTCATTGATAACCCATGTATAGAGGGAAATTGTGAAAAAAATTATAGTGTTTGGGGGGTTTCTAAATTTTATAAGAAATTAATAAATTATAGACCCCTATAACAACACCATATACCATGAAACAATGTGTTCTGTCAATACGACATTATGAAAACATAGGAAAATCCCCACTGAAGATCCAATAATGTAAAAGAAGGACCATGAAAAGAAGAACAACCATCTAAAAGAATTTTATAAATATTGAAGAAGGAAAAACTATGACCAATATCTATAAAAAAATTAAACGGAATTCAAAACACCCAATTAAAATCATCCTCGAATAGACTACTATGTATCCATGAATCCAATGTGTAGGATTGATTAAACATGAAGAACAACCAAAACACCTCATCATAGGGATCTATTTTACATCCAATATCTCTACTCTTCTATACCAATATATAACATACCTCCATAATATAAATCCTTCCTTATTGTAAGAAGAAGTTCAATAAATTTGGAATTTCTTATTATATCTCCTCCTTAATCCTCTAAGCCTTCTCTAGGAACCTCCAACCCCTAAAATACAAAAATAGTCACAATAGGAAAAAAGGAATATTGCCACTGTTCAAAACCGTGGCAATAGGCCCCAATACCGTGGCTTAGGAAATGACCATAGTTTTGGATTATTGTGGTTGCGATCACCATGGTAGTAGGTCCTAGCATATTTCCAAGATTTTAACTGTGGAACAAGCTACCTATGGCCATAGTCTTAAACGTGGAAATAGCTACCTATAGACACGATTTTAAAAATTTTAGCAATAGGCCTTAAAAATTGCCACTTTGGCAGTTGACCTATGGCCACAGTTTAAACCGTGGCAATACGAAGCTATTTCTATAGTTTTAACTATCGATATAGCCATGGTAAACCGTGTAAATATCCTAGATACAAACTTTTACTAGCAAGTTTCGATCCCTGCAAGATTTTTCTATGAACGAGCATACATACCACTACACAGAGCCACATTATAGGTATATATATTTATATATCATTATATATATATATATTATGATATATATATATATATTAATATAAATTGTGGGAATATACTCAAAACTATGGCAGTTGCTCATCCCACTAATTTTTGTGGGGGAAAATGTTTTCCTTCCAAAGAGCGGGAACCCTACTACCACAATTTCAAAAATCCATTGGAATAGGCCATTGAAAAAAGTGTCATATATCCATGGTTTTTGAAACGTGGATATATGCCACAAAACTATTTCTATAGGCACAAACTATTGCCACGGTTCTGAAAACGGTGGCCATAGGCCATGATAACTAGCATATTGTCACAGTTTTATAACTATGGCTATAGGTACATGGCCTTAGCCTATTTTTCTAGTCGTGAGACTAAGATGGTCTAGACCTTTACATTTGATAACTCTCAAATGATTCAAATCCTTGAGAATAAAAACCCAAGGCTGACATGAAATAAGCCACCAAACTATTCAAACATCCATGAGGGATACATCTCAAATATATTAACATTATTATCCTAAATACCACATGAAAAAGAAACATGAAATTCTTATAAATCATAATTATTAAATTTAATAACAAATAGAAAAATACCCAATCATTTTATGATACTATTCATTAAAATGAGACACTTGTAAAAAAATTATTTCCCCTAATATTCCATGTTTCCGAAAAACATAAAGAAAATGGATGAAACACCCACATAAAAATTCACTTATAGGTCCTGAATCTGGAAAATACTCTAAAGGAAAGTCAATACATCCCTGACATCCAACACGCTGAAGTTTGAAAGATGGGTATCATCATATGGGAACTGATGGAGCAAGTACATCTAGAATAATTATTGGATCTATTCCATATATGGAGAAATAACCAACCAATAAGCCACATCATAAATGAGGTCCACCACCTTGAAAGGTCCAATAAAATAAGGTGACAACTTCCTTCCCCTACCAATGACGATTGGAAAATTCTAAGAATATATATCCCCAAGACACAGTATCTTATGGTATCCCAACTAATAAACATATGATTTAAATCCTTATTTATTTACCTAGAAACTCTGAAAAAATATGAACATTATTTACTGTACTCTGTACCACATTAGGATTGATAAAAATCACAACAAATCTTTTTCTGAGTATAGTGTGGATAAATACAGACTCTAATAAAATCCATCATATAGATCCATGTCAGTGGACAAATGGTATATATTATTTTATTATAACATAACCAAAAGAAAGGGAATCAAATTTGATCCACTGAAATACAATACACACACACAAAATATTTTGTACTGTTTATGTGGTCTTCTCCATCTACCTACATTTTAAATTATAGAATGTAGTGTTATTGTGTAACATAGTAAAAAATAAAGATACATTCTTGTCCAATATCGCGATATAAAATATTATTCCTTTTAAGATACGATTGACCTCAGAAGTCTCTTTAGTCGCACAACCACATCTGCATACCTCTTCTCTAAAATAGAAAAGATGGACAACTCCATGATTGTTATGATATAATATGACTAGGTCAGGTGATCCACATGTACCAATATAGAGATATAACCATCATAATCTAGGTGTAACAAACAATATCTTAGAACTGGTTAACTTAATAGTAACTGAAACTGATTGGACACATCACCTCAAGAATGACTTTCTATATGACAGAGGCTATCGACTAGCAGCAATAGTCCATGGTAGAACAATGTGGATACTATAACCACAAGATCATAATTTTAGATATTGATATCATGATATACGTATTGGAGGAAGAAAATAAAGAAAAATAAATAATTAAATAGTAAAAAATACATCATATAAATAATCATATAGGCATATACATCAATTTTATATACAAAATGATGATCATTGTATCATCTTGGATCTGAGTACTGATGAAATGTGCCCCAAACCTGGTTGGTCACATGAACTCAAGCGCACCTTCCCAAATGCTAGAGGCTGCTGACAAGTAGTGAAGGACCAGGGTTTGATTGTGGGTAAATTGTTCCTTCATTGGCTGAGTAAAAATAGTGGAATAACAATAATAAACAATTTCAGAAACAACTATACCATAAAAAAAGTAAACAGAGGAAGACTGATAGTATAAAAAATTGCATCATATATAGAAACAATGATGCATGCCAACTGTATCTAGAAATACATCCAAACTAAGTCACCATGCTAGAAATACAATACTAATCCAAGTACAAAACATAGTAAACTCCAATAGCATCCCAAGCCCCAGCTTGGTCACATGCCCTCTAGCTCCAACAACAATCATGTACCTGATGAAGAAGGGAGCTTTCCCTTATATACACATGAAAACATATAATCTGTTTGGGCCCAAAATCATGACCCAAACAGGGTGTAAGACGAATCCAAGTATAAATCCACAAAAGATATGGTTTTAATAGCCAGTGAATGTATATAGATGGAAATATGTATAAATGAAGAAATAAACTATGATGTACTCAAAATTAAATAATCCAACAGTTTCTAATTACATTCATCTTCATTTAAAAATTATTCAAACCATTGAATAATGTAACCTCTGAATATAGCCTATGATCTATATCCCTTTGTATAATAGTGACAATAGTTTTCTCAAAATAATATTTAAACAACCATGTAAGACTGAGTCCAAGCTTCTTCTTTTTCTTGGAAGACTTGTCACAATTATTATTTTATTCAGAACCAACCCTTTGAGGATGCTCTCATATTTTAACCGCTCTGGTCTCACATTAAATTGAGTAAATATAATGAACTCCTCGATAGCTCTCTTGTTTAACACCCCCGGTCTATATACAATCAATAATTTATTCGCGTCCTCTATGTTGCTCTCACAATCAATACCCCATGGGTAAACATTTTATAAATAATCATAAACATCCTCTAGGTATCTTTCTAGGTTAATACCCCATGTTTCAAAATCTACACCAAGGCTCTCATGGTCATTTGTTAATAAACATGTAAACCACCACATTTTTCCTTGTCTAATGATCTTATGGTCCTTGGAAGATCACCACACACACAAATATCATTAAAGGCTCTACATGCAATTAAAAATACTACATAGCTCAACTTTAATCAAAGCTTAAAAGAGTCAACACATATAACCAATCATGTAAATCCTAAAAAACTCAAGGCATGGAAACATGGTATGCATCATAGGAAAACTAGGCCAAATTACCATGAACAATTAAACAAGGTAACACATCCTTGGGGTTTCCAATAAACAAGGGTATACAATCTTATGCTTAGGAAACAACACTTAATCAAATAGCCAACTATAACATGTATTAAGCAGGGTGAAAATCCATAATACTTGATACCCCAACATGGGTATTCAGAAAATTATTCATATATAATCCAATGAAAAATGAATAACGACACAAACCACATAACATGATCTTTATGATAAATAGTCAAGAAATTAAACCCTTTAATCATCCTAGAACGTCGTCGATCTATGAGATGTTCAAAAAAATTCATCCTTAAATAACTCACGAGAGTATAGAAAGAAAGAAGAGAGGATCCAAAGAAAAGACGAAATCACATGTGGTGTTTGGACGAACCATCCAGAGTTCAAATCGAACCATGGATGGAGAAATGGTGTCTAAGACATTGATCGTCGCTCCTGGTCACTCCTGGAAGAACCAATGTTAGAATAAGGTCTTTCTTGTGATTTGACACAACCCCACACCGATTAAACAATTAAAATGAAAAGTACACGACATGTTCTTTTAATGTACATGTCATGTACTAGCCTTAACTAGCCATCACTTTAGGTAGTGTACTTGGTCAACTTACATGCAATGTACTCGACTCCTACACGATAAGTATATAGCTATAATTGGTAAAAGAGTACATGACATGTACTCAGGAGTACACAGTGTGTATATATATATATTTTAGAACTTAATTTTTTCAAAAACATTACTTGAATTCAAGATCCATAACTGAAATGAAGATCCATGTTCTTAAAAACTTCCCCCTTAAAACAATTCTTCCACGAATTTCCCTTGAAAGGGTGGTGGGGAATAAACTTCAAACAACTTTGGACATTGCGATCATACTTTGTCCTCCATCTCCCAAGTCTCGTCATTTACTCGCTCGTGGAAGCATATGACCCATACCATATGAATAGACTGGCCATAGAAAACCTACACACTATGATCCACAATCCGAATAGGCTTCTACATAAAGGATGCATCTTCTTCCAACTCAACCTCCTATGGTAGAAAAAGATGAGACAGTTCTAAAAACTAGCGCCATAGCTGAGAAACATAAAATATGTCATGCATATCTTGGTACCTCTTAGGTAAATACAAACGGTAGGAAACCGGCATGAATCTTTCCAAAACATCAAACATACCATCGTATATTGGTGAACGTTTCCCCTCTCTCTTAATCCTCTTGTATCCTAACTTCAGTGTGACATTTTAGAAAACATGATCTATGAAATCAAACTACAGAGGTTGTCTTTGTCGATTGGCATAAGAATTATAGTAAGTCTGTGTAGTAGCCATCCACTTCTGAATCAGCTCCACCATCTCAATGGTCTCCTGTACAAGATGAGGACCTTTTATAGCTACCTCTCATACCTCTATCCATCATAGGGGAGATCGACATGGTATACCATACAAATCCTCATAAGGTTTCACCTAAATCATTTCCGGAAAACTTTAATTGCAGGAAAACTCTTCTAGGGTACGTGTATCTCACAAGAACCCCCAAATTTCAGGACGCATACTCAAATCATGTCCTTCAAACCGCAAATTGTGCACTCGGACTGGCCATCTCCATAGAGATGGTAAGCTATACTCAGAATTAACTGTGTACCCAATGCCCTATATAGTCCCCTCCCCACACGAGAAGTAAACTGGGCATCCCAATTTGAAATGATTTAGTGTGGAACCCCATGAAAACATATAATCTCTTGAATGTAAAACCTACCATGTTCATCAACACTAAAGCGTTCTTTAATTATCTAGAAATGTGCAACCTTTGTCCTTATGTCGTGATAAAATCACATAGTATTATTACTAAAATACTTCCACCATTTTGGAAAAATATACCAGGTGCATCGATAAGTGTTCCAACGACGCTACAAGTGTGTTTTCCATTAATTGGGAAAACACAAACACAACTGGGTTCATAATTGTGACCTCAAATAAAAGAAAATATCAAACCGAAAATGACATCAGAAAAACTGGCCCATCAATAATTCCTCAAAAGAAATTTCGGATTTTCATAGCACCCCTCCCGTAACTAGTAGGGTATTTAAAATGGATCACACTAACAATATTCATGGAAAAAGAATGATAACGAGGAAAAACAACATTGAATTATTATCTTCAAAATTCCTGTCTTTGATGGTCAACATATTATGACAGAAAAAGAATCCTTTTTCCAAGGCACAATGTTCTTACAACCAACCCGTTCATTGAAGAATATATCTGACCATAGGTGACAATCCTATGTCACACCATCCCAAGAACATGAAAATGGTCATGCCCTAGTACGAGAAAAATGTAATTCCAGATCCAACCAACTGGAATTATTAACTCTTTAATCATTACATATGATCCCATATAAAAGTAAAAGAGAACATTATATCAAACAGACCATTGTTCAAGGAACTCACAAAGGTGGTTCATAGTCCCCGTACAAGTGAGAATTTGGTGTGATGCCAGAATGGTCACCTAAGAAAATTGACTGAACCCTGAATGAAATCATCTAAGTTGTCCCTTGAAGGAAGAGGCTTATATCACGAGTCTATCCAAGCTGTTATTACACAAAAACACAAGTGTCACTCAAGATTAACCAATCTTCTACTTAAACCAAGCATCCAACACACTACATGTAAAGAGATAACGAATCTGTCTAATGATATCCAACTATAGCACGACGTATGACCGATAAACTCATTGTGCACCCATGGAGACATCAAGATAAGAGAGATGATCACCTTTTAAGAGAGAAACACAAAGGGGACATTAATTATTACCAAAAAAGAATATCTGAACAACTAATGGTCGACCTCCTAAAGGAAACTCAGCGTTACATGCCGACGCATCACCATTCAACTGATCAGAACTGCATTGTGCTACCTAGAAATAAAAAACATGAAATAAGACTTGGAAACCTCAAAATCATTCATGAAAAAACAACCATTTCAAAACTATCCATTATTGTGATCTTGTTTCCATGAAAAAACACATTTGAAATTGAACTAATGAGAAACTCCATTATTTTTTTTATACATCGAGAAGGACTAGACAAACTCAAACAATCTATTTCATAAAAAACATAAATGCATGTGTTTCATTCCATGACCCACAATCAGCATGTAGCATCACTTGGAAAGAAGTCGTTTGATAAACTGACTCACATGTCAAAAAATGTGTGCCCTAGAAAGGCCTCTTGAGAAGAGGGATGGAAAAATTCTCATTACTCTTAGGTCACTCCACACAAGAGATAACCCCTGAACATACAATAAATCTCAATTCGCAATGATGTATCAAAAATTAATGACTCCTTAATCATTTAGCACTCAACGGGTACCACATATGTTGACATACACTACCCTGAGTTCACATGATCAGCAACACATTCTGGGATACTATGTATAGGATGTCCACCCTATGTATCCTAGTACCGGATAGCTTACAAATGAACTGTCTCAAAAAAATCATTTACACTATGCTAAACACAGGTGATAATGTGCCAAGTCGTTCATCAGTAGAGAAAAGGATGTATTACACGACCTACGAACCACCGAACATTCTCAAGGGATGTCTTGCCTAGATAACCAAGAGATACCCAAGTTTGATCCCATATAGAATGTCAAGGAAAAATCAACACCACTATGAATAAGGATGTCATTTAAAATCAGAAGTCCTAACATGGACAACGACACCTGGATCAAACCAACGTCAAAATATCACTGTAGAAAAAAAATACAACTATCTCTAAGTGTTCTAACTACCATGGGATAGAATCTTCCAAATCATAAGTGTCAACTTACACTTCTAAATTATGAAAAAATAAGGTTCACAAGGCTCAAAAGGCACTGGAAATCTACATTATCTCAACAGATCATGGTAAAATAGAAGAGTCTCACCATCTTTCCACTAAATCCTTTAACAAATCTAATATCCCATCACAAAAGATGAGTTAGCAAGTAAGATCATTTTTAAAAACTATGGAAAGGAACATGATTTTTGTTAAAAAATGTTTCCTCAAAAAGGGAACATAGTAGTAGTTTTTTAACCACACACGGAATGAACACATAAGAAGTTCATCCAATTAAACCCCCTTCCAAAGAATGTATGAAGAGGAATCCAACAAGAGATATTTGAATTGTTAAAAACATGGGAATCCCATAATAGAGATCCCTATAACGATACAAAAATGAGGGATCCTGCAAGGGACTCCCAAGAATCAATAGTTCTCACAAACATATAGTTCAAAAAGCACACCTCACACGAGAAACATCCTCAAAAAAACATCAGGAGAGATAGCTCATAGATCATCTCATATCAATGGTCTCAGCTAGGTTGGTCTGAAAATCCAACCGATCTTTTATAAACTACTCTCGCTTCCATGAGACAACTGTAATGGTAACTGGAGGAAGAACCTCTCCATTTTGAAAATTAACCCAATAAAAACTATTAGGAGTTCTCAAAGCAGTCCAAAGGTTCCACCATCATGATCATTGTGGAAAACATCCTATAAAGGACTAGTCATGGATCAAAAAATAACGTCATAGGATAACATATGAACATAACCTCATGAGGTACAAATGATGACTACACGTTGTATAGAAATCATACACAACCACTCACACTCTTATATAATTTTGTACCCACTCTTGACTAGGTGTGTAAATTTCATAGGCACAAGATGTGCCATCCCGGAACACGATGTTTACTCAAGTCCTCACACATAGTTATTTCCTTCCACATAGCCAAATTAAAATAGGTTCTATCTATTGAAAACTAAACGTGGTGTACATGATATACATGGTGTTTCCTTAACAAGACTCAACTACCTGTGGTATTCCAACACTTGGCTGTAACCACACAGTTTCTCTTCTGGGTAACACTACAAAACATGTTCACACTTGACACGGCATGTACTACTTATTTTCTAATGTCTTGTGTTGTTAGTCACATAGTCTGACACATAGCCGACTATATATGGTATGTACAAGCAAGGCATGACTTGTACAACCTATGTTTCATCCACCCATGTTGTTTTTTGACATGTCCAGATTCCTTGTTCTCTACACACGATGTGTACAATCTAGACAAGACATGTTCTACAAGATGTTTCCCAACATCATGTATTTTATCACACTATTATTCACATTGTAAATCATTACATGATGTGTAATCCTAGTACACAACATGTATTTATAAAAAGTTTTTTCTTATAGAACATCAAAACACATGGTGTGTGTTCATGACACCATACACCGTATTGTCTGGGTTACTAGACATAAAGGCTATGATATGTATCTTGAACACATAAAAACATTAAATTTTGATTAAGGTATGTCAAATTTCGACACATCAGAGACCACACTCCAATAAAAAAAATTTGGGTATCTTTATTCATATATTAGCATGAAAAAACTATATTAATGTTCAAACATGATCCACCAATTTAGGATCCAAGAGGGCCCATAACACCTAAGGGATCAAAGTTTGGTGTCCATAAAAATGAAATTTTACATATTCTATCACACTATAAAAATATAAGTAATCTATCATAGCATATATCAAAACAACATGCATATCTAGCACAATATGTATCACAATAGAAAGAAATCATAAATTCACTATAAATGGAATGAAAGGAATGCCTGACATGTGATCTCTATAAAGTGCCTCTATGATGCATGAGATGGAATACCCTCATATCATTGGGTTGAAGAATAAATTGAACCTCAATAATATCAACGATATCATTATAAAACAATTGAATCACCCAATAGTGAAATTAGATCAACTGTAACAATTACAAAAACAAAAAAAATTCCACTATACGAAAAAACATGGCTTTTTCTTTGTACACGGGTTAACTACTCCTGGGAACAACTTATTACAAACTACCCATTTTATAATATCTCTATCTATAGGATCTAAATAGTATGAAAATGAATAAAAAAATCTCATTTAATACCACTTTGTAAAATGTCATATTCGGGTGTCGACCAATGGTGCCCCGAACCCGGCTGGTCATAGGATCTCAAGTGCATTTCTCTAAATTCCAAAGGCTGCTTACTAGTATCGAGGGCCCAAGGTCTGATAGTGGGGAAACTATGCCCTCATTGGATGAGTATACACAATGTAAGATAAATAATAAACAATAGAAAAAGAAGTAATACCATAAAACAATGTAAATAGTCGAAAACTGATAGTATATTCAATTGAAATATATATTTGAATAAGGATGCATTGCATATGTATCTAAGAAAACATCCAAAAAAGACACAATGATATAAAAATAATATTGAAAAAAGTACATAATATAGTATAATCCAACAACAATTCAAGCCTCATCTTGGTCCCATTCTCTCCATCCCCAACAACAATTGAGTACCTAATGAAGAAGGGTTCTTTCCGTAATCTACACAAGATATGATATAATATATTTGGGCTCAAAACAATTACCCAAACATGGTTTGAGACTAATACCAGTAGGAAACCCCCAACATATTGATGCCTAATTATCTGTGGATTTATATAGCATAAAATACGATGAAATGAAGCAAAAAACTAGGAAGTACTCAAAAGTAAACAATCCTAATGTTTTCAATTACATTCATTTTAATTTATAAATTATACAAACTGTCTAATAAGGTAACATTAGAATCAAGCATAAGATCTATATCCCCCTATATAATAGTAACAGAATTCTTCCCAAAAGACCTACTAAAAAACCAAGTAAGACCGAGTCCAATATTGTGATTATTCTTGGCAGACTCGTCACAATTATTCATTTATTCACAACTGATCCTCTGGGAAAGATCCCACTATCTAACCCCTCTGGCATCACATAGCATAGAGTAAATAGAACGAACTTCTAGGTAGATCTCATGGTCAATGCCCATAGTCTACATAGAATCAATAATCTATACACGACCTTCAGGTCAATCTTGCGGTCAACACCCCCTGGGTTAGCATAGTTTAAATAATCATAAATAACCTCTGGGTAGATATCATAGTCAATACCCCTTGGGTAAAAATCTAGAAAAAGGATGTCATGTTCTTGTATAAATAATACTGGAACCCCCAATAGTTTTCTCTGTACAAGGATCTCACTATCCTTGGAAGTTCAGAACTCATACAACATTCATTAAAGGCTCAACAGGAAATTAAAACTATTATATGGATCAAAATTAATCAAACAATAAAAATATTCATCCCATATAACCAATGACCTCCATCCTAAATAACTCAAGGTATGGCAACATGGTATGCCTCATAGGAAACCAAGGACAAAAATCCATGAACAACCAAACAAGGGAACACACCCATCGGGTGTCCCATAAACAATGGTATACAATATTATGCATAGGAAACAACTCTTAATCAAAAAACCAAACCATAGTAGGTATTAAACATGGTCAAAATCCAAAATATTAAAAATCCCAACGTTGGTATTCAACACTATATGGATATATAATTCAAAGACAAATTAATAAAGGAACAAACCACCTACCTTGATGTTGTATGATAAACACTCTAGAACGTGTTCCCTTAAATCGGCCAAGAACATTGTAGATCTTTAAAAAGGAACAAATGTTCAATCTCGAATAAGTTATGAGATATGAGAAATAAAAAGGAGACTATCAAGAAGAAGGAATAAATAAACAGTTGGATTTCAATACACCTACCAAAGTTCAAATCAGACCTTGGATGGAGAAACAGTGGCTTGGACTTTGATCGTTACTCTTGGTCATTACGGGATGAAACATGGTTAGAAGAAGGTGTTTCTGTAGATTAGATGCAACCCTGAACTGATTAAACGATTAAAAAAAATATATGGTGTTTTCATTTAATGTACACACCGTGTACTAGACATAACTGGACCTCTCTTTAGGTAGTCTTCCAGGTCACCTTACATGGCCATGTACTCGGCCGTTATAGGGATAGTACACAACTACATGCCAAAACATGGTACACGGTGTGTACTCAAGAGTACACGGTGTATACATATAAAAATCTAAAATCATTTTTTTTATTAAAAAACAACCTGAATTCAAGATCCAAACCTGAAATGACAATCCTGGTTCTTAGAATCATGGAATTCTATACAAAAAGGGAATATAATAAAACATGATTTCAGGTGCACATACATACAAGTATACAAATATAATCCAAAATAATGAAATCATGTCTCCAGATAACATCATGAGACTTATAATGGTCCTATGATATTCGTATCCAAAGATACTATCATTCAAGAGTCAGAAACTATGTGCATTCCTTTGTCTCTACATGTATCTATGAAGCCTTTCGGAATACCAAATGGAAGCTCATGAAGGCTGTTAGATAAAATCAGTAGGAAACCACCAATGATGTTTGAATCCATACAGTATATGAATATATAATTAATAGTGTGTAGGTAATAACAAATATATAAAGGAAATTTTATATATAAATAAACCACATAGGCCTGGGTTACCAAGGAAACACATTATCTTCTATGTTCTTCATCCAAAGATATATTTTCTTTGAAAAATCATTAAATCATGGTTTAATTTATATTTATTTCTCTGGACGTGGATCACAGTACATGTTTCCCCCATGAACCATATCAAAAAGGTTGTTCATAATAAGGCCATCATTAAAATGTAAGGCACTAACTAAATCAAAGATTGTTCTTTGTCAAGGATGTTATGTCATATAATCATTTAATCATTCAATTAAAATGTAATCAGATCATATCCTTGGAATTCCAATATTGTAATCTAGGTATAGCTCTAGGTATATTTGAACAGAACACCTTACAATCCCATCCTAGTTATCCCTCATAAGAACCCCTTATTTTTCTGGATGTGATATAACAACACCACTATCTATTTACATAGTGGACCACATCAGGATTCCAAGTCTCAATCATGGAATACATGATAATATTCTATCGTATTCCATCCTTACAAGACCACATAAAGAGTTCAAGTGCCTCTCATGAAGTTTTTAATATTCTTCAAACTCATTCAATCCATGGAATTCCGCATAGGGATTCAATGTATCAGTCATGAAATAATAATTGAATTCCCTTTGTATCCAACCATTACTGTTCATAATGTAGTCCGATTATCAATTGTGAGTAAATAATCCAGCTACCAAATGAGTATATCCATGAAATTTGTATGATAACCAATGTGAAAACTGAGGATTATAATAAAGTTATTTATGTATAGCCATTTAATTACTCAAACTTTAATATTAAATCTAGGGTGATCCTAAGTTGGAACACACCTCTCATTTCAGAGTGGAAATAAGAATGGTCATGAGCCCAAAGGCTAACCATTCCATTTTTGTTCACATTTTAGTTCAATTGGATATCAATTTTATATAATAAATTTACTCACCACAGAAGGTGGCACAAATCAAAGAATATTCTTATAAGTCCTGTCATCACATAAATCCTCCCAACAATCTATGTTGGAATTTGGTAATAATGAATATATCAAGACTAAGAGATAATTATTAATAGACAATTTCTTTGGAGCCTAATCGTGTGTTCCCCCTTAATCAAGTTCAAAATATATATTAAATAATTACACTTAATAGCCCTTAAAAAATTGTAATGAACACAACTAAATAGGTTAATCAGAATTTAGACCACTCATGTGGGTTTAATATCATTTAACATCACAAAAAAAGAGTTTTCTGAATTTTAAATACATATCATTTCAGAACCTATAAATGGTCTCAGGAGTGGAATTTGAGAATTATATCCATTTAATTTAAGAACAATGACATTTATTTAGCATCACTTGGAAAATCCGCCACACAAAAAATGACATATATAAAACAAAAAATATTTGATAAAAATTACATCACCATGTACATTATCATTATAGTCAATTACACATATGTTTTTTCCTTTAATCCATGATATAATAGATGATGTAGTGAATTTATTATAACAACATGAAAATATGGCATATGAGATCACAAAAAAATAACACGGTTGTTAGAATCATAAATTATGAGATGTACTAGAGGAATAAAGAAATAAATTATGGCTATCCAATGAGATTAATAACACCCGAATCATAGTCTAGATTATAGAGGTAATAGAAATCATAAGTTAGAATTCATTGGGAGCTCTCAATGTGATAGGTAGCGACTGGCCGTTGGAGAAAAAAGTATTCTATAAAAATTGTCTCCATACCTGTTTTTTTTAAATTATTTATGGAATTTTCATGGAGTTTAAACATTACTTTTAATGTAATGTTTGGGTTCCATATTCAATGGAAAATACATAAAACAACATAAAAAGGACTCAACTATACCAATACATAGAGTTTATATAATAAATGTTGTGTGTTCAAAATAATCATAACATATTTATCCTACATCCAGGCTTCACCCCCCGTTCCCCCTCCCCTAAAAAGAAAAAGCAACCCTCTCTAAGGTACATTGTTGAGGTTTATATCATAAGAGGACTACAAAAAATGGTTCAATTGAAAATTAAAAGGATCCATACCACACATAATATATAGTTTCTTAAAATATTACCCACAAAAAGTAATTCAACCTTAAATTTAACTTATAAGGATGTTTAAGAATCATTTTAGAATAACTCCATCCACTATGCATGTACGTCATCCTCCCACTCCAAAGTATTATTTTACACAAGACCGTTCTACCATAACACATATACCCGAACAACTAACTTGCCATAGAGAACATTAATTATGTGATTAAAAATATGTATATGATGCTACTAAAAGGGCACATCTACTTCCCACTGAACCTCCTCAGGTTGAAGAATATGTGATAGATTAGAATGATATCTACAAATCTACGACACATTAATGACATCATGCATTGTCTGTTACCTCTATTTAATATATATAACTGATAGGCTAGTGGTATGAATCTATCAAGAATATCATATATCCTGATTTAACTAGGTGAGAGCATACCTTATTTCCTAATCAATCTATACAAGATTCTAGGAAAAATTCATATGATTACTTGACACCCCACCTAGAACTCTAGTGGTTAATAGTGATGATCAACATATGGTTTCTACGAAGTCTAAGCTATAGTCCTCATATACATGATCAGTTAAACATACTATGAAGTCTCCTTAATGAGATAGGTACCCAGTAGTGCTCCCTCTCATCCCTCTAACTATCATAGGGATGATAGATATGACCTACCATATATGGAATCATATGGATCCATCTGTATAGTTGACTAAAGGCTATTTTTATAAGATAAATCACTTAGAGGTAAATATATTATGAAAGAACTACCAAAATCAAGGATTCATGATTATGTCATGTCCTCTAAAACATGAATCATACACTCAGACGGACCCTTATTCAGTGGGTGGAGGGTTGTTCTTATTAGTGCCTATGAACTAAGTGACATCTACAAACCCTGCCAAAACCATGATGTGAGATAAAGAAAAAATGTATTATATAGAAGAATATGGATGTTCATAGAGGTGTATGGTGTAATGGATGTAGATACTAAAAATCTAATCCCCTAGAAGATTCTTATAAAAATTAATAAAAAAGGGGGCCTTTGTCAAACTGTCTATGATAACCCATATGGTTTCACTACAATGAGGTGATGTAGGAAATCCTACGATGAAATCCATGGTTATCTCATTCAATTGCAACTTAGGAATATAAAAAAATAGAAAATTCTAACTAGTCCTTAGAGACTCCCCTTTAGGGTAGTAACACCATATGGGTGATCATAGGCATCAAGAAAAAGGTCACCCATTTTATTTATATTCAAAATACTCTTCTAGTGGATGATCATGTTGTCTCTAAATTAATGAAATCATACACCTATATGATGTTCGATGTTCTAATATATCATACATAGATGCACATCTCACATTATGGTTCTAGAAGAAGCTGTAGAAGTCACATGGTTCATAAGTAATTCTAAGTACAACCTACCACCTATAGACTAAAGGTTAGTATGAGTGTATAATATAGATTTTATAGGACAATATCTAGGCATGTGCCCTTGATTTTTTTTTTCTTGGAAGAAAGACATACCTAGCATGGATTTCTCCTATAATAACCGCTTTCAGTTGACCATACAAATGGATCCATAAGAGGCCCTATAAGGTAGGTCAGGTCCATCAACCCTATGATAGTCCGACGCATGATAGGAAGCATTACAAGGTCCTTATCTTATTCAAGAGACTTCAATGTTGGTTCATCTTACCATGAAGTTGAGGTATATATCTCTATATTGGCAAAAAAAATATGATGATCATCAATGAGACTATTTGAGATCTTGTTGGGAAGTTAAGTTTCCATACATTCTTTTCATATAATTTATCATTGATTTATTAAGAAAAAAAGAAATGATACCAACCTGTTAAATCGAGCTATATGAAATTTTTTAGAGATTCTTGCAAATAGAAAATTAGTGATAGTTCTCATAAGGTTATCAGACCATGCATGATGTATTTTATGTATCATAACATTGTAGATACCATTATAAAATGAAATAATCTTCAACCCAAGTAGGTTAATTTGGAATTTTATGTGCCCTTTATGAGTCACCCTACCCATATGGAATGAAGGTTATTGAAGGCTACTCATTTCGTTCGGTACGAGTTCTATGATAGAAATACCTTGTGTAATACATGTCATGGGAGTGGGATGCCATTTGGAATTCAGAATAGGTAATATATATATAATAATTATTAGTCATTATTATTCCACCAACACCTGTTGATAGGTGGGACATTAATTATTGAACCCAACTATCTCCATATTTATCCATGACAACCAGAATTGGCGATATAAGTCACAATACATGTTGGTAGGATAATGATATATATCCCACCTAGATTCATGGTAACCTAACAGAAAATAATCTCGTATGTCTATATGAACCCAATAAAATAATTTAGTACATAATATATCATCCAAATCAATCCCCTAAATAGATGGTAGATTATAATCCAAAATGATCTCCTATAGGACTAAGCCTTCATAATCTTATAGTTGTCTAATCGTCACTCTCCTCTATAAGTGAAGAGGTAACATGCAATGATGTAAGAGAAAACTACCCATGATATTATTGAACTTCTAAATGCATCTTATAAAATTGTTTCATGAGTTTCCGCTCACTTATATCCTTAACAATAACTATCAAATATGTCCTCCTTCTCAGTACATTAACAACTACATTTCTCATTATAGGAATATAGAAAAGCTCAATCTCAAATTAATGAAGGCTTTCAACCCACCTTATATTCTAGAGATTCATGTCATTCTTTGTAATGTTGTACATGAGGACTTGTTTCTTCGTATACACAGAAAAATTTTGTCTTATTATGTAGTGTCTCCAAAAATGCATGGGATGTACTGAAAATATAATACTTGAGTTCATTATTCTAGTAATTCCTATAATATGGAATTATCTATTGAGAAAAGTATGCCCCAAATCAGTCTTCCTACATCAAAAATTATCGTCAATCGATACATGATAAATCATGTTAAAATATATAACTACTTCCCATCTTTTGAAGATTCAGGATCACTGTTGATGTCAGTCTCTCTTTCAACTCCTGATAAGATATCTCAATGTCTTCTCACCATATAAAATTCAGAGACTTCTTATTCCATTCTGTAATAGGTGATAATAATCATTATAATGAATTTTTATCCTCTTTTAATAACCAAATATCCCTAATAATATATATATATTAAGAAAATTCTTCAGATTCTCTAAGGAAACTATGTATCACACCTTCTCTGGTTTAACTAATACTCTTGACTTTGAGATAATATAATCCCAGAAGTAAACATTATCTATATAAAAGTGGATATTTATGAGCTTTGAATACAAATTATTATCTCTTAGTTTATCTAATATGATCTCAATATGTTCGGTGTAATCATTTCATGAGTGAGAATACACTAAGATATCATCCATGATTATCACTAAAAATGTAGAATTTAATGGTAAACCTGATTCATCAGTTCCATGAAAAATTTTGGTGCATTTTTATACCTAATAGCAAGGAAAAATAATCATAAAAGGAATACAAACTATATAATTCTGTACATGAAATACTTTATGCTCTAATACAATCTTGATGATAACATGATGTTAGAAAAATCTTATAGAAAACCCTACCTCCTATGATCTAGTCAAAGAGATTGAATATATGAGTTAATGGATTCTGATTGTTGACCATAGGCATATTTATCCAATGTTAATCCTCTAAAATCTTGATTACATAGTTTTCATTCATGAATAAAGGAATACTAAACATTGAGATGAAGAATTGGGTTGCATAAATCCTGTATCCTTAAAATCTTTCAGGTTTCGCTTGAGAATGCTTTACTTATAAGTATCCATACACTAAGGATTTTTATATATCGATGTAGCTCTATGAACTAGATCAGTAGAATAATCTACCACTTATTTGTGGTAGTTGTGAATAGTTTTCTAATAAGACATCCCTGAAATGTTCTACCACTAAAGGATAATCTAGCTGAAACATTCCTTGATCATCTTGGTATAAAATATAAATATAGTCTATCATCCCAACAATCCAATAATGACCAGGACTATGTCATATTACCTATCAATCTCATTAAATCGTATGAATAATAACCCCACCCTATAAAAATTTTAAGGTTACCCTTCAGTAATAGAACTCAACATAAGCATGATATAGAACCAAAAAACTTGTCATGATAATGATATCAAACACTATCATCTTTAGGAAAAAAGGACCCATACAAAGAGGTACCTATCTATCTAAAGGGGAACTTCTATAACTAGCATACAGTCACCAATAATCTCCCAAATGAAGTGTCTAATTTCCTCACAAAATATTATAACAAAACATTGATACTAGGTCATTACATATCAGGAAACAATATGAAGGAATTTTATGTACCCGTATCGAATAGAGAAGATAAAAATGTAATTGATAATATAATAGTACCTCTCATATTATAAGGTATGGAACATTTCTATATTGGTATTTTTTTCACCTCATACATATGGCTTGATCTCTGTCCCTATGATATATAATGGATACCATGAGTATCTCGACTCTACTTGCATAATATGTCTAGTTTCTATATTTCTCAGACCTGACCACATCCTCGGTTAGTTTGGCCAACCATACTCCATATCCCTTTCTAAAGTGAAGCTCCTTACCTGACCCATGAATGTGGATTTAGTGGAGACACTCTCTAATTTGACACTAGATAAACATCTCTACAAAACCATTATATTTGGACCATCTTAATGTCTGTTCGGCATTCAAATGGGTCCCTCGTACATTGATGTCTCATATGTTATCAACTACCCCACTTAGATCACCTCAACGTTCTAACAGAATAAATAATCTGGCTAATTATATTACTATGAAAAATCTAAAGGCTATTTTTACTATTATCATTATATTTAGTTCTAGATCTAGGTGCCAAACTACCTTATATTTCACCTCTATCCTCTCTCAGGTTACATTCTATAATAACAGCATGTTTCATGATACCAAATACAGTTGTATGGTGATATACATTTTCTAATAAAAAAATTAATATCTAAGACCATATTCAAATGACCTAGATTTTGATAACATATCACCTAATAGACAATGTGTAAAAAATTAAGTCATTATGAAAATGGATGGATAATTCACGAATAATATGACAAATCTCTCCTAGTATATAAACTATTTGGCACTATTGGTCCTCGTTATCCTGAGGTAGATATAATGAATGAATGATGTATAAAAATCTCTCCCAGGGGATATCTGAAAAATTATAGATTTGATTAATAATATCCAATGATATTTTTTCACAATCATGTCCCATATATGTTGAGATATTGACTCTCATACCATGACGAGTCTCAATATGCTCAAAAAACAATAGGATAACCTATATCAATGACTCTATAGATTTTGGTATTTCTTCCTCAAAAAAATGGTCTGATAATACTTCTATAACTTACGCATCAACTCTAACATAGTCAGTTTTACTCACTGAACTCATATAACAATCCATAAAAAGTGTAGGAACCCATCTAAATATTGGGAATCAACACCCAAATTAGGTATAACTAGTGGTTTTGCAAGATTCTGAATATGAGGTTCTACTAGTGTCACATGGCCCATCACTTCTAGAGCATAGTGATATCCACCCTCCTATGACACAAATCATGGATTTCGTTGTCAAATGTCTTTAAAAACTACAAACACATGGGTTAATACCTGACATAATAATAGCTAAAACATAAGACATGTTAATAGGATACGTACAATACTTACAATATAATTATGAAATCCCTATACCATCTCATAAATAATGTTCAAGGTGAAATATTGATCATAAGAAAAATAATAGTCATAGCATACTACCAGTTCTATGGTTAGTACAAGGTCAAGTTATCTATTATAAGTTATTCGACCCGACATACAACATGTCAAATGTAATTTATAGACGTATAGTCCCATTAATTTTCAATTAGAATCCCTATTTAAAGGTTTCCATTTTATTTCAATGTTTCATTTCATTTAAATACATTTATATTTATACAAAGAATATCTTAACAATGGTGTACTATATAGATCAACACTAACAATTTAAAAGGGAACATGCACCATAAAAATTGATGTGTGGAATCTATTTAACGAATACCCATTATTTATCAAGTACCTACATGAAATGTTAAAAAAATCATGGAAAATACATAATGGAAATATTTAATTCTATAGGGAATTCACACATAAATATAAACATGTCATGTCATATGAATGGAATAATAATCTTGAAGTTCTTATAATGATGCATGATGTATTACTTCCTTGCCATATAAGTCAATGTTAAAAATCCATAGTCATTAAAACATTAAAAATCAAGTAAATTACTCATCATTGAAATCAAGTGATCTACAATAATAAAAATACAAATTAATATTTCCTATTCAAGGTAATTTTCCTTTTCACTATATGTGGATAAGATACCCCCAAGAACAGGCTCTTGAAAAAATCCTGATATGTCATGTTTCTCATTTGTACCATCCCAAATAGCAATGAAAAGAAAATAAAACTATGATATGACTTTGTGATGTCCTAGGACCAGTTCACACAATTGTAACTTACCCTTGTTGGCACCCTGACCTCGAGAGATCCTCTAAGCATGCCTATGGCTTCCGAATAGCAGCGAGGGTCCATAGTGGAACATTAGAGAGACAAAACCCCCATGATTATAGTAAAATAATGGTATCAGAATATCAAAAAAAGGAATAATTATATAAATATATCTAAATATTAAAAGGGTAAAATTCCGTCATATAAATAAAAATGTATTCATAACCATCAATGTCATACAAAGAATGATATATATCGAATTATATACAAATATGGACTACAAGAAGAAATTCCAGCATGTTCACATATATACAAGTATACCAAAAAAACCAAAATATAAAAATTACATATCTATATAGAATTGATATCCACATATTGGTACTATGTTATTCCATTACCATGATTTTCTCATTCATTAATTGGGAACTGTGTGCCTTACTGGTCTCCTACCTTCATCCATAATGTCTTTCTAGGTACCAAAAGGAGGCCTAATAAAATTGTGAGACAAAATCATTAAGCCACCACAATGGTTTTATAATTCCATTCTATCTGTTAATATATAATAAATTGTCTAATGTTAATAATAAACTTGAAAATTATGTGTGGCATATAACAAACCCACATAGGTTTTGGTTTCATGGAACACCCTTCATCGGATACCTACTTCATCTTATATCATATCATCTCAGAGTAATCATTCAATTTTGGTTTAATTTATAATGAATTATTATGACCTATCTTATTTCCCATGTGTCTCCCAGGTATTATATCCAAATTTATGTGTATCAAAAAGCCACCGGTAAAAGGTAAGGCTTTGAATGAATCCAATATTGAATTTTTTTTGGATGACACATTGTATAATCATTTCACCATTAAATTAAAAAAAAACAAAGACCATTCATGGAATTATTAAATTGGAACCTAGGTATCACTCTACTAATATATGAACCACACTAATTACAATTCCTTCCGATGAATCCCTCATACAAATCCTGATATCTCTCTATGTGTGGTATAATATCACCACCCTTTGAATGTATCCTTTAAAATCCTTAATGTTAAACATGGTGTCCATCTTAGATTATATAAAATATTACTTATGATTATATCCTTGTAATTCAATATATGGATCCAATGTTTAACTCATTGAATATATAATAATATTCTATCAAACATTGTCCTTGATAGTGGACATTGGGTGTCTCGGTAGTAATCATGGAATAATAATATACTTCCTTCAGAACCTTTCCTTGGTAGTTCACAAAGGATGCCATGTATTAATTTTTAATAAAAATTAAATATTCTACTTGATTATATCCATATAAATATTATGATAACCCATGTCTCACCAAAGTAAAATGATTGATTAATTTAGTTACCAAAATTAATATATTCAATCCATAAGAGGGTTCGAACCCGGGTTGTTCTTTGATAGAAATGGAGTTTGGTTTGTGTTTATAATCAATCATTATATAGATGATCAGATACATTTCAAGGAAATGTATCATAATATTCAAGTTGAATGAAATATTTTTTGGCTTATTGAAAAATAGAAAAGGTATAAGTTTCCTGAAGATGATATTTTTGACCAGATAATTCTCTTAGGTTCTCT
Organism: Viscum album; assembly: GCA_963277665.1. Lineage (NCBI taxonomy): Eukaryota > Viridiplantae > Streptophyta > Magnoliopsida > Santalales > Viscaceae > Viscum > Viscum album. The sequence continues at coordinate 1,836,573,473 of OY728146.1, forward strand.
ACGAAGGGAGGAGAAACGCAAAGACTTGATTGATGATCTGAAAAATCCACAAAGAGGTGGTGAAGCATCGTAAATGGCCATGAATATAAATATTAGGATACCCTTCTCTATTTTTAATGATGTTTTTAGGGATACTCTAGAGTGACTTTGATTTCATGAAGAGTTTCACGAGCATGGCTTTCTAGGCGAGCTCGTTAATCGTGAATAGACAATAAGGCTCAAAAAATGCACACAGTTTTAAAAAAGGGTTTTTTTTTGAAATAATAACGCATTCCTCTTTGGAATGGTGAGTTTCTCAAAATTTATTCGATGAAGTAAATAATGATTCATGAAGACAGTTTCTTCTGCGAAGGCAGGGGTGCTTCGCGAAGGAAGTTTGTTCAGCGAAGGTAGGGGTGCATTGAGAAGGAGTGTTCCTTGCATAGAGGATTCATGAATAGTAGTTTTGAGCATAAAATTTTAGTGGATATGGATTTCAAATAGAATCAACTCTAGTCTACGGTTCATGAATAGACTAATGATAAGTTAGGGAAATGGTCTTCAATTCAAAATTATTGAAGCAACCATCATGTCGAGAAAATGAGCTGGACATCTCTAAGAATAGTGAGCTACATGGAGTCAATGAAAGTGATCTGAGGGACATTGTGGGTGATCACTGGATTCTTGTAAAGGTAGTGATCTTAACACAAAGTGACTATTACCAGACCATTTTATTTTATAGGTAGAAATGTATAGTGGATTTTGGTACGACCGACGAACAGTTGGTGTATTATCTTTGGACTTAGATTATAGTGGTGTATCATGTAAATGTGCATTGTGGTATCTTTGTGTAACACCCCAAGCTTCTATAGTACGCTTCCCTTTGAATAATACAGTAGAATGTGTTTTATGCAACTTCATGTTCTAACACACCAATACCAATCAAACTAGCTGTTATGAATAGTAATACCTAATTTTTGAAATTTTATAAATTTTACCATTAAAAATGGAATACATTTTTGGATCTGGAATATAAAAATTAGCTTAGGGTGAATTATTTGTATTTTTGTGAAAACATTCAAATTTTGATGAATAGTCAATAACACTGAGTTATAGTTTAAAATCAAAATTTTATTTAAATAATTAATTAATTATTTAAATTTATTCTAAGACAAAATAGATAAATATTTCCTATATAAGTTCAATGTAATTCATTGGAGTCAGTTTATAATAATTTTAGATATATAAAAATTTTATTAAAATTTTCACTGTGTTTTACCCACCTCTTTGGTGAATTTGAAAATTCACAAAAAAAAATAATTTATACTACTTCTGTGAGTGGTATGTAAAAAATCCTAGAGACACGGTTGATATCAATTAAAAAAATATAATTTAATAAGATGCAAATAAATTTTTGTGAATATAAACTTTTTACTTTTATTTACCAATGTTAAAAGTAAATAGGGTACTTAAGGGTTAAAATGATATTATTATTACCCTAACACATGTACATATTGTATAGGATAAGTAAAATTTGACTAAAAACAATGTCAGGAATAATATATTAACCTCTTTGGTCCACTTGGACTAGATTAGGACATTTATTATTATTTAATTCAAAGAAGAGTTAAAAGTGTTAAATTCGAAGTTTAATAACTGAAACACTTTTAATATAGGGTTACACATTAGATAAATTCGAATATAAATATTCATTAGAGAGAAAAAAATATATCCTACAGAATTTTATTTTATTTATAATTTTTAAACATCCAATAATTAAATTTATTTATGACATAATGATGTTGCAGTAATTACATAATCATTGAAATATTAAAATAATTGATATTATAAATATCCAAATAAATGTAATTCGAGACTTTTTATGAATTCCAATAATTTTATAGTTTAATATTACATAATAGGGTTGGTTAGATGATTTGTTTTCTAAGTAATAATGCTATTATAAATTTAACAGAAATAAAATAAAACATAGTGTCAAAATAGACATAAAAGACTTTTTAAAACAAATATTATAATATTAATTGATATTATACTCCTAAAAATATTTTTATCAGACAAAGGAATTATATAATGATAGGTGTATCATTAATGAACCACTTGGGGTTATCTTGGATGTATATACTGAATTTATTAACCATATAATATAAAAATACAAAGATACATGGTAAATTTCAAACTTTTTAACGAAGAGTTAAATCTAAAAGATAAAGTTAATATAGTGACCCAATACACTCTAAAACCTATTTTTTAAGTGGTTTTAGACCCATACCCACCTTATAATTTAAATAAATCATTCCATTTTTGATCCATTAGAAATCGAAAATTATGTTATTATAAAATAATATTTCTAGCTTTTCTTAAGGTGCCCGTCACCCCTCTTATAAAAGGGCACTCCCCCTTCTCTATAATTCACATCTTAAAAGAAATTTTTCTCATACAACCCCTACATAAATTCCTTATCAAATATCCTCCCTTAATCCTAGAGGCTATCCCTTAGTCATAATGAAATCCTAAGGAGACCCTTTGATCAAATCAAAACGAAGAACCTGAAGAAGAGGTAAATATTTCATCACCTCTTTCAAGTTCCTTTATTATTCCACTTCGTTTTTCATTGTTGTTTCCATTATTAAATAATAACTCTAGTATATTATATATATTTTTATGTTATTATAATTATGGTACAATCATATTCATTATTCTATCCATCTATTAAATAAAATGTCACCAAATGTGCGTACGTACGACTTACCATCTCCACGTCATGGTGTAATTGTTATTCAATACATTAGTATTTTGATGGGTATAGTAATGATATTGAATTGATGTAAATAATAAATATAACATGATATTTATTATGTATATATGATATATAATCAAATTATATATTATTTTAATATCAAAGGAATGATATTGTCTCTCGTGCGTACATACAGATTACCGTCCCATGAACGGGATGAGATTCATTACCCATCGTATCCATTGAAGAATAATTTTCATTAGATGATTAAAAATAATGTTTAAAGGCTTGATTTAATTCTGGATATGAATAAGACACATCCCATCCATAACAAAATTGACTCACATAACAAATAAAAAAAGGATAACGGATCCGTTAACACCTGAAACAACGATAATACTAAGATATTATTAACAAAGAAATGTTAAAAGATCATATATGACATCATATTAATGTATATAATTCTTGTATAATTTAATAAAAATTATTTCACCATTATAAAGGAGGATCACCTACCCTCAACCAAGGGAAATCATGAGGTAAGGGTTAATTTCAAAATCTCTTTATTATCCGAGGTTGTTTTTACGTATGTATATACTAGGACCTATTTATCATCCATATCCATGTTTCATAAAAATGTATTCCAAAACATTTTTAATATTTACTAGACTATTATATTAATTCATTTTTACCCTTATTTTTCCTTATATTTTTTGATAGGAATCTTTCAGTTGTTTTCCGAACAAGGTACTTTATGACCTTTTGGACAAATTTAAGGTAAGAATGTTTTTTTAGCTTACACGGAAGCTGCGACTGTTTTCCACCATTATAACTTCCTCGAAGCTTCTGTTACATGATTCTATGTATATTTTCAAATATAAATGTTTTATTTTATAATTATGTGACTTTAAATGATTTCAAAATAGAAATAGATATTTCTCTAAAAAGGTTTCGATTTCATATATGTCAACATCCTTTGATGGATTTAATGTTTGTTTGAAGTTGATTTATTATGATACAAAACATCCATATTTTAATGATGGTTTTGTGATATGTTAGACTGTGGATGTGTTATTTCAAACCATTCATGGTTTATGGATAAATAGTTGACATTTTGTATGCTAGTTTTAATACGAATGTTTATGTTATGTTTAAAAATTTTCATTTGAGGAATGCATTGGACTTATTAAGTGATGGATGGAGACCGTTATAGCTCCTCGATGCATCAATATGTCTTATTAGACAAACTAGTGTCTCTTCACAAGGCCTTGACAAAATTTTATTTGTAGTCTTGGCACAAGGCCTTGACAATGTGGTTATGAAAGGCTAGCATTATTGATTCCATCATTATGAAAGTGGATATTAATATTTCATGTTATTATTCAACTAGTAGAATATCCATGTGAGTAATTAAATGGGAGTATTTGATTTTATCTTTTCCATATTATTTTGAAGTTACGGTTTAAAAGGATTTTGTTTTAGTCTTACACAATTCCTTAAATTTTTATAATTATTTATAAATTTTTCCGCAATATTGTTATCCTTACTGAACATATAAGATCACCCCATTCTATGTTTTATTTTTCAAGGATGTGATGAAGTATATTATGACTAACTAACATGGATTCTCTATGGGATATCAGTGTTGTCTATGGAAACATAGTTGTTGCACTTTTCCATTTTATGATGTAATATAAACCTTATGAATGTATCTAGTACTTCTAAGGATACTAAAAAAACGGTCATTCGAGACATGATCTTTTGTGATCATGCAATTGATATGTAATGATGCACTGACTCTGGGCATCTGGGGTTGGGGAAATACAGTTGGTATCAGAGGAAGTTTAGTACAAACCTTGGAAACTATATTTAGATAAACTATTATTAGAGCACATTACCCTAAGATTGGATTTGAGGATCAATATAGAAGAACTTCCTAGAATTTTGTTATTGTGATGATTTTGTGAGTTTTCAAATAAATTCATCCCTTTCTGTATACGAGCTAGTAGAGGCGGCTCTGGTACAGATATACCTAGGGGTAAACCCCAAAAATACTGCTTTGAGATAGACTAAAATGGGAACTGGTGCATGACAATGACCCTTGCTGCACTCTTGGTTATGACACTCTCAGGAGATATGCTTAGGATAATTATCATTTTCATTACAAACCATTATTAATGGTTTATGAGTATACACTTTCTCAAAGAAATCATTTTTTATGATTATGGATTATATCCATAAACATTTCAATTTATGTTAAGTGTTTTAGAAGTTTGGAATTATGCATTTCGATTCATAAACTAATCTAGTTTATTCTATTGTTTAGAAATGGTGCTTAGTGGAAGGAATGGAAACCATATCAATGCACGCACTCAATGTAGGGATTTCCCTCCTTCTAAATAAAATTATATTGGAGCTTGTGATACAACTAGTGTTGATCACCTTATCACTATACTTGGACAACTCACTCAAGTTATGAATAATAACATTACCCATATGGAGCACCCTGATCCACAACATAGAGGATCAATGTTAGACCGCTTAATCAGGCAATAAACACAAAAATTCAATGGGAGTACAAATCCATTAGTATCTGATCAATGGATAAATTCCTTAGTGAAAATACTCAATGACATGGTGATTAGAGAAAGGGATAAAGTTTTCATTGTTGTTTACTGCCTCACTTGAGATTCTTATCGATGGTGGTTATTGATTCAAAACACAAAGGAAGATGATGAAGTATAAAATATGGAATGAAGGGTGTTTAAAGAGAATTTCATAGAAAAATATTTTCCTCGTGACCCTCGAGCAGATATGTGAAGGCAATTTCTGAGTCTGAGGAAAATGTTGGATTTGAATGTCGTAAATTATGAGGAAAACATTACAAGTATAGCAAGGCATTCTTAATATTATATACGTAACCCATGAACTAATATTGAGCATTTAATTGATGGGTTAAAACCATTTCTCCATCGATCATTAGTATGACAATCATTTTCATCACATGACGATATTGTCTCCTCTCATATCAAGAGAGAAAAAGAATTCTCTATATCTTTTGACATTAAAGAAAAGCAGGATAAAAAGAGATCTCCTGGAAACTCTAGAAATGGAAATAAGGGGAAGAAGGGAAATGTTGAATATCCATCCTGCAGTAAATGTTGGACAAAACACCCTGGTACTTACCTAAATGGATTGGGTGTCTGTTACAAGTGTGGTGAAAAAGGCCACCAAGCTTGTGATTGCATTGGGAAGAAAGAGGTTGTCGATGTTGAATGCTACAATTTTAGAGGAAAGAGACATTATGAAAATGAACATTCAAAGCGTCAGTGGGACATACCTTAGAAAAGGAAAATGGATCAAGGCCAAGCTTATTCTATCACTACTGATGAGGTTGAAGCACTAAAAGACGCGGTGGCAGGTAATTTAATGGTTTCCTCATGTTTAGATAATGATTTTTTTGATTCTGGATCATCCCAATGCTTCATATCTTCCCTGTTTACTAGGAAAATTAGATATTTATTATTAGATTTAACACGGGATTTTTCAGTAAAAACTCCTAAGGAAAGTATCATCTCCACAAAGTATTTTGAATCAGTACCCATTAGAGAATATAATGTTCTTTATCTGGTGATCTCATCATTATACCCATGATTAAATTTGATATAATCCTCCATATGAATTGGATTTTGGAACATGATGAAAAACTTTATTATAAGAAGAAGGTGGTTACTATTTATGACAATGATGATATAGAACAACTTATTTTTATAGCAGAATGGTCACCACCTAATTCTGAACTAGATTCACCTCGAGTAGCTTAACTAAATTCAATTATTAGGGAGTAAGCGAATGAAATAAATACGGGTGAGTAATGGAATGTTCAAATAGAATACGTACCTATTGTTAATGAATATGTTGATTTGTTTCCAGATGATTTACCTAGAAATCCTCTAGAATGAGAAGTTGATTTTTCAGTTAATTTAATTCCTGGATCAAGGCCCATATCGAAGACCCCTTATAGAATGACCACTGTGGAATTAATGGAAATAAATAATCAACTAGGGGAATTGTGTAATAAAGTATTTAATCTCCCCAGTGATTGTTTGCGGGGAGCCGTTGTCCATTTTGTAAAAAAAAAATATGGACCTATGAGGTTGTGCATTGACCACAGGGAGATCAATGCTATAAGAATAATTAAAAAGTATCACCTAGCTCGCATTGATGATTTATTCAAACAACTTCATGGAGCTCAATAATTTTAATTGATTGACCTTCTATCTGGATATCATCAGTTGTGTGTGAAGAAGAAAGACATTCTGAAAACAACATTTCGAAATAGGTACGGGCATTACAAGTTTACATTAATGCCTTTTGGGTTGACTAATGTACCCTCTCTCATCATGGATCTAATAAATAGTGTTTTCAAGGAATATCTTAATGTATTTATAGTGATATTTATTGATGATATCATGGTATATTCAAAAATCTACGAAGATTATGAAAATCACTTGAGAATTATCCTGAAGACACTTAGAAAAGACAAATTATATGGGAAGTTTAGCAAGTGTGAATTCTGGATTCAAGAGATTTCTTTTCTTGGCCATATTGTCTCTATGGATGGAATATATCTTTATCCTTCTAGGACCATTGAAATCCAAGAATGTCCAGAAACGATGAGTATACCTGAGGTATGCAGTTTCATTGGTATAGTAGGTTATTATCGGCGTTTCCTCCAGAATTTTTCCCGATTGGATAACCCATTAACTAAGATCACATGTAAAGGGGTTAAATTTCTTTGGACAAAATAGTGTGAAGAATGTATTAATGAACCGAAGAGAAGATTAGTCAATTATTCTATCTTGACTCTACCATCGGGGAATGATGGGTTTGTTATTTATATTGATGCTTCCAAAAAAGGACTTGGTTGTGTCCTTATGAAGAATGACAGGGTTATTGCCTATGATTCACGACAGCTAAAAATTCATGATCATAATTATCCTACTCATGATCTTGAGTTATCATGTATAATCATTGCTTTAATGATTTGGAGACAATATCTCTATTGTGAAAAAATGTGAGATATACACCGATCACAAGTGTTTGAGGTATATTTTCTCCCAGAATGAACTCAAAATGAGTCAAAGGAGATTGCATTACCGACACAAGGATTATGATTTCACTATACACTACCACCCGGGGAAGGAACATAAGGTGGAATATTCTTTGAGTATATGGGATCAAGGAGTTTTGAACACGATGAGAGTTGAAAAGGGTCCTATATTCATGGATCTAGTAAAGATAGATATTGGGAATCACCATGGATGGTGAAACATCAATAATCATTCAAATGGTTTCCAAACCATCTTTACTAGAAAGGATAAAGAGTTCTTAGACTGGTGATGAAGAGTTTCAAAACAAGATTAAAGATTTGAATGATGAGAGATTGAGTGAATTTGTGTATGATAATGGAATTTTGAAATTTGGGAAGAGAATTTTTGTTCCCGATATACCCGATCTAATAACGGAATGGTTTGATGATTCTCATAGTTCCATTTTCCTAATACAGCCTGGGAGCACCAAAATGTATAGATATTTGGAGGAACATTTTTGGTGCAACAACATGAAAAGAGAGATTACTGATATTGTGTAAAGATGTCTGGTTTGTCAACAAGTGAAAGCTAGAAGGCAACATCCTGGAGGAGTCATGAAACCTCTTCCCATACATAAATTGAAATGGTATTATATCATTATGGACTTTGTCCTTGGGGATACCAAAGACTCATAAAAGGAACGATGCAATATGGGTCATTGTTGATCGTCTTACAAAGTCAACACATTTTCTTGTAATAAAGAATGATTTTCCACTTGAATGTCTAGAAATACTATATGTTAATGATGTTTTGAGACTTCATGGTGTACCCCTATCTATTTTTTCTGACTGTGATCCCCGTTTTACATCAAGGTTCTAGAAAAGTATTCAGAAAACCCTGGATACTGAACTTCCTTTGATCATTACCTACCACCCCCAAACTGATGGACAATCAGAATAGACTATTAAAACCATAAATACATGTTGGGATCATGCGCACTTGACTTTCAAGGTATGTGGGATCAATATTTACCTCTGGTATAATTTTCCTATAACAATAGCTTCCATTCAATTATTCAGATTGAACCATATTAAGCGTTATACAAAAAGAGAAGTCACACACCAACCTATTGGGATGATGCTGGCGAAAGAAAACTCGTAGGCCTAGAACTTGTGGAGGAAATGATGGAAAATGTTAAGGTAATCCAAACCCACATCAAAGAAACTCAAAGTAGGAATAAGTGCTATATTGATAACCAAAGGAAGGATTTGGAATTTCAGGTAGGAGATCATGTTTTCATGAAATTATCTCCATGTAAGTGTGTTATACATTTCGGTAAGAAGGATAAATTGAGTCCCATGTAAATCGGACCTTTCGAACTTATAGAACGAAATGGGGCTATAGCTTACCTTTTGGAAATGTTTCCTGGTCTCTCCAAAGTTCACGATGTATTCCACATATCACTGTTGAGAAAATACATGCATGACCCAACATATGTACTCCCCTATGAGAAATTAGAAATGGATCCCAATCTGTCATATTGTAAAGAGCCGGTCAAGGTTATTTATACAGGATAACAAGTGTTGAGAAACAAGACGACTCGTTTGGTAAATGTTCTATAGAGAAACCTTATGATGGAAAAGGCAACGTGGGAACCTAATAAACATACAATGAATACCCAATCGAGTCTTTTTAGGAAATAATATTCTAGTAATTTAGATTATTATATTATTTTAAGGAGGGGAGAATGTAACACCCCAAGCATCCACAACACGCTTCTCTTTGAATAATACAGTAGCGTGTGTTGCAATCAACTTCAAGTTCTAACACACCATAACCAATCATACTAGCCGTTATGAATAGTAATACCCATGTTTTGAAATTTTCTAATTTTTTTTTTCAAAATGGACTTCATTTTTTGATTTGGAATATCGAAATTATCTTGGGGTTAATTTTTGGTATTGTTCTGAAAACATACAAATTTTGATGAATAGTGAAAAACACTAAGTTATAGTTTAAAACCGAATTTTTATTTATTTTATTTAAACTTACATTAAGTCAAAATAGATACATAATACCTATATAATTTCAATTTAATTCATTGGATTCTATTTGTAATAATTTTAGATATATAAAAATTTTATTGAACATTTTACCGTCTTCTTTACCCACCTCCTTGGAGAATTTGAGAATTCACATAAAACATAATTTTATCGCCTCTGTGAGTGGAATTTTAAAAATCCGAGAGACACGGTTGATATTAGTAAGAAAAATGTGGTTCAATAAGGTGAAAATAATTTTTGGTGAATAATAACTTTTTGCTTTTATTTACCACGGTTAAAAGTAAATAGGGTATTTAATGGTAAAAATGATATTATTATTACCTTAAAACATGTCCTAATTATATTAGATAAGTACAATTCAACCAAAAAAACCTTAGGAATAAAATATGAAACTCTTTGGTAGGCATGGATTAGATTAGGACATTTATTATTATTTAATTCAAAGAAGAGTTAAAAGTGTTAAATTCAATGTTCAATAATTGAAGGATTTTTAATATAGGGTTACACATAAGATAAATTCAACTATAAATATTCAATAGAAAGAGAAAAATAGTTCCCCAATAATTTTATTTTATTTATAATTTTTAAACATTAAATAATTAAAATTTTTTATAACACAATGATGATGCAAGAATTACCTAATTAATAAAATATTAAATTAATTGGTATTATAAATATCCAAATAAATGTAATTTTATACTTTTTATGAATTCCAAAAAATTTCTAGGATAATATGACATGATATGGTTGGATAGATGAATTTTTTTATTTAATAATGCTGTTATAAATTTATCAAAAACAAAATACCAAATATTGTCAAAAATGACCTAAAAGAGTTTTTAAAAAAAATATTATATTATTAATTGATATTTTATTCCTAAAAATCTACAGATCGGCCATAGGACTTATATAATTATTGGTGAATCATTAATAAACCACTTGGGGTTCTCTTGGATGTATATAGTGAGTTTATCAACCATATAATACAAAAATACAAAAAAACATGGTAAATGTCATACTATTTAACTAAGAGTTAAATCTAAAAAAAAGTTAATATAGTGACCCAAAACTCTATAAAACCTATTAGTTGAGTGGTTTTTGACCCATCAAAACCTTATAGTTTAAATAATCTGTTTTGGAGACGTTCGAAACTGATAATGATTTTATTTTAAAATAATATTTCTAGCTTTTCGTAAGGTTCCCCTCACCCCTCTTATAAAAGGTCACTCCCCCTTCTTTCTAATTCACACCTTCAAAGCCATTTTTCTCTTCCAACTTCTGCCCAAATACAATGTAAACTATAATAACTTAATCCTATAGGCCTTTTTTAGTCATAAATCAATCACAAGGAGCCCTTTTGATCAAATCCAAAGGAAGAACCCGAAGAAGAGGTAAATATTTCATCACCTCTTTCAAGTTCTTTCTTCATACAATTTGTTTTTCATTGTTGTTTACAATATAAAATAATAACTCCAGAATCATCTATATACTATGATTTAATTATAAATATGGTACAACCAAATTCGTTATTCTATCCCTCATTTGAATGACATGTCACTATACATGCGTACGTACGGCTTACCGTCTCCACATCGTGGTGTAATTGTTATTCAATACATTATTATTTTAATAGGTATAATAATGATGTTTAATTGATGTAAATAATAAATATAACATGATAATGAATCAGTATATATAATATACCATCCAAATATATATTATTTTAATATCAAAATAATGATATTGTCGCTCGTGTGTAAGTATGGATTACCATCTCCACAAACATGGTGAGATTAATTCCCCATCGTATCCATTCAAGACTAGTATCCATTAGATGATAAAAAATAATGTATAAAGGCTTGATATCATTCTGGATATGAATATGATAAATCCCATCCATTACAAATACGACTCACATAACAAATAATATAATGTAAAACGAATCCGTTAACACCAGAAACAACGACAATATTAAGATATTATTAACAAAGCAATGTTAAAAGAGCATATATGATATCATATTAATGTATATAATTGTTTTATAATTTGATAACAATTATTTCACCATTATGCTGGAGGTTAACAATCCCTCAACCATGTAAAAGTAAAAGGTAATGGTTAATTTCACAATCCCTTTATTATCCAAGGTTGTTTTTACGTAATTATCTACTGGGACCTCTTTATCATCCACATACATTTTTCTTAAAAATGAATTCCAAATTTTTTTTAATATTTACTAGAATATTTATTAAATTCATTTTTACCTTTCTTTGAACTTATATGTTTTGAAATTAATCTTTCGGTTGTATTCCAAACAAGGTACAGTAACACATTTTTTAATACATTAAGGTAAGAATGTTTTTTTATCTTATATAGTAGGTGTGGATATTTTAGGCCATTGTAACATCGTTGAAGCTTCCCATACAAGATTATAAGAATATTTTCAATTATAAATATTTTCTTTTATAATTACATGACATTAAATGATTTCAAAATACAAAGATGTATTTCTCTAAAAAGGTTTTGATTTCATTTATGTCAACATCCTTTGATGGGTTTTAATTTTGTTTGATGTTGATTTATTATGATGCAAAACATCTATCTTGTATTGAAGGTTTTGTGATATTTTTTATTGTGGATGTGTTACTTCATACTATTCATTGTTTATGGATAAATTATTGACATTTTTTATGATAGTTTTAATACAAATGTTTATATTACGTTTAAACCTTTTCATATGAAGAATGCATTGGAATTAGTAAGTGATGGGTGGAGCCTGCTATAGCTCCTCGATGCATCAGTAGGTATCATGATAAAAACTACATTCTTTGCATAATGCTTTGAAACAAACTTATTTTTAGTCTTGGCACAAGGCCTTTACTACGTGGTTATGAAAGTCTGGCATTATGCATTCCATCATTATGAAAGTGGCTATTGTTATTGCATGTGATTATTAGAATAGTAGAATATCGCTGTGAGTAAGTAAATGGAATTATTTGATTTCATATTTTCAATATTATGTTGATGTCCAAGTTTAAAAGTCTTTTGTTTTATACTTACACAATGCCTTAAATGTTTATGCTTATTTATGAAAGTTTCCACTATATTTTTATTCTTAATGAGCATCTGAGGTCACCCTTTTCTATGTTTTTTTCTAGGATGTGAAGACATATATTATGAATGACCTACAGGGTTAGTCTATGGAATTTAAGTGTTGTATATGGAAGAAGTGTTGTTGTAGTTTACTATTTTATGATGTAATGTTATCCTTTTTAATGTATCTAGTACTTACTAGGATACCAAAATAATGGGTCTTTCGGGACATTCTCTTTTGTGATCATTCCCATAATACATAATAATTCACAGACTATGGGATTCTGGGTTCGGGGCATTACACTTTTCATGTGATTCTTTCATTTCTATTCTTATCTGTTATATAGGTTTAACATGTTCTTACCAACATGGGAACATGATCCTTGTTTAAAAAATAAATGTTGACACCCTGATTCGACCCTCCCCACTTAGGGTGTTCCTAGCTCCTAGATGTTGTATCAAAGGGTAAAGGCTACTATTGCTTGATCTTTTCTTTTCCATCATGGAAAATTCACCAAATATCAGGGGAATTCTTCACTTCAATGGAAGTAATATTTATATTTAGAAGACAAAATGAGATATCATCTAAGATCTCTTGGAATGGAATTTCACTTCTATACTATGAAAGGAAACAAAGTTACTTATCCATCATGGATTTCTATGACTAATATAGACATGAAGATTCTTGATGGAGATTCTAAAGCACATAAATCATTCACTAAGGGAATTTCTGATCAAATATATCAAGAGGTGATGAGTTTCAAATTATCAATTTCTGTGTGGGATAAACTATAAAATATTTATGAAAGAGATAGATAATTAAAGTTGGTGAAACATCATGTCCTGCACATTAGGTATGTCGATATGAAGATGCATCCGAATGAGAATTTAGATTATTTTTTCAATTGAATTACTAATGTGGAATGAAAATTATAGGTCTAGGAAAAAAAATAAATGACAATAATATTGAAAAAAAAATATTTATCATACTTCCACCCCTTTACAATGCAAAGGTTTCATCCCTTGAGGAAAAAGATCATTCCAAGATTTCCTTGGATGATATGTCAAGCTGCCTGGTGGCCTATGAAATGCAAGTCAAGATAAAAGATGTTACAACTCTTGTGAGAAAGGAAATGGAATTCAATTCCACGTAAAAACTAATTTTTTTTGCATATAATAGTGGTAAAGATGATGAAGAAAAAGTATTTATTTCTCTCATTTCCACTTATTTAAAAAGGGGGAAAGGGAAAATTAAAGGCAAGTTACATCTGGTATTCATTCATTGTGGAAGAGTTATGGAAATTACCTCCCAGTTCTCAAGAAATATGAATAATGAAGAGAGAGAAGATGAAAATATTGAGAATCCTCAAAAACGGGTTTTCAAAAAGGGAGACTTCAAATCTAGAAAGAATGTTTTGAAGAAGATTTATGTCTGTGAAGAGGAATATTATGACAATGAACTCTATGAAGAAGAACTAGAATTTAAAACTCGAAACCATGCTTCCATGATGTATATCATAGAAAATTTAAAACCATCTATAGATAAATCTAGAGATAACTAGTTAAAAACCAATTTCGTTCCAAAGTTTCAACAAAATGATGATATTGGTAAGCTTGAGAATAGGTGTGAGATATTAAATAAGTGTAAATAAATGGTGGAATAATATTCATAATATGTTGATCAACTTGAAGATGAGGTTCAGTAACTATAAGAAATGGTGAAAGTACATTAAAAAATTCTTGAAATAACTAATGATGTAGTGGATCTAAAGATCAGAATCGAGGAATAGGAAAAGGTCATCATTGGCCTTACATATAAACTAGAGGAGAATACCAAGACAATAGAGGCACTCAGGGATGTTTTTAATCTTTGGATCAAACTAGTGAGTGGATCAAAAATAAAAAAGAGAACAAATAAAATAATAATTTGGAAATTCTATGATACTGAGTTTCTGAAAAGAGATACGAAAGGATCTATCACGAACCAGGCCGGGTGTTCCGGTGCCTGACCCGGTCCGCGACATGGCCCGATGTTCATTCCTGAACCCCACGGGCTGCCACAAGTTCCCGGGTATCAAAACTAACTCAGGGGAATGATTTACCTGAAATAGTAAACACAAACAAACTGATAAAACAAATAAACTGCAACTGAAAATATACAACCAAACAGGTCCTTAAACTAAAAAATTGTTTAAAATCTACAAATAGAACCAAAATCTAAGAACAAAATACGACAATAGAAACTAAAACTCTGACTCAAACCTTCTGGAAAAAGAGAGGCCACAACAACACCACTCTGCATGGGAAGACCAACTGCAACCTGAACCACCATCCCTGTGCATTAAGTCACAACCTGGAAAAAAGAAGAAACCGAATCGACATACACCCATGGGTGTATGTAGGGTGTGAGCCAAAAAACTAGTAGGATATCACCGAATAAAAGATTCCATGCCGCATCATCAAAGAGATAATTTAACATGCTTATTAAAAAAATATTTAGAAAAAAACACTTTTAAGGAAAACATTTACATGTTAAAAGTGAAAATGAACCCTTTAGGAAAAACCATTTTTTTCAAACTGTATTTTAAAGTGGAAGGGAAAATTTATAAAGAGCACTCATGGACACACACGAGTGGTCCCCTGTATACCGATGGAGGGCACCATGTCATTAATAGTAAAGCACCATGGGTAAATCCCCTAAGGGTCATCAAACTCGTGTGGGTCCCTAGAACCTCATACCTCGGTGAAAAGTAACCGTCAGGAATATTCGTTCTCATGCACGAGCCACTATTAGGGGGCATACCCATAACCTAGTGGTCCCCAATCATCTCCAATATAGTTTTGTTAGTGCTGTCACATCAAACGTGCTTATTGAATCATGGTCAAAACCCCTCTGTTCACTAGCGTACTAGTTCCGATCCTCCCACCTAGATACACATTGTTTCCCTTGAGCTCAAACAAGTCCCATATGTTAAAAAATACTAATTGTACTTTAAAATTCTATTTTCACTAATAATTCCCTTTTTGAAATAATATGCACAGCAAAGTTTTCTTCAAACATCATTTACAGCACTTAAAAATTTAATAAACCATTTGCGCAATTAGAAAACCATTTTCACCAATAAATAACGTACTAAAAAAATTATAAAAATAATTTTAGGAAGTCGCAAATGGCTTCGCACACACAAAAACTCACCCGCACCCCGCACATAAAACAAACAACAAGTCAAACCCTTCAAAATGTATTTCAAATTACTCACGCAACTTAATAAACCATATACACAATTTTTGAAACACTTATAAGAAGAGAAACATGAATTTACGCCAAAAACACATTCAAAATAATATTAAGACTTGTTTTCAATTACTCAAACAATTCACAATTGAATTTCAATGATGCGCAATAAATATAACACACCAAAATAATTCATTTTCTAATTGAACGCATACCAAACACTTCAAAAATATATTTTTGAGACACCAAAATAGATCATAAAACATATTTCTAAAATCAAATAATCATATTAAATTAATTAAATGATGCAAAAGAATGGAACCACCTACCTCGGTGTTGTTTTTTTTCCAAAAAAATGTCTGGATCTTCATCCACACCTAATACACACCACAATCATACTCAATGGAACCCTAAAACAATAATTGGACCAAAAATAACATCAAAACCAGATCAAAAACTACATAAACTCTACCCAAATCCCAATAAATTGAAAGAAATCAACTAGAAAAATGAATGGGTTTACCCAAGGTGTTGGCTGCCGGAAGGAGTTGTAGGGGAAACCACCGGTGAGGAGAGGCTAAGAGGCTGTTGCAGTCACGGAAGGGGGTTGGCCGAGGAGGGTAGGAGGAGGTGCACTGGTCACCATGCGAGAAGGGGGGGTGTGCTCCAGTCTAATTTGTTGCCATCATGGGATTTGTGCTGGAAGGCCGCACTAGAAGTGCTACCGATAGGGGTCGGTATGGGGTTTGCCAGACCAGGTGAGGGGGCCAGCGGTTGAGGGAGAGGGGAAGTCAAGGGGGGGGGGGATTGTGTTTGTTGGAGCGGTGTGCAGCGCCAGAGGGGAGCCGCTTTGGAACAAGAGTGCGCTGGAAGGGGGGGTTGTGTGCAACGACAAAAGGTCAACCGTGAGGCGCCGGAAGAGAAACCGGAGGAGGGGGCGGTGGGTCGCAGTGCCGACCGAGAGGGAGTGCAGGGCACAGGAGGGTGCTGGTCCGGAAGACAGCGCGAAAGGAGGTAGGGTTTCAGGGTAGGAGTTCAGCGTGACACACAAGAGGTGCGATGGGAGAGAGGGGGAGGAAAAAGAGAGGAGGGAAAAGAAATTAAAGAGAAGAAAAAGAGGGGAAAATTAAAATTAAATAATAATAAAATAGATTAAAAATAAAAATGAAATAGAACCTAAAAATAATAATAATAAAATGAAAAATAATAATATTATTATTGATAACATGTTAATAATTTTATTCTAATCAAAACATAATTAACAATTATAGCCAAATTTAAATATTAATGAAAACAATGATAAAAATAATAATTACCATTCTTATTATCATTAATATATATATATATATATATTAACGAATCATGCAACCACGCTGTTACCCCGCGCGACCAATAAAATTTTATTAAAAAGATAATGGTGAAAATAATAATAATATATTCAAATAATTTTATTATTATTATCATTAAAATAATTCCTTAAATTTTCATTACACTTATTTTTTTTCATTTCCATTTCATTATTCATTTCATTTTATATGCTTGCCTTGAACACCATGAAGGACATGCGGTTAACTATGTGAGGTCATGTGGTGACTCGAACGAGGTCGTCCAGATTCGACCGCGATGCGCTGGATACTGTCAAGGCCAAAACACACGTTAAAAAATAGAACGTGAAAATTTTAAGTCGGGCTTCAACCCAAACAACCTAATACCCAGAAAATTAATAAAATAAACAAACTAGAAAAGACGGGTGTGACAATTTCCCCACCATAAAGCTTTCCGTCCCCAAAAATTCACAACTAGGACCAAACCCAAAAATAGAAAACCACAATCCCTTAAGGTTCAAAGGGGATCCTCACAAAAACCAAGCAGAGAGAAGCAGAAGTATCATGCTTAGAGAATGTGATTCAAATACAACTTCGAGAAACTCATATAAAGGCTTTCTGATATTTTTCTCCTGCCCCGAAGAGGTAGAACACCTCTAGTTGACTGACCGAGGAAGGCAACCCTCACACCCAGAGAAACCAACTTCACAAGCCGAAACATCTAAAAAATTATTAAACGAAAACCACACCATTTGGTTAGAAAGAACAACAAGGTCAAACCACATCCACGGAATACTATTATCACTTATCAGTAATGCATATTTAAAAACAGAATCAATATATCATCATGGGGAGGCCTGAGGGGCTCCCCACCAATTGGAACTCACTGACGCTCGAGACAAGACTGGAAAACTGACACGGGGAGGTTCGAGCGGACTCACTGCCATTAAAGAAAAGTCCATCACTGATTCATTCTAGAGACATTTGTGCAAGACCCAATGTGGGTCTCCCCACCATTATGAACCTAGAAACGCCCAAGGTGAGACTAGAATACCAACATGGGGAGGTCCGGGCGGACTCCCCACCATTAAGGAAAGGCCAACACCTATTTATTCCATAGACCTTTGTGTGAGACCCGTCGTGGGTCTCGCCGACATTAGAACGAACAGAGGATACATAACTTTGAAAAATTCTCGATGGTGACCAAACACACCACAACAAGGGGCGGGAAGGGAGGGGCCCGAACACCAGGCGTCAAAACCACGACCTTCCACAAACCAATATCTTAAAATTTTGTGGATGAAAACCATTCAAATATGAGACTGAGTTACCCAACATACTCTGATAAGGACCACTAAAGAGATTTCTTCTAGTGGAACGGAACCCCCAAGACATTAAGGCATGAGACGAACACGCCGCTACATGGACATGAAAACTGTATGCAACCAGATGGCTCATTCAGAGCGGAACAACCATAGAAAAAAATTTAAACCGCCTCTAATTTTAACACTAATGACAGAAGTAAAGTTAGGGTCTCATACACTCCCAGGGATCCTGACCATGCGCCAGCTTTACTTGGAGGCCTATGGCCGGAGCCTTGATATTTGAAGCATCTCCTGCCTCACAGTCTGGTATTGAGGAATCCCGTGCGAAGCATCTCTTTTTGGTGTCACACGTAACCACACTACACCGAAGGAAACACCAGAAAACACAACAAATTACAACATCCAACTGATCATACACGAAACATTCACCACCACAAGAGCTGAGATGGTGCATGCACATCACCCTTTGAAACCCTGAATGAGAACACGATGCCACAAATCGTCATCGAGCATGAACATTACTGTCGAGAGAAACATTATTCTGAGAAAGACTTTAAAATGTGTCACGAACAACACGTGATTTATGCAAACGACCATAGCAGCCTCATACGACTGGGTCTACCAAACTAGTAGCCTGACATGAACCGTTTATTAAATGAATCAAACCAAAAACCAGAGTTCATTTAGAACAATAGACCACACCAACAACTTAGGGTTTCTTCCAAATTTTCCTCACTAGATTCTTCTTTACCACTTCCAAATAGCCATTGACTATAAAAGGGACCTCACGCTAGAAGAGGTCACCAAACATTACACTTACAATCGATAAAATTACAAAAAATCCCTTAATGATGCTGGTCAAGACTGAAAATTGTGAACCGCCTCCACCCTTCCCCACTGGATTTCCTTTTGTTGTTTCTAGGGAAAACCTTCAAACACGAAAGTGTCCAACATCATACTTGACGAGTCGAACACTCAAAAGACCAAAACTCCCTTCAACTCCCATCACATCTATCATCCCGCTGCGAGAGGATCCACTTAGTTGTAAAAAGGATAGGTGGGTTCAATTCTAGAATTCATAAAGAGATTCCACTGATCAACTAGAGGGTCATCCAATGACGATTTTTCTGTGTTCGCACTTCAATCACATGTCAACGATTTATGGGGGTTATAAACTAGTCTATAAAGAAAACTATGGACCCAACCGAACTGGTCCAATGGTCAAGGCATACCACAAGAAAACACCAAAAGTGCAGAGGGAACCACTGCAAGGGATTCCTGAAACACTTTTCTAATGAAACCATTAACTGAATGTTTTCACACCAACTCATGAATAATAATTCAAACTCAAGACACAAATCATCTAAAAAGGATTCTCAGCTCAAAATGCATCACATCGATCATTTCAAAACTCAAGGAAAAACCAAACAATCATTGGTTATATAAAAACACCAAATATTTCCTTTAACAAAACATTATGAAAATAAGAAAACCCAGTGGGTCGCACAAACACCAATGGTTTCCCATGGGCCTTGCACATGCATATTCTCATGTCTCACTACCAACCACCTCATATCCATCCAGGCACTCATCCGCTCGTGAAATTAACCCATTTCTCTTTCCATATACAATCATGCACGTGGTTTCCCACGAGAACACCAAGGATCAAAACAAAACCTTTCCATTTTTCAAAACCAAAACATTCAACCCCCACGTTTCAAACCTCATACCTAATTTTATTTTTAATGTAAATTATTTCAAAAAAAATTTTCCAAAAAAATTTCCAAGGACAAATAATTTTTATTCATAAAAACCAAATGTCATCATTTACAAAACAAAGAAACAAGGAACATTGCAAAAGAACACTAGTGTCAGCGGGTGACTGGAACATATTGTTGCATCCATACGCCAATCACGCCACTACCACGGAGGGTATTCTAAGACAGTGTCCCCGGATCCACATGGCTTGCCAGACCCTGCGAGATCACTCGGACCACTGACCTTACCCCTTTTCATTTCTCTTAGACAAGATTATCCGCAAGGACCAAAAACTCAGACAAACACCAACGCACTTTGGTAACTTGAGTCCTGCCATGAGGTGTGATGGCCAGACACCTAACTCGTAGCCAGTATGCTGAGTCCCGAAAACCTTAACTACAGTATACCACGACACTATCCCAAAATATGACGACCCAAGGGAGAAAAAATTCCCTATGATACCATTTTGTCACGATCTAGGTCGGTTGATCCGGCGCCTGACCCGGTCTGTGACATGGCCCGAAGGGCATTCCCAATCCCCACGGGCTGGCACAAGTTCCCAGGTATCCAAACTAACACCTAAGAATGATTTACCCAAAAAATTATACACAAAGAAACTGATAAGAAAAATAAACTGAAACTGAAAATACACAACCAAACAGGGCCTTAAACTAAAAACAAGTTTAAAGTATACAACTCGATCAAAAAACTAAAAAGGAATGAAGACAGTAGGAACTAAAACTCTGAATCAAACCTTCCAGAAAAAGAGAGGCCACAATAACACCACTCTACATGGGAAGAACAAATGCAACCTGAACCACCATCATGAGCATGAAGTCACAACCTGGAATGCAGAAGAAACAAAATCTACATACACCCAAGGGTGCATGTAGGGTGTGATCTAAAAGCATGGTAGGATATCACCAAATAAAAGATTCCATGACGCAACATCAAAGAGATAATTTAACATGATTATTCAAAAATATATATTTTGACAAAAACACATTTAATGAAAACATTTACATGTTAAAAGTGAAAATGAAAACTTTAAGAAAAACAAATTTTTTTCAAACATTATTTTAAAGTGGAAGGGAAAATTTATAAAGTGAACTCACGCACACACCCGAGTGGTCCTCTGTATGACAACGGAAGGCACCATGTCATGAATAGTAGAGCACCATGGGTAAATCCCCTAAGGGTCATCTAACTCATGTGGGTCTCTAGAACCTCATACCTCAGTGAAAAGTAACCATGAAGTGTATCTGTTCTCATGCACGAGCCACTAGTAGGGAGAATACTCATAACCTAGTGGTCCGCAATCATCTCCAATATAGTTTTGTTAGTGTTGTCACATCAAACATGCTATGTGAACCATGGTCAAAACCCCTCCGTTCACTAGCGTACTAGTTCTGGTCCTCCCACCTAGATACCCAGGGGTTCCCTTGTGCTCAAACAAGTCCCATATGTTACAAAATACTAATTGTACATAAAAATTCTATTTTCACTAATAATTCCCATTTTGAAATAATATTCACTCCAAAATTTTCTCAAATATCTTTTTAAAGCACTTAAAAATTCAATAAACCATTTGTGCAATTAAATAACCATTTTCACCATTAAATAAAGTTCTAAGAAATATTATAAAAATTATTTTAATAAGTCTCACATGACTTCGCACACACAAACACTCACCCGCACACTGCACATAAAACATACAACATGTCAAACCCTTCAAAAATGTATTTCTCATTACTCACACAACTTTATAAACAATATACACAATTTTTGAAACACTTATAAGAAGAGCAACATGACATTACACCAATATCACACACAAAATCATATTAAGACATGTTTTTAATTACTCAAACAATTAGCAATTTAATTTCAATGATGTGCAATAAATATAACACTCCAAAATAATTCATTATCCAATTGAATGCATACCAAAAACTTCAAAAATATGTTTTTGCGACACCAAAATAGATAATAAAACATTTTTATAAAATCAAATAAATATATTAAATTAATCAAATGATTCAATGGAATGGAACCACCTACCTCGGTGTAGTTTTTTTTCCAAAAAACATGTGCGGATCTTCATCCACACCTAATACACAACACAATCATACTCAATGGAACCCTAAAACAATAATTGAACCAAAAATAACATCAATATAAGATCAAAAACTACATAAACTCTAACCAAATCCCATTAAATTGAATGAAATCAACTAGAACAATGAATGGGTTTACCCAAGGTATTGGCTACCAGAAGGAGTTGCGGGGGAATCCACCGGTGAGGAGAGGCCAAGAGGCTGTTGCAGTCACCGAATGGGGTCAACCGAGGAGAAAATGGGGAGGTGCACTGGTTAGCGCGCGAGTAGGGGGGTGTGCGCCGGACTAATATGTGGCCAGCAGGGGAGCCACGCTGGGAGGCCGCGCCGAAAGGGCTACCGGCAGGGGTCGGGATGGTGTTCACCGGACCAGGTGAGGGGGCCGGCGACTGAGGGATAGGGGATGTCAAGGAGCCAATGGCTGGGGTTTGTCGGAGCGGTGTGTAACACCAGAGGGGAGCTGCTTCAGAATAGTAGTGCGCCTGCAGGGGGGTTCCGGGCGACGACAGTAGGTCAGACGGAGGATCCGGAAGAGAAATCGGAGGAGGGGGGGGGGGCGAGTCGTAGTGCCTGCCGAAAGGTAGTGCAAGGAGATGGAGGGTGCTGCTCCGGCAGACGACCCAGAAGGAAGTAGGGTTTCGGGGTAGGGGTTTAGTGTGATGCACAGGAGGTGCGACTGGAGAGAGGGGGAGGAAAAAGAGAGGAGGTAAATGAAAGAAAAGAGAATAAAAAAAGTGGGGGAAAATAAAATAAAATAATTAAAAAACAGATTAAAAATAAAAATCAAATAGAACTGAAAAATAATAATAAGAAAATAAAAAACAATATTATTGTTATTGATAACATGTTAATAATTTTTTTCTAATCATAACTTAATTTAAATTTATAACCAAATTAAAATATTAATGAAAATAATTATAAAAATAAAAATTAGCATTCTTATTATCATTAAAATATATATATATATATATATATATTTAATGAATCAGGCAACCGTGTAGTTACCCCGCGCGGCCAATAAAATTTTATTAATAAGATAATGATTAAAATAATAATAATATATTCAAACAATGTTATTATTATTATCCTTAAAATAATTCCTTAAATTTTCATTACACTTCTATTTTTTTTATTTCATTTCCATTTCATTATTCATTTCATTTTATATGCTAAACTTGAACACCAAGCAGGCCATGCGGTTAACCGGATGAGGTCGCGTGGTGACTCGGATGAGTCCTTGTAGCTTCGACCGTGGCGCACTGGATTCTTTCAAGTCCAAAACATGCGTTTAAAAAAAGAACATGAAAATTTTAAGTCAGACTTCAACTCGAACAACCTGATACCCAAAAAATTAATAAAATAAACAAACTAGAAAAGATGTGTGTGACAGGTTCATATGGGATTGAGAAGATCTTGAGTAATCAATGACCAACATGCATGGTAACTAGTGGAATCTGTTTTGATGCTATGATATCATCTACTAGAAATAATGTGGCCCAAAATAAAGACAAGATCAATGTTTAACATGTTGAAAAGATGCATGATGTTCTTAAAAATAAATCATCAAACCAAACTGAAAGATTAAATAAATATTATCCTAGTGCTCCAAGAAATGAGAGGTAGTCAAAAAACTTTCTTGAATAAGGATTCTTGTGGTGAAATAAAATTGAGAAGATATCTCCTCTCATGATGTGTCAGTTATTTGGATATATGGTCCACACCAAGTCATATTGTGAAGTGGAAAGGTGTAATTTGAATTGGGATGATCTGGGAATTCAAAAAAGGATACATATTTCATATCCAAAATCTTCTATGAGAAATAGTTTAATTGGACACTATTTTCACTATTATAACATTGTCTATAATGCTATGTATTTCATGTAGAGGTATGATATAAGAAATTCATACAACACTCAGGTATGACTCAATACTCACCAACAAGGTGGTCTTGTTCTAAAAAATTGGTCTTATCCTCTATAAGATGACAAAGATTATGAATAATATGATTAAATGAAATAAATAGTTTAAATTCCATTAGTGTTCTACACTCAATCAATTTTCTCATGAAATGAAAAGAAGAAATTTGAGAAATCTAACATTGTAGAAGTAGCTCTCAAAGCATCAAAGAGTAGTAGCACCCAAATTCTTGATAGAGGATGATCATATCATATTATAGGAAATGATGACCTATTAAATAACATTATGAATAAGGTAGATGAAATAGAATGAACTTGTAATGATGGTACATTAAAGATTAATGGTAGTGGAAATTCGGCACTGACCAATAGCGAGCTGAAGAAGATTGAAGTTCATTATGTATACGGTCTACATCAACATTTCCATAGAGTGAGTAAACATTTTGAATCGGGGATTATAGTAACATTTAATAAAAATGGGTACATTATAAAGGTAAAGACCATGAATCCTCTAATGAAATTCTATAGAATAGTTGAAATACTATATGAGGTTGATAGTAAACAGAACACTTGTAATCTATCTGTTGAAGAAGAAAAAAACATGGGAGATCGATGGTTGGGGCACATTAATCAACATGACATGTAAAAGGTATCTAATATGAATATAGTCATGGAAATACTCAATGTGAAATGTAAATGTGAAAGGACTTGTGACGATTTCATACACGGGAATCTAGTATGCAGTTCCTATTGACCAAAGATTAAAAAGGGAATGAAACCTTATTGATCTCATCCATACAGATGTGTGTGGCTTGATAACCATTACCGAAACTCATAGAGATTGGTACATTGTTCTTTTTCATTTATGATTATAGTATAATGCCTTGTGGGATGGTTATACATAGGAAGATAAATTAAATTTATTGCATGAAAACATATCATCATGTTATTGAGGATGATAATGGAGGAAAAATTAATGTTCTATGATCAGGAAATGAGGAGTAATGCACATCCATTGAGTTTGATAATTACCTTGAAGAACATGGAATATTGCATGATCTTGCAGCTGTGAAAACTCTACAGCAAAATGGTTTAGTTGAGCACTGGAATCGATTGGTCAAAAAAATTTCCAAGACAATTCTATTTGAGATTCATATCATTCACCATTACTAGAAAGAATTTGTTGAAGCTATGGTGCATATACAAAATCAAATGGGGATCTATACGGGAGAAAAAAAATTTGTATATGAGTTGTTTCATCGAAGGAATCCTTTTTTGAATTAATTTCTTATTTTCAGAAATAAATATTTTATCCGAAGTAAAGAAGTAAATCAATGGAAACATGGCGATGATGCAGATAATGGAATATTCCATGGATATACGTTTAATAGAACATCTAATAAGTGATTCAACAAGTTAT
Organism: Viscum album; assembly: GCA_963277665.1. Lineage (NCBI taxonomy): Eukaryota > Viridiplantae > Streptophyta > Magnoliopsida > Santalales > Viscaceae > Viscum > Viscum album. Next base: position 1,836,599,555 of record OY728146.1, read on the forward strand.
TTGGAAGGATTTTGGAAAGAAATGTTGTTATGATCATTGAAGAAAATACCAAAAAGTCATCAAATAATTCATATTCTAGTGAAATTGAAAATGAGGATGAATGTGAACATGATGCGAATGAAAATAAAAAAATAGATGAATGTTCTAAAAACTATCATGAGTCACATCAGTATGTTGAAACACATGAAGAATCTAAAGATGAAACCAAGGATAGAGAGAATTCAGTTGATCCTCAAAGAAGAAATCGAAGTGGATAAATTGACCAAACCATCTTCATTGGGGACTGGACATCACCCACACAAATGGAGAGAATGAATAGTAGTGAAAAATATTCATTTCTATCAGTTGTGGAACCATCCTAAATTAAAAAAAATCAAAGGATGAATCACTGTTGGATGCCATGAATGAAGAGTTTGATCAGATTGACAAGAATCAGACATGGGATGTAGTCATGAGACCCGAAGGTCACAATGTGATTTGTATAAAGTGGATATTTAAGGAAAAATATTATGACCGAGGTAATTTTATCTGAAATAAAGAGTAAATGGTGTTTAAGGGATATTCACAGAGTGAAGGTGTCTATGTTGAGATTACATTTTCTCCATTAACATGTTCGGAATCAAATGACGATATTTCTAGCCATGGGAATAATGAGACCTCTTAATGTGTATCAAATGGACATCATGAAAGCATTCTTAAATGAAGTTTTGGAAGAGGAAGTCTACATTAAACAAACTTTGTGGTTCTCTCTTCGAAATGATGAAATGAAGCTTTGAAAATTAAAGAAAGAACTCTATGGGTTGAAACAAGAAGCACATGAATGATTCTACCAGTTGGATTCTTATCTAGAAAATATTGAACGCAAAAGAAGAGGAGTGGGTCACAACATATGAAAATAATTATAAAAAAGATCAGTTCATTGTATTGGTATTTCTGAATGATATATTTTTTAGTTAAAGGATGCATGGATAAGTGGATAAATTTTCTAATCACATGAAATCAGAATTTTAAATGTCTATGATTTGTGAACTCACGTATTTCTTAGGGATGCGAGTGATTCAGATGAATAATTATACATTTATTTCATATGATAAGAATGCAAGAGATCTTATTATGAAATTTAATATGTATTACTCCAAACCAATGTGGAATCAAATTTTAATTGGAAGAAAACATGGAAAGCATGAGGATGAGACATCTGTAGATCCCACAATGTGCAAGAAGTTCATTGGGAGAAAATTGTACCTACCATCAAGATAACCAGACATTGTCATTACAACATTCCTACCGGCCCACTTTTAGAGTAATATGAATAAAAAACATATGGATGTAATGAAAATAATCATGAGTTATAATCTAGGAAATAATATTTATAGATTATACTTTTCTACAAGTAGTGATAGTGAACTATCAGCATTTTGTGATACAGAATGGGCTAGTGATGTTATAGACAGAAAATCCACCAGTGGTGGAACATTCTATATTGGGAATAAATGAGTGGGTTGGATGATAATGAAATAATAAGGTACTTCTATTTGTACTACTGACGCTGAATATATATCCTATACCAAGGTGTGAACTTAGTTACTTTGGATGAATGCACTACTGAATGACATTGGTGATGAGGTGAAAAAACCAATGGCGATATTCTATGATAACAAGAGCACCATTTATCATACAAATAATTGTGATTAGTATTCTCAAACAAAACATATTGATATCAGATATCACCTCATCAAGGAAAAAGTTGACCAAGACGTTATTAAAATGGATCATGTGGGAACTTATGAGCAAGTAGATTATATCCAAACCAATACACTATCATTATCTATGTTTGAAGAACATCTTTTGAACCTCGGTGTTCATGTAGAGACCCGAAGCCTGATGTACATGGACATTACATTACGTTTTTGGAATACTTAATACATAAGAAAAACAGACACACAAGGACCGTAATAGTTTAGTGTCTTTGGAAACTCGGAATAAAATCTTCTAATCGTGGTAAAAGATATTCAACATCTAACAATAAATATCTTCCCTTTTTTTCTTACCTAAAACCTTTCTTTATATCCTGGGGAAAAGAAAACATCAAAGGGGTGATCTCAAATTCCCAGTAAGGGTAAACATAGAAAACATAAAACAATCCATTAACATTTGAAGGCAAAAACATGAACAGAAAATATAAACATGAAAATCTTGAGAAAAGACATGAATCTTGGAAGTACGTAAGGAATATATCATAAGGGAACATCAATCATGATAAAATAGCCTAGGAATAAAACATGTAATTGTGTCATCCATTAATCACAAGTAATGATTTCCATAGTAGCCGAGGCATTTCTGCAAAGACCATCTTAGTGGACAAAGTACCTTTCTCAATCGAGTTCACTCCTCGTTCCAATCCTGTAATACTGAACCGGATTAACATACTGTTCCAGCCTTGACTATCTCATGAGATATAAATCTTTAACCAATGAATTGGAGGGAGATATGGGTCCCACCCATCTCATTATGAAATCATTCTTACTTGTGACACAAAATAAACTTAAAACATTAATCATAACATAAAGAATGAAATGGGTTTCATAAACATCATTCCATCATAACATAATCCATATAAAAAAATGGATATCATTTTATCATAAAAAAAGTGAAACCATGTAAATCATAGAGACATTATACTTGAAACATAATCATATGAATTAATGTCATCTTAGATGGAAAATGGTTTTGATAAAACACTTGATATGAACTCTTGAGGAAAATATCCTTTCATCTTCAAAATCATTCTCTTTTTACAAAATGTCATGAATTTTAAAAGAAAATGATTTTTTTGAAAATAGTCATGAAATATTATGGAGGAGGATTCATAAAAATAAGGCTTTATAAAACCATAAAAATCCATTCGTTCCGTATAAGTTAAAAAAACATTCTTCTCGTACTTTTACCAGAAAAGTCAAAAAGTACCTTGTAACGTAAACAAAAGAAAGATTCCTTACATACCATGTAGTAAAAGTCAAAATGTGTAAAAATGAAATTAAAAATACATAAAAATACTTTTATAAAACATGGAAATGGATGATAACAACAACCAAAGTATATACTTACGTATAAGAAATCTCGGATAAAAAAATGAGATTTGGAAAATTATCCCTTAACTTAGGTCCGATTTGCTTCGTAAGTGTCCGAAACTCCTGTATAATGATTTAAATAATGTTATTGACTTATTAAATAATCATATTCATTGTTATGATATCATATAAGTTTCACTTATGACTTTATATTACCCGTTCTTTTGTAAATTCCATGTTAAAGAGCGTTTTGGGTAAAATCGTTTCATTTGTCGTCCGTGTGTTGACTTGTAATTATTCATATGATTGCTTAGATAATGATTACATAATTCCAGAATATAAAAAATGATTTATATATAATATACATTCAGAATATACATATATATAATATATCGATAAATGGAAAGAAATACACCGTTCATGGAGATGGTAGGTTGTACGTACGCATGAACACTGTTTTCGTTTCCTTATTGAATTGAATGGAATTAAGTAGATGAAATAAATATATATATACATAATTATAGTAGCATTATTATGTCATATATTTCCTGATTACTTATTATATATACTTTATAATCATTCTTGAAAGGTTATCATGGAGAGTGAATCTAATCGGGACATGGAGACGGTATTCCGTACGTACGCACTAGCGATGATATCATTCCCATGATCATGGAATTGTATTAAAGTGTATGTATAATATTAAAGTATCAATATCTCTTTACAATAATCATACATATTTATTACATTCACCATTATACCAATACATGTAAGGTGGTGGTGGAAAATAGATTACACCATAGCGTGGAGACGTTATTCCGTACGTACGCATGCGCGATGATTTCATTTTCCATAGGATGGATATATGGTGAAATAGGGTTGTTTCATACTTATAATAAAATATTAGTATATGACTGATACTGATGTTATTACTTCATAATGAAACAACCTAATAAGAATAAGTGGAAGAAGAAATAAAGTAGAAAGAATCGGTAATGGACTTTACCTCTTCATTGAAACGCCTCTTTGTCTCCTCCTCTTAGGGCACTAAAATTGGTCATTGAAGAATACCAAGACCTCTAGGATGTTTCTAGGGAAGTTTATAAGAGAATTTGTAGGTTTTGGCCGAGCTTGACAGCTCTAAGTGGTGTGAGGAAGAGGTTGAGGAGTGCCCTTTAATAAGGAAGGAGAGGGGCTCCTTTGGAAAAACTAAAAATATTAATTTATTATAAAGACAAATTCGGTTTTAAATAGCACCAAATAGATTTATTTCGAAGATAAGGTGGGGATGGGTCTAAATACTCTCATACAATATAATTTAGACAAGTTTAGGTTCCTATTGTAACCTTATCATTTATATTTACCTTTAAATTACATAATTTTACTTTTACTGTGTCTTTTTGTGTTCTTATACTATAAGGTTAATAAACATAATATAACAACCCAAACGAACCCCAAGTTGTTTATTATTAAAATATATAACCTTATCTAAGTCATTTTGCTGATCCTTTGAATTTTAGGAAGAAAATAACAATTAAAAATATAATATTTGTTTTAAAAACAATTTTAGGTCAATTTTGACACTATTTAGTAATTGATTTGTGTGAAAATTATAACAGAATTATTAGTTCGAAAAAAGTTACTTAAATAAATAATAACATGTCATATTAACCTATAAAATTATTGGAATTTATAAAAAGTCTCAAATTACATTTATTTGGTTATTTATAACATCAATTCTATCAATATTTCATTAATAACATAATTACTGCATCATCGTTGTGTCATAAATAAATTAACTTATTTAATGTCTAAAAATTACAAATAAAATACCATTATGTAGGAAATATTTTTATCTTTCTAATGAATATTTATAGTCTAATTTATCTTATGTATAACCCTATATTAAAAATTATCTACTTATTAAAATATGATTTTAACTATTTTAACCCTTCTTTAAATAAATTAATAATAAATGTCCTAATCTAATCCAAGTGGGCCTAAATGATCATATTTTATTCCAAAGGTTGTTTTGGGTCGAATTAAACTTATCCAATATAAATAGTTCATGTGTTAGGGTAATAATAATATCATATTTACCCTTAATTATCCTATTTACTATTAACTGTGGTTTAAAAAAGTAAAAAGTTACTATTCACCAAAAATTATTTTCATCTCATTAAACCACATTTAAGTCCTTGTAATTAATTGTGTCTCTCGGATTTTTGAAATTCCACTCACAGAAGCGGTAAAATTTTGTTTTATGAAAAATTCAGTTTTTGTAACTACCACTTAGTGGTTTCACTATTCATCAAAAAATGAATGTTTCCAGAAAAATACCAAAAATTAGGCCTAATATATATTTGATATTATGAATTAAAAAATGATGTCTATTTTAACAAATTAAAAACATATCAGTGACATTATCTATTTTAAAAATTAATTCTCGTCGTCAAAACAAATAGTGTGTTTTTAAGAGATAATAACTATCAAAAGATTGACACTTGTTTATGTCTGGTTTAACTTTGAAATTACATCCAATGAACAAATTTGTATTAAATTTTAAAAATATATTATAAATATACTTTAAAACCACTCAAATTAATAATTTAACACTATTAATTATTTCGATTAAAAAAATTGTTTTTAATTAAAATTTAGTACTTTTCACTATTCATTAGAATATGAAAGTTATCCGAAAATTACCAAAATTTCACCCTAATCTAATTTCGATATTCCAAATCCAAAATGATGTCCATTTTGAAAAATAAAATTTAAAAAATTTCAAAAAGTGGTTATTACTATTAATAATGGCTAGTTTTAATAATATTTTAATAGCATATCGTTGTTTAGTGAAACTCGATATTGCGTACTACACACGCTATTGAGGAAGGTCACGATTGCGTGTAATGCAATGAAATTCAAGGATGTGTGTTGTGCAAGCTCCTTTTGGTGTAGCATACAACAAAAGACATTAATGAAATTAAAAAAAAATTCATAAAATCTCGTGGTGTTACATTCTACCCCCCTTAAAATGAATTTTGCCCTCGAAATTCGTCAGGGTTATAAATGGTTTACTACTCGAAAGTTTCTTTAATAGAATCCCACATCATAAAAAGGAATACCAAAACCAATATTTAAAAACAAAAGTTTGAAACGTAACGGTTACCCAAATAAACTAATCACTGGGTTTCCACATAGGTGAAAATATGGATATGGAAGAGAAATCTAACCATCATGTTCTGATGGAGAGTGGTAGAGAACATGGCTATGGAAAAGCCAGAAATCACAAAGCCATAAATTTGTGACGATCTAAGGTACCATCTGATTCATCAGATATAAGATCACTAGGACAACATTTTTGGTTTTCAAGATCATTTCCCTAAAGTTGATGAAATTGGAATTAGAAGAAATACTTTCATGATTTTGGTATAGTCTAACCGTTGGTCGTTCATTGGACAATTTCCACTTCATCTCATAAAGAAATGAAGTTGAATTTTTCATTCGTAATGTGTTAGCAGATCATGTGATAGAATGATGGGTCATTCCATCTGTCTCAAACAAAAGGTTAGAAAAGTTATCAAGAAATACATAAGTCCATCTATAGTGAGATTAATCATATTCGATTCCAAAAAATGAACTTATACTTCATATATCATACCGCGTAATAGAATAAAACTAGTTTCTACTAACCAGGGACTTCTTGTAGGCCAGTCGTAGGCGATAAAGGCTAGTCGCACTTAGGTTGTGGGTTCGATTCCCACAGCCTTGTCCGACACGATGGGTTGTCGCCCATCATGCAGGTTGTCCTTTTTCTAAAACTACATTACTATAACATCCCATAAATAATATCGAAAAAACATCTATCCTTAAACAATACTATCTTATTTCCAACATAATCCATTCCAATCTTTAGGTTTATCCGAAATACTGTTGTCTAATCTCATTTTATAGTGAAAACGATTACCAAAGAGTTCATACAACTAGCATGTTAATACCATCGTTGATCCCAATATATCATGAAATATGTCTTGTTGGTCTCATTCCAAACATTCTAAGTACTTAATCATGTATTTTATTGAAAAAAATGAATACCCATTGAATCATAGTGAAAACATGAGTGCTATCAAAAGATAACTCTTTTCACATACCAAAACCTCGAACCCTGATATAACTATTTCCTTATATCAGTCATTAGATCATGAATACTGTAAAACATTTCATTTTCTCTTTTTCCCTTCATCATGCTCATATCATATTTTTTCCAAAAATATCTCAATCACTTTCCATGGTTACCTGTACCATTGTAAGCGACAATAGACCAATAAATAAATATTCCAATATTCCACGATACAATATACAACATTATTTTGGAATCCCATTACATAAACACTTAATCATTCCACCACATCGTTGTCATATTCAACATCGCCAATAGTGATCGCATGTGACTTCCCTTTGTCCTTTTCCTTAAGTGGTTGCTCATGTCGAGCATCATTAACCCTTGGATTAGGGCATTTATTAGCATAATGCTCTATTTCCTTGCACTTGAAGCATTGAAGTGTTAGTGGTGCGTTCTCTGCAGTCTTTTCCTTATTCACATCATTAGAAACCCTTTTTCCCTTACTTTGACATTCATCTGCTCGATGACCTTCTTTTCAACACTTAAAACATTTTCTAGTACCTTTAAGACAATATCCACCATGCTTCTTTCCACACTTTGAGCATAAGGAAACATTCATCTTCTTTTCACCATTATTCTGAGATTTCTCCTTGAACCCCATATTTCGTTTCTTGTCAAAACTATGAGATGGATAAGTAACACCAACTTCCATTTCTACCTTGATATCACAACACACTATTTCTTCATAGCTACTGAAGTATCTTATAGCTAATTCCCTTCGAAGATTTGGTTTTAAGACACTAAAAAATCGATCAACTTTACTTTCGGGTTGGATGATAAATCCAGATGCATACCTTGAAACCCTTGTAAAATTCGCTTCATATATACCAACAAATTCATCATCCTTTTGCTTTAGTTCAAGAAACTCCTTCTCCATCTTTGTTTGAAGAATACGAGGGAAGTACTTATTGAAAAATAAGTTCCTGAACTCGTCCCATTCCATGGACTCAATTTCATCTCTTGGCCTCGTATTCTTGAAAATATTCCACCATTGATCAGCATCACCTTCCAAATGATACACTTCTAAGATGAAGTTATCATGTTCAGAACACTGAAGAACAAAAAATATCATTTCAGTGGTACTGATCCATTGTTCAGCAACAAGTGGATCAGAAGACCCACTGAAAGAAGGTGGACATTGCCTCATGAAGGACTCAATAGAATATTGTTTCCTTCTCGGATCATTTGGAAGTCCAGAATGATTCATAGATTCTGTATGTATAGCAATAGGATTATGCACTCCATCTCCCATGACATTTGTTTGTTCATGAGGACAATCATTGCATTGTCAATTGCATTGATCAACACAGTTCCTTCAGGTTCCAGCCATCGTCTAAAACCCAAAAAGAATAGTGTGAGAGGAAAAAATCATGCTAGGGAAAACAACATAGTAAAGGGGGAGTACCTTCAATATCTAACATATTAGGATTAATTCTAAGATCATTACCGTAATTCTCAGACTATAACCTATACTTATACTTAACCTTAGGGACATCCCTAGACATACCTTAAAAATATCTCTAGGGATCTCACTAAAGTTCTTGTATCCTAGTTTCTAAAGGTTGACTAAACCTTTCATCTGATACCAACTGTAGAGACCCGAAGCCTGACGTAGATGGACATTACATTACTTTTGCGTAAAACTTAATACATAAGAAAAACAGACACACAAGGACCGTAATAGTTTAGTTTCTTTGGAAACTCGGAATAAAATCTTCTAATCGTGATGAAAGATCTTCACAGTCTCCCAATAAAGTTCTTCCGTTTTCTTCTTACCTAAAACCTTTATTTATATCCTGGGGAAAAGAAAACATCAAAGGGGTTAGCTCAAATTCCCAGTAAGGGTAAACATATAGAATATAAAACAATCCATAAACATTTGAATGCAAAAACATGAACATAAAATCTAAACATCAAAATCTTGAGCAAAGACATGAATCTTGGAAGTACGTAAGGCATATATCATAAGGGAACATCAATCATGATAAAATAACTTGGGAATAAAACATGTAATTTTGGAATACATTAATCACATGTAATGATTTCCATAGTATCCAAGGCATTGCTGCCAAGACCATCTTAGTGGACAAAGTCCCTTTCTGAATTGAGTTCACTCCTCGTTCCAGTCCTGTAATACTGAACCGGATTAACTCACCGTTCTAGCCATGTCTATCTCATGAGATGTAAATCATTACCCAATGCATTGGAGGGAGATATAGGTCCCACCCATCTCAGAATGAAATCATTCTTACTTGTGCCACAATTTAAACTTAAATCATTCATCATAACCCAAAGAATAAAATGGGTTTCATAAACATCATTCCATCATAACATAATCTATATAAAACAAATGGATACCATTTCATCATAAGAATAGTGAAACCATGTAAATCATAGAGACATTATACTTGAAACATACACATATGAAATAATGTCATCTTAGATGGAAAATGGTTTTGATAAAACACTTAAAATGAATTCTTGAGGAAAATATCCTTTCATCTTCAAAATCATTCTCTTTTTAAAAAATTTCATTCAATTTTAAAAGGAAATTATTTTGTTGAAAATAGTAATGAACTATTTCGGAGGAGGCTTCATAAAAATAAGTCTTTATAAAACCGTAAAAATCCATTCGTGCCATATAAGATAAAAAACATTCTTCTCGTACTTTTACCAGAAAAGTAAAAAAGTACCTCGTAACGTAAACAAAAGAAATATTCCTTACATACCATGTAGTAAAAGTCAAAATGGGTAAAAATAACATTAAACATACATAAAAAAACTTTTAGAAAACATGGACATGGATGATAACATTAACCCCAGTAAATACTTACATATAAGCAATCTCGGATAAAAAAAATGAGATTTGAAAAATTATCCCATACCTTAGGTCCAATTTTCATTGTAAGTGTACAAACCTCCAGTATAATGATTTAAATAATGCTACTGAATTATTACAGAATCATATTCATTGTTATGATATCATATATGGTTCACTTATTACTTTATATTACCCGTTCTTTTGTAAATTCCATGTTAAAGAGCATTTTGGGTAAAATCGTTTCATTTGTCATCCGTGTTTTGACTTGAAATTATTCATATGATTACATAGATCATGATTAATTAATTACAGAATATAAAAATGATTTATATATAATATATATTCAGAATATACATATATATAATAGATCGATAAATGGAACGAAATACACCGTTCATGGAGACGGTAGGCCGTACGTACGCATGAACGCTGTTTTCATTTCCTTATTGAATTGAATGGAATAAATAAATGAAATAAATATATATTTACATAAATCTAGTAGAATTATTATGTCATATATTTCATGATTACTTATTATATATACTTTAAAATCATTCTTGAAAATTTTATCATGGAGAGTGAATCTCATCACGTCATGGAGACGGTATTCCGTATGTACGCACGAGCGATGATATCATTCCCATGATCGTGGAATTGTATTAAAGTGTATGTATAATATTACAGAATCAATATCACTTTAAAATAATCATATATATTCATTACCTTCACCATTATACCCATACATGTATGATAGTGGTGGAAGATAGATTACACCACGACGTGGAGACGGTATTCCGTACGTACGCACGCGCGGTGATTTCGTTTTCCGTAGGATGGATAGATGGTGAAATATGGTTGTTTCATACTTATAATAACATATCATTATATTACTGATACTAATGTTATTACTTCATAATTAAACAACCTAATAAGAAGAAGTGGAAGAAGAAATAAAGTAGAAAAAATCGGTAACGGACATTACCTCTTCTTTGAAGCGCCTCTTTGAGTCCTCCCCTTAGGGAACTAAAATTGGTCTTTGAAGAATACAAGGACCTCTAGGATGTTTCTACATAAGTGGAGAAGAGAATTGGAATGGTTTGGACGAGCATGAAGGCTCAGAGTGGTGTGAGGAAGAGAGGGAGGAAGTGACCTTTTATAAGGGAGGAGAGGGGCTCCTTTGGAAAAAATAAAAATATTAATTTATTATAAAGCCAAATTCGGTTTTAAATAGCTCCAAATTGATTTATTTCCAAGATAAGGTGGGGATGGGTAGAAATCCTCTAATAAAATATAATTTAGACAAGTTTAGGTTCCTCTTTTAACCTTATCATTTATATTTAACTTTAAATTAGATAATTTTACTTTTACCGTGTCTTTTTGTGTTCTTACACTATAAGGTTAATAAGCTTACTATAACCAAAAAAACAAACCCCAAGTTATTTGTAATTAATATATATATCCTTATATAAGTCATTTGGATGAACTGTAGATTTTTAGGAATAAAATAACAATTAATAATATAATATTTGTTTTAAAAACAATTTTATGTCAATTTTGACACTATTTAGTAAGTGATTTTTGTGAAATTTATAAAAGAATCATTAGTTAGAATAAAGTTACATAAATCAATACTAACATGTCATATTAACCTATAAAATGAGTGTAATTCATAAAAAGTATCTAATTACATTTATTTGGGTATTTATAACATCAATTATGTCAATATTTCATTAATAAGATAATTACTGCATCATCGTTGTGTAATAAATAAATTAACTTATTTAATGTCTAAAAATTACAAATAAAATACCATTATATAGGAAGTATTTTTATCATTCTAGTGAATATTTAAAATTGAATTTATCTTATGTATAACCATATATTAAAAATTATCTACTTATTAAACTATGATTTTAACTATTTTAACCCTTCTTTAAATAAATTAATAATAAATGTCCTAATCTATGTCAAGTGGGCCTAAATGATCTTATTTTATTCCTATGGTTGTTTTTGGTCGAATTACACTTATCCAATATAATTAGTACATGCGTTAGGGTAATAATAATATTATATTTACCCTTAATTACACTATTTTCTTTTAACCGTGGGAAAAAAGTAAGAAGTTACTATTCACCAAAAAAATTTCATCTCATTAAACCACATTTTAGTCCTTGATATTAACCTTGTCTCTTGGATTTTCGAAATTCCACTCATAGAAGCGGTAAAATTATGTTTTATGAAAAATTCAGTTTTTTTAACTACCACTTAGTGGTTTCACTATTCATAAAAAAAATGAATATTTCTAGAAAAAGACCAAAAATTAGGCCTAAGATATATTTGTTATTATGAATTCAAAAATGATGTTTATTTTACCAAATTCAAAAAATATCAGTTACATTAACTAATTTAAAAATTAATTTCCGTCGTCAAAACAAATAGCGTGTTTTTAAGAGATAATAACTATCAAAATATTGACACTTGTTTATGTCTGGATTAAATGTGAAATTACATCCAATGAAAAAAATTGTATTAAAATGTAAAAATATATTATAAATATACTTTTAAACCACTCAAATTAATAATTTATCACTATGAATTATTTCAATTAAAAAAATTGTGTTTAATTAAATTTAAGTAATTTTCACTATTCAACGGAATAGGAAAGATATCCGAGAAGTACCAAATTTCACCCTAATCTAATTTCGATATTCCAAATCCAAAATAAAGTCCATTTTGAAAAATAAAATTTACAAAATTTCAAAAATTTTGTTATTACTATTCATAACGGCTAGTTTTAATAATATTTTAATAGCATATCGTTGTTTAGTGAAACTCGGTATTGCGTACTACACACGCTATCGAGGAAGGTTGTGATTGCGTGTAATGCAAGGCAATTCAAGGATGTGTGTTGTGCAAGCCCTTTTGATGTAGCGTACAGCAGAAGACATTAATGAAATTAAAAATAATATTTTTCATAAAATCTCGGGCTGTTACAGTTCATCCACATCTTAGTGTATAAGAAGGTTATGAAATTACCCTCCCACCATTTGTTTTAAATGTATTAATCTATTTGTGAATGTGATGTTGGATTATGGGGGAGATCTGATCCAGGGGTAGTATGTTCTGAGCTATACAATGTAAAAATACCGATCTTTGGGATATTTCCAATGGAGTATAAATGGATAAATTCATTGTTGTTCAATGAGAGATATGAAATGTGTGGAGGATGAAAAGATAAATTCCTAAAGATACATAAGAGTTTGAAGGGAGTTTGAATACATGAGGACTAAATTCATTTCTTTTCTATTGTTTTCTAAAATAATCCTTTCTCACATAGACTTAGAGTGATGGATGAGTTGTTTATTGCATATCTAGTTTTGATGTGTTTATTGATTGATGGTTCATTATTGAATTCATCAGCAGATTTACAACAATCCCAAATGGGGACATTGTTGGAACCATGGTTATTCTTTGCTAGAAATGGGGTTTGGTTAGTATTTGTTTTCAATCCTTACATTCATTGATCAGGGAGATTTCAATAAAATGTATCATAATATTCAATATGAAAGCATTATTAAATGCCTTATGAAAATATGAAAAAGGTATGAGTTTCAAAAAGTTGATCTTTAGGAACTGATAATTTCCATAGGCTCTCTGCAAAGTGAAGAACGCTGTGAAGACTTGTTTGATGATCCAGAATATCTGAAAATAGAAAGTGGTGCTTCGTGAATGGAAAAACCTAAATATATGAGGCTACCCCTCTCAATTTTTATTGATGTTTTGAGGGAATATACTCAGAGGATTTTCTTTTTTGAAGAGCTTCAAGAACTTGGATTTCTAATAGATATGGCTCATAATGAAGATACTATAATTATTAACTAATACACATGATTTTGGAAATGGTTACTTCATTAAAATAAGTTATTCCACATTGGCTTGGTGAGTTTTGTGAATTTAGTTCCCGGAAGGAAAGGATTCTCCACTAAGATAGTTTGTTCAATGAAATAAGGGGTTCTTCGCTAAGGTATTTTGTTTAGTAAATGTTGGGGTTATTTGTGAAGGAGTGTGTCCCGCAAAGAGGCTTCATGAAGAGCAGTTTAGAACATCGGATTTTAGAGGATAAGTATTTCAAAGAGCATTAAATCGAGTATATGTTGAAAGAATAATGTCACGGTATGTCAAGG